>CM054062.1:249322535-250057535 GCA_028641055.1 Alopecurus myosuroides
CGCCGCCTGAGAGTTGACACTGTCTCCTCTTAAGCGCCGCCTTCTAAATGTTTTTCTGTCGTGCGCCGTACCCACTGATTTTTTGCTGAAGATGGTAAACTTCGCGATCGATGAAACTTCCGGTTGCTGCTGCTACGGCATCGAAACCAACGGAGGCGTGTCCTTTTATGCTGATGATTTTCCTTCCAATGTTCGTGAGGGGTTTTACAAAACATACGTATACATTACAGGATGCGTCGATGGATAACCTCCTTAATCCGCCTGCGCGAGCGAAGCCCCCTCCTGCTACTACATTTTACAGCATGCACTACTAGTTTGAGATGGGCAGGTCGATGGTCGCATTCGCCGTCCTGTCGCACGGAAACATGGAGGACCGATTTGGAGGACGATACACCAGTGGCGCGGACCTAGGATTTTACTGAAGGGTATGCCGCACCAAAAAATTTATCTGTGTTTCGATTCTTTTGTATGATTCCTTCGGCTACTCTTCCTTGCTCTCCACTGTGCTCTTCCACCATAGTTTTAATTGGAATTTTTTTTGAAGTGGCGTATTTTGTGGCATTTCTATTTTCGGCATGTTTGGGCGTTCGGACTTGGCGAAAACTCTGCGTTTGATATCATAGTGTTAACTTTACTTTTGACGATATTTTGTACAGATATAGGGCTTATGACTGATTAATTAGTCCTAGTGCACATACATTGCGTCGTCCCAATAGCAAGGCTGTTGGTCCTAGTGCTAAGTTGGCACTTTATACACATTCCAATAATAATTCTCTTGAGACGGCAAAATCTGGAGTGTCCAAAACTACATCTAGTACGCAGTCCACAACACACATTAAGTGTTTTACTTGTGAAGACCCAGGAAACATGAAGCGTGATTGTTCTAATACATAAAGGCGATGTTCACATAAGATGGATATGTTTCTGCTAGTGACGATGACAAGGCTGCTGATCCATCTATTGAGGAGTCCAAAGAACATGTCATCTGGGATGTGTCTCAATGAGAAAGATATCCCTAATTGCACTAACTTGATGGTGCAACGTGTGTCCGAAGATCGTGTAGAAAGACAAGTGGAAGCGCTGAAATATTTTTCACACACAATGTACAGTCAAGAACACCATTTGAAAGTTGATTATTGATGGTGGTAGCTACATCAATATTGTTAGAAAGAGTTTGGTGGATTCTCTTTCATTACCTACATAGAAGCACCTACGGCCACATTGCATTGAGTGGTTCTATAATTCAGGGCAACTAAAGATAACACATAAGGTGTGCTTGAAATTTTATGTAGGTAAATATGATGACACAGTGGTCTGAGATGTTTCTCCTCTGGATGCATGTCAAGTGTTGTTAGGTTGATCATGGAAATTTGATAGGTGGTCTAATCATGAAGGAAGAACACATGTGTATTCCTTGTACGTCATGCGCTGCAGTCAATGCCTGACAAGGATATTAACACTACTGCAAGATGATGCTAAGGACACCCCTCTATGGAAACGACACGTATTAGGCGACAAAAAAATGATTTTTGTGTGTTCCTGCAGAAGGGTGTGCACACTGTGCCGTCAAAAATCCTATCACAGTATCTCCTTCATGGACATGCTATCTCACAATCATTTTATTTGAGTTGGGTTATCGTCAAGTCAAGCTCAGATTCAAGGACTATATATGTGGTGTTTTTACTCATGATTTTTCGCCTGAGTATACGTTCATGTCCTTTGGTCTGATCAATATTTTGCCTTGTTCATGTATCATATGATTCCATAAGCTTGGAGTATTTTGATAAGCGGGTTATCGATCCCATCAATGACATTCCCATTTTCTCCAAGTTGTAAGAGGCTCATATTGAACAATTGGCACCAATGTTGGAAACTTTTGGGAACCATCTTCGTGTCATCACGAAGTTTGTGTTCTGGATGTTTGAAGTGACTTACTCTGGTTCATGTGTTTATGCCGAAAGTTGTCGCCATGGATCCAAGTAGAGTTTCCTTGTTCCTTCAGGAATAATCCCAAGTCGGTCATGCATGTGTGGTCCATTCTTCAGATGGTAGGTTGTACCTCCATTTCACAAAGAAGTTTTGCATCCAAATGAATCGACTGACTGATTGTTCATAAAAGAGAAGAAGTCCAAGAAACTCATTATCTTCTTAGGTGTCTTTTCAACAAGGACTCCAATGTGTTTCATTGCAAGTAATCCATGTAGGTGTAACCGTCTTTGGCAAGTTGCTGATACATGAGTTTCTCAATCTCGCTCATCTTATTGATCTTGACATTGTAGTTCACATCTTGAGAATCTAGCAACCTTGCCTCAATGGTAACCATTGCAAATCGTCTGTTAAAAACATATTAAGCTCGACGTTTCATTACATCTAACCGAAGCTGAATCTCAAGCAGCAACGATGGTTGGTGTTCCTCAGGGTTATTGACTTAGGTCTCTTTGTAACCCCGACAAGATTGATGTTATGGTTGACACAATTAGCCAGAAGGCCTAATGTTATAATCCTTTGAATCAACAAGAACAATCGCTCCCCATGAGAATTCTTGCGCGACTTATTCTAGAAGTTGCCCCTTATGGTTCTTTCGAACCGAAGTTCGACTATTACTTGATGACCTATTGAAGGCTTATAGTAAGCTTGATATGGGTATCTAGAACATCAAGGACAACTTGGAGGTTAACTTGTCCAATGTCTCTATGTCAACCCTCCAAACCTTTCTTACAATGGAAAACAGGTTCATCTTAAGAAGCATCTTGTGGTGACCTTTAACCCTCGCTGGTCAATTCTCCTTTTTTTCTGTTGGTGGTACCTGAAGTTTCAATCATCTCACAAGTTGTGTGAATTTTTCAGCCACTTCAGACTTGGAGTCTTAACAATGCGGTAAACATATTATTACGTCAAATCCACAACATGAAAGAGATTCCTTACTCTTTTCGGTGCTCCAGTCTCCGTTGGTTACACATCCTTATGGCATGGCAAAGAATTACTTCTTAATTATGGTGTCCCAACATCTTTTGGTTACTCACCATTGTGTTGAGTAACCACGATCCTTGATGATGATTCCGAGAACAGTCGTCCACAAAATTGCAACCTTCTCTTAGTTCCCTCCGTTACCTTGATGTGTTTCATGTCTTCTAGCTCAAGTGTTGTCGAGAACACTATCCCCATGAGTTGGCCATGAGATACTCGATCTTTGTGAAGATCAAACTTTTCCAGAGTCATCCTCGCTTACCTAAGGTGTAGCCAATCAACACTTCACGGTGCTACGGATCAACCTCTTCGAGAAGAGAACCATAATGCTCGAGAAGATCATTCAAAACCGGTGTTCCTTCCTTCTTTCACCTTTGGGAATCTTGGGACGAGATTCTTGTAGGGGGGGGTAGATTTGTAACATCTCATGTTTGTGTTAAGAGGTAACTATTGTTGATCATGACATTCATGCATTAAACTAAACACTAAGAATAAAACTTCATTTCAAATAAAAATTCCTTAAACAATGCCATTTCAAAATGGAATTTAAATTTGTACAAAAATTCCTAACCAAAGTATGTTGAGGTTGGAAATTTCACAAGGTTTCCAAAAAATATTTTTTCCAATTTTAATATTTACAAAAAGGATCTCAAACCTTCAAGTTACATTCTGTTCTGCAATTTCCACAAACTGTAGGGGGTTTTGGGAAATTTTCTTCTTTTGTTTTCTTCCACCTCCAGGTAGGCATAGAGCTGCCTGTCGATCACCAATGATGCCTTATCCACGTCATGCTTCCCGTTTCGCCCACGGGGAGAAGTTCTGGATGTCGCCATGCTGTTTTCCCTCGTCTTCATTCTCTCTCGCTCGGGTTCCCCCCGCCTGCCCCCTCTGTATTTCTCCCCCGAGGAAAACACTAGCTTGACGGGTTGTCGTCGCTACAGCCGCTCCTGCACCCCGCCGTTCCCTCCGTCATCACCGCCGCCTCCTCCTCTTCCTCTCCGCCACTTCTCGGTTGCAGGGATGCCTAGGAGAATCCGAATCGGTCCCCTCTTCTCCAACTCTGGCCGCGGCCGCCGTGGGCAATTCCGGCGCCGACAAGCCTTCCCCGGCTCCCCCTCTAGTCTCTGTGTGCCTTCTGGTGAGCTCACACACCTTCCCTCCCACTCCCTTCCCCTCTAGTTCGTCCCTGCATCGTAATTCGCCGGCCGTCGACGCCTCTCTGGTGCCCCTAAAATTGCGTCGCCACCCATAGATGGTTCGTCGTTGCCTCCCGTGTCCAACCAACACGCCCGCGTGGAACCCGCGCGGCCTGGCTGGCCACCGGCGTGCGCAGCAGAGCTGGTGTGGCTGCCACTGACATCATGCGATATCACTGCGGGCCCCAGCTGTCATATCTTTAGTCATTAAAAATATTTTGGAAAATAATAAATCTCTGACTGTTGGGTCCCACACCTTTATAATTTCAGAAAATGAGTTAATTTTGATAAATTAGTATCTTTTAATGGTTAATCAGAAAATTCTGAAAAATATATCAAAATTCTTAGAAAAATAAAATCTACATGTTTATAACATTTTCAAACATGTTTGAATAATTTTAGTTCTCATAATTATTTGAATAAGGATTTAAAATCATTTAAAATTAAGAAAATCATAACTTATTCAAATAAATTCAGAAATGTGCAAATGAGGTATCAAAATGACCGGTGAGACAAATGCTATGCTTTAATAATGTTTTCAAACTCATTTGAATACTTTTATTTTGGCACATTTTTGGAAATGCCTAAAATGCCCTTCCTTTAAAGGAAGGAATCACTTTTATTAAAATATTCCAAAGTCATCCAAAAACCATAGAAACCCCTTTATCATGGTTAGGGTTTTTATTAGGTGCATAACCTGTCATGCACATATATTGCGCATTGCATTGATGCCATGTGTTGATTGTTATTTCTGTTTTGGTGTTTGCCTCTTCCCGGTAGAACGAGACTCCAAAGAGAAGATCGTCAACGACATTGACGAATACTTGGTTTTAACCAATCAAGAGTATCACTTATTCCATAAGATCTACCTTTTGATTTTCTTTTAAGCAAGGCAAGCATAACGTCTTATATGCTCATATATGATTTCCAAATAAGTTTTGATTCTCGTACTTTGCATTAGATTTCAATGTATCTTGTGTCAGCAAATAAAGTTCTCCTATATATTGCATTGTCTCAATATCCTGATCCACTACTCCTAGCCACCATAGATTTTCTTGTGCGCATCGCCAGCAGCTTATATCTCCCACGCTTAGTCATATATACTTGTTTAGCTCTGCTCCATCCGGTTGACGAATCAGAGTTACGAATGAATTTAGTATGGCAGGATGTTATGGTGAGATGAGAATTGCATGGTTAACTTGATTAAAGGCTTGAATGGGAGGTCATATTTTCCTCTCTCATAATAACTTTCAGTGGCATCATGAATAAATTCAACAATAAAGCTATGACATAAAACATTCTTATTGAAAGAGTTATGCCCTAGAGGCAAATAAATAGGTATATATTTATGCCACAGCTCATTAAGTTTATAATGGTTTTATATCATGATATAACTGTATTAATAGGAAACGTTCATACAGGTGTGAATGTAAACAACCAGTGGTTTTCAGATAACCAAAGTTCCTAGTTATCCTCTATGATAAACTAGTCCACTGGGTTATTGATGATCCTAAGTTTCACGATCATGTGAAATTTATGTCTATAGACAGTAGGGTCGTTTCATTGGGAAAATGAGATGATGAACATATCCTTCATATACAGAAGTATTGTAACGTGATCGTATTACGAAGTTCACAGTGGCATTACTTAGAAACATATACCTTAATCCTTCAAGACACACCCCTTCTTACCCCTCTCCCTTTAGTCCCACATTGGCAGGGGGAGGACTTGGACCCCTCCCCTCCACCTTTATAAGGAGAGGCAAGCGAGGCTTTTTTATTCAATTGAAAATCGGGAATTTAGACAATTAATAAAGCGGAAGAGCCGTCTCTCTCTCTCTCCTGTTTTCTCGCTCTCTCCCACACTCCGTGGCACCAAGTTGGGCTGCGTGCATGAAATTTTCTCTCTACTCCAGTACGCCATCGTGCTGGGGAAACTCTGATCCAGGAGATCTGATTTCCGCAACCTTTGCAGGGTCAGAGACCGAGAACCGTCGTCATACACCGTACGTGTATGATACCTACAAGACGCGACACTTGGGGCGCTACACTTCATCGTTCCACCGGAAGTCACGTCGGGCATATTTCCCGATTCCCGAACCCGACACCCGAACAACCCGAACCCGATCCTGAATAGCTCGAACCCGAGAATCCCGATCACTTTTCCGGGTAGCTGTACTGAAAACCCGAAATTACTTAGGGTAATTCGGACTTGTAACTGTAACACCCGGAAATTCCGAATTTCCTGAGAAAAAAATGGCCAGAGGCCCATCTGCCTAGGTGTGCCATACGCAACCCAACACCAAGTGCACACTTCCCAAGGCCCAAGAGTGCCAAGTGCTTCCTGTCTAACGTGCCCTAGTTGACTAATCCTTCCGTAGTTATCGTATTGTGAGTCCTCTACCCCAACCCAGGTCGGCATGCACAGCGCCGCCAATTAACCAGCTCCACAACGTCGGTGTGGCTGTGCTGCTGAGCAGATCCGCCGCGTCGTCTACTAGCCTACGTTGGCGCACCTTCCCGGGCCCCAATCCAGCAGGAACCAGTGGTCGGCGCCCGCTACATAACCAGGGATGAGCCACACTGCACCATGCCAAACTACCACTGCCTCCACCGGCCATCCTCCGCCCTCCACAATATGTCGCCCCGCCACGCCGCCACTGCATCGAAGAAACTGGCTGCCATCTATATCTTCCCCGACCCGACGCCTCCATCCTTGTTTTTTCACTCAAGGAAGGAGATAAGTGCTCGGCATTGAAGGACGGCGTCGAACCCTGAATAATCCATAGCAGTTCGGGATATACGGGATTTTCCGGACCCGAACCCAAATTTCAGGAACCAGATTTGTCGGGTAGCAGTTTTTTTGTGAGAATTTCGGGAATCATTTCTAGGAACCCAAACTATTTTTTCCCGAATAACCCGATCCGAATATTCGGGAAAACCCGAACGCCCGACGTGAACTGGAAGGCTGCCGGAAACTCGTCAAGTTTGTCACGACCTTGAGGTCGGCTACGTTGTCTTCATCAACAAGGGTATGTCATCGGAACTCCGCATTAACCGTTACCGCATTACTAATAGGTAGATCCTGGTTGTTTTTCGGTTATTGTTGTTAGGAAATTTTTGTTTCTGCTACGAAACCCTTCACTTATCATGATCCACATACATAGAAGAATTATTACTCTCCACATAAGTATAGTCATTCTTATTAATAATAGTGGGAGCAAATAAAACAAAGTAACTATCATTATAATCATTATAAATAGGAGGCATATTATAATCACAATAAATTTTCTCCTGAATAGTAGGTGGACTGAAAATATCATATTCATCATTTTAATCATCATATATAGGAGGCGTAGTACCATCAAAGTAAAATTTCTCCTCCATGCTTGGGGAACTAAAAAGATCATATTCATCCAAACCGGCTTCCCCAGAATTAGCAATAATGGTGTTCAAAGAATTCATGCTAATAACATTCCTACTAGCATGCAAATAAAGTTTCATAGGTTTTAGTTTTCTCTTTAAACACTTCATATCCTAACTCAAGATAAATATTATAAAGATCTCTGATACTTTTGTTGTTTTTCATTAAGCACTACTAGTAAAATAAAAACAAGAAATAAAAAGATAAAATTGGAAGATTTAAAGAGATACCTTCAAGCGCTAACCTCACCGGAAACGGCACCGGAAAAGAGCTTAGTTGCCGGAGTGGTGATCGCCGTTTACCATACCTCCCTGGCGCGCCAGAAAAAGAGCTTGATGTCTACTACATGTTACTACTCTTGTAGACTATGTTGGGCCTCCAAGCACACAGGTATGTAGGAAAGCAGCAAATTTCCCTCAAGTGAGTAATCCAAGGTTTATCGAACTCAAGGAGGCATAGGTTGAATTTATCCCTCTCAAGAAACCCTACAATTAAGATACAAGAAGTCTCTTGTGTCCCCAACACACCTAATACAATTGTCAGTTGTATAAATGCACTAGTTCAGCGAAGAGATGGTAAAATATGGGTAATATGAATAAGAAAACAAGGTGTATTAAATCTATAACGAAAATGGGAGCAAGCAAACAAGTAGTATAACTGAAAGATAAAGGTATAGCAAGGGTTGGAGACAAGGCCTAGGGATCATACTTTCACTAGTGGCAACTCTCAACAACATTAACATAATTAAACATATGATACTTCCTCTAACAACATGCATGAAAAAAAATTAGCTCGGAAATTGTTCCTCGTGAATCAAGTAGGATAAGAATCACGTAGGGCTACACAAGAACACCTTAAAGTTCACGTTGCCATCAATGAACACCCCAACCTTGACACTTTGAGCATCGAAATATAGTACTAATAAACACCACAACCTATCTCTTGAATAGTATCTTTCTAATCAATCCACAACGCCCGCACTGTCACCTTGGCACTATAGATATTATACTAAACACAAGCATCAAGAAACCTCATGATTCCAACTCAATCAAAAAAAGTAAGAACAAGATCATGGTTAGTATCCCTCTAATCCATAGTCCATAGATTCACACACAGCACCTGCACTGTCACCGTGGCACCGTGGAACAAAGGTAACTCCAGAGAATTATACTAGATAAAACCAACTGAGTATATCAACTCCATTATATAATGAAGGGGAAACATCATAGATTCAACAATGATAACATAGCACACAATCACAATCAAGATCACATCATGAGAGAGAGAGAGAGAGAGAGAGAGAGAGATAACAACATAGCTACTAGCACGAGCCCTCAGCCCCGTGGGGGGACTACTCCCGCATCATTGTGGGAGGCAGCAACATCGATGAAGAGGCCTCCGGTGACGATTCCCCCCCTCCGACAGGGTGCCTGAACAGGGCTGCAGTAGTCCTAGATTGGACTTTCGAGGTGATGGCGCCTCTCTGTATGTTTCGTGGAAAATAACTTCGTCCCCGAAATTTTAGGGTTGAAGACAATTTATGGGCAAAGAGGCACCGAGAGGCGGTGTCCAGAGGCCCACCAGGCGAGACCTAGGGTTGGGTCGCGCCTGGCACCCCCTGGACCCCCTCCGGCTCTTCTTTGGACTCTGTCTCCGTTTTGGGTAAAAAATGATCTCCGTGAATTTTTAGCCCTTTCCGAGAATATTTCCTTAAAAAAATTTCTAAAATAGAAAACAACATAAAACAGCAACTCGCCTGGGGCATCTTGTTAATAGGTTAGTCAGTGAAAACATCCGTAAAATGATAGAAAACATGTGGAAAACAAAAGGTGTTGGGTAGAAAACAAGCATGGAGCATAAAAAGTTATAGATATGTTTGCAACGTATCATTCCTTAACCATGTGATGCTCACACTATCAGTACAGGATGCTGACCTTTAACCCAAGATCCATTTCGTCGAACCCTGAGGAACATTTTCTACATCAGGATGGCTTGGTAATACCAACTCTCATAGCCATAGGTTTTCTCTTGGAATCAAAAGGATCACGACAATAGTTCTCTTTATGATTCACACGTCTTTGTTCTTGATTCAGCTATACCAATCTTTTAGCATGGGTTTTACAAAAGAATAGTACCCTGTGCATTCAACGTGATCTCTGGATTCTCTGAAAAATGATCCTACTTTTTAGTTGCTTTCCAAACTCTGTCTGTTGTTTGGAAATCAAGTTGCATATGTGTTGGAGATCCAATACATTTGCTCTTGTGTTTCGTCAAAACATTCCACTTTGGAATGTCAGGAGAAATAAACTCCAGTACCTCGTTCTTCTCTAGGACTAGGTCAAAGTTTTGTAATACGCACATTAAAGAAGTTTCATTAGCTTCTTTTCTGTTCTACCTTCGAGCATCACACTCTTTTATATCAAGAGGTTGTTCCTAGTTTCATGGCATCATTGATGAAGTGATGCTCTCACATGTCTTTACCCCCTTCCTCCAATCTAGAATGCTCAAGAATATTGGGAGTGTATATCGAGGTGTATATCAGTTATTCCTAACAATTCTTATTGCCTTGAAAAGTCTAAAGGAACATCTTTATCCTTCTTAGCACTATTTACCAAATCCGTTCATTCCGGTGCACATTCTCGGTCAGCGAGTTAGGTTCATGCCGAAGCTCTCAAGATCATATTGGTTTATTTGATAAGCAAGACTCCTTTCAAAATCCAAGACATACCATTGGGTTGTGATATTCTGGATGTCTTTCTAGAAGTGTCACCAGGTTGTTACCTAACCGTGATGTCTAAACAAAGGGTAATTTGAACTACTCCTTTCTCCAAGAAATCATGCTAGATTCCCTGGACTAGTTGGTAGAGATTAAACAACAACTTGGAGAATTCAAAGACAAGAGCTCTGCCTAACTTGTTCATTCGCAATGGGATGTCTAGTTTTCTCATGTTGAAGCATGATAGTGTCTCCTTCATGGACATGTTATCATTCCACCCTTGATTTGATTTGGGATATCATCAAATCAAGCTCAGATTTAAGGACTATATTGATGATTCTTTCACTCATGGTGTTTCTCTTGAGTATACCTTTATGTCCTTTAGTCTGACCAATATTTTGCCTTGTTCATGTATAATATGAGTCCCTCTACTTGGAGTATATTGATAAGCGTGTTTTCAAGCCCATGGATGACATACCTATCTTCTCCAAGTTGCAAGAGGTTCATGTTGAACAATTGGCACTAATGTTGGAAATATTTGAGAACCATCTTTGTGTCATCATGAAGTTGTGTTCTAGATTTCTGAAGTGACTTACTCTTGTTCATTTGCGTATGTTGAAAGTTGTTTCCATGGATCAGAGTAGAGTTTTATTGTTCCCTCGGGAATAATCCTTGGTTGGTCATGCATATGTGGACTATTCTTGAGATGGTAGTTTGTATCTCCATTTCTTGAAGAAGTTTTGCACGCACACCAATCCACTAACTGATTTTCCACGAAAGAAGAAGTCCAAGAATATCATCATCTTCTTAATTGTCCTCTTAACAAGGACTTCGATGTGTTTCCTTGCAAGTAATCCATGTAGGCGCAACTATCTTTGGCAAGTTGATGATACATGAGTTCCGCAATCTCGCTCATCCTTTTCAAGCTTGACATTGTAGTTTGTATCTTTAGAATTAAAGCAAATGTATCTTGGTGGTAACCGGTCCAACCTCGCTGATCAAACATGTTGAGCTTGAAGTTTCATTCACCTAACGGGAGTTGAATCTCAAGCAGCAGTGATGGTTGGTGTTCCGCAAATGGTATTGAATTAGGTATTTTCAAAACTCTGACATGGTTTATGTTGTGGTTGACATAATTACTCGGAAGGTGTAATGTTATAATCCATTGAATCAGCAAGAACAACCACCCTCCATGAGGGTTCTTGTACAACTTATTCTACAAGTTTCCCTTATGGTTCTTTCTAAACCGAAGTTCGACTTTCACTTGATGACCTATTGAAGGATTGTCATAAGTTTGATGCTGGTATCTAGAACGTCAAGAAGAACTTGGAAGTGGATATGTCCAATGTCTCTGTGTCAATCCTCCAAACCTTTGTTCAAGTGGAAATAAGTTCATCATGAGAAACATCTTGTGGTGATCTTTAACTGTCGTTAGTCAATTCTCCTTTTCCGTTGGTTATGCTTGAAGTTTTAATCATCTTCCATATTGTGTGAATTTTATAGTCACATCTTCCCTAGAGTCTTAAGAATGTGGTGAACGTATTGTTACGTCAAATCCACAACATGAAATAGATTCTTTACTCCTTTTGGTGCTCCAGTTCCCGTTGGTTACTTATCCTTATGGTGTTTCAACATCATTTGCTTACTCTTCCTTGTGGTGTGAAATAACATCACAATCCTTGACAAGGATTTCAAGAAGATTTGATGGAATGAATGGATGTTCCTTCATCTCTTGTGTCCACTCCAAAGAGTGAACATGATCCCGTATCAAACCGTTATCTTGGACCCATAATTCTAGTGTGTTCTTATGTTCTCCCTCGTCTACAGATATTACGTTGTGGTATCCAAGACAACCCTTTCCACCTTGGTCTTCTGTTTGAAGTAAAGAGTGAAACCTCGGTGTAAAAAAAAATCAACCTTTATTTTCCCAAAAGGATTTAATGTCTTGTGAAAATTTCATATTCTAAATTATTTCAAGAACAATCTTCTACCAACTTGAAACCTTCTCATTTTCCCTCTGTTACCTTGATGTGTCTCATGAACTTTAGCCCAAGTGTTTTGCGAAAATCTTTCCATGATTTGGCCATGAGATACTCAATCTCCATGGAGATCAAAATTTCCTAGATTCGTTCCCTCTTACATAAGGTGTAGCTGATGAATACCTCTGTCGTGCTACCAATAAACCTCTTCAAGAAGAGAACCGTAAGGTTCGAGAAGATCACTCAAAACTGGTGTTCCTTTCTTCTTTCTCCTTTGGGAATCTCGGGACAAGATTCTTCTAAGGGGGTGTATTTTTAACAACCCAATTTTTGTTATGAAGTAGTGTTGTGTTCATGTCATAGCATGCATGAAAATTTTGAACCAAGTTTGAATATGAATTTTAATAAAAATTACCCAAAAATCACTTAAAGTGTTCACCCAAAACTTGAATTCAAAACACTTTCAATTTTGGCAAAATTTTATATGGTGAGGTTGGAAATTTGTTGAGGTTTCAAAAAACTATTTTTTGCCAAATTTTATATTTGTAAAAAAGGCCTCAAATATTCAAATTCCTTTCTGTTTTTAAACATAGAAGGGCCACTTTGCAATTCTTTTTTTCTCTCTTTCCTCTTCCTCTAGCCAGAAGGAACAGCGACATGTCAATCATCGTCGATGTTGCTGCCACGTCCTCCTTGTGTGCCTGCTCGCGCGGCTAGGACTAGAGAACGACGTGCATTTCTTTCTCACTTCCCATCCCCCCTTGCTCTCTCCCTCTGTCTCATGTGCACGGAGAAAAACCTAACCCTAACCCTAGCTCGTCTCCAATGGTCACCGCAATTTGTCGTTGATTCCAACCGAATTAAGCCCTGACTTGAAGCTCTACTGCTCCGCCATGTACAATGCGTCCTCCTCGTAGACTCACGCTGGATGGAACGCCCGGGAGGAGCAAATTGGGCGTCGTCTTCCCCACGGCCGGAGAACCTTCACCGTGTCGATTCGTCGATGTGCCACCTTGCCGAGCTACCCCAACTGTCCATGCGTGTTCCCGGTGGGCTGGGCTACCTTCCTATGATTCCCGTTGATTTTTCTGTGGCCATTTTCAGTGTCCCCATCGTTTTCGTGCACTGCCGCTGCAAAAACCGCACGCTGGCGAGCCTCCGACGACCAATAAAGGGCGGCGCTGCTACCTATTTGCTCGATGTGGTCTTCTCTATCTAATAGTTTATGAAATTTTGAAACATATTTGCACAACTTCAAATTTGGCCATTATTTAAATAATGGTCTAAATCATTTAAAATTGAGAAAATTCATAACTTATTCAACTAAAATCTGAAAAATGCAAATAAGGTATCAAAATGATTAGTAAGAGAAATTCTTTTCAATAGTGCTGTTTTCAAAATCATTTGAACAATTCATTTTGACACACTTTTAGAATGACCAAATTGCCCTTTTGTTCAAAATGGAACTAATTCCCACAAATGCTAAAAGCCATTATTTGAACCCTAGCAACTCTTTTTTCATGATTAGGGATTCTATTCAGTGCATTAACTTGTCATGTATACATATTGCGCATTGCATTATCCCATGTGTTGAATGTTGTCTTTTTTCAGTGTTGTTCTTATCGTAGAACGCGGCTCCGAAGCGAAGACCGGCAACGCCATTGACGAATACTTGGTCGTAACTGACCAAGTCAAGCATTTACTTCCAAATATCTATCTTTTGGTTTTATTTTCAGATAGGCAAGCATAACCTTTTATCTGCTCATATATGTTTTCAAAGGACTTTTGATTCTCGTAATTTGCATTCGATTCCAAAGTATTTGGTATTAGTGGATATAGTTCTTGTCGAAGAGTCGTGTCGACAAATCCCTCGGATGAGCCGGTAGGGTTTCGAGTAGAGGAACGATGTACGCGCTGGTGACCTCGACGGCTAACAAGGAGAAAGATTTACCCAGGTTCGGGGCCCTCGTAGAGGTAAAACCCTTACTCCTGCTTGTCTGATCTGTATTATGGCGAATAGTCGAACTGTTACAATGGCGATGTCATGGTGAGGCGTACGGGGTATCCCGTGTATTGCCTAGTCTAGATGTGGCTTGTATCTTCCTCTCTCTAGATTGGATCCCTAGATTGGTTGATCTTTTTCTCTCCTCCCTCCTCGCTTTATATATGCAGCCAGGAGGGGGTTACATGAGTCCTAGTAGATTACGTATAGGAGTTCTTGTCTTGACCCGCAAGTCTTGCGGGTGGGCTTCTGTTGGGCCTTCTAGAATACTCCAAGGGCTTCCCTTCTTGGGCCTTAACGTCGGGCCTGAGACGGGGTGTCCTTACTCGCAGGGTCTAAGATCCATTCCTTCGTCAGTAGCCCCCGAGCGTTTACTGGATTGAGAATCTGTCGGGTAGACGCTCAAAGTACGTTCTTGATATCTTCGATTGGTTATTCAATCTCTGGTTGTGAGGGTGTATACCCTGTGTGCGATGCGCTTTCCCATACTCGAGTATCGAGTGGTAAATGTGCCTGGTGTTGGCTGTTTTCGCAGAAGGATGTGGCTCAGTCGCTTGGCTCTCCCGAAAGATCAGGGCCAATTAATTGTATCTAGGGCAAAAACGGTTCTGGCCTACACGAATTCGAGACCTCCGACTCGAATCCGGCGAGGTGATCGTTGCGACTGGGCCGTGGAGGTCTTACCGAGTCGAACTTAACCTAAAGGGGTACCCGGCGCATCCGCTAGGATTTTTCTTCGTGTTGTTGACACGGAAATTTACCGGAGGACGCAGCTTGAGTGCGATTCCAGGCCCTCAAGAGAGATCTTTTGGGTCTTACCTTCGTACTCGAGAGAATACGGCATCCGGATGTGCCTAGTCGGCCGAACGATCCAGGATAAGGATGTGTAAATACATCGTGTGGTAGAGTTGCGGGAGCCGCACACTCGCGATTTTGCCTTAATCATGTTCTGCAATTCTTTGGGTGAAGAGATCTTCCTTCTTGATCTTGTGCGAAAGAGATTTCGCGTTATGAAGTTTTCGCGAGAGAAATTTTGTCTTGATGTGCCCATACGAAATAGATTTCGTGTCAAGCTGACTATGCGAAAGAAATTCCGCGTCTTGATGTGACCATACGAAAGATATTTCATGTCAGGGTGACTATGCGAAAGAAATTTCGCGTCTTGATGTGCCCATACGAAAGAGATTTCGTGTTATGAGGTGCGCAATGACGTAATTATGCGGTGGAGATGTACTCGACACGGCGGATAGAGTCGACGCGGCGGAGGTGTACTCAACACGGCGGATAGAGTCGACGCGGTAGAGGTGTACTCAATACGGCGGATAGAGTCGACACGGTGGAGGTGTACTCAACACGGCGGACAGAGCCGATGAGGAAGTCGTGTAGTCGACGAGGCGGATGGCGTCGACACGGTGGAGGTGTACTCGACACGGCGGACGGAGCCGACGAGGAAGTCGTGTAATTGACGCGGACGTGGCGGAGTCGCACGACGACGTGGAAGTCGTGTAGTTGACGCGGACGCCTAGCCACCTAGTCCACACAAGAAGATGAACCCGAAAAGTCTTCAAGATGTTATGATTTCGCGAATTGGCCCGCGCAATCATATGCGTCTCGTCGAGACGGACAAGTTTGATGTTTTGCTTTTCTTCATCCGAGTTAATATGCGGTCTGTACGACCACAATAAGGATCTGGACGAAGAAATCTGACAGAGCTCCTCAGGTACGCGGTCAGCGTGTCATATGCTTCCGACGCGGTAGTACTTCGAGGGCGCCCATAGCGCTCGTCGGTTGCACGACCAGCGCTCATTGGGTGCGCGGCCAGCGCTCCCGATGGGAGTAGCCCCCGAGTGTATGTGTGATTATTTGTAATCGGGCATAGACTCAAAGATCTTGTAACGTCGCTTCTTCAATCTATCGGGTGCACGGCAGTGCTCCTGATGGGAGTAGCCCCCGAGGCTATGTTCGACTCGCGGAGTCGGGCATAGGCTCAAGTTGTTCTGAAGCTAACCCCGTGTGCTTGTCTTCTGTTGGCTCGCGGAGGAGGACATGCGTCGACTCCCGGAGGAGGGTATGTGTCGACTCCGAGCGGAGGATGTGTCGACGTTGTGGTTCCTGCGTTGCAGTTGCAGCCATATAATCGGATATGGTTAAATAATGTAGCAGTAGTGTTGTGTATAGCAAAATGTATGGAACAAATTGTGGCTCGGGTTAATCTTGGTTGTGAACCAACAATTTATCGACTCGCAGAGTCGAGTATGGCCTGTTGGTAGGCAATGATTTGACGCTACGCGACACTTTTGCATCGTATGTTGTGCCCTTTCGTTAGCCTGACAGCCATTGTCTATACTCCTTGCCGACCTGTCAGTTGCTGCTGCAAACCGGGTCGGAGTCAAGGGTTGACGTCAGGCAGTATCAGTTACTCGGGTTGTAACGTGTAAATGTGGTAGTGTAACGCGCAGAATGACGGGTGTCGAGTATACATGTAGTTTACAGGGCGCAGCCCCCGAGTGTCAGGTGTAGCTTCAGAGCAGATTAGAAACACATAAAAAAGGTAAATATTTCGACTCGTATGAGAGGAACTTATCTTTGTATGACACTGTCGTGGTCGACGAGGCGGTGCTGAGTGATATTGCCGGAATCGATGAACCGGACTCGTGTGTCGAGTGCGGCTGTTTCGCGCCTCAGCCCCGAGTGTCGAGTGCGGCTGCGGCGAATTCTCGAGTGCGTCTACTTTGCAGCATAGCCCCCGAGCAACAAGTGTGGCTGCGGCGAAGGACAGCCCCCGAGACGCTTAGTCGAGAGAATTCGATGTAGCGGAGTTGTGCGGCGGAGTCGCGATGTTTCCCGGAAGGACCCGACGAGGCGGACTGAGTCGACGAGGTGGAGTCGCGATATTTGTCCGAAGGACTCGACGCGGCGGACCAAGTCGATACGGCGGAGTCGCGATGTTTGCCCGAAGGACTTCGACGCGGCGAAACGAGTCGTCGCGGCGGAGTCGCGATGTTTACCCGAAAGACTCGACGCGGCGGACCAAGTCAACACGGCGGAGTCGCGATGTTTGCCCGAAGGACTCGACGGGGCGGACTGAGTCGACGTGGAGGAGTCGCGATGTTCGTCCGAAGGACTCGACGCGGCGGACTGAGTCGACGCGGCGGAGTCGCGATGTTTGTCCGAGGGACTCGACGCGGCGGACGTAGTCGACGCGGCGGAGTCGCGATGTTTGTCCGAGGGACTCGACGCGGCGGACGTAGTCGACGCGGCGGAGTCACGATGTTTGCCCGAAGGACTTGACGCGGCGGACCAAGTCGACGCGGCGGAGTCGCGATGTTTACCCGAAGGACTCGACGCGGCGGACTGAGTCGACGAGGTGGAGTCGCGATATTTGTCCGAAGGACTCGACGCGGCGGACCAAGTCGACACGGCGGAGTCGCGATGTTTACGCGAAGGACTCGACGCGGCGGACCGAGTCGACGCGGCGGAGTCGAGATGTTTGCTCGAAGGACTCGACACGGCGGACCGAGTCGACGCTGCGGAGTCGCAATGTTTACCCGAAGTACTCGACGCGGCGGACCGAGTCGACGCGGCGGAGTCGCGATGTTTTCCCGAAGGACTCGACGCGGCGGCCCGAGTCGACGCGGCGGAGTCGCGATGTTTACCCGAAGGACTCTACGCGGCGGACCGAGTCGACGCAGCGGAGTCGCTATGCTTCCCGAAGGACTCGACGCGGCGGACCGAGTCGACGCGGCGGAGTCGCGATGTTGACCCGAAGGACTCAACGCGGCGGACCGAGTCGAAGCGGCGGAGTCGCGATGTTTGTTGTGTGTACACGGAGGGTAACGTTGATGTCGAGCCCCCCGGCACTAGTATGGCGAGTCGCCATGTTTTGTTGACGTTTCTTGGTCTTTGTGTCGACTTGCAAATTGACGAAATAGAATCCGGATCCGCTATTTGAATTCGTGAACTCGCAGAGATCCAAAACGCGTTGCAGTGCGCGAGCCGCTGACGGAGATCTAACCATTGGAATTGGCTCAAAAAAGACGTTGTGATGCGGGATTGTATTCCGCAGCTGTTCAACGGTGTGATCGTCGAGTTGATGTCCGAGTCGAGTGTGAGAATTGGTTTCCCAAAGTCGCGTGGAGTTCCGTCAGATTCTGACAGGGCTTCAGTGTTCGGGTCATCCACGGAGATCTAACCGTCGGAATTCGCTGATTCTTTTTGGAGCTGATAGATAATTTGATTTCGCATCTTTCCACCGAAGGAATTTTCCAGATGAGTTTCGAGTCGCTGTTGATGGCGTCCGCAATATGTACGTTGCTGCTGTCCTGCAGCCTGCGCGTGAAGAACGGTGTCGATGTAGACGATGAATGCCGTGCGTGATGCCGGCGAGTGCTCGATGAAGTTGAAGGAGCCGAAGTAGATGAAATCCATGGGGTCGAGGACCCAAAGCTTGATGTAGATTAGGCCGGCGAGACCGTAGATCCAGCGCGTGTCGTTCCCACAGACGGCGCCAATTGTCGAAGAGTCGTGTCGACAAATCCCTCGAATGAGCCGGTAGGGTTTCGAGTAGAGGAACGATGTACGCGCTGGTGACCTCGACGGCTAACAAGAAGAAAGATTTACCCAGGTTCGGGACCCTCGTAGAGGTAAAACCCTTACTCCTGCTTGTCTGGTCTGTATTATGGCGAATAGTCGAACTGTTACAATGGCGATGCCATGGCGAGGCGTACGGGGTATCCCGTGTATTGCCTAGTCTAGATGTGGCTTGTATCTTCCTCTCTCTAGATTGGATCCCTAGATTGGTTGATCTTTTTCTCTCCTCCCTCCTCGCTTTATATATGCAGCCAGGAGGGGGTTACATGAGTCCTAGTAGATTACGTATAGGAGTTCTTGTCTTGACCCGCAAGTCTTGCGGGTGGGCTTCTGTTGGGCCTTCTAGAATACTCCAAGGGCTTCCCTTCTTGGGCCTTAACGTCGGGCCTGAGACGGGGTGTCCTTACCCGCAGGGTCTAAGATCCATTCCTTCGTCAGTTCTCCTATATACTGCATAGGCTAATATCCTGACCCACCTAGGTTTACTTGTGCGCATTGCCAGAGCCTCATATCTGCTTCTTTTAGCCTACATTTTTGTTTAGCTCTTCTCCATCCGGTTGTTGAATCAGAGTTCTCAGAACGTAGTATGATATGATGACGTGGAAAGATGAGAATTATGTGGTTAAGTTGATCAAGCTTGAATTGGAGGCCACTTGGGAAGTGATTGTTTGTCGTATACTTGCCAACCCGAGGAGATAAAGTCTCACCGCGGAATGCAAGACTAAGCGTGCAACCACACACGCGAGCCAATGAACCTCGCTCGACTAACTAATTTGTTTGGCCACATCTGCGAATCACGTAGTTTGAGCTTTTCATCTGCGTGTGAGTCAGAAAATGATTTGGAGAAAACTTAGGGCGTGACTAGGATACAAGTGATGGATGTACGCGGATCTTGATCCCGACTCACAGAAAGGGTTCCATCAGGAGGATGGCCAACTCCCTGTTGATGGATGACCCTGTTTGGGTTGACTCATAGATAGGGTTGAGCAAGGTAAAAGTTGGATCCAGCCACCCTCTACCGCGCTCCAAGAAAGAGCGTACATGTGGCATTAAGAGTTGGTTGGGTACGTGTGGCTAGAGTGTACATACATGCTGGCCAATCTTTTCGAAAAGTCGTGTCCACGGTTAAGAACGACTTTGTGAATGTGACGAGGTCATAGACAACTTGAACGTGACGTAAAAGATGTTGACAATGAATGAAGGGTGCCTCCTCGAATATGCTGAGGGGTGATCCTTGTAGCTTGATAAGCTGAGAAATGATATTGGTTGAATGAAAATATGATGATTTCAGTAATTGAGTCGCTTTCTCATCTGTTTTGAAAATAATCCATGAGGCTTGCTATTCTTCCTCGATTTGAAAAATAAAGATTGTTTTATGCAAATAAATCTTCATAAAACCCTGTTTGAAAATAGAAGATATAATATAGGTTAGCAAAGTCTTGTTGAGTACCTCTCGTACTCTGGTTTGCTTAAATTTGGTTCAGGTGAAGTTCTCACTCCAGTGCTGGTTTCAATGTGGACATCGACAAGTAATTTGGAGTTCTCGGGTAGCAGCCTGGAATCTGTGGGTTGGGACGCCACCTTATGTTGCGGCCTCTTAGTCCTTTTGGTATCTCGTTGACTAGCAACATAATTTGCATTCCCTTGTCTGATTTAATGTTGCGTCATGTGACCTCTGTGTGTAAATCTATGCTCAAGTAATACCTGGTTAATATAGATGCATGTCTATAGTTACTACTTTGATTGGTTGTTGGTTTCGGGATCATTGTTATACGGTTTTGTTGATGCGTGTGTTGATTGTCGCAGTCGAGGGGTTGTGGTGCCGATGATCCATTACGAGCACGACTGTCGATGTTTACTCGGATTTGGATTGGTAAACCCAGTAACCCTCGACATGTGTAGCACTTCGTGTGACATATAGCATCTATGTATAGACTTGGTCCCGTTCCAGCAGTTTCAGATGACTCATGTATTTTTTTTTTTGATATGCATACTTGGTTATGACAAGCATGGACACAAGGAGCAGAAGTACCGATGTGTTTCCGGCTTGCACGTCGATGATTCCGGTCTATTTGCCGTTGTCTGTTACGGTCGGGACTAGTAACCCTGAAGCCCCTGTGGGTCCATGACCAGTAGTGTGTAACACTTATGTATACCTCTGGGTCCGGGTTATGACAGACTCCTCCGTCCCTTTGGAATTTTCCCCCTCCCTCCAACTATAAAAATGACCCCAAGGCTAAGAGCTAAACCATAGTTTTGTGAGATAGTCTATCTCTCTCTCTCTAGTAGAATTAGAGTGTCTAATTAGAGGTTCTAATTAGAACTCTTCTATTTGAATTAGAGCTTCTTCTAATTGGTTTTTAAGGTGTCCTCTCCCTGTTAGACCTAGCTCTAAATACTAGTTCTGTCTGTTGAGAAATTTCCAGATTCATATATGTCTAACCGCAATCGATTTGTGCTACCAATTAGCTACGCCAAAACGTTGTCTCTCTTCGTCAGTTTTGAGTCCTGGACGCGGTGCGCTGACGGGTTGACTTGATTGCACGCGTGCACCACGTGTGATCCTTGACTAGGGAAGCTTAGCGGCTCCTTGCAACTAGTCCTAGTTGTGAGGATCTACGATTGTTCATAACTCTTCTACGATTACATCGATTCCGTTGTCCGGTTAGTCATGATCGTGATCCTTACATGTATGGGCGTGCCTTATTATCGGCATAGTGATTTTGGCAGACTACATAGGGCAAATTTTTAAATTCTGCAGCGTAGACCAACAATTTCGAGGCTCAAAGATAAGCGTACCTAAATATATGGAAACAAACATATATGAACAAGTTGTATACATAGTTGCTAGTACATTATATATTGATGTAATGATTGTTACATACTCACAATGTGATACAACTCACTACGTTGAGTCCATTGCTCTCAAGTTCATTAAAGCAAATAAGTTATCCCAATTGACCGGAATGTCATAAGACTTCACCTTTGTAACTAACCATGATTCTGGATTGTCGCTTTTTTCTGGCATCTTGAAATTATGCATATAGATCTTGTCCAACACTGCACACGCAGGGCGAAACTCTTTGGACACATCCTCAACATTCAATACAAATTTATCACTGGACACATAATCCGTTGTATCTACAACAGGCCCAAAACCACCGGATTCCATGTATAGAGTGAATTATTCATCGATCATTCGACTGGGATCAATCTGCAGAATCTGCTCCTCCTTCGCCTTTTGTTTCTTGACTTTTTTGGTCTTACCCTTCAAATTGACGGTAAGAGCTTCCGATGTCTCTATTCCCTTGGGTGGCTGATACATCCCAAACGTATCTATAATTTTTGATTCTCTGTGCTTGTTTTTTACATGTTCTTCCATGTTTTCTACATGTTTTACTTCGTTTTCCGGATTTTTTCATGGATTGACCTATTAACAAGATGCCCAGAGTCAGTTCCTATTTTCTGTTGTTTTTGTGTTTCAGAAAAGCTCTAAAGAAAATATTTGCCAAATGTTCTGAAAATTCACGGAGATTATTTTTTTGCCCGGAATGAAGATGGAGTCCAAAGGAGAGCCAGATGGGAGCATTGCGGCTACCAGAGGGGTGCCAGGCGCCCCCAGGTCACGCCATGGGGTCATCTCGTGGCCCTGAGCACCGCCTCCCGTCGCCTCTTCGCCTATAAATTGCCTTTAACCCTAAAAAGTCTAGGACGGAGAAATTTTTCACGAAACAAATACAGAGGCGTCGTTACCTCGAAATTCCAATTTAGGCCTTCTAGAGTCCTAAATTGGAAGTTATGATTTGGCGACAGATACATATAGGTGCTAACAAACTTATAACTGATATACAGCGTAGACACAAAGCCAGTTGGTTGTTCACATGAGGTCTAAATTGGAAGTTATGATTTGGCAACATGAGTAATATAGACTACTCAGAATTTATTTATTTTTGAAATGCGGGAAAAAACTTGCCTCTATAGATTAATTAAGAAAGAGAGAGTTTAAACAAGAAAAAAAATGCGACAATATAAGGAGCTACTCTCCGGAAATTACAACTCTCAAATGCTTTGCTCTGCGAAAATCTAAAGCTTTGCCTCGATCTTTCATTCCAAGTTGACCAACTAGTGAACAATATGGTGAGGGGTGACATTGCCTTGCAGTTTGGGACATTTTAGCATAATGATCATGTCTTCAAAGGAGTACAAACCAAAGCAATAATTACCCATGTTCATCCATAGGGCTGAGGGAAATAAATATGGTGGTTTCGAGCCATGGAGTGTTTGAGATTTTTTTTTAAGGATAGCCACACACTCTGCCATTCGATTAGATAGAAAGCAAGGTCTTTTTATAGAGATTCCTCAGAAAGAGTAGGCCATATAGACCAAAAAGGAAAACATATATGTCAGTACACACCCCGGTCTTTGGGGTCATCTTTTTCGGAAAATGTCCTCATCTCGATCTCGTCCCTCACTAGACACACCACACCCACAATATTCATGGCCGAGTTTGAGAAAACTCTCATATCACACTCCTTCCGTACCCCCATGTGATGTAGGTGATGATCCCACTCACGGTCATCTTCTTCTCCTCCAGGAAAGTTACAATGTAGTGTAGCCACCATCCGGCAAAATCGTGGTCCGTCGTCGGGATTGGGAGGTCGTATGTTGTGAGCGCCGCGTCCCTAGCAGCCTTGGTCAATGAGCAATCATGGCAAATATGTTGCACCGTCTCGGGGTGGATGCAGCAAAGTAATTTCTTTTGTACATTAGCATATAGTTCTTTACATATATATAAACTTAAAAAAATCATCAGAGTGTTGTTCCTAAAAAAAGTCTAAATTTCCATTCGTACATATACGTATCTAACCAGCTAGGCTTCCGAGTTTGGGTCTCCGGTGAAATTACAATACTAGTGCTAGATACATCCATTTCAATATCATCTACTCTCTCCGTCTCAAATTAATCGTCGTGGATTTGTCAAAATACGTCTACATGAAAATTCAAAAAAATAAATAAGTCGGGATGGAGGGAGTAATATGGAACGGAGGTAGCACAATTCAGCATAGTTGACCGCAAGCTTCTACTGCAATGTCGGTAGCGAGGTTGATCAAGAACAGCCACCCAGCCAGCACCGACGGCACATCCGCCCTGTGCGTGAGGTGAGCCGTTCGTGAGCACAAAACATTTCACACGCAAGCTACCACTCGCGCGGGAATTCAGACCAAAAGCAATCACCAGATCAACTTATCAGCGGAAAAATTATTCAAAGGCCTTGGCCCGACCTTCGGTGGTCTTCCAGATCGAGAAATAAAAATTAAAAGAGCGCGCACCACACTCACTGACCGCCCTCTCGTAACCTAACTTTCCCACGGATTGCAGCGTCTCCCTCCCTCGGTGCAGCTCGCAGTGCTCCGCCTTTCCACGGAGCCGTCTTAAGGAAGGTCGATCGAATGCGTAAACTAGGGGTGATGATGGTGCGAAAGTGACACCGGCCGGGGCCGGCCTAAACTAGTGGGCCTGGCTTTCCATTGCTGGCCTCTCTCCTAGTGACCTATATCCTCGATTTTCTTTCGGATGGGAATGGTTTTACCAGCAATATCCTCGGTTTGTATACTACTGACAAACACACGCCACACACCCCGCGCCACCGCGCGAAGAAGAAATCACCGCGCTGCTGCTGCCGCTGGAGCTGGACTTGCCTCAGCCGACGAGCCGCCAATGGCGCACTGACACGGCGGACGAGTCGCCGGTGCGCGCTGTTCCGCTCCGGGCACCGGATCCGGCGACACGCGCGGGGCTTGTGCTGGCCACGCGGCCCGCGACTAAACAAGGATTTTCTTCGCGCTACTGCGTATCCGACCTGGACTCCAGAAGCCGGAAAAGCAAACGGAGAGCGAAAATCCACGGGCCCTCGAGCCGTCGCGCGACCGCAAGTACGCCCGCCGCGCCACGCGTGCAGCGTGCTTCATGCCTCCCGCCGTCCGATCGCGGCGCCTATTTATAGAGGGCACGAGCCGGGCAGGGTGGAGCAGCAGAAGCAGCGAGCTAGCTAGCCCAGCAAACAGAGATCGAGTGCAACAGCAAGCAAGCTAGTACCGCACAAAGCTGGCCAGCTAGATCTGCACTTGACCGCCATTTTTGCTATTTCAGGCCTGAGGTACGCGTGCGTATGCCTTGCTCTGCCTTCCATTTATGTCCGGGTTCTTGAGCTAGCAAGCTACTAGATCAATCGTACGTAAATTCTATCTTAGCGTTTTTGGTTTTGCTAGAGGGGCCATGGGAGCTGGAACAATCGTAAGTAAGACCGTAGCTGATGTCTTCGACAACACGACTGAGACAAGCATAGTGACGGCTTACGGGCACGGCAAGCCGCGATGCTTACTACTCAAATGTACCGCCGTTTTCAGCGGAGTAGGTGATCGTTAGTTACTGTATTAAGTAACCAACTAACCAAGTGTTCTCCGAATTCACTATTAGTTGGTCCGGTCGTGCTGTCAGCTGCCGTCGTGTGGCGTCTCTGTCCACAATGTAGGCAGGAGCGGGACTTTGATCGATCCTTGCCGCTGCATAGCAAGCTACCGTAGAGAAAGACAACAGAGCGGGTCTGAACGCATGCGGTGGATTGCAACTGTCGAACTCCCTATTGCATGCACGTACGTAATTCAGAAAATAAAACCATGCTCGGACACATCGAACCCATAGGTATATACGCAGGCGGCAGACCAGAAGATTATACTCGAACGAGATGATCATGCATATTCTTCGTGCTTTACGTACGTCCCCTTTATTTATTTCCGCGTCTGGGATGGTGGTTTTCTAAAGCTGGCCTTGTTGCTGTTGCAAAAGAAAGAACGATCAGAGTAACTACACGTCATTAGGTTCGGATATGGTAGCTCCTTTTCGTTCCTTCATTTCAACCAAGCACTCAAAGCTGGCAAGCACGATCCATCAGGATGGTATTAGTCTCCTAAAGCTGCTTATCTAATGCTTATGACGCAGCTCGCATTTCAGCGTACGTGCTTTTGTTGGCTATATAGAAATAAACAGACTGGGATATATATGTGATCCTGCTTGATTTGGGCTTTTAGAGTGGCCAGCATGAGGGATAAAACAATCTGACCAAAAAAAAAAATGTTGCATGTAGTGATAGTACTTCATTCATTTTACTATTTTTTTCAAATGGGGGAATGCCCCTGACCTCTTCATCAAAACGATGCATATAGCTTTTTAGTATACTCCATGTCTCATATTAATTGTCTCAACTTTTGTCCAACTTTGAGACAATTAATATGAGACAGGGGGAGGACATGTTATTTTTATTCGTTTTACTATATCATTATATATGTTCTTTTTCTCGAGAAATCAAAATTTATCTTTCCCGCTAAGGAAATCAAGACTACTATTGTCGTAATATAAATTTACACCTTTTACCCTTTTTAATTACCTGGGTATCCCACTAATCTTGGTTGAAGTATGTTACTTAAGGCTATGTTCTAGTATTAGTTCCTCTTCTATATATTTTCTGCTTTTCGGTTGGTACACATGGTGGGTAATGTATGTCTGTAGAAATTCGTAAGAGCAATATATCATGTACTGGTCCAATAGTGTGCATGCAGGTTGTTTTGTAAGTTTTTTTTTTTGGTGTGTTAAAGCATGTTTGGTTTGTACCATACTTCATCAACACTATGGATGTTGTATCCGTTGTTTCGTTCACTGACATATCTGTGGCAAGTCGCGCTCCCTAGTTGTACCCTTTCTGTGGTGACAAGACACACGATTTAGTACATAATATACAATATGAACATGCAAGAAAACAAAACTAATAAAATTCAGGGTGATATTTTCTTCAATCCGAATGTTTAAGAAAATATCATGGAAGACTTTAGTTAGAATCAACTGGCATGACACGTTTTGTCGAGCATTAATATCACATCATACTTATGCTTCCCCAAGATTGTTGTGGAGTGTCAAGTCAGTGGTCATATATGTCAATTTATAGCTTTATCTAGAGGTGTCTGTCCTAGGCAAGATATTCTTGGGAGAAATTTTGGTGGGATTAAGATGCAAAGCATTTGAGTTATCTGGACTATGGAGTGGTATAAATTATTAGTCACAACTCTCCAATATGCCTGAAGCATCGGGGATAGAAATGTCACAAGTTCGATAAGATGTCGTTATTTGTTTTCCATGACAAAAGAAACTAGAAATATTATTTAATTGTTGCCCTTTTCCATATGCGATGCGGTAAGCTATATACATTGTCTTGCTAATTTGTCAACATCTTCCGGTTTAAAAAAAAGAGTTAATCTTAGAATATTTTGAGTACTCATTATTAGAAATAAAACATTCCAAGGCACATTTGGTCGATTTCTCTCGTATTCATTCATGTCACTAGCAGACGACACAAAAGATGGAGAAGAGTGTTTCATCTCTCTCTCTCTCTCTGCCTCTCTTTGCTTGTCTCTCTCTCTCTCCTCGGCATCATAAAAAAGTTTATATGTGGTAAGAAGAAGAGTATGATAACATCATGCAAGTACATGTTCCAACCCTAAACCTGGTTTTACCACTTGAGTACTTTTTCCATTGAGTTTAATACCGATAGAGAATAGGACAGCTCCACTCCGGTACACAAACTATGTTCAAAAGTAGCACGGTACCACGCTAGCCAATCACATTTAGAAAGACTATAACCCACCAACTTCTGTATGATTGGAATTATTTTACGTATGTGGTTAGTCCAAAATGATAGTGGCACATAATGAATATAATCCCAGCACTAACTAGCAGGAGAGCTAGTAGTGCACAATACATACCTTATGTTGGATGTTGTGTGGTTTAAAAGTACTACTAGTAGTTTGCTTCTCATAGAAGTAGAACATGCGCTACTAAGTGAAACCAGGTTATAAAAACATATTCACTTCAAATTTCCCACATACAAGATGGGGGAAATTGCCCATAGGTGTGGTGTCCGAATTTCATTGGAAGGGGATATATAGGTGATATATCCTGTCACCTCACACATTGGAAAGGGTGAAGAGAGAGTCACTATATGATCAGTAGTGTGGAAACCAAGATGATTGCTTCTTTCATGTTCCCACCTTTAATTAAGAGGAAGCTTCTATAAAGGGGGAAAAGGCATACTACCAGATGGAATCATGGAACGGGATAGCCAATGAACGACACACTTGGAAAACCACTACCCTAGCTCTTTACATTTAAGTTTTTATCCTAGCCGTAGCCGTCCTACGTGAAGGATCCTGCCTTCTCCCCATGCCCCCTTGTCCCGTCTATCTGAATCTCTATCCTGTTGCACTTGCATCTCACCGGATTCACGCGGCCCATCGAAACACGTCCTCATGCACGCAACTACGCTACTACTCACTCCGTTCCATATTACTAGATGACATTGGGATGGGTATATCTACCATTTGAGTGTCATCTATTACGGACGGAGGCAGTAGATATCTAACCCCGTTGCATCCTTTCAATTTTTTCCGATCGGCAAAGAAAATATGAAGAATTTCGCACGATCGCACCTCGTCTGTTTCCGGACAGAAAAGCTGATGGAGACGATCGATATCGATCGAGCCCATGCTGCCTACGCCGGCCATGACCGCCGGCGAGGCCCGGGCGGCCGTACCGTACGTATCATCGCTCAGCACAAGACCAAGACGGACACAGAGCCATAGCCATTCCAACGGTACATGGTACGCATATGGTAGTTGCCGGGACGGCACTGACGGACGGCGGCACCGATGCCATGTCACTTGCGCGTTTAGTCACGCAACGTAACAGCACCAATCAATACCCACCGGAACCCCGGCCCGGCGCGGCATTCCGCGCACGCATGCCAACCCAAACCGTCGCTAGCTAGTTTCGCGCCAGCCCGGCCCTAACCCGCCGATGCGTGATCTCTCGCGCCGGCCATCAAGTCGGCCGGCCTTGCACCGCGCGCGTCCCACGCCACGGCCATGCCCGTGCCTGCCCGTGGCTCAAAAGACAAAAACCCCTATTGGCTAGTGCCCCGTACGTGCAGGTGCAGGTCGCCGTTTGCGCGGCCGGCGCAGGACGCACGGCGGCACGCGCGAACTTGCCATTTCTGACGACTTTGGCTCGTGCCCTTTGGAGCGCACGGGCGCGACCCGGCCCCTGCGTTCGCTCGTACCGTACGCCGCCGCATCGCTACCGGCCGTAACGCCTGCTCTCTGTCGCGTTTCGGCCCCCGTGTGTGCCCGGCCGCTTCCGTCGTCCCAGTTGGGGTTTGCTTTCTGTTTCGGCCTTCGCTTTCGCCCAACACACACATACGCACAGTGCCATAGGTGAAGGTGATCTCTCTTTCATGAGAGAGAGATACTCCTGCCTATATCTCCTTGTTGTAACGGACGAACAAATTACATAGCTAGCTAGCGAGCTAGGATCCGGCAGGCGTACGTGTGACAGACCGACTGATACAACTTTGCCTGCTTGCCTTTCCATGTGACAGCTCCCGACGCCCAATTAAGCGAGCACGGCACTCCGAGAGGTGTGTATAAGTAGGGGTGCACTGCCGTTCT
This sequence comes from Alopecurus myosuroides, assembly GCA_028641055.1. NCBI lineage: Eukaryota > Viridiplantae > Streptophyta > Magnoliopsida > Poales > Poaceae > Alopecurus > Alopecurus myosuroides. The sequence goes on from CM054062.1 coordinate 249,351,962, forward strand.
CCCGGTCTCGTCTCTCCTCCCAGTCCACCAAGGTCGTGAGCAGCACCGGGAGCCAGGGCGCGATCCGTTTGATCTCAGGCAGGCAAAGCACCGTCCGTGTATGGAGGGCGGCGCACCGGCGAACATGACCGGCGAGAAGCGGGTGGCCATCGACGTCCCTGCGGCGAACGGACATGGCGGCGCGGAGGAGAAGGCGGCGGAGGACCATCTGCCTGCATTGTCCGGCTGGCCCAGGAGGACAGGGCTCTACCTCTTCGTCATGAACATAAGGTTCGTCCCATTAATTCGTCATGCTTAATTCACCTGCGCCGATTTCACTAACCTTTGCACTACTGACGACGTACGTTCTCTGATCCGCTTTAACAATTCGAACTGTCCGCAGGAGCGTCTTCAAGCTCGACGAGCTCGGGTCGGAGGTGCTGCGCATTGCCGTGCCGGCGTCGCTGGCCTTGGCCGCCGACCCGCTCGCTTCCTTGGTGGACACAGCGTTCATCGGCCGTCTAGGTAACTAACCACATGATCACCCTACCAATCTGTACCATGTACTACGATCCATCAGTTTCTGAAAACGAAAACACGAGACCGATTTACCTGTCCCCATGGCTCCATCATGTCACCACCAAGTACTCCCAGCGCAGTTCACGCGTTACGGGTTTTCCGCCGAATAGACCTTCATACGGTCCTAATGTTAGGTAGCCATACAAGCGAATTTCCATATATGTCAGCCTGTGCTGTTTTCTGTCACTGCATACTCCCTACTTCATTTTCCTTTTTGTCAGTTCGGCAAAGTAACGAACTTCACTCTGCAGTACCCCTTGATTTGGACATATAACCAGCTCTCACTCACTGGGCGCCAAAAAAAACTCTCAGCAAATGCGCTCCAGAGTTCTCCATCTTAATTTACTACTACTAGTGATAATGCGCGCCTTAGCTTTCTGTTCCTGTCAGTGTTCATTTGCTGACAGGAGAAGACTTGTGTGCCTCCGGCCTTACTTTTTCCTTCTGAAACGAGCATGTCACCTTAATCTTTCCTTTTGTTCCTTTTTCCTCTCGGTTATAAAGGCCAGTAACCGTATTCTCTCTGTTGCGTATGGCATTTTGTCCTCGGTCTGGTTTTTATTCGTTGTTTTGTGCATCACAAAAATTTCTTTTCCGAATCTTCCTTTGCGTGCTACCGGCAATTTCTCGTTACACAATTGGTTAGCCGGGTACATGCTGAGTTCATTCTCTTCACGTCTGCATCTCTTTTTGTCGACGTACATCACAGTAGCCCCATTTCTGTATTTTTCAGTTCAAGTATGTTTCCTTTTCACACACACAAAAAATGTACTATGATCCTTTCCAAAGATACTCAGTCAGTTCTGCGCTTTTAGTATGTTCCAGCAAGTTGCAAGAGAAATGTCGATGGGCCAGCTGAATCTTTCAGAAACTATGCTATCAGTTACTATTACTTTGTGAAACGTAAGAGAGCCGATTGGCGCTGATCTGAATTTAATGCCATGCTTGATCAATCTTCAGGTTCGGTGGAGATAGCTGCTGTTGGTGTTTCGATTGCCATATTTAACCAAGTCTCCAAAGTCTGTATCTACCCCCTAGTTAGCGTAACAACATCATTCGTTGCTGAAGAAGATGCCATCATTAGTAAATACCTAGAAGAAAACAGCGGCAAAGACCTGGAGAAAGCTTCCGTTGTGCATTCAGAAATTAGCAGTGTGCCTGCATCTGGTACCAACTTCTTCCAAAATATCTGCTTTTACATATCTGAATAGTAGCTTAATTTAACCTCAGTACTGAAAGTATTCTGCATGTCAAAATTTGTTTCCAGGTCAAGACACGCCAGTGTGTGCTAATTCTTGTATCCCCACGGAGTGTACTGACCTCTCCAATCAAGTCTGCAAGAGAAAGTACATACCTTCTGTGACATCAGCACTAATAGTTGGCTCATTTCTTGGGGTAGTTCAGGCTGTGTTCCTGATCTTTTCGGCAAAAGTTGTATTGGGCATCATGGGTGTAAAACATGTAGGTGCTAGAACCTAATTTTATCTGCTAAATTTTATGCATTTTGTTGCTATCCATGATGCTAATCCTTCTTCTTGTTTACAGGATTCACCGATGTTAGAACCCGCAGTTCGTTACTTAACGATCAGATCGCTTGGTGCTCCTGCTGTTCTCTTGTCTCTGGCAATGCAGGGTGTTTTCCGAGGTTTTAAAGACACAAAGACACCGTTATATGCTACTGGTAAATACATATTTCGATGATGACCTTTTTTCAGTTGGCATATATATTTCCATTTCAATCAAGAAACATACTTGAAGAGAAGCATCGTCCCTGACGCTACTAACATTTCCTTGGAAAACATTCCAGTGGTTGGAGATGCAACAAATATCATCCTAGACCCAATTTTGATGTTTGTATGTCACATGGGTGTCACTGGTGCAGCCGTTGCTCATGTCATTTCCCAGTAGGTTTCACCACTACCAGTAGCATCTGCAGCTCCTATGTTTCAGTGATCAATCTTATCCTGACTTCTCTCCGTTCTATCTTTTTTTTGTTTTGAAGGTACCTGATAACTATGATCTTGGTATGTCGGCTCGTCCAGCAAGTTGATGTTATCCCACCGAGCCTTAAATCCCTCAAGTTTGGACGGTTTCTTGGATGTGGTGAGATACCGTTGGAATCCTGAAACTGGATAACACCTCTCACTGGTCCCTGGAACGGTTCTGAAAAGTTGCCTCTATTTTCTTCAGGATTCCTGCTGCTCGCGAGGGTCGTAGCCGTGACGTTCTGCGTCACCCTTGCGTCGTCGCTGGCTGCTCGAGACGGGCCGACCATCATGGCGGCCTTCCAGATTTGCTGTCAGCTCTGGCTTGCGACTTCGCTTCTTGCTGACGGATTGGCCGTCGCTGGACAGGTCTGTCAGATTGCTATACATTAATTCCAAGGAGCAGTAGTTTTAGCTTCAGAGAAGTGTACTTAACTGGACTGTTGTGGATGAGTTCTTTACAGGCAGTGCTCGCAAGCGCGTTCGCCAAGAACGACAACAAGAAGGTGGTTGCCGCGACCTCTCGCGTGCTGCAGGTTTGTCACATTTGGCTCTTGCCCCTCCTTCCTCTGCTCGAGAACATTTTGCATCGTTTCAGTAAGAAGAAGAGACTAATGGTGATCTATTTCACCTTTGCAGCTGAGCATTGTTCTGGGGTTATGTCTCACGGTGGTCCTTGGCCTTTTCATGAAGTTCGGCGCGGGAGTTTTCACCAAGGACGCCGACGTGATCGGGGTCATCCACAAGGCCATCCCGGTAAGAACCTTGGATTTTCAACTGTCGATAATGTTCCCAGGATTCAGGCACTGACAGATACCGTCATTTCTGGGGGTTCAGTTCGTTGCCGGCACACAGACGATAAACGCCCTGGCGTTCGTGTTCGACGGCATCAACTTCGGAGCGTCAGACTACACCTACTCTGCTTACTCCATGGTACAGTAAAATCCCTTGACGCCTAAGATGATAAACTGCTGTGTACTGTACATTTAAATTCTGAAACTCTTCCCGAGACTGCACCCATCTCACGGAAAACATATTCAGGTTGGGGTGGCGTCCATATCCATACCGTGCCTGGTGTACCTTTCTGCCCACAAGGGATTCATCGGCATATGGGTCGCATTGACGATCTACATGAGCCTCAGGACCGTAGCTAGCACCTGGAGGTATGAATGATACTACAATCCACCTTATCCTCCTCGTCGGTGCCTCCTTTTTTTCAGTTGCTCCGACGCTTTTCACGCGCTGTTTGGAGAGCAGGAATGCTTCCCTAATTCTGCAGAAATTGAACTGTTCTCTGTGAAATCATTACAAAAAAATTGTGTGTTCCACGCAATGTTCCATAATCTCCGATTGTGGCTCATCAAGGTTTGTGACTTGTATATGCAGGATGGGGGCAGCCAGGGGGCCATGGGGGTTTCTCCGGAAGTGATGATGGATCGGCTCAGCAAGATTGATGGCGATTTGTCTACAGTACATAGCTGGTAGATAGCCAGGCATGCTCGTTCCATGTAATTAGAATAAGTATAGTATAGTAAAGTACATGTTTTTGTTGGTGTTCTAAGCTTCGGGTATTGGAGTTAGATGGGGCCTATTGCTGCTTCACGGTCGTCTGACTTTTGTTTGGGTAGAGAGGGTACTCGGAGCTTGTGATTCAGGCTGTTGTTCTGTGCTGGTGATGGCGATTTAATTGAACCAGCGCTCTGTAATATCACACTGATAAATTGATACGAGGTGCACCCGACCCTATCCTTCATGCTTGAGATATCTCATTAATGAGGGTTAGGCTTTGTTCTCGACCTGGGCTAAACTGAGCAATCAAATTGTTTTACAAAAATAGCAACCTAACCTCCAAGGCTCCAAGCTATGGAGTGCTCCTACTCAGTAGGACTTCTGTTGCTCTGCACTCAAGGCATTCCACACTTTTAGATCACACCAGAGGCTGGAAGGTGGATGCATAGCATATGTGAGCTCCCACCCTTTAACTAGTGTATTCTAAAGTTTCAAAATATTCGGAAAAAAATATCAGCTTTTTACATAAGGTAGCATACTATGTTTCTGTAAATTTTCATAAGAAAACATGCTGTTTTGAGTTCACAAAAAAAAAATCAGTGGCTAGAATGGCAGCTTCTTGTACACGTAGAGTTTGTTCCTTTCTGCTGTCTCCACATGACAGTCATGTACATGGGAAAATATCTACTGATACCACACTTTTAGGTGATACCATGATACCACTCATAAAATTAAAATTTACATGTGTCAAAAAAATCCGAAATAAATATGTGGGTGATCACAAGATACGTAAACAGTCTAAAATTTGCAGAATCAAATTCAAAATACACAGAGGAAAAAGAAAAACAAATGCAACATGAATTGTGTCATCTTTTAGAATTTTTTTGGAAGAGTGCATTTCTTTTTAACCAGGCGATTGTCCTCCCAAGCTCACTTAGTGCATATGGAGCTTACAAAAGATTTTGTTGAAAGTGCATATGTAACCTTAGGCAAAGCAACAAAGAACCACCGAATATTTTGAAAAGGCTATTAAATTGTACTGTTCCATATCACATACACCATACCGTGGCACACAAATCAGTAAAAAAGCTACAAGTATACATCAACGATTTATGTCAAGAGTTATGTCAAAATTGGCAGTAGAAATAGCAATGCGTACAAGGTACACGCAGAAGTTTTGATGCCATAAAGACAATGAAAATTGGGTGTCCACAGGTAACACTTACGAGGCCAAACTACTATTCTAACATTCCACAGTTCTATGGCCTGGCTGGAAACAACAACGGGAAGGATCCAGATGTAAATGGGCTGCGTATCATGCTATCCTTATTGTCCAATCATCTACAACACGGAGATTGGGCCTCCTGACTGTTGGTGCAACTGACCTGGAACCACTCCTTAAACTAATCGGTCCCAGATCAATTTCCACTTCTTGGTTCCCAGGTTCAATAATTGCCTTCTTTGCTCCCGATGATAACCCAAGGACTATAATTCTTTCAATCACACACTCAGTCGAAAATACTTTCTTGCCCAGATTATCAGGTGCAATATTGATCGAAGTTAGCTTATTGTCGGCAAATACAAAACGCCGGTGGATGAATGCCCCTTGCTGATAATCATAACTCTTCCCATCGTCCACATAAAGTTCACCTTCTGCAGAACCTGAGCTATCGAGGGCTATCACCTGATCATTGCAAAATTACAGAGTTAGATAGTCTACTTGAAAGAATAGATGCTGGTTGCCAGCTGCTGTCTAGCTACTGCTTCTTTGGCTTTTTTGCTCCTCTCTTGTACTCTCTGGGAATGTAAAAATAGCTGAGAAAAACTGGTGTTGCTGTGTGCGGTGGACATTGTAGCTTTGATTTCTATTAACATAAATCAGGGGTAACCCTTTCATCAAAAACAAAAAAATGGAAGAATAAACCGTACTACTCCCTCCGTATCGAAATATAAGATGTTTTCTAGACTGCACATATCTAGACATGTATTAGATATCTACATATATCTAGACATGTTTTAGCGCGTAGATTCATGTGCATCTTACACTAAAACATGTCTAGATATGTGCAGTCTAGAAAACATCTTATATTTTGATACAGAGGTAGTAGTAATGTAGATAACGGCTACATCAGCCAAACAGATTTGTATGGTCATATATTTAGCTGGTTCTGCGTTAGCACTAGTTATGGATGCACTAATGCTCATTCAAGTAATCAAATCACCAACCCTGCCTAACAGACCAATGAGCCTAATAATTCAATAACAGTAGAACAATAATGCTATTTAGTTATGGATGCATCCTAATGCTCATTCAAGTAATCAAATCACAGCAACCCTGTCTAACACACCAATGAGCCTAATAATTCAATAACAGTAGAAGAATTATGCTATTTGTTCATCATAACAACATCAACTGATAGGGAAAGGGGCTAGCTGAGTAAGGTCAACACTCTCATCAATAAAAAATATTATGAGAGCCCAGGTAGATATTAACACTAATAATGACTATTTGCACATCAAAGAAATAACAGGTACATGGAGTTACGAGCTACCAAAGAGCAAATTAGTACACAACTAATTGGATGCTATTTGCACAAGAAATATGTTTAACATACCAGGGTGTATGGATCATTGACCATCTGCGTAGAACTGCGCCTGAATCTATCCTTTCTTGGCACAATTGTACCTGCCCTCTGGAAGCTTGGTATGCTATCTTCTGAAACTTGCAGCTTGTGTGAGACACTTCCCTTGTATGGAGATCCATTTCGCAAGTCGTACCATAACTCCTTTCCAGGAAGGTAAACCGACATTGATTTCTGGCCCTGCATGTTAAACAGTTAAGTTGCACTTTCAAGCAAAATATGAGTTACTTAGGGAAAAATGTATGCAGCATCACTTACCTCTTCATAAACTCCTTGGGCTAGAATGCTTGGCCCCACCATAAAAGCCTCACCATTATTATATGTTTCCTTGTCATCAGGAAATTCCAACCACAAAGGACGCATAACAGGAACTCCAGATACACTAGCCTCTTGGAACAGTGTGTAATAGTAGGGCAGCAATGAATAGCGTATATGTATTGCCTCCCTGATGAGTGCAGTTCTTCGCTCTCTGTAGTAAGTACAAAGATTATGTTAGCCTTCAAACAAACATCACTTCTGATCTACTTTCCCCAAGCTAAGTTTATGAAGGAATAATGTATATATGACAGTGTGAAGTCACGCCATTGTGATTTTCCTCGATTATCAGCCAATTTCTAGAGAAGATTATCAGCCAGGTCGAGAATTTCCAAAATAAACAAAATTCCATAAAATTTACTATTTGCGGCATTACCCAAATAGCCATGGCTCCCGCCTCTTGGTGTCATGATGAGCATGAGCCCTAAAGAAAGGATAATAGGCTCCTACTTGGTACCAACGCACCAACAGGTCAGGTTCTGGATTACCAAAGAAGGCACCAATATCCGCACCTGTCAAAGCTTCACATGTTAGTAAGGCTTCTAAGTTCAGGATTACTGAGGTGAAGTTGTTATGTAGGTTCACCCACCAGAGAAGGTCATGCCAGTAAGACCAAGGGTCAAAACCATCGGAATAGAAGCTTTAAGGTGATCCCAATCTGCACTGTTATCGCCAGTCCAAACTGCCCCATACCGTTGACTTCCAGGAAAGAAGGCCCTTGACAAAACAAAGGGCCTGTCTTTACCCTCATTTCGCTTGAGAAGCCCATCTGAAGTAGCCATATGAAAGTAGTACCCATATGCATTGTGCAATTCTCGGTGTTCCACATCACCATCATGTATTGCATCCCTAGGCATGGTGACCTATTTAAGGGGAAAATACTATAAATATTGATTTCATGCATAAAATGTTTCAAATTTGTTGTAAACCTCATCTTCACAAGATAATGCCCAGACATATTGCAATTCATCAACATACCTCAGGACCGTTGAAGACAGATGGCTCGTTCATGTCATTCCAAGTGTACAATGTTGGAGTTGATCCCTTGTAGTTTTGGTAGGAGAACTTATCAGCCCACCAGTCACGTATCTCAGGGTTCAGCATATCAGGATAAGATGATGACCCAGGCCAGCACCACCCATCGTAGTCCTTCCCGCTTGCATCTTTCACATAGTACCCCTTAGCAGTAGCTTCCTCATGGATATGATACCCACTGTCCCTCTTCATATGTGGGTCTACGATTGTTACCATCTTCCTCCCCTTATCCGCTATCTTCCGCTGCATCTCCTCTGGGTTAGGGAATGTTGAACGGTCCCATGTGAAGTAACGCTTGCCATCCGTGTGCTCAATGTCGAGCCAGAGCACATCATAAGGAATATCATGCTCATCAAAGCCAGCATCCACTCCAGCAACGTCCTCCTCGTCCCGGTAGTTCCATCGGCACTGGTGATATGCCACTGCAAACTGCTGTGGCATGGAGGGCGCACCTGTAACACTAATGTACTGCTTGATTACATCCTTTGGCTCGGACCCAACAAAGAAGAACACATCAACAACTCCGGCCTCAGCCATCCACAGCGTGTCAATCCTCCCATTCTCCGTGGATGTGGCGCCATCCCACCCTGGTGCGAGCACATCAATCTGCATCTCCGCAGCATTGAGCCAGAAGAACCCTGAATCAGTCCCAGGACCATGTCCGATCATGAAAGGGATCGACCCATACAGACCAAAGGGCGATTCGTGGAGGTACTCGAACACATCGAGGTTGAAGAGGCGGTAAGGCTCGGACTCCTCGACCCCCGGGCCACGGGTGTGGTGGAGGGCGAGCGATGTGGAGCTGTGCTCGGGGATGCCGTACACGAAGTCGGCACCGTGGAAGGAGACGTCAAAGGAGATGGACTGCGGGCCGCGGGGGCGCGTGTCGGTGTGGCTCCGGAAGTTCTCCTCCCATGTCTCGCCCTCGGGCTTGGACTCCTGCAGCGGCTCGAAGTCGAAAAGGCCGTGGGAGTTGAAAGAGATCACGGGGTCGCCCGAGCCGGCTCGGCGGACGGTCAGCTCGAAGGGATCGTGCTTGAGGACGACGTCAAGATCGGAGGAGAGCGCGACGGTGGAGACGCCCCCGGCGGTCTTGGGTTTGGAGAGGTGGAGCCCCCGAGAGTCGACGTCGGGAAGGAGGACGTCAGGGACGTGGAAGCGGCGGTGGGGCAGGGTGCTGGTGGAGTAGTCCTCATCGATCTGGAGGCGGAGGGCGTGCGGGGGCAGCGCGGAGAGGCGGAGGGTGAGGGGGCGGGGGCGGGAGGGGTGGGAGAGCGCGGCTGTGAGGGATCCTTCGGGGGAGACGGCGAGGGAGCCGGCGACGAGGGAGAGCGGCGCCTCGAGGGAGTGCGGGGCGCGGGTGCGAGCGCGCTTGCAGAAGGGGGTCTGGTTGCAGTTGCGGAACTCGTCTTTCTTCCAGGCGAGCGCGGCGGGGAAAGCGAGCAGCAGGAGGAGGAGGAGGGCGAGGCGGAGGACGCGCGGCAACGGCGGGGGATCCATGGCCGCGGCGTCGGATCTGGTCTGGGGCTGTGGAGCAGCGAACTGCCTCTGCGCCTAGCTCCTTTGGCCGGAGTCTTTGGAGGAGGTGGAGTGGTGGACTGTCGCGGTGTCGCCCTTGGATGGGCCGGTCGTGCAGTCGTATTGGGCGCGAGCGGGCCTTACCATGTGGCACATTTTGCACGGGATTCCCTCACCAACGCCCAGGCATTCGCATGTCGCCATTTCGCTCAAGGAAAAGTAAGATGGGCTAGGCCCATTCGCTGCGTTCGCTCGCAATGGTTAAATCGAGTACAAGTAATTGCGGAGGTATTGGGCGCCCATCCGCGCTATCCACGTGGCGCTCACGGGTGTTTTTTCTTGTTTTGTTATTCTTTTTGTCCGGATCGGGCGGAGGGATTGGTCAGGAGAGAAAAAAGGCAACGCTCGTATTGGCTATTGGTGGGCTGAAAACCTAGATCACCATATCCCTCTTCTTCCGCCTCAGCCGCCACTTCCTGCGCTCCTCCCTGTCCATCATCCTTTCCATCCACCGGACCATCCCCATGATCCTCCCTCGTGGTCACTCCTTTTGCGAGCTCGCCCGTCGTCTTCGTCCGACTCCGGCGAGCTCTCGCCGTCACTTGGGCTCAACTAGGGCTCAACTAGGGCGCTTGATGGCCAGAGAAGTTGGAGAGGAGTGGCATATCGTCACGCCGGCGCCACGGGAAGGACGGACGGTGGTGAGAAGTCAGATCATCGCGGCCATGGCCATGGCCATGGCGCCCTAACCAGATCCCCCCATCAGAACAGCGAGTTCTCCCTCCTCCCTTCTTCATCTGATTTATTTCCTCTCTAAATTAATTTTTTGTTTCACAGCTACGGTTCCTCTCCCCCTCTGCCTCGTGCCACTGCACCTCCGGTTTATCTTGTTTGTTCGTGTTGAGGGTAAGCGATGGAGTGGTTGCAGCTCCTGAGATTCTTCTTCTATTCTTGGTTGCTGTTTCTTTGTGGCTCGGAGGCCTTTACGCTGATTGGGTATTTTGCCATTTTGGTTGGTCTTTTGCTACAGGATTAGAGGATTCCGAGATTCAGAGATAATGGAGCTTTTCCCATGTGAGTACAGGTATACTAATTGCAAGTTTGTTTTTGTGAAATGATGCGTTGTGATTATCCTTAAATGACAGAGAGTTATGACATGTGATTATTGGCACGTGAGGTTGAAGATCTTGCTAATCAGAGTGCTGATATTCTAACTTTTGTAAGTGAATCTGAAAGGTTCACTTAGTTTTTCAATGCCTCTATGAATTTTAGAACTAATATCAGTGGGATTTCGATTGTCTTAGAGAACTAAAACCGCATGTTATTGTTGTCAATAAAAAAGCATGGTGACTTTATTCACCAGAATATCATGGATGTCTCATTGTTGGGCATGGCACTGCCTCATTGTTGGGCATGCTACGGTAGGCTATTTCGCATTTAGTTATTTGGTTTATGCATATGAAATTGGCATCTCAAAAGTCAAAATTGGTTTCATGTATTAGCATGGTGACTTTATTCACTAGAATATCATGGATGTCTCATTGTTGGGCATGGTACTGTCTCATTGTTGGGCATGGTACGGTAGGCTATTTCGCATTTAGTTATTTGGTCTATGCATATGAAATTGGCATCTCAAAAGGCAAAATTGGTTTCATGTATTTGCAGTTGCATCTCGACGACGACAGATCTGGCATGCTAATCAACACCACATTGTCTACAACTCTAGATATTTTTTTACCGGCAAGATCATTTGTGTATTTCTAAATGCTTGGTTGTGAACTGCAAGTAACCTAAATTCCATTTGGTAGTTAAATAACGTGGCAACTTAAAATTCCCAGTATATATGTATGTCCTATATATAGCTTCAGAAGTTTACTACTGAAATATGACAGGGACTTTGATATGTTTCAGATGTGCATATTACCAGCTTACTATTCCCTCTATTTTTCGGTTACAATCAGGTTGAACCTGTAATATCTGATGTACAGATAATTATGAGCTGAACTGGTGTGTGTCGCCTCCGATGGCATTACAAAATCATTACAGCAGAGGTGTGTTCCCTGTGGCCTTGATCTAGATGACGGCTTCTACCTCGCCAATTCTACAAGCATCACCCTAAAAAGTTTCTACCACACTGCTACAAATTGTCGCTGCACAGACCAGGGTCACTTCTTCATCGTCACTGATTCCCATTCTGTATCCGAAAATTACGAATACATTCTTTCAGACAAGCTTGTGGTGTACACCTCCTGCTCGCTAATGCACACTGTTGTTGATCTTGTCAACGAGACTAAGCTTGACAGTGAGATTTGGTCTTGGCTGGCATTTGCTCCCCAAAAGGTGGTTGACGTGAATGTGCTTGGCAAGGCTTTGGCTGGTCTAAAGGACGAGGTATGATATATTTTTTTTCACTATACTTTAGTGCTTTATACCAATTCTATTGGAACTGTTAACTGACTGTACTAACATGTATTATTTGAAATTATTAAATGCAGGCTTACTTTGAGGACAATATTGTTGCAAAGGCCTCAAAGAGACCGCCACCCAACATGTATTATTTGAAATTATTAAATGCAGGCTTACTTTGAGGACGATATTGTTGCAAAGGCCTCAAAGAGACCGCCACCCAGAGTGAACAATGAGGAATTTCAGAATGCCGTAAGTCCATTGAGCTTCAGTCACATAGACACATTAACTTATTAACGGGGAGTACATTTCTTACAAGCTGCTGCTTTGAAGGGCTCTGACCACCCCCGTGGTACCACTGTTTCTTCTAGACTGGACGCTCAGCAGAAGAAGCTCAACATTCCTATCCTTCTGACAAACACAATCGGTTCATTCCCTCAGACAATGGACCTCGGGAGGGTCCTCCGTGAGTACAAGGCAAATAAGTGAGTGCTCTAAGGTTGCCAAGATCCAAAAGGAGCTTGACATTGATGTGCTTGTGCATGGAGAGCCTGAGGTGAGCATAGGTTTGTTGTAGACTAATTTGCAAGATGCTCTTTTGAACTCATTGCAATGAAGATATATTTGTCTACGGATATCGTTTAAGCAGATATTGGTTTCAGTATATTGTGTTTTGTTCTGTATAAATCAAGTGTCTGCACATTTTTGTGACTAATTTTTTATGTTTATTTTAGAGAAATGACATGGTTGAGTGCTTCAGTGAGCAATTATCTGGTTTCGCCTTTACTGCCAACGGATGGGTGCAATCTTATGGATCATGTTGCGTGAAGCCGCCGATCATCTATGGTGATGTAAGCCGCCCCAACCCCATGACAGTTTTCTGGTCTAAGATGGCTCAGGACATGACCCCTCGCCCAATGAAGGGAATGTTAACAGGTCCAGTCACAATCCTCAGCTGGCCTTCTGCCAGGAGTGACCAGCCAAGGTTGATATTGGTCTCTAGCTTTTTAATTCAGTTTTGGTAGCCTTCATGTGGATGTGTTTTAACTTTTTATGGGTATGCTCACTTGTGGTCACAGGTTTGAGACATGCTACCAGATTGCTCTTGCCATCAAGGAGGTTGAGGATCATGAAGCTGGTGGTGTTCAGGTTTGTATATCAGCTTTGTTTGTCTCGTCATCATATCAGCAATACATCCATGTGGCATGTGTATGAAGGCTGTTTGGCCATTTGCAGGTGATCCGGGTCGATGTGGCTGCTCTAAGAGAGGGTCTGCCTGTGCGCAAGTCAGAGCAAGCCTTATACTTGGACCGGGTTGTCCACTCATTCAGAATCACTAACTGTGTACATGACACCACTTAGGTAATCTTATCTAACTGTCATGAGATATTCAGATATCTTTCTTAGGATTGCCCTGATTTATAATTTTTCCTGGGTAGATCCACACACATGTGCTACTCTAACTTCAACGACACATCCACTCCATCATTAACATGGACGCTGACGTCATCACCATTTAGAACTCCTGGTCCCGATGAGAAGCTCCTCTCTGTATTCCGCAAGTGTGTGACGTACGGAGCTGACACTAGCCCGGTGTCTATGCCATCCATTCTCCCATGATCCCCACTGCAGAGATGTCTGACCGCGTCAACAAGATGCTTGCCATGCTTGACACCAACATCGTGTCTGTGAACCCTGGCTGCGGTCTCAAGACCCGCAAGTACACCGAGGTGATGTCCGCCCTTACCAACATTGTTACTGTCCCTAAGCTCATCCGCACCCTGCTCGCCAGCACAAAGTGAACAACCCGATAGCACCTCTCTTGATATGTTGGAACAGAGCGCCAATGAAGCCCATTTGTTTCGAATAATCTTGGTCGTATCATACTCCTGTATGGTTTAGATTAGTCATGTTGCGGTACACTTTTACATGGTGTATTCTATCTTTGGTAGATTTTCCTTTTTGGTCTCGTCAGACTGTTGTCTGGAGCATGTGTGTTACACAATTATAAAGAGTTAAAAAATGCAGACATATACTTTTGCATCTTTTAGTGTCTCAAACTGCAATTCTTCAATCCAGAAATTGTCTGCTTATATGCAGATCACTTACCTTGTGCACAGGTTTCACTTAAATTTTTCTGGAACATAGGTGTAGCCTATATAGAGTATGTATAACATTATTCAGCAACGTTTTCTACGTGCCATCGCCGTCTGCGGATGGTACATGTTCTTCTACTCTGTTATACTGAAATGCAGAGAGCAGCTAATATCTATTATGTCCAGTGCTGGCGTTTTAGAGAGACACTTCTCATGCAGCAAGAGCATATGGCAGTGTAGAACTGTGTGTAACTTGAAAGCAGTTTTGGTAATCTATCCTGTGTATGCACTTTGTCTTGGATTAGGAGAGAGCATTGTTTCTATCTTCTGCTGCATCCTGTAGAATCACGCTTGTTGGATAATGCCTGGTTCAATCTGCAGTAGAAGTGCTGGTGTTTTGAGTGGTTCTATTTCTGGAGTAGTCCATACACTTTTATTAGGAACAAGTTAATGGATCACCGTGAGACAACCGTGGGTCATAAAGCAGGCAAGATTGATAAGTCGTTGCAAAAATGGCAAGGCAGCTGTTTTCTTAATATTTTGGTCTAAATACCAGCTATCTTAATACGATGAATCATGGCCACAGCGCACCAACACCTACCAGCGCAAGGATGAGAAGCCAACAATTAGCCTTTTGGCTACAACCTTCAAAAATAGAAGACACGCTATGTTTTAGAATATTTTAAATGATAACACATTGTGAAGATTATAATTTTTTTTGATTGGACAACAACTGACCGGCTAGGAGGCGCCCCAAGGGGCGCCCCAGCCTCTAGTTCACATTACAGGACCAAGACCGATTCACGTGTTCAGGTCCACGACCAATTCATGTGTTCGCTGCCTTTGCTCGCAACAATTTTAATTTTTCCTTTCGCTTACTAAAAGCATCTCCAGCCGTTCGGCGCCACAGGACCAAACTTCGGTGTAAAATAGCGCCTCCTGGGGGCTGTCCGGTGATATTTTCGCCCTTGGAGGGCGAGGGTTTCCAGCCGTGTACCCAGACGACACGGCAAGATTTGCCTAAAATTTAACAAGTTCGAACAAATTTGGACGAAATTTAGACGATTTATATTAATAGCGCCGAATATAGGACGAATTTACACGGGGCGATTCTACGACTTAAAAAAACTAAAACTAGGCGTCCGGCTCATTCTTCGGGACGGCGTAGCTGCAGCCCTGGCCGGGGGTCGCCTCCGTTGCTCGGACCTGGCGCGGCGTCGTCGTCGTCCAGCACGATGACGTCGTTCTCCTCGCGGTCGCGTCTCCGGGCGGCAAACTCCTGCAGAGCGCGTTGCTGCTTTGCCACATCGTCGGCGATGTGTTCTTTGTGGGACCAGGCGAGGGCCGCCGCCAGGTCGATCTCTAGCTCGTCGTCGTCATCCTCCTTCTTCGTCTTGACTAGCCGGACATTGCCCCTTGGCGGCGACGGGCGCGGCGCTCACCGATGACGACTCCCAGGTCGCGAGCAGGCGGAGCAGAGGGCTTGGTCTTCACCGGGCGCAGCTCCGGGGTTCGCGGTGCCGGAGGAATGTGCGGAGGAGGACGACGACTCTACCGCATCCTTCTCGCCGCCCACGGGCCACCCGCACGGCGACGAGAGAAGGTTGGCACCCGCGGCGGAGGCGGGGGGTACTCCAGGCGAGGGACGTTGCCGTTCTCGATGTGCATGAGAACGGCGTCGAGGGTACGGCCCTCGGCGCCCCACCAGCGGCGGCGACCGTCCGAGTTGTCGCGCGGCGGCACAACTGGCCCCTCGTAGGCCGCGAGCTCGTCGTCTCGCCGCTCCTGGAAGTAGACCACCCACACGCCGTAGTTTGCGGGGTGGAAGTGAGGCTCGGCGCGCTGCGCCGGAGTCAGGCGAGCGCGCTCGTCGTGGATCGCGGCGACGAAATCGTCGCCTTCAGGGACGGGGGGCACCGACAGCCCGCCCGGGCTGAGCCTCCAATCGCCGGGCAGACGCATATCTGGGGGCACCGGGTAGCCCGCTACGTACAACATGCTCGCCTCCTCCTCGCGCTGCCACCGCCTTCCGAAGTCGTTGGCTGCAGCGCCGTCTCCGGGGAAGCGTGCAGCCATCGCCGGGGAAGAGTGGGTTCGGGCGAGAAGGTGGGGATGGGGCGAGAAGGACGACGACGGTGGGGGGCTTTTGTTTGGGCGAACGGGCGCGGCTATCGGCGCACCGCCATTACTTTGCCGCAGGCGATTCGGCTGCTCCACTCAGTAGTCCACGTGGCGGCGGCATTAACTCGCGCGGGATCCGAGGAAGGATAAGCTCTCTCTCGCCGACAGCGCGGGTCCACGCGGCGAAAAAAAAGACGCGGGAGCTCTTTCGCGTCATTTCGCCTCATCCGGTGCCCCCAACTGCTCCCCGACGCGCTGGGTTTGCCGGGCGATAATTAGGCCTAATCCAGCGCTATTTGGGCTCGTGGGGCGAGTGAGCGGAAAACGGCGATCCGACGCAAAAAAAAAAGTCGCCCTAGGGGGCTCCTGGGGGCGGCTGGAGATGCTCTAACATGTCCAACTCTCTCTCGCTCGGGATGGATCGGATCACCTACAAATATTCTGGCTTTTTAATTCGACTTCCTCACATGTTCCTATCTCTACAGTGTTTTGTTGTTGCTATATATGTGGAGCTTTGATTCTTACTTTGTCCCGAGATTTGTTCCTAGTTTTAGTTCCTATCTCCATGAAACCTTGTTCCTCTATAGACTTTTTGGAGCTTTTTGTTCCCAGTTTTGATCCTCCTTTTTTGTTTCAAGATTTTTGTTCCTGGGTCAATGGAGATTTTTGTTCCTACCTTTCTATTCCAAGATTTTGTTCCTAACTCGATGGAACTTTGTTCCTCTCTTTATATGGAGTTTTGTTGTTCATATATATGTGAAGCTTTGTTTCTAACTTTGTCCCGAGCTTTGTTCCTAGTTTTCCATGGAACTTTTTGTTCCTCTACAGACTTTTCGGTCCCTACCTCAATGGAGCTTTTTTGTTCCTAGCTTTGTTTCTCACTTTTGTTCCAAGATTTTTGTTCTTTGGTCAATGGAGATTTTTGTTCCTACGTTTTATTTCAATACTTTGTTCCTCTCTCGATGGAACTTTGTTCCTCTTTTTATAGAGTTTTGTTGTTCCTATATTTGTGGAAATTTGATTCTAAGTTTGTCCCGAGCTTTGTTCCTAGTTTTTGTTCCTATATCCATGTAATTTTGTTCCTCTACAGAGCTTTTTTGTTCCTATCTTTGTTTCTCATTTTTGTTCCAAGTTTTTTGTTCCTAGGTAAATGGAGATTTTTGTTCCTTCGTTTTATTATAATAATTTGTTTCTTTGTCGATGGAACTTTGTTCCTCTCTCTATATAGAGTTTTGTTGTTCCTGTATATGTGAAGCTTTGTTTCTAACTTTGTCCCGAGCTTTGTTCCTAGATTTCTATTTTTTGGAGATTTTGTTTCCTAGTTTTTTTGTTCCATGGTGTTTTCTTGTTTTGTTCCCTCTGATGTTCATGTTTGTTCTCTATTGTATTTTTTTGCTCCATGGTGTTTTCTTTTTTTTTGTTCCCTCTGATGTTCATGTTTATTCTCTGGTGTATTTTTTGTGTTTCAGGGTTTAGAAAATTTTGATCCTCTTACTCTACAAATTTAGTTCCCCTATTTTTTTACTTATTCTTCTATATGATGTACTATGTTTGTTCCTAGATGTATAATTATTGGTTACTTTATTTTAGAAAGGAAATGTTTGTTCCTCTTGTTCGACATAATTAGTTCCACAAATTTGTTGGTCTTTGATGTTTCTTTGTGTTCCTTCCATTTTACAAATGCCCATGTAGATTTGGTTGATTTCTTTGCGATTTTTTTTCCCCTAACTGTAGTTTAATTTTGTTTCATGTAGTCTAATTTTATATTATGGGTTGAGTCGATTTTTTATTCCCTGGGCTCTACAGTTTTGAAACATACAATTGTGGTGAAATAGTTCAGATATACCATTGATTTTTTTTAGTCCCATACTTGTCCACTCTAATATATTCCATGACTACAATTGTTTTATCGTTAGATTTTCTGCTTAGTATAATCATGATTGTGTCAGCCATTGTGATTTTTCCTCGCCATGTGTTAAAAAAATTTACACACTTTTTTGTGTGATCTAAATTTTATTATATTTTTTTACAAAATATACGGTTGTGTTTTTATTTTTCATTTTTGCTATTACCGGGTGCCCAGTCAAAAAGCTATGGATTTTAGACAATATACTAAGTATATGTGTACATACACGTATATATTCCCTTTGTTCCGGTGAGTGCAAAGTGCAAGTAAAGCACATGATGCATGCGAGTTCAGTAGGGGTACGTTTGGTAGCTTGCACCCATTTTGGGGTTGGATGTGGGCAGGTCGGATAGGGCATGCCCCAACAGAGCAGCCCCTAAGACATGGAGAGAAGGTTGTTTGGTGGCCTGCACCAAAGAACGGGCCCTAATTGGCAATGCCGTTTGGTTGTGTATTTTGCATGCTCTAATGCAAATGGCTGGTGTTTGGTTATATGCGGCACCACCATTACGGCTACCTCTTCTCCATTATGGTGAGCTTACCCAATATGAAATACACACACAAGGCAAACTGAATCATATATCAAACTAAATGAATCATACAACAAACTTAGGAGCAAACCGAATCAAATAGCAAAATAGGTTCAACTAGATCATAGTAGTAGTGGCAGGTAGCAGCATCGAAGCACCACGAGGTAACGAACAACCTCTCGTGGTGCATAGAAATTCATCAGTGGAGGGGTTAATATATACCATCTCCCAAAATATACAGACAAGACAAGGCAATGAACTAGTCTACTTCATCGGGATTGGAGCAACGGAGTGTAGATGAAGGTAGTTCCTGAGCCAGCCGATCCTCTGTCCAGTTGTCATGTTCGCATAAGTGATCTGCTCTTGAGGATGGTCTGCAAGGAAATTGATTGTCTGGATCAACAGGTGAGGACTGTACAGATTCGGAGGTGGAACATTGACTCTAGTGTAGATGATCTTCATCTGAGCATAGTTCCTGATGGGCTTGTTCAGAAGGTCGTCATCCTTGGGGAACTTCTACAGAAAAGACATGACAGTGTGTTAGCTCGTTGAACTAATGAAGTGGCAACAAGAGAGCACAATTGTCTATTCTTACCATGGTGTGTGCAATCACTCTGGCATCATCCATCAAGATGATCGTGCTCTCTTCATGCCAGACAGCTCCTGGAAGTTCCTTCAGATGGCATAGCCTTACCCACCTTGCTCTCCACTTTCTCAAATAGTTATAAATCTGAGTAGTGCTCACAGAAATAACAGTGAAGTCAAGAACATCATTGCAAACACTCTGAATGTACCTCTCCTTGAAGCCACGATGAATGTTTATTCCCCCCTGCACGAGCTCAACAACCCTATTGAGCACAAGGAGAGACGGAGATACTGACCATTGCATAGTCAGACTTGGGACTGCACTAGAAGAGCTGCCACTCTGGACGGGGCTTTTGCTAGCACGCGCTGCCATCTCAGTTTCTTCACTTGGGGGCACTTCCTTTAGAGGAGCTGGGTCCAGAGGATCTTCATTCTCATCACAGTCAAGCTGTTTTGGTTTCAGTGTTGGTGCTCTCAGTGAATATATCGCATCAAGGGAATTAACATGCACTACATTCTCATCAACTACGGCCACTGTTTTCGCACAGAGGAGTTTAACATGGGGTGTTCTCTCATCACGTGCAGAAGCATTCAAATCAAGCAGTGCATTACCATTGATCAACTGGAAATGAACTCTCTTTTTAGATTGGATACGGGTAGCATGTAGATCAGGGTCGTGCACAGTCGTGCTAACAGTTATCATGAGCATGCTATAAGCAACATTGTGGTAAGCAGGTTGACAAACAAGATTCATGAGCAGGCATAGATAAGCACAGGTAAGCATCAATCTAGATCAACTGGAGAAGCATTAATCTAGTTGTTATACGCACAGATAAGCATCAATCTAGCTAGCACGAAGAACAAAATGCACCGCATCCATCCAAATAAGATCAGATCTAAGATATGCTCATGGATGTAGCCAGGAAGAAGCAAGTTCGGAGGGCTTATAGTCAGGGGATGAAGGAGACAGTTGCGGGTGCAGCAGCGAGCAGGCCTGCCGCCGACCATCTTCGGCGCCGCCGTGGCCATCGGCCTCTTCCCAAGCACAATCAAGGAGGAAGATCCAACCATGGCTCCTGGCGCGCAAGCTCGAAAGTGGGAAATGCCTGAAACTGATTTTGGAGGGGAGGAGGTGGCTCTAAGTACCGGGGGAAGTTAGGCGCGCGGTGACCGAATTTCTCCCACCAGAAATTTAAGCCTCGCGCCATCTCCTGTGGTGCAGCTCTCGACCACCCTCGCACGCGGCGTTCTCCACCTCGCATGCGCAGGGCCTGGCTCCATGGAAACTGCCGATTCAGCAGTTTCCAGCGGGCCTGGCTGAGCACTGCTTTGAGCAGCGTGCGGGCCGAAATTTTGGTCGCATGAAACCAAACGAATTGACTGGTTCTGCACCCCACGGGGCTGACTGGGCCTCCCCCAGGTTACCAAACGCGCCCTAGGTGCACGGATCGAGCTTTAGCTAAGAGGGGAAAAGGATGCATGCGGTCTATGCAGGAGCCCAGATCGAGCTAGCTAAGAGGGAAAAAAGAAGACATGCAACGATTTCAGTTAAGCAGACGGTCAAGGAAACGACAGTGCACGTCTGTGTTCCTGTCCCTACGTAGGCCCCACGTCTTACTTAATTTGTTAACATGGAATATGTAGCATCCACGAAAGTCCACTCTTCGAGCGCAGACGTGGCACGTTTGGTCATCTTTTTTAGTCCCACATCGGAAATTGATAAACATGTGCACCTGTTTATATAGCTGCCTCTACTCATATGTATACCGGTGATATGAGACAACATACATGGATGTCTGACAATGTGGGTCCGAACGCAGTGGGCTAGTGAACAAGACAGAGTGAACCATATGTGTCGTAGAAAGGAAAGAAACTCAGTTAAATAGGTTGTTTCCAGTGGGCTCAACAAAGAATCCTTTGAGCGAAAGGAGAGTAGGGAAACGCTCGGGCGCCAGGGAGAGGTCCCTTTTCCGCGAACTCACCTCGCGATCACCAGGCCGGGACAACTATCAACCCTGCCTATGAGGATGAGGAATTTTTGTCTCAAAAAAAAGAGGGGCGAGGTTTTTTTTGGAAAACGTTGCCTGTCCTCCAGATGGCTCGGCTCGAAGGCCCTCGCTGGTAGGCCCGAAGGCACTTAGCAGACCTCCTCGTTGGAAGGTCCGAAGGCCAATTAGCAGACGCGGCCCATGGTTATCAGCCTTATGTGTCCCAGCTATGTGAGGCCGTAACACATGCTGCTACAATAGAATATTTTGTTCGCTACAATTGGGGTTCGATTTTGCTATATTAGCATAATTTATTTGCTATGACGTCTCTAGGGGAGTCTCCGGTGATGTCATTTTTTTTTCACTACAATAGCACAAAATATTTTTGCTACAATTTCTGTCCATATTTGCTATAGTAGTGCAAAGTGTTTGCTATAATATCTCCGATGGTGTCTCCGGCGATGTCATTATTTTTTACTATAATAGCACGATTTTTTCTACAATTGTTGTTCGGAATTGCTATAGTAGTGCAAAGTGTTTGCTATAATATCTCTGGTGAACTCTCCGGCAAAGTCGGTTTTTTATTTTCTGTGTGGACGGATTTTTTTCTACAATAGTACAAATTTTCTATTTTAATGAACCATTTTTTGCTTCGTAACATCAAAAGCGAGATTTAGGTGAAATTTAGGCATTTGCTACAATAGTTAAAGATTCTTATTTTAATGAACCCTTTTTTGCTCCAAATAGCAAAAGCGGGTTTGGAGGCTAAATTGGGACATGTGTCACTTGGAGGAGCCAGAGGATTTTCCCCCGGATGGAGGACGCGCATCGTTGTCCTTTTTAGAGAGAATGGGCGGATGAGGAGTTGTTGCATATCCAACGACGTCTCAGTATGCCGGGGCTCTCATAGACAACACCAGGGATTAAATCCCGGCTGTTTTACCTTGTTCTCAGACGTTTTTATTGTATCGACGCCTAAATAGGAGTGTGACGCCTAAAAAGTCTGTGCAAAACAAGCCTAACAGGCGACCCTAACTACTTACAATAACATACTTAATTAGCATCTTCGTTAGCATCCTACCATTATGGATGCTCTAATCACACAACGTATGTCCAGAAATAAAAAGTTCTTAGGGAATGTACAACACGACCCGTTAAACGGGCGCTAGGAAATATAATCCCAAGAGTTATGCATGATTCCTGGTCGATCATGGAAATTTACATTGCATCGACGCTAAAACTTGCGTCGAGCATTTAGCCTTTCTTTCGCACGAATTGGAGCGTACGAGTTTTCCTCGAGTTTTCCTCCATTTGAACATACATGAACAAGGCCTCGGTAATGAAAGAACTTGCAAATCTTGAGTACCGAGATGGCAACAGTGTTATTAAACACTTGAATGTTTTCAAGTACCATTAAATGAACTTTCAGCCATGAAGATCAACTTCGAGGATGAGGTGCAAGAAAAGTTACTGCTGAGTTCCATGCCCGACAGTTGGAACACGCTTGTTGTGTTCATTAGCAATTCAGCTCCGAATGGTAAGCTGACTTTGAAGATGGTGAAGAATACATGATGAATGAAGAAGCCAGAAATAAGGAAAAAGGCGATGCCACTTCTTTTGATGCGTATGTGGCTGAATCCCATGGTAAGAATCAAAACTGTGGATGTGGCCATGTCCAATTTTAGCAAGGCAAGGATAATTCCAAGGGGGAGATCGAAGTCAAAACATAGAAAAGATGTTAATTTCTTTTACTATGAAAAACCGAATCACATAAAGAGTGAATGAAGAAATATAAAAGGGATCTTGCAGATGGAAAATTTTCCAACAAGAACAAGCAAAAGGTCAAGAATGGTGCCTCTATGCCTGCAGAATGTGTTGAAGGTGAAGACTATCTAGTCAATGAAGAATGCTACAGTGTTGTTCATGATGATGCCATGAGTTGAGTTGTGAATTTAGGTGCGTCTTTCCACATTACATCGCAGAAGGAGTATCTCATGTCCTACACCAGTTGTGTCATTGGCTAAGTGAGGATAGGAAACAACGGTTTGTCAACCATTGTTCTTGCTCGCATGAAACAACTGTTCGTGAAGTTTGCCCACTGATGATGTGAGGCATGTTCCAGATATATGGTTGAATCTGTCGTTTAGTGGGCAAGCTTGATGAAATTCTCCATGGAAGTTATTTTGGTGATGCAAAATGGAAGCTCACCAAAGGCTCTTTGATTGTGGCTCGAGGAAGTAAGAAAGGTAATCTCTATGTAACTAAAAACAACTATGCAATGAAGTGTTGAACATCACCGAGAATGACACTTAGGTTGAGTTATGGCATAAGAGGCTTGAGCATATGAGTGAGAAGGACATACATGCTCTTGCTCGCATGGAGTACCTCTGTGAGTCAAAAGGTATAACCTTGAAAATCCATGAAAAAAATCTGGTAAACAATTGATAACCCGTAAGTGTAGTGGATCACAACAGTTTTCGAGGGTAAGTGTAACCCAATTTACTAATTCGACACAAGGGGAGCCAAGAATACATATAAGCTTTAGCAGCTGAGTTATCAATTTAGCTATACCTGAGAAGCACTTAAAAAATATTAGTAACAAAAGGTGCAAGAAAATAAGCTGTTGATGGGAGGATTCTCTTGCGTCCTCAACACACCTAATACAATGTAATTGTATAGATGCACTGATTCGGTGAAGAGCCAATAAAAGTGGTGTAATATGAAGTGAAAGATGTGATATGTGTGATCGGAAATAATAATAGAAACAAGGTAACATGTAGCAAACCGTATAGCAATGGTTGGAAACATGGCCTAGAGATCATACTTTCACTAGTGGTAACTCTCAACAATATTAACATAATTAAACACATGATATTTCTTCTAACACTATGCACGATGGACGACTCGGAAATCATTCCTAATGGATCAAATATGATAAGAATCGCGTAGGGCTACACAAGCGCATCTTAAAGTTCATGCTCCACATCTACGGACACCTCAGCCCTGTCAATTTGAGCATCCAAATATAGTACTAACAAACACCATAGCCTATCTCTTGAATAGTCTCTTTCAAATACATCCAGAACACCCGCACTCTCACCTTGGCACTATAGAGATTATACTAAACACAAGAATCAAGAAACATAATGATTCCATAATTAAATCCAAAAAAATAAGAACAAGTTCATGATAAGTATCCCTATAATCCATGATCCATAGAGTCACACACGGCACCCGCACTGTCACCGTGGCACCGTGGGACAAAGGTGACTCCGGAAGATTATACTAGATAAAATCACTTGAGCACCTCATAATTCATTACATAACAAAGGGAAATATCATAGAATTCAATTATAATAACATAGCTCACGATCACATGAAGATCACGCCATGAGAGAGAGAGAGGGGTAACCACATAGCTACTAGCACGAGCCCTCAGCCCCACGGAGGGACTACTTCCGTATCATCGTGGGAGGCAGAAACATCGATGAAGATGTCTCCGGGGGCACTTCCCCGTCCTGGCAGAGTGCCAGAACAGAGACTTATGTCCCCCCGAATTAGGGTTTCAGATGCAGCAGAGCTTAGACGTGTTTCTGGAAAATCCTTTGGGGGTCTTCCGTTCTAGGGAAAAAGTGATTATATAGGCAAAGAGGCGACGCGAGGCGGTGCCCGAGGACACGCCCCCAGGAGCGGCCAGGGGGCCGCGCGATCAGGTCATTTGGTGTCCTCGGGGCCCACCTCCAAGTGCCCTTCTGGCTCCGGGAGTCTTCCGGTGAATAAAAAATCCTTGCAAATTTTCAGCTCATTCTGAGCACTTTCATTTGTGGACCCTTTCTACAATACACAAACAAAATAAATAGAAACTGGCACTGGTCATTGGATTACTAGGTTAGTTCAATAAATGATAGAAAATATAGGAAAACATAGGGAAAAGATGAAAACTAGCATGGAGCATCAAAAAATATAGATACGTTTGGGACGTATCAACATCCCCAAGCTTAACTCCTGCTCATCCTCGAGCAGGTAAGTGATAACAAAATAATTTTGTAAGTGAAATGATACCAACATAATCCTGATAAAATAATAATGTAAATCATGTAAACTAGGATCAAATGAATAAGAGTTGTGGTTTATAGTTGATATCAAATGAGTCATGTATAAACCATTAGAAAAAATAAAGTAAAAACTTCCAATGAATCAATACTAAAAGACAATCAACCGTGCAAAGTATATTAAAGATGATTTAAGCATAAAGCACAATAATATAATCATCCAATGCATCAAGCACTCACAATAATTTTCATTAGGATCAAGTCAAGTGATAACAATATGCACGTAGAAGATCATCTTGTTATTTGTGCACTAAAACGAGTAAGTGTTTAGCATTGGTTCCTGGCACCAAGATGTTATGGCTAAGAGAACATTATGGGGGGTTTGGATGGTCAATGGAAGAAAGTCTCACACAACCGAAATTGATCATTAGACAAGAGGAAGTCTTATAATCGAAGCTATGCAAGGAGTAGTGATTGTCACACAACGGATGCACATAGAGCTATAAGTGTATGAAAGCTCTCCAAAGGAATAGCGCGGGTGCATCCAACTTGCTTGCTCACGAAGACCTATATCACTTTTGAGGAGGCTCAGCATTGGAATATACAAATCCAAGTTCTATAAGTAAGGATTCCCACATAGTTACACAAATAATAATATGAAAACTCTCTCCAAACTGAAGTATAGGTGTTAAACATAAACACAAGTGTGGAATAAAGGATAGTAATGTTTCCCCTGTTGGTTCCCCGTATCGACATATCCCCCAAATGACATATTGGGGGTTTGAGAATAGGAGACATATGAAATCTAGTGGACTCGACGATTAACAGGGGCACGATTTACCCAGGTTCGGAGCCCTCGAGGAGGTAAAACCCTTACTCCTACTTGTCTGGATTATATCAATGGTGATTAAAATGGCGGGTTCTCTGGTCACGAGAGATAGATTGAATCTCGAGCGAGCCAGAACCTATGGTGGACTAAAGATTCGATGCCCTCCGGGGGGGGTCTCCCAGCCTTTATATAGGAGGCTAGGTCTCGAATCTGGACCCGGGTAGGTTACAGAAACCTAATATTATGTCGTTTGCCCCTCTAATCCTTGGATTGCAAGTCTTGCAAGTGGGCCGTAATTGGGCCTTCTAGATGACCAGGGTGGCTCCACATGATGGGCTTCTGCATACAATTGGACCGGGTAGGCCCGTTAGGAGGACTTGGGAAGTATCCCTACGTCCGTAGCCCCCGGTGTCTATGACTCTGGGGAGTTGTGTAAACACTCAATGTCCGCCCGATTTTTCATCATGTCGTCATCACGAAAATTACTAGGGGATGCAGCATGAGTGCGATTCCTGGGCCAAGAGACGAATCCTCGCGTCCTACCTTCACGTTTGTAAAACGCGATATCCAGGCATGCCACGATGGCAATACGACCCGGGAGTTAGAATGTTGCGCGATGTGTTGCACATCGGAGTCGTGATAATATTGAGGAGGATTGAGGCGAGTGCGAACTTGCGATTTTTCCCTTGGCAGATGTGGCGAGAGCCTTTTTGCGTGGTAAAGATGCACTGCTTTTATGGTAGAACATGGCGAGTGTCCCTTTATACTTTGGACCCGCAACATTTTGCTATGAAATGCGGCGATTTCCATTTTGGTTTGATGGACTCGCAACATTTCCGTGGCCGGAGTGAGGCGAGCGCTTTTCGTTCTTTGAGTCATATGAAAATGAATTCGTAAGATGACGTTTAGGTGACGTCATGACACACTTGCCTGCTCCTAATGGGATGTGACGTGAAACGGAAGGAGTGAGACAAGACGTGGTGGTCCCACTTTGTCAGCCTTTTTGACCGGAAGCTGACCGTCGTGCACCGATTTCTCCACATAGTGGCGCATTTAATTACGCGTCGATGCCTTGAAAATCATGCGGGGTAACCACACGCAATCGTTTCACCTTCACGTGCCACGTAGAGTCCTGGATTGGTGCCACACGTCCATATTCACAAAAATCAACAACTAGGGTTGATCTAGACGCAGTATAAAGTGGGGCATGCGGGGAAGGCTTACCCTTTCCCTTTCCATTACCCCCTTCTTCCTTCTTAGGGCGCCTCCTCCATTGTTCCTTTCAATGAAGAAAACCTCCATGGCTGGTCCTGGCAAGGGCAGGCGTGCGACGGCGGTGACCTCAGCAAAGAGTGGGGGCAACCTCGTCGGTTCTCGGAAGAAGACTGGCGAATGGCGCTCTTCCAACATCACCCTGAAGAGCTTGACCGCGATGCAGAAGGATGGACTTCTTCCGCCGGCGAGCTCGGAGCATGTGCACAAGCCCGAGAAGGATGAACACATCTCGACTCCGCAAGGTAACGAACGGGTTGTCTTCGCGGAGCATGTTTCGTGTGGCCTCTCCTTTCCTCTACATCCATTCATTTGTGGCCTTCTCTTCATCTGGCATCCAGCTCCATGACCTCCCGCCAAATGCGGTACAGCACATCGCGTGCTTCATCGTATTATGTGAGTGCTTTCTCAGCATTCACCCACACTAGGGGTTCTCGAGGCAGCTCTTCTTGGTGAAGATTCACCGGAAAAAGGTTCTTTTGGTTGAACACGGGCCTAGGGAACCTCTCTCCACGGGCGGCTTTGGAATCCAAGCCCGTGGCGAGGTAAATTACTTTGAGATCAAGTTCGTAGAGTCTGCTCAAGGATGACGCAGGCGGTGGTTTTATGTCCAGGACACGGACGTGACCGGCGTGCTAGAGTTCAACCCACTCGTCGTGCTGAAGAAGAGGAATTTGTCGCGCCACCAGATGACACGTGAAGAAATTCAGGTTACGGATTCATCGATGGAGCAGATCGTAGATCTCCGTAGGAAAGACAAGGGACCCTGGATTACAGGGGTGCATCTGGCCTGCGTTTTTCTTCTCCGTTGAGTGCAGCCGCTGCAAAATTGCCTCCGCCCAATGTGGGAGTACACGGGTGCTTCGGATCCGAGATGGACTCACAAGGATGAGCTCTCGAAACATGAGCTTGAGACTCAAATCCATGGCATCACTAGCGTCAAAGAAAATAAATTCCCCGTGATGCCCGCGATTCCTTTCGACTCCGAGCACCCCCCCCCCCCGACTGAGGCAACTTTCGTGTTGCTCTTGTTTATATCGTGTAATTCCTTCGGGTACTTGACTGATTATCAAATCCCTTTTCTTTTTTCAGAACCAGGACTTTGTGACTTTCTATCCTGGCAAGTACCTTTGAGCCACCTCTCGACACTAGTGTAGCAGCCGTAGAATCTAGTGAAGAGAAGTCTGAGCAGGAGGAAGATGAGGAAACCGAGAGTTTCACCCGTGCTCCTCGCAAGCGTGGCAGAGAAGAAGAAGAAGAAGAAGAAGAAGAAGAAGAAGAAGAAGAAGAAGGAGAAGAAGAAGAAGTGACTTCCAAGGATACCTCCCCGAGTCAAGAGCCACTCGAAGAGATTGACTCGAAGGTAGTGCACACCGTGACTCCTTTGAAGAAACTCCCTCTGTTGTCCAAGACGAGGGTTCCTATCTGTTAGGATGTGGATGATTTTGATGAAGAAGATGATGAGTGAGTGTCCTTGACCTTTCTCCTGTCGCATTGCATTCTCCAGGATCTTTCTCTTAAAATGTTTTAGTTCTTCTGTACTCTCTAGATGTATGATGGTCAGTAAGGACCAGTTCGTCGCCTTGACCCAATATTCTAAGCAGAAAGAAGGCGCCACGAAGACCGAGAAAGCTTCGAGTCCAGCGAAGACTACGGAGAACCCTAGCAAGGACTCACCCGTCCCTGCTAGCGAGAAGCCGAAGGAGACTGCCATACCCGAAGCACAGACAAGACCTGACGCTTCACGTAGTTCCGTGGACCTGTTGATGACTCCAAGTGCTAAGGTACATTTTTGTACTCTTAAAATTCTTCTCGAATGGAGTTTTTGTTATGTTCTATCGGGTGCACGACAGTGCTCCTGATGGGAGTCGCCCCCGAGTCTATGCTCGACTATTTATTGTCGAGTATAGACTCAGAATCCTCTCCTTGTTTTGACTATTTGCTTTGCAGGCTATCCTTGACCTGTAGGCTGGATTCGGGCGTCGCCTCGTGGTGGTAGAAGCTGGCTGCATTACTCATTGTTGCGAGCGTGACCAACTCCTCCTGGACCTCAAAGCTTTGAGAGGTATGTTCTTGTCTAAAATTCCGCGAGTGGTATCTCTTTGTTGTTTTTCTTGTGTTGAGAATGCCCTCTTTTTCATACGAGGCTGCTCGTTCCAATATGGAGAGGGCGGATGCTTGTCACCGCGCCAAAGATCTTGAGAGAGAGCTAGAGTCTGTTTGGAAGGAGTCCTCTGAGCAATCGTGCAAGCCAAGGAGGCCCTGAAGGAGGTGGAAGAGGAAGGCCAATCCCATGACGATGAATTGACAAGCTTGCTCCTCCCCGTGGCCGAAGCTTGTGAGGTAAAGGACTCGAGATTGTTTAGCACTGAGCTTTTTGTAGAGTTGCATAATTTTCTTCTAACTTTCTAATTTCTTGCACTTCGTAGGTGCACTTGGAGTTCCTCTAGAGATTCCTCACTAGGTTAGACTCGATGCTCTGATGGACGCCGTCAACCAGCTCAAGGAGCATAGGATGAAGGCAAAGTCCGTTATCGATGAAACCATCCGGGTCCTGACTCCACTACACCAGAAGCTTTTCACCGAGCGAGAGATTCCTTCGACTACGGACGGCCTACTGCATGCTTTCCT
This sequence comes from Alopecurus myosuroides, assembly GCA_028641055.1. Classification (NCBI taxonomy): domain Eukaryota; kingdom Viridiplantae; phylum Streptophyta; class Magnoliopsida; order Poales; family Poaceae; genus Alopecurus; species Alopecurus myosuroides. Next base: position 249,381,940 of record CM054062.1, read on the forward strand.
TAGCAAGGATGATCCTCTCCGTGAGTATTCACTTGCTCAAACATAGTGTGGAGCGAAGACGGCGATCCAGGTGGCCCTGGCGAGCGGCATCGAGGGAGATCTGGAGGGGTCTTACTCGGATGTTCCCAGTAACCGCGAGGGTAAAAAGGTAGACCTAAAACGTTTTTTCACTCACGTTGAGAAGTTATCTAGGATGATGTCCAAGTTCATTGCCTCCGTCCAGAGTGCCAAGCCTACTACCAGCGAGGCCGTTTCTGGCAAATCTGTAGCCCCCTAGGATAGAGGGGACTTTATTTATGTTGTCCTGCTTTGTAATGAACCTGCCATTTGGCTAAGTACCATGTTTTCTTCTTGAAGTATGGATGCTATTTGCTTATCGATTATGCGTTACTTGTTATTTGTCTTGTATGCTCCCGATGGGAGTAGCCCCAGGCACTCGAGAGTTTTTTGAGACGCAATGTCGAGTGCTTGAGCCGCGTGACTCAGTGAATGCACCTTTTTCTTTTGTCAGGTGACCACATGTGGTCCTGGTCCTTCGAGCGCCCTTGGGGCTTCTTTTGTGACTGCTCCAGTTGATGCAAGTTCAGCCGTTGTGCCGCATTGTTGAATCGCTGATGGCTGATACGTCATAAACGTATCATTAATTTCTGATGTTCCATGTTGTTTTCATGCCATATGCTACATGTTTTCCCTAAACTTTATGTCATTTTTATCGATTTCCCGGGACTAACCTATTGACAAGATGCCATAGAGTCAGTTCCTGTTTTCTGCTGTTTTTAGTTTTAGAAAAGTTGTTCTGGAAATATTCTCGGTATTGGAAAATTCGAAGCCCGGAAGTCTTAGAATTCCCGAAGGTTCCATTGAGTCTCGAAGAGGCCCGGAGAGGGGCCACAGGGGGGCCAGACCATAGGGCGGCGTGCTCCCCTGGCCGCGCCTGGAGGTGGTGCGGGCCCATCGGGCGCCCACCACCATCGCCCTTTTGCCTATATATTCTCCCCAATGCGTGAACCCTTAAAAGATACCACTTTTCCACGAAAAACACCCGAGATCGCCGTCATCGTCAACCTGGGATCGGGAGGGTTCTGGAGTTCTCCCTGGCACCCTTCCAGGAGGGAAAATCATCACCGGAGGGCTCTACACCACCATGCCCGCGTCCGGGGTGATGTGTGAGTCGTTCATCCTTGGACTACGGGTCCATAGCAGTATCTAGATGGTTTTCCTCTCCTCTTTATGCCTCATGTTTAGATCTCGTGAGCTTCCCTATATGATCGAGATCATCTTATTGTAATGCTATATGTCGTGTTTGCTGGGATCCGATGATATTTGAATGCTATGTCTCTTTATTATAAATCTATCATGTTGTACTCATGTGTATGTTATTTATAATCTTGCATGCTCTCCATTGTTAGTAGATGCTCTGTCCAAGTAGATGCTAGTGACTCCAAGAGGGAGTATTTATGCTCGATAGTGGGTTCATGCCTCCTTTGCATATGTGCTTGAGTGGCAGAAACGTGATGGATGGAGGATGTATTGTTGCCATTAGGGAGAAAACAACGATGTTTACATTGTTTACATTACACACTCTGCTTACTGCGATTATTTGTTGCTTGCAACTTAATACCCAACGTTTGTTCGGATGATATTCGGAGGGTGGATATTTAGTCATAGATGCAGTTGGATGACGGTCTATGTATTTTTTTGTAATGCCCGCACGAATCTCATAGCAATCGTCATGTCATGCATGTTTCGTTATCTATCAATTGCCCAGCTATAATTTGTTCCCCATGCATGTTAGCTATCTTTTATGAAGAGAGACCTCTAGTGAACTGTGGACCCGGTCCATTTTCTCATTCTGATAACCACTGCAATTACTGTTTTCACACTGCTACCACTGTTTTTATATTGTTCTCATACTGTTTTCCACACCATACATTTAACCTCTTTGTGTTCAGCAAAACCGGTGAGATTGACAACCTCACTGCTTCATTGGGGCAAAGTGAATTGATTGTGTTGTGTAGGTTCCACGTTGTTGCTGAATCGGTAGTGCGCCCTGCCACCTCAGCAGCATCAACCTTCAGAAGCTGCTCCTTTCTCCTACTGGTCGATTCAACCTTTGTTTCTTTTCTGAGGGAAACTTGTTGTTGTGCATCAAACCTTCCTCTTGGGGTCTCCCAACGAGTGCAAAAACTGCACCATCAAGCACTTTTCTGGCGCCGTTGCCGGGGAGGAAGTCTACAAGCGGAGTCTCTCACCTCCAATCATTTTTAGTTTGTTATTGTTTTGCTTGTTACTTGTTTTATCATGCTTGCTATCAACGATTGATTTCTGTGAAACTAGATCTTATTGGCAAGGTGGGTTCATGAATGAACAACAAAAATATTATAAGGAACACTGCTTGTCACAAAAAGAAATACACTTATGGGATCAAATTAATAAAATGCATAACTATGCTATAAAATTGTGCTCTACTTATAATGTTACTTATTGCTTTGATAAATCTTGTTGCTGTAGGAGGTATAAACACCTCCCTTTTCAATGTGATTATAAGGGAAATTATGACTTTGATGATGTGGGAAAAAATTAGGAATTTATTGCTTGGAAGGATGCATTCGAAATTGCTTGTTTGCTTGAAAGTATTGATGATGCACCTTATAAATATGAGATTTATGCTATACTTGAATATTGGTTTGATAATTACAAGGATTGTAATTACTACATACTTAAATATCTTAATAGATGCTCTCCCCCAAAGGAAGAGACTAATGCCTTGCAGGAGCCCATGGAAGAAGAAAATTGCTGAATCTGGAAGCTCATTGATGAAAAGAGGAGGAGAGTGATGATTGAGAGGAGTAAGAACGGATTAGCTACCTATGTCTACCTCCCAATAAGAGTAACTCTTTAACTCATAGTTGTGATGATCCTATTATTTCTTTTGAAATATCCCTCTTTGATGAAATTTACACTTGCTATACTTGTGACCTTGATACTACTATGAATGAAACTTGTGAGAGGGATATTGCTACTGTTGTTTATGATAATCCATTCTACTTTGATGAATCCTATGATAATCCTCTATTTATTCCAACTATTGATATGCATGATAATGAGGAAGTTTGCTTAGAAAATTTATATGATAATGCTCTAGATGATGGTCCTATGTTACTTGATGTTACAAATTATAATGCTACTGAAAATGAGATTGCTTTAATGTGTCCCATACCTTTTAAGAGTGACCAATCATCTTGTACTGCTATTGCTAAAAGTGGGATAGAAGAGGTCTTTATTTTCAATTTTGATCCCACTATTTTTGAGCTTGATATGAATGGTGTGCTTTTAGGACATGACAAACATGCTTTATGTGATACTTATATTGTTGAGTTTGTTCATGATGATACTGAAAATTATTATGAGATAGGAAAATATGTTTGTAGGAATTTTCATGTTACTCAAACACCTCTCTATTTGTTGAAAGTTTTGAAAGTGCTCTTTTCTACCTTCTCGTGATCTCTAGTTTGAGCTTCTTTGATTTATTTCTTTACAAGAATGCTATGCATAAGAAGTGGGTTAGAATTAAATTCATTTTATACTTTATTCTTGATGCTCTCTTTTGCTTAATTCATATTTATTATGTGAGCATCTTCTTCACTTGAAAATACTTGATTCCACTTTTCTGGGCCTAGCTAAAAGGCGTTAAAGAAAAGCACTTCTTGGGAGATAACCATTGGTTTTATTTTTGCTTTGTTTTTCTATGTTTTCTTTTAGTCAAGGGTCTGTATACTTCTTTAGCAACTCCTATGTATATTTATTTGCATGCATTAGTTGTGACAAGTAAAGTTTCTAGCGAAAGTTGGAGTTGGTTTTGGATTTCTACGCAGGAAACAGATTCTGCTATCCACCATAAAAAATCGTATAAATTACATAAAAGTCAAAATTACCTGAAACTTTTTTTGATTATTCCTCATACTGTTCTGGTTTTGGCAGATTCTGCCATTTTTCTTGCATTTTCTCTTTTACGATGTCGAGTGGATTTCTTTGCTTCATGAAACATCAGTGGATGTAGATAATGTTTAAAAGTATCAATACCACTTGTGCCCATGCATAACCCATGAATTTTTTATTGTTGCACCAACCCTCTAATGCGAACTACTTTGAGTGTGGCATTGAGGAAGTTTTCAAGGGTCAAGAGAAGAGGGTGATATAATGTGATCAAGAAGAGTGCAAAGTAAAATCTTAGGGATGACCCCATAGTTAATCCCAACAAATTCTAAGAAGACTCAAGCATCTAATCTCGGGGATTCCCAAGGCATCCCCTTCTTCATCAACAATTTATCAGGTCATTTCTAGTGAAACTATATTTTTATTCGGTCACATCATATGAAATTTACTTGAAGCATCTGTTTGTTTTTCTTTTGTTTTCCTTAGTTTTATTATGTTTTCCTTGCTGCACTAATATAGTTGGAACCTAGCATTCTTTGTGTGGGAGAGAGAGACGCTCCGCCTTTTCGTTTGAATACTCGTTATGCTCGTATTCTTAGTTTTTCTTCTAGCTGCTGCAAAATTCCTGTTTAGCTCCTGTTTTTCTTGCATCTCCAATTCAGATCCATTAGTTTTAGTAGAGTTATGTCAGTACTATCTTGTTTCATTTCTGCATCTCTTGGAGAGTTTTTGTTTAGTGTAAAATTCTTGGTGTTGAAAAGCGGTAGTACAATTTTTTTTGCTTATAACGGTGCAATTAGAAGCTTGTATAGACTGTGGCTAGACTTTTTCACGTCATGCTAGATGTTATTTTAATTATAAAGCCTAGTGTTTATTTTGTAGCATGATTTGTCTCAAATAGTTGAGAGTGTTTAATGTGCCATTGAAAGAATCATGAGTTGTTCTTGTAATATTGAAGCATAAATTTGTGGTGTTCTCCTTTGAATGTTTTATTTGGTTGACTTGGCGCATGCTCACACCATGTTTATGACTACAAACCAGTCACTTATAGCCTCTATGATCATTTAGTTTTTGAACTTGTAGTACCACTTATGCTTTGATTAATGATGTTTTTGTCGCTATGCATGATTATGGCCATTATTGCTCTCTTGATTTGTCGCTCCCAGTCTTTTGCTAGCCTCCAACTGTACTGAGTATGAGATCTACTCGTGCATCCAACTCTCTAAAACCAAAATTTGCCAAATGTGTCCCCCATACCTATCTACATGTGGTATTTAACCGCCACTCCAAAGTAAATTGCTCATGTGTTACCTTTAAAACTTTCAAAATTACGTATGTTTTGTGCTCCTATTTTAGCTCATGAGGACGTAAATAGAGAATCTTTATCTCACTTGTTGATTGTACTTTCACACCCTGAACTAGTGGATGCATCTGCTTATCCAATTGATAGAAGAGCTGGCAGCGGGGTGCCCAGACCCAAACTTAATACAACAAATTCTCTTCACTAGTTTTGCCCCTGATTTATCAATCAAAGCATAATTGTGTAAACAAAAGAGAAAGAGGGACGACCTTCTACCCAGATGCGTCCTTCTATGGGAGCCGCTCTTGTGAAGTCTAGTTGGCTTGTGACGTACTGTATTTTCTGTTTACTATTCGTTGACATAAGCATACACACCTCTCTAAAGAATGTTTTCAATGCCTATGTTTAACAAAATAAAAAGCTCTAGCACATGAGTGATCCATGCTTCCCTCTGCGAATGGTCTTTATTTTACTTTTATGTTGAGTCTCCATCTTCTAACTTTATGCATAGTTGAGAGAGCATAGTTTCCATTCTGAGTTTAATATGCATTTGTCCCAGAAACATTATAAAATTCATGATGTGTTATTATTTGTTCTAGTCTTCCTCTTAAACTTTGAAGGTATCCTGACATTTATGTTTTGCCCCACTCTTAAGGACAAGCGAAATATCACTTTGCTATGTTATCTCTATGCTTTAAACAAACGTATAACTTTCAAGTGCATTATTATTCATGATCTTTAATTTGCGTTACTTTTCATGATGCAAAGTGATTGCTATGGTTTATTGTTAAAATTATATTTATCATGTTTGTGTTTAAATATCTATGATCTCAGCTATGCTTCTTCTTTTAAAATTTAGATGATCAAGTTTATGTTGGTAGCATGTCACCTCAGAAATTATGTGTTCTTATCGTTTACCTACTCGAGGACGAGTAGGAACTAAGCTTGGGGATGTTGATACGTCATAAATGTATCCTTAATTTCTGATGTTCCATGTTGTTTTCATGCCATATGCTACATGTTTTCCCTACACTTTATGTCATTTTTATCGATTTTCCGCGACTAACCTATTGACAAGATGCCACGGAGCCGGTTCCTGTTTTTTTGCTGTTTTTAGTTTCAGAAAAGTTATTCTGGAAATATTCTCGGAATTGGAAAATTCGAAGCCCTGAAGTCTTAGAATCCCCGAAGGTTCCGGGGAGTCCTGAAGAGGCCCGCAGAGGGGCCACAGGGGGGCCACACCATAGGGCAGCGCGCCCCCTAGCCATGCTCGGGGATGGTGTGCCCCCCCGGGCGCCCACCGCCGTTCGCCATTTCGCCTATATATTCTCCCCGATGCGTGAACCCTTAAAAGATACCACTTTTCCACGAAAAACACCCAAGGCCTCCATCATCGTCAACCCGATATCGGGAGGGTTCTGGAGTTCTCCCCGGCACCCTGCTGGGAGGGAAAATCATCACCGGAGGGCTCTACACCACCATGCCCGCCTCCAGAGTGATGCGTGAGTAGTTCATCCTTGGACTATGGGTCCATAGCAGTATCTAGATGGTTATCCTCTCCTCTTTATGCCTCGTGTTTAGAACTCGTGAGATGCCCTACATGATCGAGATCATCTTATTGTAATGCTACATGTCGTGTTTGCTGGATCCTATGATATTTGAATGCTACTTCTCTTGATTATCAATCTATCATGTTGTCTTCGTGTGTATGTTATTTATGATCTTGCACGATCTCCGTTGTTAGTAGATGCTCTGGCCAAGTAGATGCTAGTGACTCCAAGAGGGAGTGTTTATGCTTGATAGTGGGTTCATGCCTCCTTTGCATCTGTGCTCGAGTGACAGAAACGTGACGAATGGACGATGTGTTGTTTCCATTAGGGAGAAAACAACGATGTTTACATTGTTTACATTACACACTATGCTTACTGCGATTATCTGTTGCTTGCAACTTAATACTCAACGTTTGTTCGGATTATATTCGGAGGGTGGATTATTAGATGTAGTTGGATGATGGTCTATGTATTTTGTTGTAATGCCCGCATGAATCTCATAGTAATCATCATGTCATGCATGTTTCATTATCTATCAAGTGCCCAGCTGTAATTTGTTCACCATGCCTGTTAGGTATCTTTTATGGAGAGACACCTCTAGTGAACTGTGGACCCAGGTCCATTTTCTCATTCTGATAACCACTGCAATTACTGTTTTCACACTGCTACCATAGTTTTCATATTGTTCTCATACTGTTTTCCACACCATACGTTTAACCTCTTTGTGTTCAGCAAAACCGGTGAGATTGACAACCTCACTGCTTCGTTGGGGAAAAGTGAATTGATTGTGTTGTGTAGGCTCCACGTTGCTGCTGAATCGGTAGTGCGCCCTGCCACCTCAACTGCATCAACCTTCAGAAGTTGCTCCTTTCTCCTACTGGTCGATTCAACCTTGGTTCCTTTCTGAGGGAAACTTGCCGTTGTGCTCATCAAACCTTCCTCTTGGGTTCTCCCAACGAGTGCAAGACCCGCACCATCAATGGCGCACAAAAATTGAAATTTGTGCAAGGCATTGCGGATGTGGAGAAGTCGAAACAAAAGCTTGCAGCCGAACGCGAACAATTTCTCATGGAAGAGTTGGCGAGTACCGCAAGAGATTTGCTCTGTAAGTGCACTTCAAGCCCCCGAGTGACTTTGCGTTTTCTTTCCTTTTTCTGCATTTGATACCTATGGATTTTGTCGTAGATATTGAATCTGATACAAATCCAGAAGGGCAGTGGGCGAACAATCGGATCATTTCTATGTCCGGGAGTTCTAATATCCATGCGTTCAATTTCTGGTCCGACAGAAGTAGGGGCTTTGTTATGGCAACTCTTCAATATCGAGTGCGGAAGGTTAATGGTTTTGTCGAGTCCTCCCGTGAGGCTCTCTCTTATGTATATAGAACTATGTATCCGTTGGATGTTGCTCCGGAGCGCTTGAGTGCTTTGCTACGGAAATTTCATCATGTTGAAGTTGTTCGGGAATGCATATGTCAACAATTGATTGGTGGAGCTCAAGTTGCCCTGGAATTTGTGCGAATTTGGCATCCTTCTTTGAACTTCAACACTATTTATCGGTTGCCGCCTTCACAAGGGGATTCGGTGGAATTTGGTCCGCATTATGGAGCAGTCAGAGCTGCAGCCGAGCGCATTATTTTGTTGATAGAGGTTGAGACTGAGAGACTGCTCCCAGAGAATGCGAGTCTCCACTAGTTGCTTTGTACATTTGTAATTTTTTAGGTGTGTATACCTTGTATTTGTAAGGCGTGTAAACCTTATAAATTTTTAAGTGTGTTTTGTTTGTACATTGTTGGTGTGTTATGCTAGTTTTGTGTAGCCCCCGTGCGTTGGGGTGAAACCTTTTTTTAGCATGTTACAAAGTAATCGACGAAAAATAGTTAACGAGGAACCGAAGGTTCTGTATATTGATGGTTGAGAAAGACATGTATTTTTTCGAGTTACACTCATGGCTGAAATAGGCTTATTGCAAAAAAGACAATCTTCTAGGGGTAGAATTTGCGCAAGTGCGCAATGTTACATGTATTTGAGTAAACGACGCCAGTCTGCGGGTCCTTCAGGCAATGTACGCCTCACATGATAATTTCATATATGATATAAGGTACCTCCCAAGGGGGGGGGGGAGCTTATGGTGACTTTCCTATTTCAGTCGTAACACCAAGTCTCCTTGGACAAAGAATCTGATGCGAACTCGGCAACTGTGGTAGTTGCGTAGCGCCTACTGATAGACAACATACCTGGCATGTGCTATGTCCCGTGCTTCATCGAGTGCGTCCATAAAATCGAATATCTTCGGGAAGTACCGCTTCTGCACCGTAAACCATGAAAAATGGTGTGTATTGTGTCAATCGTTTTGTAGTCGTCCTCAGGATCCATAGTACTGATGGAAATTCCTCCGCCCAGTGTTCAGCCGCGCTATTCAGGCGGGTTAATAAACATTTCTTGAGGCCGCCCGAAACTAATCCGTTGGCTCACTTGATCGTCCATCTGTGGATGTGCCAAGGATGCGTAGCTAAGTGTTATTCCTATTTCCTTGTAGTAAGCTTGGGTTTCTGCCGCAGTGAAGTTGGATCCATTATCTGTAATGATGTTGTGAGTAACACGAAATCTACATACGGTGGAGTCGAGAAACTTCACGACACACTTAGCGGCTTGAGATGTTACTGGGACAACTTCTATCGACTTGGTGAACTTGTCGACTCCTACCAGCAGATGAGTGTATCCTCCTGGTGTTTCTTTGCAAAGTGGTCCAACCATGTCGAGTCCCCATTGAGCAAGGGGCCAAGACAAAGGGATCATATTCAGTTCTATTGCTGGCATGTGTGGCTTTGGTGTGAACTTCTAACAGGCTTCACATCTTTCGACTAGGTCTTTTGCGTCCCTGGCTACTATAAGGCAGTAGAATCCTGCTCGATAAGCTTTACCCACAATGGCACTCCAACTGGCATGATGCCCGTAATCTCCTTCGTGTATATCTCGCAAGAGTTCATTCCCATCTCGGGTGCGATTCACCTTTGAAGGGTTTCCGAGATACTTTTCTTGTACAACTCTCCATTTATCACCATAAAGGATTTACTGCGTCGTACTATCTGTCTTGCTTCTAACGTATTCTCTGGGAGTTGTTGTCGAAGCGGGTAATCCATATACTTTTTGGTCTGTACTGGCTCTATAAGAAAAACTTGGCGTGAGATATGGTGTATTGCTGCCATGATATTGCTGGCTCGCCATCATTTGGAGGTGTTGCTGCGGGTGACTCAACTGGTTTCTTGAGCTTGACAGATTGCTTGTTGATTTTTTTCAAGTAAACTCCTCAGGGGTATTGGTGCATTAGTTGATCCTATGTTTGCCGATTTGTCGGCCTCTTTGTTGCTTGATCTTGCGATGTGTTGTAGCTCGCACCCTTTAAAACTTCCTTCGAGCAGGTTACACATATCCTGGCATGCTAACATATTATCTGCGATTGCATCACATTCCTTCATCATTTGCTGCACGATGAGGTTTGAGTCGCCATATACCATCAATCGAGTAGCTCCGCAGGCCAGTGCCATTTTCATTCCGTGCAGGAGTGCCTGATACTCAGCGTCGTTGTTGGATGCTCTGTCTTCTTCTGGAAAATTTAGCTGCAAAACATACGAAGCTTGTCTTCTCTCGATGAGATTAGCACGACTCCTGTGACTGCACCTTCGTTTCTATTGGACCCGTCAAAGTACATGATCCATGAATATTCGGAGGTCCTGGGGTTTGGAGTTATGTCCACTCCGAAAGGAAGTCTGTGACTATTTGTGACTTGAGAGTGTGGCGTCCCTTGTATATTAGTTCCCAGGATCCCAGCTCTATGCTCCACTTGGCGATTCTTCCTGAAGCCATAGGGTTGTTGATGATTGTCCCGAGTGATGTGTCATTGAGTACCGTTACGGGTATGTTCTTAAAAATAGTGTATGAGCTTTTAGGCCGTGAAGACAACTCCATATGCCAACTTCTGGTAGTGTGTGTATCGATGTTTGCAGGGGAGAGTACCTCATTGAGGTAGTATATTGGTCTCTTCACTCCATGCGTTTTATCGTTTTCAGGACTTTCTACCACGAGTACTGTGCTAACCACCTAACTAGTGGCTCCTTATCTTCGGGCGTAGCTAGTACTTTTCTGCTTGATAACGCCCTCTTCATGTCCTCGAATGCCTTCTTTGCCTCGGCGTCCATCTGAATTTTCAGTCTTTTCAGAAGTTTGTAAAAAGGGAGAGCCTTCTCGCCTAGCCTAGCAATGAATCTACTGAGTGCCGCTAGTCGTCCTGCTAGTTGTTGGCCTCCCCGAAGGTTTGCCGGCTCCTTCATCGTCAGGATGGTTTGGATTTTCTCCGGGTTAGCTTTTATTCCTCGTGCTGATACCAGATAACCAAGCAGTTGTCCTGCGGGTACGCAAAAGACGCACTTTCTCAGGTTGAGCTTGATCTGGTAGACATTGAGGCCATCAAATGTTTCCTTGAGATTGTCGAGGAGCGTGGCTTCGACTCATGTTTTGACGACTATGTCATCAGATCAAGCTGAACTCGAAGAAGTGCACGTTTGGAGTACATCAAGGAGATTTACTTGAGTACCTCTTGTCTGCCAGAGGCATCGAGGCAAACCTACTAAAAATCAAGGCTATCCTATAAATGAAAAAACCAACTAATGCCAAAGGAGTTCAGTAGCTTGCATGGAGAACTGCGACACTTGGAAGGTTCATAGTAAAACTCGAAGAGAAAGAACTCCCCTTCTACAAATTACTGAAAAATTCTGACAAGTTCGAGTGGACACCTAAAGCATAGTGGTACGTCGAAAACGTATCTCCTTTTCCGAACACTTTTCTTATTGTTTTCTTCTAAACTTGTGTGTTTTGAATGCAACTAACACGGACTAACGCTGTTTTCAGCAGAATTACCTTGGTGTCTCGTTTTTGTGCAGAAAAATCAACTTTCGACAAATTGCCCAGAAAAGACCCCATTGGTCTAAAAACACCGGAAGACCCCGGGAGCCAGAATGGGCCAGGAGAGGGGCCAGAGGGGAGCCACACCACCCCCCTGGCGCGCCCCCCTAGGCCGCGCCAGTTGGTGGTGTGGGCCACCCAGAGACCCCCTCGGGCTCCCCTTTCGACTACATTTTGCCTTCAACCCTAAAACACGAGGGGGTTCGTCATATTCCACAGAAACACAACAGAGCGCCGCCGCCACCCCGAACTTCGATTCGGGGATGAGAAGTTCCTGTTCTGGCACCCTGCCGGGAGGGGGAATTGGAGGAGATCATCGCCATCGTCATCACCAACGCCTCTCCATCGACCATCCATGTTTCCCCCATCCATGTGTGAGTAATTCTCCCGCTGTAGGCTGAAGGGGGTGGTAGGGATTGGATGAGATTGTTCATGTAATAATGCCGTGATTGTTAGGGCATAGTGCCTAGTATCCTCTATTAGTGCTATTGACATTGTTGCAACTTGTTATGCTTAATGCTTGTCACTTTGGGCCCGAGTGACATGATCTCAAATCTGAACATGTTATTGAATCACGATGATAATTATTGTTTCTTGATCATACCTGCAAGTTGTTTACACATATCGTTGTCCATAACCCGAGGCCCCGAAGTGACAGAAATTGGGACAACCGGAGGGGATGGCTGTGATGTGAAGATCACATGTGTTCATGGAGTGTTAATTCTTTGCTCCGGTGTTCTATTAAAAGGAACACCTTAATTACCAGTAGTTCCCTTGAGGCCCCGCTGAAAATGGGCTGGTAGGACAAAAGATGTTGTGCAAGTTCTCATTGCGAGCACGTACGACTATTTACGGAACAGATGCCCATGGTTAATTAGTGCTTGGATGCTTTATCTTATTTATCTGCAATGCCCATGTCTTGATTATTATATGAACTATACTATCCATGCAACACCCGCTCATCTATCCCTATGCCTACAGTATTTAATCCCGCTGTTTACTTCAATCACCACTGCTGCTGTTTTGATTTCACTGTTGCTACTATAAAACTGTTACTACCGATAAACCACTGCGAACAAGTACACTTTCAGGTGCAGGTGAATTGACAACTCACTTGTTAAGGTTCACAAATATTCTTTGGCTCCCCTTGTGTCGAATCAATAAATTTGGGTTTTACTTCCCTCGAAGACTGTTGCGATCCCCTATACTTGTGGGTCATCAAGACTATTTGCTGGCACTGTTGTCGGGGAGCATAGCTTTATTTGCGAGCTCACCGGAGAGTACTATTATCTACTTCCAATCATTCATCATGGGTAAGACTCGTGATGGAAAGTTTCCTATATTAACATCCACTACAAGAAGAGGTACAACTCTGAACACCTTTGTTGCTCTTGATTCACCATCTGTTATGAGTAAGCTGCTTACACCACCACATACACATGCTCCACATGCTACTTCTGTTGAATCTGAAAATACTCCTGATACTTTTGATAATGCTTCTACTGTGCTTGATTCGAGTGGTTCTCTCGGTCCTTTCTTAGATGCTACTATTGCTAAAGCTAAAAATATTGCAAACACTGACACTCCTGATAAAAATCCTGTTACTCCTGCTGTTTTACATGAGCTTAGAGAGAATCCTAGTGACGATTTTGATGATTCCTATATTGAACTTAATGATGATCTTATTGATGAAATACATTCTATGAAGGATAAAGATGCTTCTATAAGTCTTATTGAAAGTCGTGCTGTTAAATATAAATTATCTCATGATGCCAAGTTTGCCACTTCTCCCATTAATATTAGGGATAAGGATTATGATTTCTCTCTTGATTTATCTTATATATCTATTGTTGAGAAAGACCCTTTTTGTGGTACTAAAAATGGAAGTGCTATGAAACATATGAATGAGATCTCCTCTTTGAGTAGTTTATTCTCTGATGATCTTAAGAAACATAGCTACTTTGTTGCTAAAATATTCCCTTTCTCATTAAAAGATGAAGCTAAAACTTGGTTTAATAATTTGTCTCCTAGATCTATTGATAGTCCTATTGGTTTGGTTAATGTTTTTTCTTTCAGAAATATTTTCCCGCTAGTGCTCAACATGCTACTTTACAAAATATATTTAATTTCAAGCAATTAGAAGGAGAGAAATTGCGTGTATCTTGGGCAGGTTCTGTTCTTTAGTTAGGGCTACATGATGTCTACGCACGCTTCTATTCTTGTAGACAGTGTTGGGCCTCCAAGTGCATAGGTTTGTAGAACAGCAGCAAGTTTCCCTTAAGTGGATTACCCAAGGTTTATCGAACTCAGGGAGGTAGAGGTCAAAGATATCCCTCTCAAGCAACCCTGCAATTAAGATACAAGAAGCCTCTTGTGTCCCCGACACACCCAATATACTTGTTAGGTATATAGGTGCACTAGTTCGGCGAAGAGAGAGTAAAATGCAAGTAATATGGATGATAATAAGTGTTAATAACAATCTGAAATAAAAATGGCAGCAAGCAAACATGTAGCAAAACAGGCGGAAAACGGTGTTTCAATGCTTGGAAATAAGGCCTAGGGCTCCTACTTTCACTAGTGGACACTCTCAACAATGATTACATAACTGAATGCATAAATATCATTTCTTCACTATGCTACTCCGAAACACTCTTCGTTCGAATAACGAACACTAATCATTGTGTAGGGCTTTAACAACACTCCTCAAGTTTATATTCCCTCTCTAGGGCACCCCAATGTCACTACGAGCGCCATAAATTAGTAAACAAACGCCACAATTTCATAGGTTCAACTTCCAACACAAGATATAAATATCATGCTAAACCACACGGAGCACACACTGTCACCTTTGCCCCTATGATCAAAGTGTTTACGGAGATAACAAAACCACTTTACTAGCATAACAGATGAAGATCAATCTACATATTCAACTAGATTACAAAGCTCATGATCACATAAAGATCATACCATGGGAGAGAGAGATGAACCACATAGCTACCGGTAGAGCCCTCAGCCTCGGGGGAGAACTACTCCCTCCTTGTCATAGGAGACAGCAACGGCGATGGAGATGGCGGTGGAGTCGATGGAGATGGCTTCCGGGGGCACTTCCCCGTCCCGGCAGGGTGCCAGAACAGAGATCTGTCCCCCGAAACTTGTCGGTGGCGGCGGCGGAGCTACGGATGTATTTTGTGAAAAAGGTCGATTCCCCCAGGGTTTATGCCTCGGGGAGTATATATGGGCGAAAGGGCGATGTCGGGAGGTGGCCAGGGGGGCCACACCCCTAGGTGGCGCGGCCAGGGGGACCCGCGCCACCCCATGGTGTGGCCACCCTGTGGCCCCCCTCCGGGGCTCTTCGGGACGTCTAGATGCTTCCGGGACTTTTAGGACTTCCGGCTTTCGAAATTTCCAATTCCAAGAATATTTCCAGAACAACTTTTCTGGAACTAAAAACAACAGAAAACAGGGAACTGGCTCTGTGGCATCTTGTTAATAGGTTAGTTCCGGAAAACATAAGAAAACATAGGAAAACAAGCGGAAAACATGTAGTAATTGGCATAATATCAACATGGAACATCAGAAATTATATATACGTTTGAGACGTATCAAGCATCCCCAAGCTTAGTTCCTACTCGCCTCGAGTAGGCAAACGTTAAAACAAAATAATTTCTGAGGTGACATGCTACCACGCAATCTTGATCATAATATGGAAAGTAGAGCATGTAAACTAGGATGAAATGAACTAAAGCTGTGACCTATATTTGATATCAACAAGTAATGCATAAACAAAGAAGAAAGAAGTAAAACTTTTAATGAATCAATACTAAAAGACTATCAACCGTGCAAAGTTTATTAGAGATGATTTAAGATTTCAAGAACAACAATATCATGCACGTCAAACTATCTTCACAACCCCTGTTAGGATCAAGTCAAGCTTTCCACACGATGCAATGCTTGAATCTTAAACTATTTCCGCACTAAAAACAAGCAAGTGTTCTGCGTTGGTCCCTAGCACCGGGATGTTATGTAAAAGAGAACATTATGGGGGGTTTGGAAGGTCAATGGAAGAAAGGCTCGCAAAGATGAAAGTGGTCATTAGACAAGAGAAAGTCTTACAACCGAAGCTATGCAAGGAGTAGGGTTTGCCACACAATGGATGCACATAGAGCTATACGTGTTTGAAAGCTCTCCAATGGAACTAGTGGGGGTGCATCCAACTTGCTTGCTCATGAAGACCTATAGCTCATTTGAGGAGGCTCATCATTGGAATATACAAGCCAAGTTCTATAATGTAAAGTTTCCCACATAGTTATGAATGGATGATAATATGAAAATTCTCTCCAAACTGAAGTATTGGTTCTAAACATGAAGCACAAGTGTGGTATAAAGGATAGTGATGCACCCCCTCTCTCTTTATTCTCTCTTTGGCCCCTTTTTCTTTTCTTTTTGGGCCTTTTCATTTTTTATATCCTCACCGGTAGGGGAAACATCCTATATTACAACGAATCATTACACTTTTAGTACTCATAACTCATAAAGAAATATCTCTGATGTCTCTAACTGCATGCTCCTGCCAGTGTAGCAGTATGCATAAATAACCATGAAGCTCATCATCAAGTAACATAATGGAGGTGGATGTTGTGCAACAATATATCTCGGGATGGCTATGGAAATGCCATGATAGGTAGGTATGGTGGCTGTTTTGAGGAAGAATATATGGGCTTATGTGTAGCAGAACAAATTCCTCCCACGGGATTTGGATGCACTGGCGAAGTTTGCACCAACTCTCAATGTGAGAAAGGGCAATGCACATACCGAAGAGGCTAGCAAATATGGATGGTGGAAGTGCCAGGAACCGCAACATAGAATCACGAGTTAAAAGATTACAGCAAGCAAATCATCTTACAAGGCACAATGCAAATCACTCCAAGAGGGTCTGTGGCAGTGACAAGTCGTTGTTACTATCCCGACCATAGAGCGTAACAAAAGGCCGATCAGAAATGTATCACTCGTAGCAATCATATACCATTGTTTCTATTAGATGGTAATTTAATTGTGGCACAGTTTCAAGTTTCTTAGACCAACCATTAAAAGTTTATACTTACTAGTCCTTCCCATTTATCCATTAAGCAAATTAATATCTCAAAACAACAACAATGATTCAAGTGAAGCCGTTTATTTATCTACAAGACCATGCAAATTTTTCCACTATACCAACTACCACATAAGCATTTATATTCCAAACCAAGCACACATATGAGAACCACCTAACTACAAAATCTAACAGCTTTGAATAAGAGATGCATGAAAACAAAGGCTAAACGCAGTATTAGAAAAAAGTGAACACTCACAGAACAATAAGAATGAAAACTAGAGTGCTCTAAGAAATGAAAACGGAGCGTGTATATCTCCCACACAAGTATGATAAGATCCAAACATTTATTACAGCAAAGAAAACCAAACAAACTGAAAACAAAAATAAAAGACACTCCAAGTAAAGCACCTAAGATGTGACCGAATAAAAATATAGTTTCACTAGAAGTGACCTGATAATTTGTTGATGAAGAAGGGGATGCCTTGGGCATCCCCAAGCTTAGATGCTTGATTCTTCTTGGAATTTGCTTGGATGTACCACCGGGGAATCCCCAAGCTTAGGCTTTTCACTCTTCTTGATCACATCATATCATCCTCTTCTCTTGACCCTTGAAAACTTCCTTCACACCAAAATTCTCACAATCTTCATTAGCAACGTTAGTGCAATTGAAATAATAAATTCACATGGTTCAGTTTCAACACAAGTATAACACTTTAAAACACATTAGCTACTGTCACAACTTCTTTCAAAACTCTTTTTCTCAAAAGAACACCAAAAGAAAGAGATTAAGATGCAAATGCGATAAATGGCAGAAATCTGTCAAAACAGAACAACAGGTAAAGATTGATTTTTAAAAAATCTTCTGTTGCTCAAATCAAATAGTGGTCTTCTAAGAAAAGTTGTGTATATAACTCAGGATTAAGAACAAAAAAGCTCAGGTCATTTTGAGTTTTCTGTGATTGTTAACGGAATTAATAGTAGACAGCAGAAATATGTTTCCTGCGTAGAAATCCGAAATATAGGCTCAACTTTCCACTAGAGGCTTTACTTGGATCGAGAAAAACTCAAAATAAAAGATACAACGGGGTTTCTAAGGAAATAGAAAACACCCAGGTGCAAAGCACACCAAAAAAACGAAAGAAAACGGGTTGAAAACAGCGAAATAAAACGGGTTGTCTCCCGGTAGCGCTTTTGTTTAAATGCCGTTCAGCTAGGCACAATGATTTTTAAAAGATGCTCACATAAGAATAAGAGTTGAAGCACAATAAGATAGCATCAAGAAGCAAATATAAAACATATTTAAGTCTAACTCACTTTCTATGAAAAATAATCTTGTAGAAAAACAAGTCAATGAAGCACAAAGTGACTAGCATAGGAAGACAAAATAAGTGCAACCTCAAAAATTTCAACATAAAGAGGGGAAACTTAATATTGTTGAGATGCATAAAACCATGTTTCCCTCTCTAATAATAAATTTCAGTAGCATCATGAATAAAATTAGCAATATAACTATCACATAAAACATTCTTATCATGAGCCACATGCATAAAATAATTAATACTCTCCACATAAGCATAGTCATTCTTATTAATAGTAGTGGGAGCAAATCCAACAAAATAGCTATCATTATTATTCTCATAACCATAATCATTAAACATAGGAGGCTTATTGTAATCATTATTAATTTTCTCCTCGATAGTAGGTGGACTGAAAATATCATATTCATCATTGTAAACAGGTGGAACTAGAATACCACAATCATTATAATCATCATATATTGGAGGCAAGGTATCATCAAAGAAAATTTCCTCCTCAAAACTTGGGGGACCAAACATATCATATTCATCAAAACTAGCTTCCCCAAGCTTATACTTTTCCATAGCATTAGAAATAATGGTGTTTAAAGAATTCATACTAATAACATTGCTATTAGCGTGCAAATAAAGCTCCATAGGTTTTTTAATTTTCTCTTCAAACACTTCATGTCCTAACTCAAGATAAAGATTATAAAGCTCTCTCATATTTTTGTTGTTTTCAATTTAAGCATAAAGATAAAAATAAGTAACAAGTAAAAATAAGCCTAACTAGTGAAAATAAAAACAACAAACAAAAAGATATAACTGCAGAATCTAAAGGAAATAACTTTGAGCACTCACACCCGAGGATGTGAGAACCTTTTACCTTACCTCCCCGGCAACGGCGCCAGAAAAGAGCTTGATGTCTATGCACCACTGTTCCAAATATCATCCGATATGCCGATTTATCAACCGATTTATCGCTTATCGGGTAGTGACCGATATGATAAATGAATATCGGTGGAGTTTATGATTCAGGCCATTTTATCGGTCTTACAAGCGGTTTATCAGTCGACATGCCGATAAATCGGTCGATATATCGATTTTCAAACACTGGAACATATGATAGATGACATTCATCATAGAATTTTTAGAATTATTGAATAAAATATATTTATATATCATAATTTAGAGTTTTTAATGCCAATATGATATATTTGAATATCATATTTTAGTGCTACAATTTGGGATTTACAAGAAAAATGGCCGATAAACAGTCTACCGATAAAATCGATTTATCGGCCGATAAGCCGATATATCTCTTATCATGGGCCGACCGATAAGTTAACGATAAGCGATATCCTGAACATTGCTATGCACACTTCTATTCTTGTAGACAATGTTGGGCCTCCAAGTGCAGAGGTTTGTAGAACATCAACAAGTTTCCCTTAAGTGGATTACCCAAGGTTTATCGAACTCAAGGAGGTAGAGGTCAAATATATCCCTCTCAAGCAACCCTGCAATTAAGATACAAGAAGTCTCTTGTGTCCCCAACACACCCAATATACTTCTCAGGTATATAGGTGCACTAGTTCGGCGAAGAGAGAGTAAAATGCAAGTAATATGGCTGATAATAAGTGATAATAGAAATCTAAAAAAATGGCAGCAAGCAAACATGTAGCAAAACAGGCGGAAAATGGTGTTTCAATGCTTGGAAATAAGGCCTAGGGCTCCTACTTTCACTAGTGGACACTCTCAACAATGATCACATAACTGAATGCATAAATATCGTTTCTTCACTATGCTACTCCGAACCACTCTCCGGTCGAATAACGAACACTAATCATTACGTAGGGCTTTAACATCACTCCTCAAGTCTATATTCCCTCTCTAGGGCACCCCAATGTCACTACGAGCGCCATAAATTAGTAAACAAACGCCACAATTTCATAGGTTCACCTTCCAACACAAGATATAAATATCATGCTAAACCACATGGAGCACACACTTCCACCTTTGCCCCGTGATCGAAGTGTTTACGGAGATAAAAAAACCACTTGAGTAGCATAACAGATGAAGATCAATCTACATAGTCAACTAGATTACAAAGCTCATGATCACATGAAGATCACACCATGGGAGAGAGAGAGAGATGAACCACACAACTATTGGTAGAGCCCTCGGCCTCGGGGGAGAACTACTCCCTCCTCATCATAGGAGTCAGCAATTGCGATGGAGATGGCGGTGGAGTCGATAGAGATGGCTTCCGGGGGCACTTCCCCGTCCCGGCAGGGTGCCAGAACAGAGATCTGTCCCTCGAAACTTGTCGGTGGCGGCGGCGGAGCTACAGATGTATTTTGCGGAAAAGGTCGATTCCCCCAGGGTTTATGCCTCAGGGAGTATATATGGGCGAAAGGGCGATGCCGGGAGGTGGCCAGGGGGCCCACACCCCTAGGTGGCGCGACCAGGGGGACCCGCGCCACCCCATGGTGTGGCCACCCTGTGGCCCCCCTCCGGGGCTCTTCGGGACTTCTGGATGCTTCCGTGACTTTTAGGACTTCTGGTTTTCGAATTTTCCAATTCCGATAATATTTCCAGAACAACTTTTCTGAAACTAAAAACGACAGAAAACAGGGAACTGGATCTGTGGCATCTTGTTAATAGGTTAGTTCCAGAAAACATAAGAAAACGTAGGAAAACAAGCGAAAAACATGTAGCAATTGGCATAATATCAACATGGAACATCAGAAATTATAGATACGTTTGAGACGTATCACTACACCTGGGCATAAGATAGAAAATAATGAAATTCTTGATATATTCTATAATGGAGTAACTTTTGAATCTAGGACATACCTGGATAGTTGTGCTGGTTGTGTTTTCAGGGAAAGAACTCCAGATGAAGCTGAGGAATTAATGGCTAAAATAAGCCAAAATCATGATGATTAGACTATGGTTGAGCCTGAGCTGACCCCTACTCCAGTATCAACACAAACATCAACACCCAAGAAAAGGGGAATGATTGAATTAAATGATGAAGTGATGAGAGAAGCCAAGAAATCTCTTAAAGAGAGGGGTATTAAATCTGAAGATGTGAAGAATCTTCCACCTATAGAAGAATTATGTAAGCCAATCCCTCACTCATCCACCATTGAGGTACACACTCTCAAATATTTTTATAGTAGAGATATTCCCTATAATAAACCTCCTGGTCAATGTTTAGATGAAGTTGATAATTATGTTATTAAGCAAGATAATTTTAATGTGAGAGTGCAAAATCACCTAATGGAAAACTCTAGAGCTATTGATAATTTGCACAGTATTATAGAAAGAACCTCTAACGATATTAAACTGTCTGTTAAACATTTTCAAATGGTTCAAACTCAAATTGATCAACTTGCTAAAGTGCAAAAAGATTTGTAGTCAATGCTTGTAAAGAAAAACATGCTTATGAAATAAAAACTAGAAGTGGTATTGCTACACAAGATCCTTTATATCCTGAGGGACATCCTAAAAGAATTGAACAAGATTCTTAGCAAACTAATAATAATGTTATTCATACTAAGAAGAAAAATACGAAGAAACATAAAACTGCTGTAGAATCCTCTGAACTTGCTAAAGATCCTAATAGTATATCTATCTGTGATGCTGAAACTGAAAGTGGTAATGATAAAGTGAAGCTTTTGATAAAGAAGAACCTGTAGCTGAACCTGAAAAGCAAACTAAAACTGCAAAGTACACTAAGGAAGATTTCATTGCTAATAAACATGGTAATGAGAGAGAACCTTGGGTACAAAAACCAATGCCTTTTCCTAATAAGAAACACAAATCTAAGGAAGAAGAACATTATGAAAAGTTTTGTGAGTGGATGAAACCTTTGTTCTTGCAAATTCCTTTAACTGATGCTATTAAATTGCCTCCTTATTCAAAATATATGAAGGATATTGTCTCTAACAAAAGGAAGATTCCTAATGAGGAAATTTCCATTATGCTTGCTAATTACTCTTTTAATGGCAAGGTTCCTGAGAAGCTTGGAGATCCTGGTATACCAACTATTCCCTATTCTATTAAAAATAATTATGTTAGAACTGCTTTGTGTGATTTGGAGCTGGAGTTAGTGTCATGCCTTTTACTCTCTATAAAAGACTCCTCCTAGAAAAATTGATACCAACTGATATATCTTTGCAAATGGTTGGTAAGTCTACTGCTATTCCTGTGGGTATATGTGAGGATGTTCCTGTTCAAGTTGCTAATAATTTTCTGATATTAACTGAATTTGTTGTGTTGGAAATGCCTGAAGATGATAATATGTCTATTATTCTTGGGAGACCTTTTCTTAATACTGCAGGGGCTGTTATTGATTGCAATCAAGGAAAAGTAACTTTGAATGTTAATGATAAAGAGCACACTATTTATTTTCCCAAGAAGATTGATAGAAAACATGGTCTAAATTCAATTGAAAATATTGAGACCATCAAGATTGGAGAATTTTATTGTCCTATTCCAAATCCATCCAAAGAATATGAGACTATTATGATTGGGACTATGTCTATCAAGGTTGAGGTAATATAATTTTTTAGTGATTAGCAAAGTTTTGCTTCATATAAAAATTGTTCTGGTAACAAGACTTGATCAACCTTGTTAACAAAATGATTTTAAATGAAGTGGGCAATGTTTTCACTATGTTTTCACCTTCCCCATTATGTTTTCACCATGTTTACTTATGTTATCACATTGCTACTTGAGTACAATCATGTTTTCCACCATCCTTATGCATGTTTTCCTGATGTTTTCACCCTGATTACTGAGGTTATGCATGTTTTCACCATCCATACTTTTTTTTCACCACTACCACCTTTATTTTCTTTGGATATTCTTTCATTAGAGTGTCATAGAACCTCTGTAGTGCTGGTTTTGGTTTTGTTTTCCACATTTTCACTTTCGTTTTCTTGTTTTTTATTAATTATTAAAATTCTGGAAATACCTCAAAAATAAAGTTTCTCGAAAATTCCATAAAAATTATAATAAATTTTACATCAAAAATGAGGCAGAGAGCCACCTGGGAGACCCCAGGGGGACCCACTAGTCAGGCACACCATGGGGTGGCACGACCAGCCCCCTGGTGGCGCCAGCACATGGTGTGGGCCCCCTGGCCCTCCACTTACTCTCTCCACTGCCAAAGTATTCTCTCTCACCTCCCAAAATGAAAACATTTCCTAGAACCCGTGTTCTTGCTGTTCTTCCTTTGGATTTTCGATCTTCTTCTTCAGCCCATCATTTGTGCTGAGATTTGGTGTGTTTGATCTCCGGTATGTGACTCCTCCAATGATCCAAGTAGAATTTTGTTTGGTGAAGTATTTCTTGAGTATTTTGGTACTGTAGGTGGCAGCTTATGTGAGTTTGCATGCTTGATTTGAGTAAAAATAATGTAATTTTGATGTATGTTTAGCTCTCATATAAGTCCCTATGGTATTCCACCTTATAGTTGTTCGAAATTAATTTTTGTGATGAATGTTGAATTTTTTCCAGAGATGGATAGTTATAATTTTGGAGAGATATTTAGGAGTGATGTTCCTAGAAGGACAAGGCCCTCACGCTCATCCACTTCAGTGAGGCCATCGTACAATGAAGATGTTATTGCACCAAGTATTGACGATGCGGGAGGTGATGGTATCATTAACCCATCTAGCTTTCCTTGCAGTACATTTTTAAGAAGTGCGGGTTTATTAGATGACTTTCGTATGATTATTGAAAGAGTTGGTCTAACCAACTTTATGGAGGATGAAATCCCTCAGTATGCCACTCTCACAAAAACTTTTGTTGAGAGATTTAAATTTCAGAACACACATTTTGGTCCAACTGTTGCCTTCAAGTTATATAGTAGTCCTGTTTATTTGTCCTTGGTAGATTTTTGTGCTATTATAGGTATCAATGCCGCCGGGACAGCAAGCAGGATTCAAGATAAACCAGCAGACCTCCAGGGGCTCTACCAAGAAATCACCAGCGATGACGGTCGCTCATCCCAGCGTGGGAAGATAAGGAACATTCAACTTCCTGCTCTTAGATACTTTACTTATTACCTTGCTACTAGTATCCTTGGTAGGGAGAACACTAGCAACATTTCTAGTTACCACCTTGCTTTCATTGATGCTACGCTGAACCGTACCATGAAGTATAACCTTGGTGCATTTGTTGCACGCTGCCTTGCTGCTACTGGGCCTATTTTTGGGGGCATTATCGCTACACGTGTAGCATCTGCTTTAAATGTTTACATTACCCCTAATGATGAAATAATTGATCCATGTAGGCTTAACCTTGCTTCCATGAAGTCCCATCAGTTTGTCACTGCTAACTCTACTGCTGAACGTTTAGTATATAGAGTTTTATATATAGATGGAGAGGAGAGAAAAGTTATTTTGCCACAGCCTATTTTGTTTAAGATTGACATGTCACCATGGTCGCTCTCTAAGGAGTAGGTAGACGAGTATCTGAGCACCATGGAGTTTCATAGGCAGCAGGAGAGGCGATATGCCCCTCCCGAGGACCGCACCACACAGTACACCGGCGTATCCTCGAGCACATATCAAGAGGAGGGTTCCTCCTCAGCATACTATGGGGGCGCCACCTCATGGTCCCCTTGGTGATTGATCTCCACCTAGGCCAAAAGCCTAAGCTTGGGGGGAGGTATACCGACATCACACTCATTTATATATCATGTTGATGGCTAGGTCGAGACTCCAAGTGCAGAGTGTGTAGCTAGTGGCAAGCCTTCTTCCCCACGAGGGTGACTCGAGGGTTTATATCGAACTCTTGGGGAGCCAGTATTTCAGCAGTTGTCTTCCAAGCTTCCTCCAGGATCCTGCAAACAAGTAGAGAATTTTGTGCCCTCAACCTCACCAAGTGGTTGTCAAGCACAAGGTGTGAGACTTCTAAATTGCAATGCAAAACTGAAAGTAAATGTGCAATAATTAAATCTACTACTAAATGCAAATGAGAAAATAAATATGCAATGGATTGTTTTTGTATTTTTGTGATGCAAGTGGTGATGGAGATAATGTAAATTCGAATTGGAGATGCAAGTAAAGTAAAGTGCAAGTAAAGTAAATTGCAGCAAAGTAACTAGAGTGTTTTCTTATATTTAAAATAGGACCGGGGTTCATGGTTTCACACTTGCATTCTCTCAAATAAAGTGGTAGACGGTGGACATAAAGAATTACATGTGAGATTACAATAACATGTTTAACATTGAGTACTTTCATATGGGCATCACGTCCTAGCATAGAGATCTCTACGGTCATATTGATCCCTCTTATACTCCACCAAGATGCGAAATAAATCATAACACCTCGATAATTAAGGAAAAACCAGAGTATAGCTTTAAGCAATGTGACATGAAGTTGAAGTAAGAACTTGCTAGATCTAGTCATGGAGATTGATTAGTGTCACTTCAAATCCCCGGTAACAAGGTACTCCTTTTTATCCCTAGTGAGGTAACTAAGAAAGGTTTAACAAAACCTAAGTGGATCACTGAACTTCTGTCACTTTCACAGCACTAGCCACCCCCCGTTACTCCAACTAATGCACCCATCACCCCACACACGCTCTCAAGAACTAGATTGATCAAAGCTAGCAAATAAGAACGGGGTACATAAGATACATCTACTCAAATAACTCAAGAGAAACAATTGCAATCTCAGATTCAATAACTCATAGAAAAGATCCACCACATAGGAATTACAACGGTGCCCGTAATCATGTGAGGCAGCTCATACGGATCTAATTAGTGAAGCACATAGAGAGAGAGATACAAGTGCTACTTCCACAAACCCATAGCCCTCGGGTGGACTACTCCCTCTTAATGGAGATGTCGATGGAGATGACGTTGGAGGGGTAGGAGATCACACCGGCGGCGCCCCGCCGGAGTTTTCCTCCTCCAATCTGGAACTCCAGGTCTTTGTTTCGGTGTTTCGGTGTTTCGGCGGCGCTCTCCTCCGTAAGGGTAAGGGGGACCCTTTTTATAGTCGGTTTTAGGTCAAGACAGAGTCGGTAAGTCGAAGATGGAAGGAATTGGGGCCACAGGGGCCAAAAGGGGGCCTCTCATGCGGCCAAGGAATCTGGCCGCGTGGAGGGTCCTCTTTTGGGCCTCCTTTCCCAATTCTCGTGGATCCTTCGCCCGCAAGTCTTCTCCTTCCAAAAAAATGACCCCCGCAGATTTTCAGGTGATTTCGCGGCCCCCTGAAACGTCAAAAATATAGAAAACGGGGTTTCTGACAGGCATAGTTAATTCCATAAAAGTTGGGGGACTTTGTAATTTAACCCCAAAATACTATGAAACATTGAATTATACCCTTATATGATGCAATATGTAATAGAAAACCATGTGAAAATATGCAAAATTCATCTATGCATTTTACATGCATCAACATCCCCAAGCTTAACCCATGCTCGTCCTCGAGTATGAAGGTGATAAAACTAAGATGGGTTTTGCATATTGAAACAATCATGGGATATCAAGGAGGATTATTCATGCTACATATAATCAAATGATTAATACTAGAAATGAGTAGCAATATACAATTCACGTTGTAAGAAATATCAAATATGCAAGCAAAGATGCTTCATGAAAGTTCACAAAGTGTATAATGAAATAAAAGCACTATGGACCTAATGCATACATAAAATGAAAAATAAAATCCTATATTGGTCAAAGAATAGCATAATGGAGAATAGAAAATATGGTGGACACTTTGGAGAAAATTGAGTAGAGGTAAAGCATGATCAAGTCTTATTTAGCCTCTAAATTATTCAACTAAAATTACTAATTGAAATGTGGTATCCATTGATCTAGGACTCTCATTGCCCCTTTATCACTAGCATATTAAAATTGTGAGTATTGAAGTAATTATAATGACAAGGTGGTTGAAAGCCTCATGCCCCGTGAGTGTGAAAACCTACTCCATGATTACTCAACTTAAGATTCCTAATAAGCTTTGTACAATCATAATAAGTATTAATGACATCATAGAGAACCGCAAAGAGGTACCTCTTGCCCCATGACATGGAAACAAGCCCATGTTACAATGACAAGATGAACAAGCGGAGTAGACTCATCATCCTTTTTATTTTCATTCACTATTATGCATAGCTTCTTATTTTATTATAGGATGTGTTGTAGAGTCACTCAAGCTGTAAGTAAATTTCCACCATGATAAAGCATGGCTTGGGTTAGCGGCCCAATGCGTTTCTCTAGTCATATAGATACTTACTCATGAAAACTTACTATTCCTCTATTTCATTTCGGCATGGCAGGAGTCCAAAAACAAAAGTACATGATATCAACCAAATGTAAATTTTTTTATGCAATGTTGAAAGCTTTCCGGTGATACACGTTTATAGCTAGATCCCAACCACACACTTGTCAAACGCAAAACTTGTGGCTCCCATTATTGGGTCATGTTTATTAGATGCATAAAAAGTAAAGTGTGCCTTCAAAAGTTCGTGAGAGTCCTATCCCAAGTTCAACCCATGACAATTAATAAAGTGAATATCTTAATTTATAACATAAATAACACAATAACATGGTGAACATACTCGGAATAGCAATGAAGCTAATGGGAAGATATGGTGGACTCACTGGAAATACTTGGCTAAGGAGTGTTGGAAACAAGTTTTTACTTGTTGGAATTTTTAAATTTTTGGGCTAGCAAGAGGGAGATAGTTGACCAGATACTATGCATGCATATGTCTATAGAACTACTCATTTCATGACAAACTAAATAAACCAGCAATTAACATCAAGGACATGAATAAGAGATAGCTCAAGACAACATTATTGCAAATTTCTACACATAAAAAGCCTATAAATCATGCAAACATATGTAGCTCTTCAAATCAACCATGGCATCCCTATTCCAAGTCATAATACTAGCATCCAATACATTCCAACCCCAAACTCCAGTAGCTCAATCTCATATAAAATGATGGTGGTGGTCTTATCAAAACAAAAATAAAAACAAATACTAGACGCTTCAAGTCTCTACGATAAATGCTTTGCTTAGAAAAACAGAAAGTAGACATGTGCTAACCAAAAGAGTGTAGCTCCAGTGGGGTGTTCATCACATACCCAAGCTTATGGCTTTCACCATTCTTGGATGTCTTGAGGCGCAACTCCTCTATTCCCTGTGAAAAAAACTTCACAAAACATGTTTCTCCCATTCTTTTTCTGTGGGGTGAGATTAGCAAGGACAAACAAATCACATGCTTGCTGTGCAAAATTCCAAATCAAATGCTACAGAAGATAGGAAATAAGGTTCATTATGTTGTATTTTCACTCTCTTGCTTGAAAGAATCATGGAAATTCGATTCCCAAGCCCAAAGAGTGCATAAAACAAAAGAAGGCAGAATCTGTCCAAAAAAGCAGCAGCAGCAAATCGAACGTTTTTCCCTAAGCTATACTCGTCAAAAAACTAAGCCAATTTTTGTGCTTACATAGGACGAAAAGTTGCAGAACATACTAAAAAATTAGATCATACCAACATACCAATAAAAAACGTAAAATCATACGGTGAGCAGACTCGTGCTGAAACAGAAATTTCATGCACTAGGATAGCAACTTATAAGTCCAAATGGGTTTGACTTGAATCTTTATTGAAAACTCCAGAATTTAAAAAAAAACTAATCTCTTGAGACAGCAAGAGGACACTAGGAAAATCCAAACAAAAACAACCGGGTTGCCTCCCGTAAATCGCTTTCTTTATAGCCATATAGCTAGGCTTTACTTACTTGATAATCAAGAGGGATAAAGCTCATGAGGGAGCTTGTTCTTAAGCGTGCCCCTATTCCTTGAGAAGTGCTCCATGATTTTCTTGTGAGGGAACTGAAACTTTACATTCCCTTCCTTGGAGTCTATGATTGCACCTGTAGTACGAAGAAAAGGTCTACCCAAAATAATAGGACTAGGGGATTTATCCCCCATATCCATAATAATGAAATCAACGGGTACGAAAGTCATGTGCAATTCAATCATAACATCTTTTACTTGTCCTACATCATGTTTAGTAGAGTTATTAGCAAGGACAAATTCACTTGAGCACTTTCCTAAATTTTCTAGTTCTAGCAATTCATATAATTCTTTAGAGAGTACCGATACACTAGAACCTAGATCTAACATAGCATGGTGAATTTCTTTTCCAATTGAAACTAGCACCTTGGGGATCCATGCATCCCCAAGCTTAGGAGGTATCATGGCCTAATTCTTGTACCTAGCAATTTTTTCTTGCAAGACATGATTAGCAATATAAGATCCAAAGCCAGGTTGATTAACACTTATAGTGGGATCACTAGCAAATTTTTGTAGAGTAGCAATAAGTTCTTGCAAGCTACTTTTTTCTAAATCAAGCAATGGATCCTTAATTTCAGTAAGCATAATAATTTCCTCTACTTTACTCTCTAATTTAGCTAGCATGCTTGATTCATGAGGACTAATTTCATCTTTGCTAGCAAGATAAGACATATATGGAAGTAAATATTCAGGGTACTTCACTATTTCATTCAAAGTTTCTTCTAAGCTAGTAGGGACATGCTCACTTGTATTCTCAGCGAGCTGATATGAATGATATTTTCATTTTCAATGAAATTATTAGTCATCTTGGTCTGATTGAATTGCCTTTAAAAGGCAGATCCTTTACTTGGTCTAATATGCAAGATCAACCCCTGCTTGAGCAACTTGATTGGTTCTTTACTAGCACTTGGTGGACTTTGAATTATCCAAACACTTTGGTTAATCCTCTTGCTAAATCAACATCTGATCATGTGCCATGTGTTGTTTCAATCTCCACCAACATTCCTAAAGCTCAGATTTTTCGCTTTGAAAATCACTGGATTCATCAACCTGGATTTATGGAACTTATTGCTAGAGTCTGGAAGTGGCCTGTTAGGAAGAATAACATGGCTGCCACTATTACTGCTAAATTAAAAAACATCAGACATGAACTCAAGAGATGGGGTAGAAATCTTTCTAACCTGAAGCTATTAATTGCTAAATGCAATAAGGTGATTTTGATCTTGGATACACTAGAGGAGGAGAGGAACCTCAGTAGACCTGAATTTAATTTCAGGAACATTGTTAAAACCCATCTGCATAAATTGCTTTTATCTCAGTCTGCCTATTGGAAGAATAGATGCACTATCAGATGGGTACAGCTTGGAGGTGAAAATACTAAATTTTTCCATGCTAAAGCTACAGAGCGTTATAGGTTTAACACTATAGCTGAAATTAAAAATGAGGAAGGTGTCTCTTTGATAGATCATCATCACAAAGCAGCTGCTTTTTGGGATTGTTTCAAAAACAGAATGGGAATTCCATCTGTCACATCAAAGCTTTTTGATCTTTCCAATATCCTGCATCCAACTGTTAGTTTGCAATGCTTGGTTGAGCCTTTTACTACAGAGGAGATTGCATCAGTTATGAAATCCCTTAAGACTGATAGAGCACCTGGACCTGATGGTTTCAATGGGCTCTTTGTTAAGAAATGTTGGGAGGTGTTGAAGGATGATTTCACTCAGCTATGCCATGATTTCCATTCAGGGACTTTATCTTTACAAAGTATTAATGACTCATATATCACTCTCATCCCAAAATCAAACTCACCTGAAACTGTCAATGATTTCCGACCTATATCCTTGACTAATACTTGTCTAAAATTTGTCACCAAGCTTATTGCTAATAGACTGCAAAATGTGATTTGTGATACAATTCATGATAATCAATATGGTTTTATTAAGGGAAGAACTATCCAGGACTGCCTTGCTTGGTCTTTCGAGTTTCTGTATCAATGTCAGCAGTCCAAAAGAAAAATTGTGGTTCTCAAGATTGACTTTGAAAAAGCCTTTGACACTTTGGACCATGAAGCCATTATTCAAGTCTTAAAATTTAAAGGGTTCCCAGATTTATTCCTCAACTAGCAAAAGTGCCCGTGCGTTGCAACGGTATACGAAAAACTGCATATGTCTTGTTACTTGCAGCATCCGTTTTGGCCGCACGAACCATTTAGTGGCCACAATGACAATAAGCTTGTACTCAGCGCAACTACTCTTTATACCGTGAACAACGGGTCACCATGGACACCTCGTGGTCGCTCAAGCGGAATTGGGGGAGAGACAGGGAATATGACCACTTCTATGCACTTAATATGATGGTTAGATCATCTAGAGCGCTTATCTAGAGGCTTAGAAAAATAAAAATAATCTCGTAAAACTTTAAAAAAAATTGAAGCGTCTTCCGTTTCAAGGCGGGGCGCTATAAAATATTTTTTTAGGGAATGCATGGAGCGTAAATTCGTTCCTAACCGAAAAAAGAAGCCGAGCGCTCGGCGCATTAATCAGAAGTGAGGCTACTTGTTTTCTGAGGATCGGCGAGGATTCAATCCTAACAGCTGGTATTAGGATTGGCGTCGTCCCACAAGTGTCGCGTTATGGTTGCCTAGTAATTTCCAAACTATTAGGTGGTGTTTATATAGGACTAAAGTCCCCAAATATTTTTCACTGTTGTCCTCAAGTCAGCTAGCGCTTAAGGAGAATTTATTAAACTACTACCTCAATCCACTCAAGCCCCAACAATCCTTCGTTGCGATTCGTTTGGTCAATTTACATGGTCATCTGCTTTCTCCATGTATCTCCTCAGAATCAGATCCACGCAAGAATCCATAGGGCCGATGGAGGCTACCGTTCTGAGCGTGTACAAATCCATGGTGAAGGTGGCGCTTAGTTACCCCAATCTTCAGTTGCAACAAAGGTGGCGACCACTCCTTCATCAACAATTACTCAATCAGCTAGAGATGGTGCTGTCATTCCTGACGGCCAAAGCATCAGCCCAATTCAGAAAAGAAGAGCGGCACGGGAGCTCTTCTGAAACAGCAGCAACCGCACAGGGCCGTGAAGCTCCATGAACAGCGGCACAAGAAAAACCAAATTTTGTAGGGGATTTTTCTCCCAATTTTCTCACGGCCATGTCTCTCTCACGGTAATGCCTTTGGTCTCTTATGTCCTTACATTACCTCTGCAAGTCTCCTGGGGGCGCATGAATCGAGCTCGACCCCATCAGCCCCGTGCTTTCCTTGGCAAGATCAAGACATGGAGGGTTCCATCTTGTGATGCACTGCACCTGGAAGCGCATGACGGGACGGGGGCGCCCGATCCGTAGGACGCGGAGCAGTCGGCACTTCCACTACCCAACCTCTGCCGCCGCCATGAGCATGGCACATGTCCTTGTGATGCAGTAGATTGAGCTTTTATCGCAAGACAAAAGATGAGGCAAGTTGGTCACGGTTGACCTTATATCCCGGGCGTCATAGAAGGACAGAGGAGGCGCATGGTTGCATGCTTCTGTCTCCCCGGCGCTGTGCCCCCGAGCAGAGGCGGTTGTGGGGAGAAAAGCAAGACGATTGACTGCGGGGAAAGATAGAGGATAAGGACCAAGGTTGTGACAGCTCTCGTGTAGATTCCTTGAGCCGCATGGCCTCCTCCCCAATCTTTCCCGGTCAACTTCCATCGGAGCACCTTGTCAATGGTCGCCTGGCGCCCCAATCGCCGGAGCACCTTGGGACGGGAGCGCGGCCACGGGAAAAACTGGATCTTAGGGGGCGTGAAGGTATGGGAAGGACGCGGTCCCGTTCCACCAAACAAAGGAGTTGGAGGTCGCCGAGTGGCCAGAAATCCACGTGGTGGCGGCCGGATGTGGGTGCTGGCCGAGACAGTTTAGTTCGGGAGAAAAGGGCCTGGTTACTTCACGCGGGGAGAACTCACTCGGGAAGAAGAAATAGACGAACCGGTACGATGGCATATTGCAGTATTATGTTATTTTGTGGGAGGACAAAACCGTAAAATTTGTGGTTGGACCGGAAGAAGCCTTCCTCCTTTTATTATTAGGTATAGATTGGGTCAGAGAAATTCTAGCTTCAGGATTCTCTTCTGTTCTTCTTAATGGAATACCTGGGAAAAAATTTCATTGCAAAAGAGGAGTTAGACAGGGAGATCCTTTGTCTCCACTCCTTTTTGTTGAAGGAGCTGATTTGTTACAGAGTTTAGTAAACAAAGCCTACTCTGATGGTCTCCTTTCCTCTCCTATCCCAGTCAGAAAAGATTTTCCTATATTTCAGTATGCTGATGATACTATTGTGGTGCTTCCAGCATGTGCAAAGGACCTGAAAGTTTTCAAGGATATTCTCAACACTTATGCTGCCTTTACAGGCCTGAAAGTCAATTTCCATAAATCATCTATGATTCCTATCAACTTAACTGTTGAGGAAGCTAAGGTACTGGCTGATCTTTTCCAATGCACAATTGGGTCTATGCCTTTCACTTATCTTGGCTTACCTATGGGTACCACTAGACCCACTATCAAGGATTTGTCTCCTTTGATTGATAGAGTAGAAAGGAGACTCTCTGCCACCTCCTCTTTCCTGTCATATGGTGATAGACTGGTGCTAGTGAATTCTGTTTTGTCTTCTCTACCAACCTATTATATGCTCTCTCTTTTTATTCCTACTGGTGTCATTGAGGTTATTGACAGAGCAAGAAGGAACTGTTTGTGGAGTAAAAGAGGAAAGGAAAAAGCTCAATCACTTGCAGCTTGGCATATGGTGTGCAAACCAAAGAAAAAGGGTGGGCTGGGAGTAATTAATTTGAAAATCCAGAACTCTGCTCTTTTACTCAAACATCTTGATAAATTTTATAATCAGAAGCCTTGCCTTGGGTACAACTTATTACTGATGCTTATTACTATAAGGTTGTTCCACATGCTGTGGTTGAGTCTGGCTCTTTTTGGTGCAGAAATATATTGGCATTATCTGAGAATTACAGGAACTACACTACATGCTGGGTAGGCAATGGTTTCACTGTATTGTTTTGGGAAGATAAGTGGCAGCCTCAACCTCTTAAGATAACTTTCCCAAGACTTTATTCTTTTGCCAAAGACAAATTTCAATCTGTAAATGATTTCATGCTTGGCACAGAATGTCTCCAGAATTTTGCTTTACCTCTGTCAGTTCAAGCAAATGAAGAGCTTAGGATGTTAAATGGCATGATTGGTCAGTTTACTTTGCAACATGATATTGCAGATCAATGGAAGAGTCCACATTCTAGTGGCAGATTAAGTCCTAGCTCTTTTTATAAGCACCAATTTTGTGCTGTCCCTGATGAACCAATCTCTTTTGCAATTTGGAGGAGCAAGTGTCAGTCTAAGCATAGATTTTTTGCTTGGCTTCTTCTGCATGACAGAATTAATACCAGGGATATGTTAATTCGTAGACATTGGCACATTAATACTTCTTCCGATTGTGTCCTGTGTCCTGGGCATGTTCTTGAGGATTGGAGGCATCTATTTTTCAATTGTAGCTTCAGTACAAGGATTTGGAACTACTTGCAGATCCCTTGGATACCTGGTTCACCATCTTGTACTATCAGGTATGCCAGAAAACATTTTACTGGACCCTGTTTTGTGGAGATTGTGATCCTGGCTTGCTGGTGCATCTGGAAGCAAAGGAATGGAAGGATCTTCAAAAACATCAAGCCAACTTTTAGAGGATGGAAGGCCCTGTTTATACAGGAAGTCACTCTGCTTAAGTACAGGGTGAAGAGTTCACACTCTGTTTTTTTGACATCATGGATTAATTCACTCCCATAATCCCTTGTATATATTGTACAGTTTTGTAAATACCTTTTATTTATTTAATAAATGGGGGGCTGTGGGGGTTTCCCCCACAGTATTGGTGTCAAAAAAAAAAATATGATCAATATTTTCAATAATAGGAGCAGCAATAGTAATAGAATTCATTCCTACACTAGGTTGTGCTTGTGGCTTTCCTGCTGACATGCTTAATAGAGTTGCTTGATTATCAGCTAATTTTGACAATGCTTTATCTAAATTCGAAGATTGAAGTTGCAATCCTTTAATATCACTACTAATGGATGCAATAGACTTATTTAACTCATGTATCATAGCATTGTGACTAGCAACTTGTTCCATAAGCAATTTATTAGATTCAGAAATTTCACTGGAAGGCTTCCACTTATTTTCATTAGCATTAGGATATGGAACAAAAGGTTTATTTGGCACATAAGGAGGTTTACTATATGAATTGTAAGCATTACCAAAACCATTGCTACCATAATTCCTAACAAAATTAACATCCACACTTTCAGAATTACTACCAACTAGCTCCTGCAAAGGCACATTCTCCATATTTTGTTTATTAATAAAAGCAAGAATAGTGTCCATTTTAGAAGACAAATCATTGGTTTCTTCAATTGAGTTTATTTTATTTGTGGGATTGGGTGCTCTTTCAGTATTCCATTGACTATAATTTTGCAATATGCTTTCTAATATGCTCTTAGCCTCACCTACAGTTTTACTCATAAAGGCACCTCCAGCAGCAGAATCAAGTATATTTCTAGACATGTAGTTTAGACCATTATAAAAAGAGTGTAGTATGGTCCATTCATTTACTCCATGTGATGGGCATGTTATAAGCATTAATTTAATTCTATCCCATGCCATGGCTACATGTTCATTATCATTTTGCCTAAATGAGAGAATGTTATTCCTATTTTGCAAAATTTTAACGGGAGGATAATATTTCTTAATGAAAGCTTCTTTTAAATCATCCCAAGACTTTATACTAGTTGTAGGTAGTGAAAGTAACCATTCTTTAGCCTTTCCTCTAAGTGAAAAAGGAAATAATTTCAGTTTTAAAACACTACTTTCCACATTTTTAAATTTTTTCATATCACATATTTCCATGAAATCACGAAGATGCATAAAGGCATCCTCCATAGCACTACCACCAAATTGCTCTCTAGTAATTAAATTCAATAAACTAGGACTTACTTCATAGCTTTCAGCTTGTATTTCAGGTGTAGTAATTGGCCTAGCAATGAATTGGTCATTGGGTGTATTTGTGTAGTCACTTAATTTAGTTCTATCACCCATTTTAACAGTTTTTATGTACTTTTTAATTTTTTATGAAAAACTAAAGTAAAGTAACTAGGCAAATTCGAAATACTAAAATAAACTAGATAACTAAATGCAAAACTAAAATGCAAACTAAAATAACATATGCAAGACAAAACAAAAACAAGAACAAAACAAAAACAAAAACAAGACAAGAAACAAAACAATCTACTTGAAAGAAGGTGGAGATAGAAAGGACGGTACTCACGTAGGTGCAACCTCCCTAATTAAGTGTTTGAACACCTTGTTGGTGATGAAGACTTCTTGTGAGCTCCCTTGGACAACTCCTTCACCTATGGCTCCCCGGCAACGGCGCCAGAAAAACGCTTGATGGCTAGGTTGAGACTCCAAGTGCAGAGTGTGTAGCTAGTGGCAAGCCTTCTTCCCCACGAGGGTGACTCGAGGGTTTATATCGAACTCTTGGGGAGCCAGTATTTCAGCAGTTGTCTTCCAAGCTTCCTCCAGGATCCTGCAAACAAGTAGAGAATTTTGTGCCCTCAACCTCACCAAGTGGTTGTCAAGCACAAGGTGTGAGACTTCTAAATTGCAATGCAAAACTGAAAGTAAATGTGCAATAATTAAATCTACTACTAAATGCAAATGAGAAAATAAATATGCAATGGATTGTTTTTGTATTTTTGTGATGCAAGTGGTGATGGAGATAATGTAAATTCGAATTGGAGATGCAAGTAAAGTAAAGTGCAAGTAAAGTAAATTGCAGCAAAGTAACTAGAGTGTTTTCTTATATTTAAAATAGGACCGGGGTTCATGGTTTCACACTTGCATTCTCTCAAATAAAGTGGTAGACGGTGGACATAAAGAATTACATGTGAGATTACAATAACATGTTTAACATTGAGTATTTTCATATGGGCATCACGTCCTAGCATAGAGATCTCTACGGTCATATTGATCCCTCTTATACTCCACCAAGATGCGAAATAAATCATAACACCTCAATAATTAAGGAAAAACCAGAGTATAGCTTTAAGCAATGTGACATGAAGTTGAAGTAAGAACTTGCTAGATCTAGTCATGGAGATTGATTAGTGTCACTTCAAATCCCCGGTAACAAGGTACTCCTTTTTATCCATAGTGAGGTAACTAAGAAAGGTTTAACAAAACCTAAGTGGATCGCTGAACTTCTGTCACTTTCACAGCACTAGCCACCCCCCGTTACTCCAACTAATGCACCCATCACCCCACACACGCTCTCAAGAACTAGATTGATCAAATCTAGCAAATAAGAACGGGGTACATAAGATAAATCTACTCAAATAACTCAAGAGAAACAATTGCAATCTCAGATTCAATAACTCATAGAAAAGATCCACCACATAGGAATTACAACGGTGCCCGTAATCATGTGAGGCAGCTCATACAGATCTAATTAGTGAAGCACATAGAGAGAGAGATACAAGTGCTACTTCCACAAACCCATAGCCCTGGGGTGGACTACTGCCTCTTCATGGAGATGTCGATGGAGATGACGTTGGAGGGGTAGGAGATCACACCGGCCGCGCCCCGCCGGAGTTTTCCCCCTCCAATCTGGAACTTCTAGTCTCTTTTTTGGTGTTTCGGCGGCGCTCCTCTCTGTAAGGGTACGGGGGACCCTTTTTATAGTCGGTTTTAGGTCAAGACGGAGTCGGTAAGTCGAAGATGGAAGGAATTGGGGCCACATGGGCCAAAAGGGGGCCTCTCACGCGGCCAAGGAATCTAGCCGCGTGGAAGGTCCTCTTTTGGGCCTCCTTGCCCAATTCTCGTGGATCCTTCGCCCGAAAGTCTTCTCCTTCCAAGAAAATGACCCCCCGCAGATTTTCAGGTGATTTCGCAGAAGTTTGCCCCCTGAAACGTCAAAAATATAGAAAACGGGGTTTCTGACAGGCAGGGTTAATTCCATAAAAGTTGGGGGACTTTGTAATTTAACTCCAAAATACTATAAAACATTGAATTATACCCTTATATGATGCAATATGTAATAGAAAACCATGTGAAAATATGCAAAATTCATCTATGCATTTTACATGCATCACATGTTCGGTCGGTTCTTTGTATATCCATGTTTTTCATTTCTTTCGTTTGTTTTTGTTTTCTTTCGTTTCTTTCATTTCTCTTTGTTTTATTGTTCTGTTTTCGTTTTCCAAAACAAAAAAAGACCAAAACTATTTCTGTTGTTTCTCTTTGTTTGCTTCTTTAGTTTCTTTATTTGGTTTGCTTTTTGCTTTGTTTGCTTGTTCTCTTTCTGTTCTTGTTTTAATTGAAAAACCCAAAAATATTTGTTGTTCTTCTTTGGTTTTGCAAAGTTTTCTACAGAGTTCAACAGTCGTCCGTTACTCCATTGGAGCTTGATTTTCATTATATATTATTCGATCCACAAGTGAAGAGCAATAATGACGATCTATGACAATTCAAGCTGTGGTGAGAGGCTGGTATGAACTCTATTTGCTTTCATTTTTGTACATATACCCATCCATATGAGCATGCTTAGTTTGTTCATATAAGATATATGTGATTTAATGGCTGCTTAATAGTTCGTGCTCTCTCATGTTTAGTTCCAATTTATTAATAGTAAATGATCTATCGTATAAATATTTGTTCGCATTGTTCTATTCGTACAAGGGTATGACATTGTGGTAGCCTTGTCTGATTGTTTCATTTGAATTGACTTGGCACATGCTCACGCATGCTAAGACTGAAAAAAAAATTCAATAACCCTCAATGTTTTATTTTGCCTCAGAGTTCTAGTATCAATTTTATCCCTCAGTTAATTTTGTTTTGTCGCAAACATGATTATGATAGTTGTTGCTCTCTTGATTGTCGCTCCCTGTCTATTGCTAGCCTTCACATGTACTGAGTATGAGCTCTACTCGTGCATCCAACTCCCAAAAACCAAAGTTTTCCAAATGTGTCCACCATACCTACCTATATGTGGTATTTAACCGCCACTCCAAGTAAATTGCTCATGTGCTACCTTTAAAACCTTCTAAAAATTGTTCCTGTTTTGTGCCTTTGTTTTAGCTCATGAGGACGTAAATAGAGAATATTTATCTCACTTGTTGATTGGATTTCACACCCTGAACTAGTGGCTTCATCCTCTTATCCAATTGATAGAAGAGCTGGCAGCGGGGTGTCCAACCCCAAATTAATACACACAAAATCTCTTTACTATTTTTGCCCCTGATTTATCAGTCAAAGCATAATTGTGTAAACAAAAGAGAAAGAGGGATGACCTTCTACACCAGTTGCGTCCTTCAAATGGGAGACACTCTAGAGAAATCTAGTTGGCTTGTGACGTACTGTATTTTCGGTTTACCATTCGTTGACATAAGCATACACCTCTCTTAAAAATGTTTTCAACACACTTGTTTAATAAAATAAAAGTTCTAGCACTTGAGTGATCCATTCTTCCCTCTGCAAAGGGCCTTTCTTTTTCTTTTTGTTGAGTCTTCACATTCTCACTTTATGCACCTTCTTGAAAGCAATGGTTGTTATTCTTAGTGTAATGTGCTTGTCCCAGAACACGCTTAATTATGGTATAACTTTGATACTTGTATCTTTTGATATATTTACTTCTAGTCTTCCCTTGAACTCTAGAGGTGCCCTGATATTTATGTTTTGCCCCACACATAAGGGCAAGCGAGATACCACTTTATCAGACCCTATTATGAATACTACAATCTTGTAAATAGCTATGCTTCATGTTGTTTTTTATTAATATGTTGTTATCTCTTCATGGTTTGCATAGCTATTAAGTGACAGTATCCTGCATGTATCTTACCATGAGCATAATTAAGTATTTGATCATATAGTGAGTATATTATATCATATGCAACAAATGTGTTCGTAAAAGTCTTTTATTGCACTCAGTTGTCACTGAATTGCTTGAGGACAAGCAATAAGCTAAGCTTGGGGGGAGTTGATACGTCGAAAACGTATCTCCTTTTCCAAACACTTTTGTTATTGTTTTCCTATAAACTTGTGTGTTTTGAATGCAACTAACACGGACTAACGCTGTTTTCAGCAGAATTACCTTGGTGTCTCGTTTTTGTGCAGAAAAATTAACTTTCGGCAAATTGCCCAGAAAAGACCCCATTGGTCTTAAAACGCCGGAAGACCCCGGGAGCCAGAAGGGGGCCAGGAGAGGGGCCAGAGGGGTCACACCACCCCCTGGCGCGCCCCCTAGGCCTTGCCACCTGGTGGTGTGGGCCACCCAGAGACCCCCTTGGGCTCTCCTTTCGACTACATATTTCCTTCAACCCTAAAACAAGAGGGGGTTCGTCATATTCCACAGAAACACAACAGAGCGCCGCCGCCACCCCGAACTTCGATTCGGGGATCTGAAGTTCCTATTCTGGCACCCTGCCGGGATGGGGAATTGGAGGAGATCATCGCTTTCGTCATCACCAACGCCTCTCCATCGACCATCCATGTTTCCCCGATCCATGTGTGAGTAATTCCCCCGCTGTAGGCTGAAGGGGATGGTAGGGATTGGATGAGATTGTTTATGTAATAATGCCGTGATTGTTAGGGCATAGTGCCTAGTATCCTATATTAGTGCTATTGACATTGTTACAACTTGTTATGCTTAATGCTTGTCACTTTGGGCCTGAGTGCCATGATCTCAGATCTGAACATGTTATTGAATCACGATGATAATTATTGTTTCTTGATCATACCTGCAAGTTGTTTACACATATCGTTGTCCGGAACCCGAGGCCCCGAAGTGACAAAAATTGGGACAACCGGAGGAGATGGCTGTGATGTGTGGAACACATGTGTTCACGGAGTGTTAATGCTTTGCTTCGGTGTTCTATTAAAAGGAACACGTTAATTACCAGTAGTTCCCTTGAGGCCCCGCCGAAAACGGGCTGGTAGGACAAAAGATGTTGTGCAAGTTCTCATTGCGAGCACGTACGACTATTTACGGAACACATGCCTATGGTTACTTAGTGCTTGGATGCTTTATCTTATTTATCTGCAATGCCCATGGCTTGATTTTTATATGAACTATCTTATCCATGCAACACCCGTTCATCTATCCCTATTCCTACAGTATTTAATTCCGCTGTTTACTTCAATCACCACTGCTGCTGTTTTCATTTCACTGCTGCTATTATTTTATCACTGCTGCTACTATAAAACTATTACTACTAATAAACCACTGTGAACAATTCCACTTTCAGGTGCAGGTGAATTGACAACTCACTTGTTAAGGTTCACAAATATTCTTTGGCTCCCCTTGTGTCGAATCAATAAATTTGGGTTTTACTTCCCTCGAAGACTGTTGCGATCCCCTATACTTGTGGGTCATCACATAGGAAGCCTTCCATGCCCTCAAACGAACTTTGACGACTCCATCCATCTTGGTAGCTCCTCAGGAAGACTAGCCAATGCAACTATACATCTCAGCAACCCCACAAGTGGTCAGCATTGTGCTACTAGTCGAATGACCCTATGAAGGGTCTATCTACGGAACACAGCAACCAGTATACTACCTTAGCGAAGTTCTATCAATGTCCAAGAAACGATATCCACATTATAAAAAATTGGCGTACGGAGTATACATGACTGCCTAAACGTTGAGGCATTATTTTCAGGAACACCCGATTACAGTGGTATCAAGCGCACCATTATCAGATATACTTAACAACTACAATGCAAGAGGACGCGTGGCAAATGGTGAATCGAGCTTGGACCACAAGACATAACATACAAGATACGAAAGACAATAAAATCACAGGTACTCTCTAACTTCCTATCAGAATGGCTCAAGTTGAACAACCAAAATTACCAGATATGTCGAACAGCTAGACAATGTACTTCGAAGGCTCGAAGAGAGTATCTGGAG
Organism: Alopecurus myosuroides; assembly: GCA_028641055.1. Taxonomy (NCBI): domain Eukaryota; kingdom Viridiplantae; phylum Streptophyta; class Magnoliopsida; order Poales; family Poaceae; genus Alopecurus; species Alopecurus myosuroides. The sequence goes on from CM054062.1 coordinate 249,423,929, forward strand.
CAGGAGCAGGAGCAATACTCACATCCCCCGAGGTGTTAGGTTATTATACGTACTACACATGAACTTAAAAAATGCATCAAACAATGAAGTCGAGTACGAAGCACTCATCCACGGAATGAAGATGGCCAAAATTTGTGGTGCGACACGACTCGTCATTTATGGTGACTCGAACCTCGTAGTACAACAAACCATGAAGGAGTGCGACGCACCAATAGAAAACATGGCGGCATACAGAGATCTGTACAACAAGCTCGAAGGTGAATTCGATAGATGTGAATTGCATCACATTGGAAGAGGAAGCAATACTAAAGAAGACGCTCTAGCAAATATTGGGTCCATGTGCGCACCGATACGACCCGATGTCTTCTATGAAGAAATTGATCAACCTTCAATAAAACGAAGGATACCAGCTACAGAAATAGCTAAGAACTCGAAGGAAAATAAGGAAGATCAGTCGGGTAAGAAAGCAGAACCTACACCTATGGATACAGTCGAACAGGTTAATCAGGTGGAAACCACCTGGATGCAGCCACTACTAGACTACATGACCTGAAAAGAACTCCCAGAGGATCAAACAGAATTACGCCGGGTGATGCATAGAGCCAAAGCATTTACAACTTATGATGGGCGATTACACAAGCGTAGCATATCGGATATATTACAGAGGTGCATCACCCCGGAAGAGGGAAAGGAGATACTCCTAGATATACTTCAGGGAACCTGTGGACATCATGTGGGATGTCGCACCCGGACTTCTAGGGGATACTCACAGTCCGTCAAACAGTAGATAAATGGCTTACGGGGCATACCGGCACCCGCATCTCAATATGAGCAGGCCAACACGTAAACGTGTGACAACCATTATCTTACTATTCATCGTCTGCGCAAACCATCCCGTAGAAATCCAGATACTTCCGTTGACGTACTTCAAAACATACACACATGGTACGTCAACGGCATTGGAACAAGTGATATCACAACAGATCTCTACGACACAAAAGATTGAAATAAGTTGCAAATGGCTCTCACTAGAGCAGAGATAGCAAATACAATCATTCAGAGGGCACATGCCCCAACAATACATCATTACATCACAGCGGAAGCATTCAACATGTCTGAGTACAGACAAGATCCAAATAGGCCTAAGAGGCCGGAAACGAAAAGACGGAGCCCATCCACGAAGTCTCGGATCCTGCCCGGGTCCGCTATCTACTCGTCAGCAGTCTCGTCATACTCCACGTAGTTGCCACCATGTAGATCCTCGGAAACGTAGGTCTGCGGAAACCACAGCCCCAAAGGGGTCAGTACATAAACGTACTGGCAAGCAAGACTCACAGTTCACCAAAATGTAACCCGTCAACACCAAGCACAGATGCCTTGGGTTCAACGGAAGAGAGGGGATATAAAAGATGCTGCAACTGGCTGCGCTAACCAACTACAGAGATTCTAACACTTCCGGCTAACAGAAAGGAGATAAGATCGAGGATTGTAACCAACTGAAGGATAACTTCAAACAAACCCATCCTGGATCTCGCCCCTTATCCAAAGAAGCAATCCGAGGATAACTCACACAGTTGAGTTAATGATGGTTCATATTATTGTGTCAATAAGCCTATTACTAGTCAAGTTGTTAATCAGTGGGTGAAAGGTTGTTATTCATTAGGTTTAAGTTGTCCTGAGTACTTGTTAGCCAGTACTTTCACCAAGTAATCCATAACCGCGGAAAACACGGCTTCTCGAGAAGATTATCCCTGCAGGGTTGCACCAATTTGTCCGTACACGCATGAATAACCCGCCAGATGGAAAGGCCCTTCCACCAAGCGGGGCACTCAACACAACTCAACTCTTCTTCGCATCAAGCCCAAAGCACCTTGGGCGCACGGCTAATCAAGCCCCGAAGAAAAGGGACCCTCATAGCACTCTAAGACCGTGCCTCCCTATATGCCGACTACGAAAGTTCCACCCGGGTACCAAGGGCTCGCAAGATCATGCATGCAGCAAATGGAAAACCCGAACTAAATGAGGCGATTTGGACGAGATGCGAATCGAGTCAAATTGAGGGGGGCGCACATACTCGCTTCCCACATGCGGTTAGTGCGCTCATCATGGATCAGTAGACAAGACCCTTTTCCTATTAGGGTCGACACTAGCAGGCCTCAAAACCACAAAGGGCCTCCTGCCGGTGCCTTATTATCAAGTTATTATTTAACAGTAACATTAGCATGATTGATTGATTAAACATCGAGCCCCCAGAACATAATGGAATAGTAACAGAAAGTAACGGGTAACAGACTCGAGGAAAACAACCTAAGCATGCTAGTAAGACACTGGCTCAACCAAAGGGGTGATAGGAGTGGAGGTGAGGCAATATCAAGGTTAAGGGATTCATGTGATGGGTTCGTAACAGAAACAACTACTACTAAGGCTAGCAGAAATAGACAACGGAAAGTATCGGTAACCAATGTTGAAAGGAACACAATGGTTCATGTGAGTGATAACTTGCCTGCAAAACCCAGTAGCCTGGTACTGAGCTAACTCCTTAGAAGGGGTGTCGTAAGTATCGTCGGTCTCAACGTCGTCGTGTATCCGAGAAGAAGCAAACAATCAATGCAGAAAAGGTAGACACTCAATAACATGGCATAGTGCACAAACATGGGATGATGCATGACCATTTAATTGATGCATAGAAATAAACTAGTTGACAAGATAGAAACAGGATTAAATGGACCCACATGCAATTGGATTGCATATGGAAAGCCCATGAATTATGGTTGAATTAATTGTTTTACAACTACTCATCATATGAAAGTGGATTATCATGATGCATGGGTGAGGAAAACAGCAAAATAACAACAATAGAATCAAATAGAAATAAGGTTTACCAAGTTTAGAAATTCATTTATTAAGTGTTGGAATTTTGGTTACTTAAAGGTGTCACACAAGCATTTGTTGTTTTCATCAAGTTAAATTGTCCAAAATAGATAACAAAAGTTATATTTGAAAAGAACACAAGATTTTGGGTGGATTACATGTTTCACTTGTTGAAAAAGGATTTCAAATAAATTATTTATGAATTAAACAAGTTTAAGCAAGAATTAAATGAATTTACTTCAAACATGAACTTATTTGAATTTTTAATTGTCCAAAGCATTAAACCAAATTCATATTTCAAAAGTTTATACTTTTATGGTTGGAAAACATATTTTTTATATGTCCCAAAAGAATTTTAGTTGATTAAGTTATGAATTTAACAATATTAAATTAATTAAACAAGATTTAAATCATTTAACCAATTTTTATTATTCAAAATAGGAAACAAATTTTATATTTGGAAAGGTGGTTTAATTTTGCATGGAAAACATATTTCATTTGTGGAAATTGGATTTAAAATGAGCAAGTTATTATTTTGGCAATTTTAAATGCATTAATTAAGAAACAGTTGTTTTCAGCAATTTAAATTATTCAAAACAGCAAACAAAATTTATATTTGGAAAGTACATGAAAAGTTGATTGGAAAACATATTTATTTTGTGCAATTTGGAATTTTTATGAACAAGTTATGAATTTTGCAAGTTTAAGTGAATTTGACAAGTTTTCAAATTTTGCACCAATTTAAAATGTTCAAAACAGTAAACAAATTTTATATTTGGATAGAACATTTAATTTGGGACAGAAAACATATTCAAAAAGTTAAAATTGGAGTTGGGATGAATTTCTTATGCAATTTACAAAATTGGGTGCAATTCTGCCATTTTTATGAATCTAGGGACTTGGAAAAAAATATTTGCAGGGGCTAGAAGTAAATAGAAGGGACCTAAGTGTGATTACTGGAAGTTGCTGTGACCAAACACATGTAAAATAAAAAGCGTGGTTTTAATGTGGGAGGGGGATTCGAACCCCCCACCTCCCTGCTGCGCTCAAGGGACCTAAACCAGATGGGCTACTGTTTGTTTCGTTGACAGAGAGGGGATCGAGGGAGGATAAGGTGTTGGACGCGCGCTATTTCTGAATCTGTAACTGTCATCGCTTCTGTACTCGACAGAGACACAGTCAGGAAACGATCCCGGCAGCGGGGCTGGCCATGGCTCGCCGGAGGGCTTGGTGTTGCGGCCGTGGGGTGGTGAGTGCTCGTGGCGGAGGGGAGGAAGGGAGATGCGATCGGTGGCTGCTCACCTGGGTGTCCACGAGCGGACAGGAGGGAGGAGGCGTCGGGGCAGGAGCAGGGCGGCGACCGGCGGTGGGAGGCGATGGCGGCGGCGCATCCGCCCCTCCCGGTGCCCACCGAGGGGGTGGAGAGGAAGAGGGGGCCGGGGGCGTTCCATTCCCGGCCCCAGCGCGCTCGTCGGAGGCTCCACGCCGGTGATCGCCGGAGCCAAAGAGAGCTGTTCTACTCGTGGGTTTCAGTTACAGGGAAGAACAGAAGGGTTCAGAGAGAGGAGGGATGGAGGATATGGAAGATGGCGGCGATGGGGAAGGATGGAAGAGGGGACTAGGGTTAGCAGGGGCTCGGGGGTAGGTTATAGAGTAGCCTCGAGCTCGTACGGCAAGCATCGAGCGAGGGAGGTGAGATCGCATGGTGGTGCGGCATGTCGTACAGAGGTGACATCACCGCGAGGAAGGTGACAGCGATGGAGGGGGTACTGGGCCTAGAAGAAAGAAGTTGGGCTGGGCTGCTGTGCTCTCTCTCTCTCCCTTTTCTATTTTTGTGTTTTTTTTGTAGCAAAAGAAAATAGAAGAGATAGATAGGTTTTAGAGTTAGGAAAAATCCTAGAAAATTAGGGTGAGTTTATTATGTTAATTTCAAACAGTTAATAAGTTTGGATTTCAAAAAGGTTTAAATTGTGGTGCTGTTTGGAAAATAAACCAATTTAGATGATTTTGAATAGTTAAAATGATTATTAAAACCAACACTTTAATAGATTGATCCCAATGTTTTAATTGGAAACAAAGAGTAGATGGTTTTGGTGAGTTTTATAATTTCAAAAGAGGTGCTGCTTAGTGATTTGGTTTGAATTTGAAAGCAATTTGGGAAGTAATTGATTAATATTGAAAACAAAGATCTTAATAGGGTGAACCCTATGGTTAATGTGATTAAAGTGAGTTGATTGGTTTGGAGATTTTCATAATTTCCAAAGTGGTTCTGTTGATGACTTTGGTTTGAGTTTGAAAGTTGATTTGGATTTAATTGATTGAATTAAGGGTTTGATTAAAACCAACAATTTAATGAGTGATCAACATGGAATAAAATGGAACAAATTGGTTGTTTTCATTGGTGATTTTTATTCCAAAAGTTGTAACAGAACAAGTATGAAAACAAGGCAGTTGAAATTGTTTGATTTTCATTGTGAAAATAATTGAGAACAGATGCAAAACAAAAGAAACAAATGCAACAATATGATGACATGATGCAATACTTTAATAACAAGAAATCAAACATTCTAAATGGTAGGTTTTCATACTTGGGCTGTTACAAAACGCCCCCCCTTGAAGGAATCGCGCCCCGAGATTCCTACTGAGAAAAGAAAAGGTCCGGATACTTCTTGGGAAGATCCTCTTGAGCTGTGACACGTGAAACATATCGTGCACATTGGATAGACGTCAGGGAATTTGGAAACCACCGGAACATTTTCAAGTAAAGGGAGAGGTTTTGCACCAAGGGTGTATAGCTGGATAGAACTTGATTCATTTGGAGAATAGACTATCTGGAATGTGGTGCTTCAGGAATTCTTCCTCGAAACAACCCCAGGTGATAGGAATGCCAGCTCTCATAGCCTGGAATCAACAACAACAACAACAACAACAACAACCTTTCTGGCCAGATAGACTTGATATTTGGGAAGTTTTGATTAGACGCCGGTAGAAGAATTGAAGTGGAAAACAACAACAAGATTTGAACGGATGAAAAGGATGTTGAGAAGAACAGGATAACGAAGCAACACCGGGAAAACGAGAACAAAACTCCTGAGGTACTACGGAAAACCCATCCAGGCTTCTAAAGGATCAATATCTACTGCTTAAGGAATAGAGGATTTGCTTCCGGGGCTTACACGCCTCCGTTCTCAATCGTGAGTAGGCAACATGATGAATCATGTCACAACCACCTCCATTCCTATGGTCTAGTAGATATAACCATCCTAGAGAAACCAGAATACGTGAAATCCTAACTTGAAAGTTTAGATGAGAATGGAAAACAACGTTGCACTTCCTTACCAGAAAAGGGAGGGTGGGTGGGGAAAGAAGAAAAAGAACAGAATTCCTACTCTCACGTTTCATTTTTTCCTATATAGCTACAAAATAGTTTCTAGACTCAACTGCGACCAGTAAAAAGGGATCCTACAGGCAGACAGGCTCTGATACCATTTGTCGCACCCGGACTTCTAGGGGATACTCACAGTCCATCAAACAGTAGATAAATGGCTTACGGGGCATACCGGCACCCGCATCTCAATATGAGCAGGCCAACACGTAAACGTGTGACAACTATTATCTTACTATTCATCGTCTGCGCAAACCATCCCGTAGAAATCCAGATACTTTCGTTGACGTACTTCAAAACATACACACATGGTACGTCAACGGCATTGGAACAAGTGATATCACAACAGATCTCTACGACACAAAAGATTGAAATAAGTTGCAAATGGCTCTCACTAGAGCAGAGATAGCAAATACAATCATTCAGAGGGCACATGCCCCAACAATACATCATTACATCACAGCGGAAGCATTCAACATGTCTGAGTACAGACAAGATCCAAATAGGCCTAAGAGGCCGGAAACGAAAAGACGGAGCCCATCCACGAAGTCTCGGATCCTGCCCGGGTCCGCTATCTACTCGTCAGCAGTCTTGTCATACTCCACGTAGTTGCCACCATGTAGATCCTCGGAAACGTAGGTCTGCGGAAACCACAGCCCCAAAGGGGTCAGTACATAAACGTACTGGCAAGCAAGACTCACAATTCACCAAAATGTAACCCGTCAACACCAAGCACAGATGCCTTGGGTTCAACGGAAGAGAGGGGATATAAAAGATGCTGCAACTGGCTGCGCTAACCAACTACAGATATTCTAACACTTCCGGCTAACAGAAAGGAGATAAGATCGAGGATTGTAACCAACTGAAGGATAACTTCAAACAAACCCATCCTGGATCTCGCCCCTTATCCAAAGAAGCAATCCGAGGATAACTCACACAGTTGAGTTAATGATGGTTCATATTATTGTGTCAATAAGCCTATTACTAGTCAAGTTGTTAATCAGTGGGTGAAAGGTTGTTATTCATTAGGTTTAAGTTGTCCTGAGTACTTGTTAGCCAGTACTTTCACCAAGTAATCCATAACCGCGGAAAACACGGCTTCTCGAGAAGATTATCCCTGCAGGGTTGCACCAATTTGGCCGTACACGCATGAATAACCCGCCAGATGGAAAGGCCCTTCCACCAAGCGGGGCACTCAACACAACTCAACTCTTCTTCGCATCAAGCCCAAAGCACCTTGGGCGCACGGCTAATCGAGCCCCGAAGAAAAGGGACCCTCATAGCACTCTAAGACCGTGTCCCCCTATATGCCGACTACGAAAGTTCCACCCGGGTACCAAGGGCTCGCAAGATCATGCATGCAGCAAATGGAAAACCCGAACTAAATGAGGCGATTTGGACGAGATGCGAATCGAGTCAAATTGAGGGGGGCGCCCATACTCGCTTCCCACATGCGGTTAGTGCGCTCATCATGGATCAGTAGACAAGACCCTTTTCCTATTAGGGTCGACACTAGCAGGCCTCAAAACCACAAAGGGCCTCCTGCCGGTGCCTTATTATCAAGTTATTATTTAACAGTAACATTAGCATGATTGATTGATTAAACATCGAGCCCCCAGAACATAATGGAATAGTAACAGAAAGTAACGGGTAACAGACTCGAGCAAAACAACCTAAGCATGCTAGTAAGACACTGGCTCAACCAAAGGGGTGATAGGAGTGGAGGTGAGGCAATATCAAGGTTAAGGGATTCATGTGATGGGTTCGTAACAGAAACAACTACTACTAAGGCTAGCAGAAATAGACAACGGAAAGTATCGGTAACCAATGTTGAAAGGAACACAATGGTTCATGTGAGTGATAACTTGCCTGCAAAAACCCAGTAGCCTGGTACTGAGCTAACTCCTTAGAAGGGGTGTCGTAAGTATCGTCGGTCTCAACGTCGTCGTGTATCCGAGAAGAAGCAAACAATCAATGCAGAAAAGGTAGACAATCAATAACATGGCATAGTGCACAAACATGGGATGATGCATGACCATTTAATTGATGCATAGAAATAAACTAGTTGACAAGATAGAAACAGGATTAAATGGACCCACATGCAATTGGATTGCATATGGAAAGCCCATGAATTATGGTTGAATTAATTGTTTTACAACTACTCATCATATGAAAGTGGATTAGCATGATGCATGGGTGAGGAAAACAGCAAAATAATAACAATAGAATCAAATAGAAATAAGGTTTACCAAGTTTAGAAATTCATTTATTAAGTGTTGGAATTTTGGTTACTTAAAGGTGTCACACAAGCATTTGTTGTTTTCATCAAGTTAAATTGTCCAAAATAGATAACAAAAGTTATATTTGAAAAGAACACAAGATTTTGGGTGGATTACATGTTTCACTTGTTGAAAAAGGATTTCAAATAAATTATTTATGAATTAAACAAGTTTAAGCAAGAATTAAATGAATTTACTTCAAACATGAACTTATTTGAATTTTTAATTGTCCAAAGCATTAAACCAAATTCATATTTCAAAAGTTTATACTTTTATGGTTGGAAAACATATTTTTTATATGTCCCAAAAGAATTTTAGTTGATTAAGTTATGAATTTAACAATATTAAATTAATTAAACAAGATTTAAATCATTTAACCAATTTTTATTATTCAAAACAGGAAAAAAAATTTATATTTGGAAAGGTGGTTTAATTTTGCATGGAAAACATATTTCATTTGTGGAAATTGGATTTAAAATGAGCAAGTTATTATTTTGGCAATTTTAAATGCATTAATTAAGAAACAGTTGTTTTCAGCAATTTAAATTATTCAAAACAGCAAACAAAATTTATATTTGGAAAGTACATGAAAAGTTGATTGGAAAACATATTTAGTTTGTGCAATTTGGAATTTTTATGAACAAGTTATGAATTTTGCAAGTTTAAGTGAATTTGACAAGTTTTCAAATTTTGCACCAATTTAAAATGTTCAAAACAGTAAACAAATTTTATATTTGGATAGAACATTTAATTTGGGACAGAAAACATATTCAAAAAGTTAAAATTGGAGTTGGGATGAATTTCTTATGCAATTTACAAAATTGGGTGCAATTCTGCCATTTTTATGAATCTAGGGACTTGGAAAAAAATATTTGCAGGGGCTAGAAGTAAATATAAGGGACCTAAGTGTGATTACTGGAAGTTGTTGTGACCAAACACATGTAAAATAAAAAGCGTGGTTTTAATGTGGGAGGGGGATTCGAACCCCCCACCTCCCTGCTGCGCTCAAGGGACCTAAACCAGATGGGCTACTGTTTGTTTCGTTGATAGAGAGGGGATCGAGGGAGGATAAGGTGTTGGACGCGCGCTATTTCTGAATCTGTAACTGTCATCGCTCCTGTACTCGACAGAGACACAGTCAGGAAACGATCCCGGCAGCGGGGCTGGCCGTGGCTCACCGGAGGGCTTGGTGCTGCGGCCGTGGGGTGGTGAGTGCTCGTGGCGGAGGGGAGGAAGGGAGATGCGATCGGTGGCTGCTCACCTGGGTGTCCACGAGCGGACAGGAGGGAGGAGGCGTCGGGGCAGGAGCAGGGCGGCGACCGGCGGTGGGAGGCGATGGCGGCGGCACATCCGCCCCTCCCGGTGCCCACCGAGGGGGTGGAGAGGAAGAGGGGGCCGGGGGCGTTCCATTCCCGGCCCCAGCGCGCTCGTCGGAGGCTCCACGCCGGTGATCGCCGGAGCCAAAGAGAGCTGTTCTACTCGTGGGTTTCAGTTACAGGGAAGAACAGAAGGGTTCAGAGAGAGGAGGGATGGAGGAGATGGAAGATGGCGGCGATGGGGAAGGATGGAAGAGGGGACTAGAGTTAGCAGGGGCTCGGGGGTAGGTTATAGAGTAGCCTCGAGCTCGTACGGCAAGCATCGAGCGAGGGAGGTGAGATCGCACGGTGGTGCGGCATGTCATACAGAGGTGACATCACCGCGAGGAAGGTGACAGCGATGGAGGGGGTACTGGGCCTAGAAGAAAGAAGTTGGGCTGGGCTGCTGTGCTCTCTCTCTCTCCCTTTTCTATTTTTCTGTTTTTTTTGTAGCAAAAGAAAATAGAAGAGATAGATAGGTTTTAGAGTTAGGAAAAATCCTAGAAAATTAGGGTGAGTTTATTATGTTAATTTCAAACAGCTAATAAGTTTGGATTTCAAAAAGGTTTAAATTGTGGTGCTGTTTGGAAAATAAACCAATTTAGATGATTTTGAATAGTTAAAATGATTATTAAAACCAACACTTTAATAGATTGATCCCAATGTTTTAATTGGAAACAAAGAGTAGATGGTTTTGGTGAGTTTTATAATTTCAAAAGAGGTGCTGCTTAGTGATTTGGTTTGAATTTGAAAGCAATTTGGGAAGTAATTGATTAATATTGAAAACAAAGATCTTAATAGGGTGAACCCTATGGTTAATGTGATTAAAGTGAGTTGATTGGTTTGGAGATTTTCATAATTTCCAAAGTGGTTCTGTTGATGACTTTGGTTTGAGTTTGAAAGTTGATTTGGATTTAATTGATTGAATTAAGGGTTTGATTAAAACCAACAATTTAATGAGTGATCAACATGGAATAAAATGGAAAAAATTGGTTGTTTTCATTGGTGATTTTTATTCCAAAAGTTGTAACAGAACAAGTATGAAAACAAGGCAGTTGAAATTGTTTGATTTTCATTGTGAAAACAATTGAGAACAGATGCAAAACAAAAGAAACAAATGCAACAATATGATGACATGATGCAATACTTTAATAACAAGAAATCAAACATTCTAAATGGTAGGTTTTCATACTTGGGCTGTTACATGGGAGCAGGAATCTCGTCAGCAAAGCCTTTCGAGCTGGGTTCTATTGGCCAACAACAGAATATGACGCCAAGGAAATCGTACGGTGATGTGAGGCATGTCAGATGTTTGCAACGCGTCCACACGTACCAGCCACATAACTACACATGATACCACTCGCATGGCCTTTATCACAATGGGGACTCGACATGGTCGGACTCTTAATCGATCATCCAATGGAGGATACACTCGACTCCTCATGGCAGTCGACAAATTCACCAAGTGGATCAAACCTATGCTAATAACATCGCCGGATGCAGAGTCAGCAGTCAAATTCATCAGGTCCATAATGCATAGATTTGGAGTACCACACATCATCATCGCGGACAATGGAACAAACTTCACAGTAGAAGATTTCCAGGATTATTGCAAGGAACTGGGTATCAAGGTCAATTACGCTTCAGTCGCGCACCCACAAACCAATGGGCAGGTGGAACTATAACATCCCAGTGTTTGGGAAGTTATAAGGATCTAAATTTAATATGTGCATTTGCAAAGCATGCATCTAGAAGTACGGGAAATTTTGGCGCAAAAGTTTAAAAGAATCAAAGTGACCAAAGTTTCACTTGACATGATGAAATAGGTCTAGTTCATCTAGTCAAGAGTACATTTGGAATGATCTTTATAACAAGTATCTTAAGAAACCAAATCACCTGGTTACACAAACCATAAATTGGTTTTGACCAACACTAACTCTCAAAAATCTTAACCACAAGACTTTAAGTGACTTGGAATAATTCACTAGGTATCTAGAACTCAAATGTCACACCCCACTTTCTGGAAACCAACAAAATGCAGTTGTTGGAGAGTCAAAAATTAGGGCCAACAAAAACTTTTTAAAATGCTTAACAATTAATCTTGTTTCACCTCTCTCTGCCTTGTTTGACCTTGAGTGTTGGTGTTGGAACCAACCAAAACAAAAATGGTTACATAAATAACAAGAGTTGGTATGAACCTATTTTATAAAAATCCTCCTTAAATGGTTTGGCTTGACCACTAACTTTCTTTAACACTTGAGGGAAAACTCAAAGAATTTAAATTGCAGAACTCTCATGCTTGAGGGAACTTGTTAAGTCTTGTTATTATCTACTTATGAGGTGACCTTATCTTTTTCTTTGCCTCAAAGTATTTATAACTGTTGTGGATAGTTGTGAGTTGTTTTAACTGAATGAGATCTACAAATAACAATCCCTTACATCAGTAGCATGTTATATCCTATTTATATCTCATCTTATGTTCTCTTTAACTTCTCTAGTTTGGCCTCCTGCCATAAGGAGGAATCCTGATCTTTGACCAGTGTACCATCATGGGTATAATGGTACCTATCTATGAGCCCTATCCTTATGTTTGTATTTGATTATCAAACCCATTCACTTTTCTTCCAAAGCCCTCTTGAGGTCTTCCCAACAAATAGGATCATGTCCCTGTTATCATGATGCTTTTGTTAAGTCTTCCTAAAAATCACTCCTATCCTTTTTGAGCTCAATCAACCTTCCCTTGTCATCTTCATGACTTGTAAATCATATTCATGTGATCCATTTATCTTCCCATGACCATGTGATTATTCCTCTCTCAGGGTTTTGGCTTATTAAATAAATTCATGTTATCATCCTTTTGCTCTTGGTATCTCAAATATTTTCTGAAGGAGTTCCTTAATAAAAATCATCTTTGTGACCTATATTATATACCCTCCCACCCCAACTTCAAAATATTATATACGACTTGCGACTGAGAGCATCGGCCATAACATTAGCCTTGCCTGGAGTGTAAGAAATGGTAAGATCGAAGTCTTTGATCTTTTCAATCCATCTCCTTTGCCTGAGGTTTAGATCTGGTTGAGTGAAAATGTATTTCAGACTCTTATGATCGGAAAAGATTTCAGTGCGATTACCCAACAAGTATTGTCTCCATTTCTTGAGGGCGGTCATGTGTGGGATAATTGAGCTCATGTGCGTTCAACTGACGTGAAGCATAAGCCACAACTTGACGTTCTTGCATAAGAACTGCTCCTAGACCTTGGAGAGAAGCATCACAGAATATCTGGAAAGGTTTGGTAGTATCTGGGCCAACCAGAACTGGTGTAGAAGTGAGTTTAGTCTTCAGGAGATTGAAACTTTCATCACATTGTGGAGACCAAACGAACTTCTTGTCCTTCTTTGTGAGGTCAGTGAGAGGTTTTGCAATCTTGGAAAAGTTTTGGACGAAACGACGGCAATAGCTAGCCAAACCAAGAAAACTTCTGACTTGCTTCACCGTCTTAGGAGGTTTCCAATCAACAATTGCCTTAACCTTTTCTGGATCAATGGCTATGCCCTTGGCAGAGATGACATGACCAAGGTAAGCAACTTCTGGAATCCAGAACTCACATTTGGAGAACTTGGCATAAAGACGATGCTCGCGAAGCTTCATAAGAGTGAGACGAAGATGTTCTCCATGCTCTTCCTCGGATTTTGAGTATACAAGAATGTCATCAAGATATACCACAACGAACTTGTCGAGGTATTTATGGAAGACAGAATTCATGAGTCGAGAGAATGTCGCCGGTGCATTGGTGAGGCCAAAGGACATGACGGTGTATTCATATAGACCGTAGCGAGTGGTGAAAGCTGTCTTTGGAATATCCTCTTTTCTGATCTTTATTTGATGGTAACCCATTCTCAAGTCTAGCTTTGAGAATATTGAGGCTCCAGCAAGTTGATCAAAAAGATCATCGATACGAGGAATTGGATACTTGTTTTTGATGGTTTTCTCGTTAAGAGGACGATAGTCAACAACGAGTCTCTTTGTTTGATCCTTCTTCGCAACGAACAGAGTTGGGCAACCCCAAGCCGAGGAACTAGGTTGAATGTAACCTTTTTCCATGTACATATCGATTTGCTCCTTCAACAACTTCAGTTCAGGAGGAGCTATCTTGTATGGATGCTTAGAGATTGGAGCAGTGCCTGGTTCAAGTTCGATCACGAACTCAACTTCTCTGTCAGGAGGCATTCCTGGCAATTCTTCTGGGAAGACATCGGGGAATTCACAAACCACCGGAATAGTTTCAATAGATGGTAGAGGATTTGCATTGAGAGTGTAGAGTTGAACAACTGGATTTTCAGCATGGAAGTAGACTATCTGGCCAGAAGGGTGTGTGATTTTGACAGACTTAGCAGGACAATCAATGACTGCTTTGTTGGCTACCAGCCAATCCATCCCAAGAATGACATCAATATCTGAATAGTGGAGAGCTATCAGAGATGCCTGGAATGGAAGGTTTCCAATTGTGATCTTGATGTTCTGGCTAACTTTATTGCTTTGCCAGCTAGATCCCGGTGATTTCACTAGGAAAGGGATAGACAACTATTCGAAGTTGATTCCACTGTTGTTTGCAAAGCATTGAGAGATGAAAGAGTGTGAAGCACCAGAATCGAACAAGACTTTAGCACGAAACGAGTTCACAAGAAGTGTGCCCATTACAACCTCTGGAGATTCTTCTGCTCCCTGGGCCTTGACATGGTTCACCTTAACGGTTCTCACGCCAAGGTCGTTGCTGTTGTAGCAACCCAACGGAGGACCACGTATTCTTGTCGGGGTCGACCTGTGGCGAGGTGGAGGTGGAAAGAGGTGCCTTTGCGGACACTTATCGGAATAGTGGCCCGGCTGTCCACACTTGTAGCATGTAACAACAGAACGAGGAGTTGTTGGACCTGGCTGAGATGGAGCACCTCCTGAAGATACCACTGGGGTGGGAGGGCGGGCAAGAAATTCTGCCGGGCTTGGCAAGCAGATGGGCGGTGTTGGAGTGGTATATGGAACCCAAACTCTTCGTTTTTGTGGAGGCATGATAGCTTTTGAGAGATTAGCCTGTTCACGAGAGTGCTTACGAGATTCCTCAACCAACTTGCGCCCATGCTCTTCATTTAGAGCGATGTTGATGAGGTCCTCAAAATTCTTGGCCTTGACGTTGGTGAGAGCATACTTGAGTTCCGGGTTGAGACCCCTGCGGAACTTTGCCATCTTTCTCGCTTCCGTGGAGATTTCATCTCCGGCGTAGCGAGCCAGACGATTGAACTCTCTTTGGTATTCGAGAACGTCCAGATTGCCTTGTGTGAAAGAATAGAAGTCCTCACGCATTTTCTCCATGAGCCCATCGGGAATGTGATGGCGCACGAAAGCTTGCTTGAAATCCTCCCATGTGATTGCCATACTAGGAGCTCTCATTTCTTGGAAATTCTCCCACCAAGACATGGATTGTCCACGGAGAAGGTAGGTCACGTAAGGAACACAGTCCTCGTCAGCCACATGAGCTACCATAAGAGTACGGTTCATTTCACGGAGCCAGTCATCACCATCCAATGGCTCGGAGGAGTTATCAAACGTGCGCGGATTGAGCTCAAGGAACTCCCGAATAGACACCCGGGTGTTGCCATTACTCCCAAGGTCTTGGTTCTGCTGCATCTGCTTTATAACTTGTGTCATCTGAGACAGCACTTTCCCCATCTCAGGTGGCAGTGTGTGTTCTTCGTCACCACTTTCCATCCTGAAGAGGATACCAAGATTAACACACTAACCGGATAACAAAATCCAATATAAGTGCTTAAAAGGATTACTTAAGATGGTAAGTCGACAGCATAGAGCAAGGATGGAGGTTAACAACGGATCAACAGATAAGTTGTTACAACAGAAGAGAAGATTTGTGAAGGACGATATCGAAGCAACAACTGGGAAACAGGAGACCACAAACACCTGAGGTACTACGGAGAAAACCCATCCGGGCTTCTAAAGGATCAATATCTACTGCTTAAGGAATAGAGGATCTGCTTCCGGGGCTTATTTGCCACCGTTCTCAATCGTGAGTAGGCAACATGATAAATCATGTCACAACCACCTCCATTCCTATGGTCTAGTAGATATAACCATCCTAGAGAAACCAGGATTCGTGAAAACCTAACTTGAAAGTTTAGATGAGAAAGAGAAAACAACGTTGCACTTCCTTACCAGCAAAGGGAGGGTGGGTGGGGAAAGAAATAAAATGGCAGAATTCCTACTCTCACGTTTCATTTTTCCTATATAGCTACAAAATAGTTTCTAGACTCAACTGCGACCAGTAAAAGAGATCCTACAGGCAGACAGGCTCTGATACCATTTGTCGCACCCGGACTTCTAAAGGATACTCGCAGTTCCGTTGAACAGTAGTTGATTGGATTACGGGGCTTACCGGCACCCGCATCTCTTACGAGTAGGCCAACACACGTATGTGTGACAACCAACCCCTACTGTTCATCGTCTACGTAAACCATCCCATAGAAATCAGGATACTACCATTGACGTACTTCATACCATACACACATGGTACGTCAACGACGTTGAACAAAATGATAACACAACAGATCTCTAAGACACAAAAGATGGAAATAAGTTGCAAATAGCTCTCACTAGAGCAGAGATAGCAAATACAATCATCCAGAGGACACATGTCCCAACATAACATCATTACATCGCAGCGGAAGCATCCAAAGTGTCTGAGTACAGACAAGATCCAAATAGGCTTAAGAAGCCAGAAACGAAAAGACGGAGCCCATCCACGAAGTCTCGGATCCTGCCCGGGTCCGCTATCTACTCGTCAGCAGCCTCGTCGAACTCCACGTAGTAGCCACCATGGGGATCCTCGGAAACGTAGTCTGCGGAAACCACAGCCCCAAAGGGGTCAGTACATAAACGTACTGGCAAGCAAGACTCACAGTTCACCAAAGTGTAACCCGTCAACACCAAGCACAGATGCTTTGGGTTCAACGGAAGAAAGGGTGATATAAAAGATGCGGCAGCGGGCTGCACTAACCAACTACAGAAACATACTATAACTTCCGGCTAACAGAAAAGGAGATAAGATAGCGTATCGTAACCAACTACAACTAACCACCAAACAAAACCCATCCTGGATCTCGCCCCTTGTCCAAAGAAGCGATCTGAGGATAACTCACACAGTTGGATTAATGAGGGGTTCAGGTTATTGTGTCAATAAACCTATTACTAGTCAAGTTATTATGGTTAGGTGTAAGTTGTCTGAGTACTTGTTAGCCAGTACTTTCACCAAGTCGTCACATAACCGCGGACAACACGGCTTCTCGAGAAGATTTATCCCTGCAGGGTGTGCTCCAGTACCCGTACACACTCGAGCCACCAACTAAAACTCAGGTGGACTCAACACGACTCGAACCATCTCTACAACCTGTCCTAGGAGCCACGGAGCTATAAGGTCCCGGCCAGTCCGACCTAACCTAAGCGCAAGGGTGAAAACCACACCCCCCGGCACCACAGGCCTCGCCCTATATGCATCATCATCATAATAATCATCACCAACAGTAACCATGGGAGCGACCCATTCATGCTTATGCGCAAATGGAACACCCGAACTAAGTGTGGCTCTTCGGACAAACTGCGGATCAGGTCAAAGTCGAGGGGGGTTCCATACTACCACCCGGATGCGGTGAGCACGCTCATCATGGATCAGTAGACAAGACCCTTTTCCTAATTAGGGTCGACACTAGCAGGCCTCAAAACCACGCCGGGCCTCCTGCCGGTGCCTTATCATCAAATTATTATTACCCATAACATTAACAGGTTGATTGTTTAACATCGAGCCCCAGAACATAATAAAATATGATAACAGAAAGTAACTGACAGCAGACTCGAGCAAAAACAACCCTAAGCATGCTAGTAAGACACGGGCAACAAGCAACGGGGTTATAGGTGTGGAGGTGAGGCAATATCAGGGTTTAAGGATACATGTGATAGGTTCGGAACACAAGCAACGATACATAGGGCTAGCAGAATAGACAACGGAAAGTATCGGTATCCAATGTTGAAAGGAACACGATGGTTCATGTGAGTGAATACTTGCCTGCAAACTCAGTAGCCTGGTACTGAGCTAAAATCCTCAGAGGGGGTGTCGTAAGTCTCGTCGGTCTCAACGTCGTCGTCTATTCGAGAAGAAGCAAACAAACAACACAGAGAGACAAACAATCAATAACATGGCATAATGCACAAACATGGGATGAGGCATGACCATTTAATTGATGCATCAAAAATAAAGTAGTTGACATGGTAACACAATTTAAATGGACCCATATGCAATTTGGATTGCATATGGAAAGCCCATGAATTAAGGTTGGAATAATTGTTTTACAACTAATCAACAGGTGAAAGTGGATTAGTATGATGCATGGATGAGGAAAACAGAAAAATAACAACAATAGAAACAATTAGAAATAAGGTTTACCAAGTTTGGAATTTTATTTATTAAGTTAGGGAATTTTGGTTCCTTAAAGGTGTTACACAAGCATTTGTTGTTGTCACCAATTTTAATTGTTCAAAATAGATAACAAAATTCATATTTGGAAAATACACAAAATTTTAGGTGGAATACATGTTTCACTTGTTGAATTTGGATTTAAAATGAGCAAGTTATTAATTTGGCAATTTTAATTACATTAAATAAGAAACAGTTGTTTTCAGCAATTTAAATTATTCAAAATATAAAACAAAGTTGATATTTGCAAAGTTCATGAAAAATGGGATGGGAAACATATTTTACATGTTGGAATTGGATTTGAATTGCTCAAGTTATGAATTTTTGCAATTTAAAAGGTTTAATTAAAGCATTGAATTATTGCACCACTTTTAATTAGGAAAGCATTAAACAAATTGCATTGAAAAGGTTGAAAACATGTAAAATGTTTCACTGAACATTTTGAGCTATTAAACATAATTTTTGGGTTATTAATGAATTTATTATGCCATTTTCCATAATCATTCTTATTCTGCCCTTTTTAGTAAACAGAGGGAAACATGCTCAAAATTAATTCAATTGTGACCAAATAAAATACCAATGTGTAGAGTTTGTTAAGGCAAATTTTTTAGAGCCCAAGTTTGCTTAAATTGGATGAGCAGAACTAAAGTTATGAAATTCCAAAGTTTCCACTTTTTATTGCATTTTCAGTAATTAATTATTTAGTGCAGAAATTGTTACAGCAACATATTGCAAAATTGACATTAATATAAAGAGCACAAAATTATGAAGCCACAGGATTTTGAATCATTCAAATTGGAGCAATATTCAATTTTATATGGATTTTAGAATTAATGCCTCAGATCTCTGTTTCTGAAATTCTGGCAGAAAAAGAAAAAAAAACAGAAATAAAAGGTGGGGCTTTGGGGGATCGAACCCAGGACCTGGGCTTGCGCGCAAGGAACAGCAACCAACTGGGCTGCTGCTGTGGTGTTGAAAGGGGACAGCTAGCTGGGGGTTTGAGGTTCAGACATCGCACTGAATAATTCGGAAAAAAGGAACAGAAAGGTGGGGGTGCGGGGACTTGAACTCGCGAGCTGCTGCTGCGCGCGTAGCGTGCGCTACCAGCAGGCTGCTGCGTCTGTTTGATACTATACGGGCTGATTTTGGTTTTGGGTCTAGCACAAGCGTTAACTGTAACTACAACCTGAACACGTACAGATGTTCTTCCTGTCAACGAACAAACAGCGATGGCTGCATCCATGGCCGGAGAAATTCGCACATCTACTGCAAGGAAACAGAGGGGAAGGTATGGGAATGGAAAGGGGGAAGTACCCTCGTCGCAGGGATGGGCTCTGCGCGGCCGGAGGGAGACGGGGGCGGCGGCGCCGTGCTCCGGCGAGCGGTGGCCGGTGGCAGAAGAACGGAGGCGAGGCCCTCCCCTCGATGGCGGCGGTGGTAGGGAGAGAGAGGGAAGGAGGCGGGTAGGTTTAGGGTTAGGGCTTCTGAGGGATGGGGATAGATATAGGAGGGAGGGGTGGGGTGGAGCAGCACGTGCTGTCCATGGCTGTCGACGTCACGAACGTACGGAGGTAGGGGAGACAGGTACCGGGCCAAGGTTTTGGTGGGCTGGGCCTGCCTCTCCCCCTCTCCTGCGTTTTTTTTTGCTTTTTATTATTTTTTTTGGCAGATTTGGAAAAAGAGAGAGAAGAGATGGTTTTAGTGGTTAGCAAATTTTGGGATAAATTTTTAATGATTTATTTTTGTAACAACACCTTAAAATAAACTTTTGTTTTCCAATTATTTTAATTTATGTTGTTGTTTGGAAATTAAATGATTTTAAGTGAATTTTGATATTAAAAGAATAAATGCCACCTAAGCTAAATTAAAATTTTTGATTCCAATTTTAGTGGAACAAATTGTTTGTTTGTTTTATAGTTCTTATTTGAAACATGTAACATAACAAGTATGAATAAAGGTTTGAATTTTTGTTTGGAAATCATATAGAAAACAAAGGGAAACAAATGAAATCAACTACAAAACAAATGCAAACAAGAAGCAATGACTATGATGACATGATGCAAAACAATAACCTAACAAGAAATAAAACATCTAGGGGGAGATTTTCATACTTGGGATGTTACACTTCCTGGACGAAATGGCACCGCCCGTACCCTTCCACCTCATCCCACATGGCTTAGACACTAAGCATGGCATGGGCTGACATGCCCATACCCCCTCCCCCATACCAGGTTGCCTCCAGGACCCACATTCTAGAAGCTTTGACCCCCACGAGCTCGAAGAGCCGCCCCCACCTCCCTGGTCCCTCTCCTCCCTCTCTATTTCTTATCAAACACCTTCTGGTGCTGAGGGAGAACGCCCAGAACCCCACCTCCCTGGACCTCCTCTGCCCCAGCCCTTGTGGCCTTTGCACCTCCTCCCCACTGCAAGCCTCCCTGGCAAGGTTTTGCCCGAAGGCTTCCCCTCTGGCCTGCTCGCCCACGCCGCGGTGACCGCCATGGATGCCGTGTGGCCGAGCTCTGCGGCTAGATCCCTCCCGAGCCTCCTACTTGTGTTTCAGCTGGCCAATCCCCCTCCTCTACATTCCAATTGACCCCCTGGCCCAAAACCCCTCTCCGATTCTTCACCCACTGCCGGAATCGGGCTCCCCAACTCGCTGGTGAGCTCAGTGACAATCCTCTGGTACGGGCCGTTTCCGAGAGCTCCGTCTCCCTCCCTACCATCCTTGAGATCCCTTGATGCTCCTCCCCCCTCCAATTTGGAGTTCTACTCCTCGGATTCATCTCTCCATCGTCGTCCTTCGTCCGTGGCCGACGCGCCCGACGACCTCCCTGCTCTGACACCCTCCTGCTGGAATGGAGGTGGGCATCAGGTGCGCCTCGTCTCCGTGGACCTCCTGGTGCTCCTCTCGTTTCCAGGGAACCACGGGAGGCACCGGCGACGACGACGAGCCTCCGCAGCGGCGGCCGGAGAGGACTCCGCCGTCCGCTTTGGTCACCGTCGACCTCCTCCTGCGTGGACGCCTCCTGGCCGTCCGATCTGGATCGGACGGGGCGTACCCCTTCGATCCACGGCCCGCTGGCCCCGCTTGTCAGCCGTTTGACTTCGTCCCCGGTGCGGGAAGCGCTCGTGGGCCGGCCCAGCTCCACGAACCCGGCCTCGGCGCAGCAACCGCGGCAGATCTGGCCCGATAACCCCTTGACCCTGCAGGTTGCTGTTTTTTTTTTCTGCAGATCTATTTCAGGCATGTTACTTTAACTCGAAAAGAAAATGAAAACGAGTAAAATTTGCCAAACCAAAAATCACAGAGATGGATCTACTAATTCTTAACCATCTCCAACTGAAAGAAATATGTTTTGTGCTGTATTTTAAGAGAACTAATAAAAGTGGCAGAAGCACTCTGTTTTACCATTTTTATCATAACTTGTGTTTTAAGTGGCCAAATCTTGCAAACCAAATTGTTTTGAGTATCCCTTAGATAGATCTACCAGTGAGTCTTGACCTTGCATCAAGGTGAACTACCATTTGGAAATGCCATCCATTTTGGTAAAAGAGATGTAGCCATTTATAAGATTTTTAGAGAGAGTTTAAAAATGATTTTTGATGTGAATCCAATTGGATGAGCTTTTGTGTGATTAGATCTATGTAATCCTAGCTTGGCATAATTTTTAGAGCTCTAGATTATTTTTGGTGTGCATTTCTATAAAACAACACTCTTTTGTTTATTTTAAAATTTGTGTGTTTGTTTGTAAGTAAATGATTGTTTGTTAGAAACTTGTTTCAAAGCATTAGTAGTTGTGTTGGTCACTATTATTAAGTTGTTTTCTTTCATTTATAATATGTTAGGAAGTTTGTGCTTGATTGGAAAACAAATAGAAATAGAAATAGTCTCTTATTGTTTTCTATTATTTTTGTGGAATATATTTTGTGAGCTAGTCTTGTTATGTTTAGTACCTAGGTTTTTGGTGATGGTTATGTGAGTCCACTACCCTTTTGGTACTGATGTGGTGATGGTATCACCTCTGTTAGCTTGCACATTATTTCATAGGAGAGCATGTGTAGCATTGATGGTTTTATTTAACTATATTGTTTTCACTAGTATGAGTAGTTGTTTTCATAGCATTATTTTAAGTGTACTTGATTACTAGCATGTGTAAGGTATATGTACTGTTATTAGGTGTTTTTATTCATGTATCTATGGTTTAGGAAAAGTTCATGCATATAGTGTTGATTGCTCCTCTAGTGTTGCATTAGTGTCCCACTAGATGTTTAGTTTGCTCCATTATTGTTGCCCTTTTATTTTTAGGAGTGTATGATGTTTCCTAGAATGTTTAGATTGTTTTCCCTTCTGTTATTATGGTATATATATTGTAGTTGTGTGTGTTGATGGGTTGTGGAATGCAATTAATTCCTTAGGGCATGCTTGTGTAAATTTTCCATACTAGTATGCTAATAGTTGACTCCTGTTATTATGATATTTTACTAAGAGTAATGTATCTTGTTGTTATTATGTTTTAGAGTGTGTTTATTGACTTGTTACAATTTATTGAGCCACTGGTTTGGTTGGTTACTTTCATGATTGAGTGATTCATTAGCTTTGGAGTAGACATAAGCTTAATAAATAACTAGATGATTCATCTGTGTTTTGTTTGCTTTGCTGTTTGGACTTGTCTGAGTGTTTTCCTTAGCATAAGTTTGGTACTAGTGGTAATATTGTGTTTAGTAGTACCTTGTTATCTATGCCTAGGATTAGTGGTGAACTGGTTTGGATTGATTGCTTGTGTTGTTGTTAATACCCACTGCCATAGGTGTTGCTTTGACGATTGATATTACATTGTTTGTTTTTGAACACCTTAGTAGCCTCACCCTTGTTACCACAAGCTATATTTTTAGCTTCCTTAATATCTTGGTATGATAGTGGCACACCCACTCAACCTATGATATTGGGATGTGGAGTATGGTTTTTCGACCATATGTTCCCTGACGATAGTCTTGTACCCTGAGAGTGTGTGAGGTAGTTCTCTCGATAACTTTTTGAGTGATTACACTAGTAGGAGTTGCTTGCTGTATGTGTGGTTTGATTTATTTTATTGTCCCTCTGGTTCTGAGTGTGTGTCTTTATTTCTTTTACGGCGTTAGAAAAACGAAGAAGAAGAAGATGGAGTTGTAGAGCTGTGTGTCAAGATCAAGCTACTTCAAGGCCAGGGACACAAAGAGACTTAAGGCAAGCCATCCTGATGCTTACTGTTGCTACACTTATCATTATCTATCATGCATGTTTTACTTCTGAAAAGTTTTACAAAACTTTGATTTCCAAAAAACTATTTTTTAGTGAATACTACTACTACTATTATATATACTATATACTATGCCATTAGTTGATACTTGGTGTTACCAAGCCCATAGCCACCATATGGTATTTATTACCATCCCAAATATTGGTCCCTAAGTGGACACCTAAAATATGTTTTTGCAAAAAAAAGGCTTTATGGAAAAAAAACCCGGAGAAAAGGCTGAGCCTTGTTCACCGGAGGAATGTGGAAGTGGTCATTTTTGAGAAAAAGGTGTTTTTACAAAAATGACACATAACCTAGTCTTCGCTGGACAACCAAGACGTACTGCCACTCTAGCCCAACATGGGTACGGGGCCTATCTAGATACTTGAGCTTGTTAGTGTGTGTTTCATTCCAAAATGCTATAGAGAGGATGATTCTCTGAACCGAAGTGTCGCTAGGAGGGAGAAACGAGACATACATAGTGTGGGATTACTTTTCCCTCCGGATGCGACAGTTGGGCCTCCTGGCTAGGCAGGGCGGGACCTGATGTCGGGGAGAACAACCCACCTGAAGGAATGAGCACGTACTAGCTTGTGTCAGAGTGGACAGTTAGGATAAATTCTCTGGTGCTTGCATATCGCTGTGTCGATCCATGGGTGGTCCATGGCAGAGTTTTGGATCTAGTGGAATGTGTACACCTCTGCAGAGTAAAACTATTCAGAATAGCCGAGGCCTCAGATATGGGAAGTTGAAAGGCCATGTAGCTAGCATTGTGTCAATGTTTTTAAAAAGGAGTTTTCAAAAAGGAGTTGGACTCATGAAGTATTGAAAGGAGGAAATCTTGTACCGTTGAGGTACCGATTATGAAAAGCCAGAAGTTGTTTTACCAAAAAGTTTGCAAAGAAAATCTTTCTTCTCTAAGCAAAAATCTGGAAGTTGATTCCAAGAAGTTTTGCAAAGAGAAAACTTTCTTTTTACAAAACCTCTTGTACATGTGATATCTACAAGAGAAAGAAAACTATATTTTTTTTCTTTTGAAGTATCTTCTTCAACGAAGATACAGAGATTTTAAAAATCAACTATGATATATCTTTCATATATCATTGATAGTGAACCCTATTTGTAGCCTACCTATTACACCGTATAAGCATACCTGCATTTGGTAAGTTACATGATGGATGTCTTGCTGAATACATACAAATGTACTCATATTGGTTTCGTCCCCCGTATTTACTTGCCAGACATCGAGAAGGAATATCAGGAGGAGATCAACGAGGAGAAGTACTGCGCTGATGGCCTTGCGAACTAGGATCGTCTCCCAGTCAACAGCCTGTAGGTTAAGGCGTGACTTGGGCTCTACCACGTGTGTGTGTTTAGTCTTCCGCTGTGTGTGTTGTGTGTTTGCCCTGCGTGGCAGTTGTGTGGACTTGGTCAGGTGACCATATCTCTTTTGTAAATGTTTGCAACCGTGTCATAGATATTGTATCTGTGTACCAATTTGATATGTTTTTCACGACTGAATTTCCTAGGATCGTGAATGTATGCATATCGAAGGTGTCCTTGAACAGTGGTTCTGGGGCGGACCTTACAGAGTAGGTATCAGAGCTATCCTGACTTTAGGAGACCTTAGTTAGCAATGGACGTCTGTTAGGAAATAAAAATATTTTGGTAAAAACTATATTACTACCTAACTTGTTTTATCCAAAGAAAACCCTAAGCATAGCTTCTACTCTTCTCTTACTCCCAAAATTATTGCCGAGTTTGCAAACACTAGGAGTTGGGAAACAGGAAGAGTAGTACACATGCCCCTTTTCTCCTTTGTTTTCATGACTCAAAACATTTTGAAAACAAAAGATATAACCATGAGATAAATCAAACTTTGGTTTTTTGTGTAAAGGTTTTCCACAAGGTTTTTCTTCTGTCAACTTTCAAAATTAACTACTTGACGATTCCCAAGAAGACCTTAGTAATTAGCAACCTGAAGAAGCCAAAGTTTTTCCTTCTAGAAAACCTCATCACCCAGGTGATTTCGATGCAAAGAATGAAGATCTGCCACAATCTCTTACACTGAAGTGATCTCACCAATCAAGTCCCTCTCCAACCTGAAAAAGGTGAAGAAAATCATCGAGCTTAGAAAAAGTGGCAAGAAATTTTCACACAACCCTGGTTGACTCATACCCATAGGATGCATAGGTTTTGCTCGGATGTTTCACCTGAGCTACCCCTTTTCCTCCGCGTTTTTTTAGACGTCTGCTTGTGTTTGAAGTACCTGCTTTGCTTGTTTTTGAGTGCTGGTTGTTAGGAATTATGTGTGATGATTTTCCTTGCTCTGTTTTGGTGGAGTAGTTTTCCCTTCACTGCTAATCAGTGTGAAAACAAAACTATACATTTTAAACTTTTTATACCAGTGTTTCATCATCTTAACAAAAATAGTACAACCACATAGCTTTGTTGTCCAAAGCAAACCTAGCATGTTTTGAGCTATCTCTAATTAACCTCCCGTTAGAAAAATCCTCTGAAATACTACTGGAAATAAAACCCTTCCATGCCTGCCCTGGTGTGACTACACTCTGCACTTTGTTTTGCCACAAAACCCCAAAAGAAGAAGAATGATCATGAAGAACTACAAATCTCTCAGGAACTTCAAAGGGATACATTGTTCAGGAAATAACATTACACGTAACATATAAAAGTTTCAGAAAAATAAGATACAAGTCTGTTTTCCAACACAGACCACTACACCTACTCTGGTGTAGACCCTAACATTGCCTAGCTCTCACTAGTGGAGCCTAGTATGAAGGTGAGCCAGACTCACCTCATGCAGAACCCCAAGTCAGTCGATGACGAAGCCCCTCCAGTCCTACAGGCCTAGTGCCACCGGCGTGAGCCTCCACCGGTGCAACCACCGGCGCCACCGCTCGTCCTTCTTCTACCACGGTCTTGTTCCTGGCACCATACCACCAGTCATGGATGCACCAAAAAGCGCAGATCATGACCACCAGGATCACTGTGACCCCTCCCACCAGGCAGCAGCTGAAGAGTAGCACGATGAAGAAGTGCTCCAAGGGATTTTCTCGCTCCAGCAGGGTGACGTACTCCTTAAAGAAGTCATCGATTAACTGGGAAATGAAGCTCATCGTGTGGTGCAATTTAGAGAACCCCGGCTACCCTACTTATAGCAGCGAGAGCAGAGCCCTCTCCTTCATCAAGCACTACATGGGAAAGGCCGAAGAATCTAGCTGCAGTGCTCACAAATGGCGTGAAACCACCAACGCACCTCTTCCCAAGTGGCCAAAGAATCAACATGTCACACTCGCAACAGTCCCACAGCAAGGTGTCAGCCCACCATGGACTCACTATGGGCGGGACACCCTGATGCCGATGGTGTGCGCACTAGATGAGAAGGAAAGGCAAGAAGGAGAAGAAAAAGAGAGGAGGACATCGACTGCCAAGTGGGCCCGGTCCCACACATCAGCTGAACACTCAAGAAAACTCCGGGTGCACCTAGCTCCTGGATTTTCTTTCAAATCATGGAAAGATCACTAGCTGTTGATAGTCCCTATCCCTGCAAAACTAGGCTTCTGTGACCACTTATGGGTGGTTTTTTCAAAAAAGAAAAAAATTGGAGTGGAGTTTTATTTTTGCAGTACCAGAGAAAAACTTTTCTAGATCAAGTTGGCCTGCTAACCCTGGTTATGAAAAATTGTTTTGGTTTTCTTAGGTAAGGAAAATTTTAGCTCCTGAATGTTTTGTGTTGCTGTGTGTTGAGAAAACCCACTCCCTTGCTTCCCTTACGAATCTCGGGGACGAGATTCATTTTAAGGAGGGGAGATCTGTCACACCCCACTTTTTGGAAACCAACAAAATGCAGTTGTTGGAGAGTCAAAAATTAGGGCCAACAAAAACTATTTAAAATGCTTAACAATTAATCTTGTTTCACCTCTCTCTTCCTTGTTTGACCTTGAGTGTTGGTGTTAGAACCAACCAAAACAAAAATGGTTACATAAATAACAAGAGTTGGTATGAACCTCTTTTAAAAAAATCCTCCTTAAATGGTTTGGCTTGACCACTAACTTTCTTTAACACTTGAGGGAAAACTCCAAGAATTTAAATTGCAGAACTCTCATGCTTGAGGGAACTTGTTAAGTCTTGTTATTATCTACTTATGAGGTGACCTTATCTTTTTCTTTGCCTCAAAGTATTTATAACTGTTGTGGATAGTTGTGAGTTGTTTTAACTGAATGAGATCTACAGATAACAATCCCTTACATCAGTAGCATGTTATATCCTATTTATATCTCATCTTATGTTCTCTTTAACTTCTCTAGTTTGGCCTCCTGCCATAAGGAGGAATCCTGATCTTTGACCAGTGTACCATCATGGGTATAATGGTACCTATCTATGGGCCCTATCCTTATGTTTGTATTTGATTATCAAACCCATTCACTTTTCTTCCAAAGCCCTCGTGAGGTCTTCCCAACAAATAGGATCATGTCCCTGTTATCATGATGCTTTTGTTAAGTCTTCCTAAAAATCACTCCTATCCTTTTTGAGCTAAATCAACCTTCCCTTGTCATCTTCATGACTTGTACATCATATTCATGTGATCCATTTATCTTCCCATGACCATGTGATTATTCCTCTCTCAGGGTTTTGGCTTATTAAATAAATTCCTGTTATCATCCTTTTGCTCTTGGTATCTCAAATATTTTCTGAAGGAGTTGCTTAATAAAAATCACCTTTGTGACCTATATTATATACCCTCCCACTCGAACTTAAAAATACTTGTTTTATAAACATTTTCATATTTATTAAATGCTATTTTCCAAAGGCCAGAAATGGACTTTTAATGTTCTTGTTAATAAAAGTATTTCGATTTTTTTTGGGAAAACTCCCCAACATTCCTAGGGTAATATGTGACCTAGTTATCCAAAAACATTTGCTTCTCATTTTCAAATTTTTGAAGAAAACATCCAAAAACAGTTTCAGCACTTTATGAATTTCCAAAATTTTGTGAAATAAATATTTTCAGAAAATTTGGGGACCACCACCCCTAGACTCAATTTTTGTTTATCTATCCATTAAGCATGTTTTCAAACATATCTTCTATACAAAATTTTGGAGAAAACATTCAAAAACAGAAACAACAGTTTTTGGAAAATTGAAAGTTTTCAAAGAAAACAATTTAAGAAAAGTGGGAGACCACCACTACCCTACTACAAATTTCATTTCCTACCTCATAGACTTATTTTCATGCATGTGTTCTGTTCAAGATTTTGAAGAAAACCAGCACAAACACTTTCTGATCAATTTTTAAAAGAGACCTTTAGGGGATATTTTTCCCTCTTCTTCACTCACCTTGGATCCCTTAGCTGCCTAGTCACCTGGACCCCACCCCCTTGACTTCCTGGACGAAATGGCACTGCCCATACCCTTTCACCTCATCCCACATGGCTTATACACTAAGCATGGCATGGGATGACATGCCCATACCCCCTCCCCCATACCAGGTTGCCTCCAGGACCCACATTCTAGAAGCGTTGACCCCCACGAGCTCGAAGAGCCGCCCCACCTCCCTGGTCCCTCTCCTCCCTCTCTATTTCTTATCAAACACCTTCGGGTGTTGAGGGAGAAATCCCAGACCCCCACCTCCCTGGACCTTCTCTGCCCGAGCCCTTGTGGCCTTTGCACCTCCTCCCCACCACAAGCCTCCCTGGCAAGGTTTTTCCTGAAGACTTCCCCTCTGGCCTGCTCGCCCACGCCGCGGTGACTGCCATGGACGACGTGTGGCCGAGCTCTGCGGCTAGATCCCTCCCGACCCTCCTCCTCGCGTTTCAGCTGGCCAATCCCCCTCCTCTACATTCCAATTGACCCCCTGGCCCAAAACCCCTCTCTGATTCTTCACCCACCGCCGAAATCGGGCTGCCGAACTCGCCGGCGAGCTCAGTGACAATCCTCTGGTACGTGCCGTTTCCGAGAGCTTCGTCTCCCTCCCTACCATCCTTGATTTCCCTTGATGCTCCTGCCCCCTCCAATTTGGAGTTCTACTCCTCGGATTCACCTCGCCATCGTCGTCCTTCGTCCGTGGCTGACGCGCCCGACGACCTCCCTGCTCTGAACCCCTCCTGCTGGAATGGAGGTGGGCATCGGGTGCGCCTCGTCTCCGTGGACCTCCTGGTGCTCCTCTCGTTTCCAGGGAACCACGGGAGGCACCGGCGGCGAGGACGAGCCTCCGCAGCGGCGGCCGGAGAGGACTCCGCCGTCCTCTTCGGTCACCGGCGACCTCCTCCTGCATGGACACCTCCTGGCCGTCCGATCTGAATCGGACGGGGGCGTACCCCTTCGATCCGCGGCCCGCTGGCCCCGCTTGTCAGCCGTTTGACTTCGTCCCCGGCGCGGGAAGCGCTCGTGGGTCGGCCTAGCTCCACGAACCCGGCCTCGGCGCAGCAACCGCGGCAGATCTGGCCCGATAACCCCTTGACCCTGCAGGTTGATGTGCTTTTTTTCTTTTCTGCAGATCTATTTCAGGCATGTTACTTTAACTCGAAAAGAAAATGAAAATGAGTAAAATTTGCCAAAGTAAAAATCACAGAGATGGATATACTAATTCTTAACCATCTCCAACTTAAAGAAATATGTTTTGTGCTATATTTTAAGAGAACTAATAAAAGTAGCAGAAGCACTCTGTTTTACCATTTTGATCATAACTTGTGTTTTAAGTGGCCAAATCTTGCAAACCAAATTGTTTTGAGTATCCCTTGGATAGATCTATCAGTGAGTCTTGACCTTGCATCAAGGTGAACTACCATTTCTATAAAACAACACTTTTTTGTTTATTTTAAAACTTGTGTGTTTGTTTGTAAGTAAATGATTGTTTGTTAGAAACTTGTTTCCAAGCATTAGTAGATGCGTTGGTCACTGTTATTAAGTTGTTTTCTTTCATTTCTAATATGTTAGGAAGTTTGTGCTTGATTGGAAAACAAATAGAAATAGAAATAGTCTCTTATTGTTTTCTATTATTTTTGTGGAATATATTTTGTGAGCTAGTCTTGTTATGTTTAGTACCTAGGTTTTTGGTGATGGTTATGTGAGTCCAGTACCCTTTTGGTACAAATGTGGTGATGGTATCACCTCTGTTATCTTGCACATATTTTCATAGGAGAGCATGTGTAGCATTGATGGTTTTATTTAACTATATTGTTTTCACTAGCATGTGTAGTTGTTTTCATAGCATTATTTTAAGTGTACTTGATTACTAGCATGTGTAAGGTATATGTACTGTTATTAGGTGTTTTTATTCATGTATCTATGGTTTAGGAAAAGTTCATGCATATAGTGTTGATTGCTCCTCTAGTGTTGCACTAGTGTCCCACTATATGTTGAGTTTGCTCCATTATTGTTGCCCTTTTATTTTTAGGAGTATATGATGTTTCCTAGCATGTTTAGAATGTTTTCCCTTCTGTTATTATGGTATATATTGTAGTTGTGTGTGTTGATGGGTTGTGGAATGCAATTAATTCCTTAGGGCATGCCTGTGTAAATTTTCCATACTAGTATGCTAATAGTTGACTCCTGTTATTATGATATTTTGCTAAGAGTAATGTATCTTGTTGTTATTATGTTTTAGAGTGTGTTTTATTGACTTGTTACAATTTATTGAGCCACTGGTCTGCTTGGTTAATTTCATGATTGAGTGATTCATTAGCTTTGGAGTAGACATAAGCTTAATAAATAACTAGATGATTCATCTGTGTTTTGTTTGCTTTACTGTTTGGAGTTGTCTGAGTGTTTACCTTAGAATAAGTTTGGTACTAGTGGTAATATTGTGTTTAGTAGTACCTTGTTATCTATGCCTAGGATTAGTGGTGAACTGGTTTGGATTGATTGCTTGTGTTTTTGTTAATACCCACTGCCATAGGTGTTGCTTTGACGATTGATATTACATTGTTTGTTTTTGAACACCTTAGTAGCCTCACCCTTGTTACCACAAGCTATATTTTTAGCTTCCTTAATATCTTGGTATGATAGTGGTACACCCACTCAACCTATGATATTGGGATGCGGAGTATGGTTTTTCAACCATATGTTCCCTGACGATAGTCTTGTACCCTGAGAGTGTGTGAGGTAGTTCTCTCGATAACTTTTTGAGTGATTGCACTAGTAGGAGTGGCTTGCTGTATGTGTGGTATGATTTATTTTATTGTCCCTCTGGTTCTGAGTGTGTGTCTTTATTTCTTTTACGGCGTTAAAAAAACGAACAAGAAGAAGATGGAGTTGTAGAGCTGTGTGTCAAGATCAAGCTACATCAAGGCCAGGAACACAAAGAGATTTAAGGCAAGCCATCCTGATGCTTGCTGTTGCTACACTTATCATTATCTATCATGCATGTTTTACTTCTGAAAAGTTTTACAAAACTTTGGTTTCCAAAAAAACTATTTTTGAGTGAACACTACTACTACTATTATATATATATACTATATACTATGCCATTAGTTGATACTTGGTGTTACCAAGCCCATAGCCACCATATGGTATTTATTACCATCCCAAATATTAGTCCCTAAGTGGACACCTAAAATATGTTTTTGCAAAACAAAGGCTTGATGGAAAAAAAAACCCGGAGAAAAGGCTGAGCCTTGTTCACCGGAGGAATGTGGAAGTGGTCATTTTTGAGAAAAAGGTGTTTTTACAAAAATGACACATAACCTAGTCTTCGCTGGACAACCAAGACGTACTGCCACTCTACCCCAACATGGGTACGGGGCCTATCTAGATACTTGAGCTTGTTAGTGTGTGTTTCATTCCAAAATGCTATAGAGAGGATGATTCTCTGAACCGAAGTGTCGTCAGGAGGGAGAAACGGGACATATATAGTGTGGGATTAATTTTCCCTCCGGATGCGACAGTTGGGCCTCCTGGCTAGGCAGGGCGGGACCTGATGCCGGGGAGAACAACCCACCTGAAGGAATGAGCATGTACTAGCTTGTGTCAGAGTGGACAGTTAGGATCAATTATCTGGTGCTTGCATATCGCTGTGTCGATCCATGGGTGGTCCATGGCAGAGTTTTGGATCTAGTGGAATATGTACACCTCTGCAGAGTAAAACTATTCAGAATAGCCGAGCCCTCGGATATGGGCAGTTGAAAGGCCATGTAGCTAGCATTGTGTCAATGTTTTCAAAAAGGAGTTTTCAAAAAGGAGTTGGACTCATGAAGTATTGAAAGGAGGAAATCTTGTACCGTTGAGGTACCGATGATGAAAAGCCAGAAGTTGTTTTACCAAAAAGTTTGCAAAGACAATCTTTCTTCTCTAAGAAAAAATCTGGAAGTTGATTCCAAGAAGTTTTGCAAAGAGAAAACTTTCTTTTAACAAAGTTTTTACAAAACCTCTTGTACATGTGATGTCTACAAGAGAAAGAAAACTATATTATTTTTCCTTTTGAAGTATCTTCTTCAACGAAGACACAGAGATTTTAAAAATAAACTATGATATATCTTTCATATATCATTGATAGTGAACCCTGTTTATAGCCTACCTATTACACCGTATAAGCATACCTGCATTTGGTAAGTTACATGATGGATGTCTTGCTGAGTACATTCAAATGTACTCATATTGGTTTCGTCCCTGGTATTTACTTGCCAGGCATCGAGAAGGAATCTCAGGAGGAGATCAACGAGGAGAAGTACTGCGCTGATGGCCTTGCGAACTAGGATCGCCTCCCAGTCAGCAGCCTGTAGGTTAAGGCGTGACTTGGGCTCTACCACGTTCTGTGTGTTTAGTCTTCCGCTGTGTGTGTTGTGTGTTTGCCCTGCGTGGCAGTTGTGTGGACTTGGTCAGGTGACCATGTCTCTTTTGTAAGTGTTTGCAATCGTGTAATGGATATTGTATCTGTGTACCAACTTGATATGTTGTTCACGACTGAATTTCCTGGGATCGTGAATGTATGCATATCGAAGGTGTCCTTGAACAGTGGTTCTGGGGCGGACCTTACATCAAAGAGGGGTGAGTATCCAAATCACATATCTGATGATCATACTTCCACCAATGAGTAATGCATAATTGAACCATGTCATCACCAGAGGTGTGATCTTCTATAAAACAACAACTCCCTTAGTTATCAATTCATTTCCACAACATCTCTATAAATCATCTCATAACTATAAGGTGAACCATCACAATTAAATAACAAAGTTTCAATAGAACACAAGTAATACATACAAGTGTTAACTCAAAACCTACAAGTGGGAAATGATATAATAATTGTATTAACATATTTATCGAATATGTACATATCTCATCAATCATAAAAGAAGTACCTAAATGAAAAAATAAATCTTCTTAACCTACTGTTAAAACCTTGATCATCACATATGATATTTCCAAACCTCTATATCTTCATTAAGAATGACAAAGGTCATTTGTCGGATATATATACCGATTAGGGGTATATCAGATGCTAGTCTAAAGTGTCGGATTACCCAGGTGGCCCAAATGGTAGTGGGCTACGGTCCATTGGGCGGCCCAGTAAGCTGACGCACAGAACATGGATTCTAGAAAAACCCGGATCACGACCCACGTGATCTGGCTTGGAGTAGAAGGCGGATTCCTTACTTTCCAAGTTAATAGTTGCCGTAGTCTTCTAGGTTTCCTACTCTGTATGCCCGAACCCGGCTATTATATAAAGCCGGGCGGGAGATATGATAGATAGACAAGAAGCTACTAGCTAACTTGCCGAGAGGTTGATCCTCGACGAATAGCCAACAGAACCTCACGCTGTACTCTATATACACAGGCTTTAGACCTGAATAGTGAGTTTACAGGAGTAGGAACGCCGTATTATTATGACGTACCGAACCTGGGTAAATCCGTGTTTTCGTCCTTAGCGCAACCACGTTCCCCCACGTCTCTACCCGTAGTCTCATGGCACCCCCGTCTATGAATTCTACTGCGATGTCTCGACAGTTGGCGCCCACCGTGGGGCAAACGGCGTCAGGCGTTAAATTTCGATCTGGGATACTTGGCGGAATCGGCAGTTCCATAACCGTCGGATGCTTGGAGTTCGACGATGATGTTGGACGCTTCCTCGACAATGGATCTTACATACCGGCGCAAAATCATCTGGTAAGTGCCTGCGTGTTACCGATTGGATCTACAAATATCTTTATCGGACTAACTGCAGAGGCCATGGGGTTTTGCGGTGGAAGCAAATTTTTCCCACCCGCCCTATACCCAGTCGAAGATGACTACGATACCGGGTTTTGCTCAGATCGCTGACAAAAAAGTGATTCACACTTTATCAGCATGGTGCAATCCGAGGTCGCCGAAAACACGGATGAAAGTAATCCCGTGCAAGAGGCAGAAAACAACAAACCCGCTACAGAGGTGGAAGATCCGACATCCGCCAATCCAGCGATGAACTCGGAAGCTGACTCTGTGCTAGCCGCCATTGGGGCGAGATTAGAGTTAGAAACCGGATCAGATGACTTTGATTCCGAAGACGAAGACGTGGACGCCTTTGAAAGAAAGGTTAAATCTTTTCAGGAGGGATTCCACGAAGTACTAATGGCGAAACCGGTTGAAAACACGGACGCCGGCAGTCAGGGAAGCCCTAGAACTCCTTCGCCAGAGGAAGAGAGAGAAGACGGAGAAACCTCTCCAATATTTCCCAATGTCAAAGAACTGATAGAGGAAGAACCTGCCAAAAAACCTCCCTCTTCCAAGAAAAAGCACAAAGCCGCTAAAAAACTCCAATACAAACTCCGGAAGAAGAAACTGGCTGATCCAGCTGATGAAAGCCCGGAAGTAGGAGATGCAAGTGGAACAAAACTTGCGGAGAAGAAAACAAAAGAAATCCTTGTTCCGCCAATGACAGAACAAGAAGAACATGAGTTGCTACAAACACCAGTGGGATTGCATGAACCCCCTGAAGTGCTAGAAGCCAGGAGACAAGCTCTCCAAAGGCAACAGCAACATCTATTCAGAACTCGTGAACACCTCCAAAAAACCCAGGATGACATCAAGCTCATGAAGGAAGAAATCGAGGAATACGAGAAAAAGAATAGATCTGCCTTAAAACCTACAAGGTTACCCGGAATCGTAAGACCGGAAGTACTGCCGCCAAAAGAAAGGTTTCACAACCCATCCTGGCAAAAGCAGGTAAACGGCAAAGATGCCAGAGGTGAACCAATATACAAAACCGCAACAGAAAATGCGGAAGCAGCGTTCGCCATCCTCAACAATGATATGTACTCCAACGGTGAAAAACTTCAAGGGGTGTATGCTTTCCTCGGAAAAGCATTGCAACAACAACAGCAGGGGCAAGAGCGATCAGGGAGGCTGCATGACGACTCCGCCCTATGCAAAACAGCCACTTGCGCCGCTGGAGCACCTGAACCGGAGGAGCCGAGAAATTCAAACAACTCAAAGAGAGGAAAACGGATCCGAGAAAAGACAAGAAAAATCCCAATAACAAGGATGAAGCATCTAGAACCGGATCCCATCTCCCGAAAGGTGGACTTAACCCCCACGATCGGGAAGAAAAACACCGGAATGACGGCAAAGCAATGCCACCTCCGAGAAACCTAGCTGAAAAAGCCGGAAGACAGGGTATACCTCACAGACGTGAGAGATCTCGGACACCTCCCAAGGACAAGGAAAGATACAGGAGTAAAACTCCACCTCATCCAAAGGGGCGTGATACCGGAAGAAATAGAGATGATCCCGGAAAAGCGCGTTCGCGCAACAATGGAAAAGAAAGAAGTAGATCCCCTTCTGTCCATTCAGCCGGCAGGTACTCCGCACACATGGATAGGGCGGAAAGATACGACTTATACTTTGGACCTAAGTGCTTCACAGATAGGATCCGAAGGATAACCCTGCATTCTGTTTTTGCCAAAATTGGTCCAACGTACCAAAAATACACCGGTTGTACAAACCCGGATACCTGGCTCTCAGACTATTATATAGCCGTCCAGATTAACAATGGGACAGACCTGGAAGCTGTAAAGTTTCTTCCCCTAATGTTACTGGATGGAGCCAGAGATTGGATTAACGGATTATCTTCCAGAACTGTCGACAGCTGGGATGATATGGCTCGAGTATTCACTCAGCATTTCTGGGGAACCTACAAACGCCCGAATAGCATCAACCAGCTGAACCGTTGTACCCAATTTGAGGACGAACCATACGTGGATTTTATCTCAAGATGGACTGCAATGAAGAATAGCTGCTCTGGAGTAACTGACGTACAAGCAATGCATGCTTTCGTCAATGGCCTAAAACCCGGACTTGTACCGTTCATGGTTGGTTCAAAACAGGACAAAGATCTCGGATCTATGCTTACAACCGCCAATGAACACGCTGCAGCCAAAGACGACATCAGAGCTCGAGGAGGCAATATCGATACACTAATACAGGCCAAAAAGAACCCTCGCCCTGAGAAAAAAGGAACTCCAGACGCAACACAAAAACCCAAAGAAGTTAACATAGCCTTTGGAAGTGAAAAAGGGAACAGGTGGAAGGGACGTAGTTCAGAACCAATCAATTACACCAAGGAAGAATGGGAAAAGATTAAGTCGGAACCCTGCGTCCACCATTCACAATTTGGGAAACCCACCCATACCAACGCACAATGCCGGCTGAACAAGCATATGAAAGGCAGTGCAGGACCCGGAAATAAGGGGAAGAATTCCAAAAGGAAGTTTTCCAAGCAAACGCCAAAAGCTCAGAAAGAAGATAGTGAATGGGACACTGAAGAAAAAATCCAGGAACAGCAGCGAAAAGGCGAGCCCAAGTTTCCGAGAGTTGATGGAGAGTGTGCCCTAACTTTCCTGGTAAGTCCATCAGCAAAGGTGGCAAAAAGAACGCTTCGAGAAATAAACGCGGTTGTTCCGGCAACCCCGAAATTCTTGAAGTATTCAAACACACCAATCACCTGGGATCAGTCTGATCATCCTGGGAATATCCCTGAACCCGGCACGCAAGCTCTTGTTGTAAGCCCTATTGTCCAGAACACTAGGCTAAGAAGAGTGCTGATGGATGGAGGATCCAGCATTAACATAATGTACCTGGATACACTGAAGCATGTGAAAATCTCCGAGACCCAGCTCAACCACAACAACATACATTTTCACGGCATTGTTCCTCGCAGGAAAGCACGATCCCTAGGAGAAATTTCCCTAGATGTCACTTTCGGAGAAAAAGATCACTTCCGTCAAGAAAAAATATCCTTCTAAGTGGTGTCGTTCGAAAGCGTGTATCACGCGATACTCGGACGTCCAGCTTTCGCCAAATTCATGGCAAGATCATGTTATATCTATAACAAGCTGAAGATGCCAGGGCCAAAAGGAGGAGTAATCACCATATCGGGAGACTTCAAGTTGGCAAACAAGCTGGAAAAAGAAAACGCCCTTTGCGCTCAGAAAATCATAGCAAATGAAGAGTTGAAGGAGCTGGCCAAAGAGGTATCGATGACATAAATGCCGGCAGGAAAAGAAACCCGGAAGCCAGCAGATAGCTTCAAGGCCTCCGAGAACACAAGACAGGTAATCCTAGATCCCAACGATCCGACAAAATTTGTCGTGGAGGGAACTGGGATGACCGACAAATAGGAAGGCGAGCTCATCAAGTTCCTCCGTGAGAACTGGGATATTTTTGCCTGGTGTCCAGCTGACATGCCAGGCGTACCCAGGGAACTTGCTGAGCATCAACTTAAGGTAATTCCAGGCTCCAAACCCGTCAAACAAGGTCTTCGTCGATTTGACGGAAGAAGACGGAAGGCTATCGGCAAGGAAATTATCCGGCTTTTAGCAGCAGACTTTATCGAGGAAGTTATACACACCGAATGGTCTGCAAATCCGGTATTAGTACCGAAGAAAGATACTGTAGAGGCCCCAGACCGGTAGGTCCAGAACCCCTCATATGCATTCATTCACGATCCCAGAAGAACCAGTCGTGAACAACATACGTAGTTGGCATACAGAATACATCATCCATTACACGAATATAGAGTCTTACATAAATGGTCACATGACCAAGTTCTTGATAACTGTCACGCAGGACAGACATTCAAAGTAAACACAGCGGAAGACGATAAGCATAGCGTAGTAGAACCCGAGTCACGCCTCATCCTACAGGCTGCTGACTGGGAGACGATCCTAACTCGCAGGGCCATCAGCGTAGAACTCCTCCTCATAGTACTCCTCCTGAGGTGGCTCCTCGTAGTCTGATAAGTAGATACCAGGGGCGAAACCAAATGAGTACATTTGAATGTACTCAACAAGACATCCTTTATTAGCTTACAATAGTGCATACATGATTATCTGGTGGAGTGGGTAGGCCATACATATGGTTCAGCTACCCATGACAGATAAAAGATTTGCCATGGTTGATTCTTCAAGTTTATCTCTTTGTAAACAAAATCATTTAAAATAATGTAGTTTTGTTCTCGTAGATATCACATATCTTGGAGGTTTTATAATTCTTTTGGAAAAGAAAGTTTTTCTTTTCAGAAACTTTTTGTAATAGTTTCTTTCTCATCGGTATCTCACAGATACCAAGTCATTCCTCCATAGTACCTCTCAGGTACCAAAAGCCTTCCTTCAAATCCTCTTTTGAAAAGTTGACACAATACTAGCTACATGGCCATTCAACCGTCCATATCCGAGGACGCGGCTATCTCGAAATAGTTTTACTCTGCAGAGGTGTACACATTTCCACTAGATCCAGAGTCTGCCATGAAACAACCATGGACTGTTCCCAACCTATGAGAACATCAGATAACTGGTCTTGACTATCCACTCTGTACAAGCTAGTACATGACTATCTCTTCAATTGGGGTTTCCCCTCCCTGGCAAGCCATGTCCCACACCGCCAAACAGGAGACCCAACTGCTGCATCCGGAGGGAAAGTTAATCCCACACTTTAGATGTCCCGTATACTCACTCCTAGCGACATTTCGGTTCGGAGGATCCAATCCCCTATAGCCTTTGAGATAGCACATATACTAACCCTAACAAGTTTTTAATCAAGCCCCTACCCATATTGGGGTAAAGTGGCAGTACGATAATTGGTTGTCCAGCGAAGACTAGGTTATGTGTCTTTTGTAAACATTTCTCATAAAATTTCCCATCATAACAATCCTTCCGGCAGACAGGGTCTCACCCTTCCTCCGGGTTTTCCTTCCATAAGGCATTTGTTTACAAAAACACATTTTATTTAGTTCATTTAAGAACTCAAGTTTTAAGTAGGTGTATGGTATTTATATACCATTTAGTGTCTAAGGGCTTGGTAATACCAAGTTGACTATGATTATGAGTCCTTATACTAGTAGTATTAATAGTAGTAATAGGATTCACACAAAAATAGTTTTGAAGGTATAGTTTTGTAAAAACTTCAGAAGTGAAAAGCATGCATGATAGATAATGATAAGTAGTGATACAGCAAGCATTAGGATGGCTTGCCTTGGTACAAGTGATGGTCCTGATCCTGAAAGTAGCAGGAGTTGCAATACCCTTCTTCAGCAATTCCTTCCTCCTCGTTTTCTAACGTCGTAAAAAGAAATAAAGACACACTTTCAGAACCAAACAAGACAAACCATGCTACAAGAAATACATACAGCAAGCAATCAAGAAGTACCACCCAAAGTTCTCAATTTTTCCCTAAAGAAAAATTGGCAATAAAAAATATAGTTGGAAAATCTGATTTTTCCTAGTGCTTATGTGTGGCCAAAACAATGATTCTTAGTTAAGAACATTATGGACCAGTGGGGTATAGCACATGTTACTGGACAGTAGGGTGTCATATAAAACATATTTTGAGGTCTAAAAATTCCCACAACAATCTCTATGGCTAGCACACATAATTGGCTAAATTACTCAAGTAGTGAAATAAGCTCATGACAACAAGTCAACCTATTTTCCACTATGAGGCAAACATACCAGTGGGTGTTCCACTTAGTAAATATGCTCACCAAGAGGTTAATAAGCCTCTGGTCACTTTTATAAAAGTGCTTAAAACAAACACACAAGCACCCAAAAATTCCTACTCATACTAGTAGAAAATTTAGGAAAACTACTAGACTCTTTTAGGCTATACTAGCTAATTTTATGCACAAGTGTGCAAGCTAGCAGAGGCAAAATATACCTCCAACCTGTACCATAAGTGCTACTGGACCTCACAAAAAACTCATAAAAACATAGCTAGGAAACAAGGAAAAATATGCTTAAAAAGCTACACATGTGAGGAGATTTATTTCTAGTCACTCAAGTGCTACTCATGCTTTTGTGCTATTTAATAGGAAATCTACCAGAGGTGAAAACCCTAAGGAAATACTTCCACAAGTACTTTTCATCCTCTGGTTTCAATACTAAAGAGTCATAATTTTCCCTAGTGGAAAACAAGACACAAAAACATACATGAATATTCTAGTGTGAAATCTAGTCC
This sequence comes from Alopecurus myosuroides, assembly GCA_028641055.1. Lineage (NCBI taxonomy): Eukaryota > Viridiplantae > Streptophyta > Magnoliopsida > Poales > Poaceae > Alopecurus > Alopecurus myosuroides. Next base: position 249,465,074 of record CM054062.1, read on the forward strand.
TTAAGCATTTCTTTTTTAAACCTATTTCAACCACAAGCATCAAGCATCCAGAGGTGTTATAAACAAACTAACAGCACCTAAGTGGTACTGGTTCCATGGAAAACAATCTAGCAACTAGCCTAAAGATTCATTTAAATAACTACTCAAAACATACATAAAAATCTAGCTATTAGCAAGACATAGGCATGGAAAACTAGTTCTAAAATGCTACCATTCAAACCATTTATTCTAACATGCTCATATAACTTGTATACATCATAACCACAATGGAAAACAACATAACAAGCAAGATCACATCATTTGCAACTCACAAAAGTGACATACAAAGCAAGATCTATAATTAAAAATTAGACAGAAAGTAACCAAAACTTGTTCTGTCTCTCTAAATTTTTCTGTTGCTCCAAAAAGTAAATCCTTCTAGGATGTGGTAGTCCTTATCACTACAAAGCCTCTCCAACTTGCCTCACTCAAAAATAATATCCCAAACTCCCTCTAAAAATCATGGAATAGCCCACTGATGTTTTACCAAAATGGATGGCATTTCCAAATGGTAACTCACCTTGATGCAAACTAAAATTCTACTGGTAGGTATTTGAAAGGGCCTTCCAAAACAGTTGAGTTTGCTCAAAAAGGTTTTGTATTTTTGAAGTTCTATTCATTTCCATTTTTAGGGTACTGTCTGGCATATGATTTTTAGAAAAATCATAAAAACTCAAAACAAGTTTCTGCCAGTGGGATATGGTTGCAATTTTGTATACCTAGTAGCACAAAAATCAGCAAGGTAAAATAAATTTATATGCTACCTTTTCTAAGCCTAAAGCTAGGATCTAGTTAAACTGCCAAAATAATGTCATTTTTGTTTTTAACAGAAAAACTGCCCCACGGGCCAGATCTGCAGCGCGCGGCCCAGTTAACGTGGGGCGCAGCCCGCCAGCACGCGCGCGCGCGCGAATCTGCACGGTTCAAAGGGGGCCGTCGATTCGCAGATCGACGGTCCCTGTGCCTTCTTCCTCCCCGCGCTTCCCTCCTCTCTCTCTCTCTCGACCCGCGGACGAACACGTCACGGGCGCGCACGGCACGGGCTAGTGGCTCACCTAGGGTGGCTGTGGAGCGGTGGGCGACGGCGGTGGTGTTGTGGGGTGCCGGTGGCGCGGCGTTGGCGAGGATGGAGCTCTCCACGTCCGCCTCCTCTCTGCGACGGCGAAGCGGGCACGGCGACGACGGCGCGGGGCAACCTGCAAACGAGGGAGGGCAGGGGGATGTCAGGGAGATGCGCACGAGTGCGGGGGTCACTGTGGAAGAGAAAAGAGGGTGGGAGGTGCGGTGATCGCGGCGCCACCTTGAGCTCGATCTGCTCGGGCCCGAAAATGGCCACGGCTTGCCTCGCTCGCAGAGAGCGAACGAGCAAGCGAGAGCTCGATGGGGTGGGTGAGTGTGGTGAGGTGAGTGCTGTGGCGAGAGGGATAGGCCTCTAGGGCTATCTAGGCACGAGTCCAAGGGGGAGGGCTCGGGTTGGCTTGGCATGGGCATGCCCTTGCCCCTTGGGGGTTCTCCACGGGTGGCAAGGCTTCCCATTGGTGCCTTGGGGTCAATCCAGTACCAAATGGTGAGCAAAGCCACAGCAAGGGCCAAGTGATGGGCAAAAGCAAAAGAATAACACTATTTCAACCACTATAATGACATCACACATTAGTCAAATGCCACATCAGTTTTCTCCCTCCCTGGTCAGCCAAAGGAGGATCTAATGCCACCTTCTAGAAGGTTACTAACATGGTTTTCGAATTGGCAAGGTGGCCTGGCTTGGATCAGTGCACAAAAGCTAAAAACATCAAGTCCAAAAGTGTATTCACTGTTCTGTCAGAAAAATTCAGTTAGGCAGTGTTTCTGAATTTTTCTAAGTGCTGGAAAAGCAGACAGAGATAGCAAAAGTTGGGCTTGTTTTCACCAAGCAAACCAGCTCTAAAATGAGTGATTTAAAATGCTCAACAAAGAACAACTATCCAAGTTTCAGATCCAACCATTTGATTTGAAAAATGATGGGTTTATGGCTCTGAAAATAAATGGCAAAGTAGGTACATTCTCTGTTTTTAAAATGCTCAAATTTCTGTCTTAACAAGATGGCTCAAAAACCATCTTGGCATTGTGTGTTAATTTTCTTTGTAGGTTTTTCCAAGAGTGTAGTTTCGTTGTACTCATATCATAGAGTAGTTTTGATCAAAGAAAAACCCTAATTGGATAATCCTTGTGATGGAAAACAAGGGTTGAAAACAGCTACTTGGCTGTTTTTCAGGGCAAAAATTATATTGGAAAATCTAATGGAATCTTTTCCAATTAATTTTATTTCAAGTTCAAGATGATTCCTAAACATTAATAACACACTTTCAAGTTGAAACAAAGGGTCACCTCAAGTCTTGAAAAATAATCTCATAAGAGCCTTAGTGGAAAACATGGGAAAACAATTATAAAGCAATGTGTTTCTTAGGAGAAAAACTCCTCAAGTGAGTGAAAAGAAACACACCACTAATATTGCATAGATAAACATCAGTACACAACATGTTGTCCACTTAATTTCATTACAAAGGTCTTAAGAGACTTGCTAAAATACTATTATACAAGTGCTTAAAAACAGGGATGTGACAAATCTCCCCCCCTTAAAAGAATCTCGTCCCGAGATTCGCGGGTCTAGGCTTTAAGAAAATCAGGGAACTCCTTCCTGATATCATCCTCACGCTCCCAGGTAGCTTCTTCCTCAGAGTGATTGGTCCACTGAATCTTAAGGAATTTTATAGCACGCCTCCTGGTAGCACGCACAATTTCCTCGAGAACCCGCAGGGGTCTATCACGATAAGTCAAATCATCATTTATGTCAATGGTCCTGAAATCCACGTCTTGATACGAGAGATCTTTCTCCGGTACTTGCAGACATTTCCGGAGCAATGACACATGGAAAACATTGTGAAAAGCAGATAGCTCCTCAGGTAATTCTAACTGATAAGAAACTTCGCCACGACGTGCCAAGATCTTAAAAGGGCCAATATACCTGGGGGCCAGCTTTCCTTTGACATGGAAACGCTGCATCCCTTTGAGTGGCGTAACACGAAGGTACACGAAATCTCCAATGCTGAAAGAGACATCACGACGCTTCGTATCAGCATAACTCTTCTGACGAGATTGAGCTGTCTTTAAACGTTCCCGAATAAGTTGGACTTGCTCTTCTGCAGCCTTCAAAGTGTCCACACCAAAAACCTGACTGTCTCCAGTCTCAGTCCAATTTAAAGGTGTACGGCATTTACGTCCATACAGAGCTTCAAAAGGGGCCATTTGCAAGCTAGACTTATAACTGTTGTTGTAAGAAAACTCTGCGAAGGGCAGACAGTCTTCCCATTTAATTCCATAGGACAACACACAAGCACGGAGCATGTCCTCCAGAATTTGGTTCACACGCTCTGTTTGTCCATCAGTCTGCGGGTGATATGCTGTGCTAAAAGCTAGTTTGGTTCCCAAACTCTCGTGCAACTTCTTCCAAAATCTAGATGTGAACTGTGTACCTCGATCAGATACAATCCTGCTTGGGACTCCGTGTAGGCTGACAATCCGAGAAATGTAAAGATCCGCAAGCTGATCTCCACGATAGGTTGTCCGGACAGGAATAAAGTGAGCAACTTTTGTGAGCCTGTCCACGACAACCCATATAGAATCATTTCCTCGGCTGGACCTAGGAAGTCCAGTGATGAAGTCCATTCCCACTTCATCCCATTTCCAAACAGGCACTTGCAATGGTTGGAGCAATCCAGCGGGACGCTGGTGCCCGGCTTTTACTTGCTGGCAGACATGGCACTTGGCTACAAATGAAGCAATCTCTCGCTTCATTCCATGCCACCAGAATCTCTCTTTCAGGTCTTGATACATCTTTGTTCCTCCAGGATGGATAGAATACATGGTCTCATGAGCTTCGACCATGATGGTCTGCTTGAGATCAGATTCAGAGGGAACACAAATACGGCCTTCATACCATAATCCCCCATCAGCATCGATGGTGAACCCAGCAACCTTTTCTTTCTCCATGCGGGCTTTAATCCCATCAATACTTTTCTGGCCTTTCTGCGCTTCTTTGATTTGGTCAACCAGGGTCGGTTTAAGCTCTATGGCGTCTAACATGCCATAGCTGACCACTTCAATGCCAAGCTGGTCCAGCTCTTTCCACAACTCGGGTTGCCTTACTAAAATCATAGCATTTAGGGAGGCCGGCTCTCGACTAAGAGCATCTGCAACCACATTTGCCTTTCCCGGGTGATAATGAATACTCTAATCATAATCTTTAATGAGCTCAATCCAGCGGCGCTGCCTCATGTTGAGTTCACGTTGAGTAAAGATATACTTTAAACTCTTATGATCCGTGTAAATCTCCACTCTTCTTCCCATAAGAAAGTGCCGCCATGTCTTGAGAGCATGAACAACGGCAGCAAGCTCTAAGTCATGAGTGGGATAATTCAACTCGTGGGGTCTTAACTGGCGGGATATGAAAGATATCACCTTCCCTTCTTGCATAAGCACGCTTCCAAGACCAAGCTTAGAAGCGTCACAATATACGTCGAAATTCTTGGTGACATCTGGCATTATAAGGATTGGGGCAGACACCAGCCGGTGCTTCAACTCATTGAAACTCTCTTCGCACTTGTCCGTCCATAGGAACTTGCTATCCTTCTTGAGCAACTGGGTGAGGGGCCTGGCTATACTCGAGAATCCCTGAACAAACTTGCGGTAATATCCTGCCAAACCCAGAAAGGATCTGACTTCAGTCTGGTTGGTCGGAGCAGCACGCTTCTCCACAGACTGAACTAGAGCAGGGTCAACAGATATTCCTCCCGCAGATACTACATGTCCAAGAAATCCGACTTCCGTCAACCAGAATTGACATTTACTAAACTTAGCATACAATTGATGCTCACGAAGTGTTCCGAGCACAAGTCTCAGATGTTCTTCGTGTTCTTCCTCACTCCTCGAATATATAAGAATGTCGTCAATAAACACCACGACAAACTTGTCTAGAAAATCCTTGAATACCTTATTCATGAGATTCATGAAATAGGCAGGGGCATTGGTTAGACCAAAGGACATTACGGTGTATTCATACAGCCCGTAACGAGTGGTGAAAGCAGTCTTGGGATATCAGTATCACGGACTTTCAATTGATGATAACCAGTCCGAAGGTCAATCTTGGAGAAGATTACAGCCCCATTCAACTGGTCAAACAAGTCTTCAATTTTGGGCAACGGGTATTTGTTCTTGATGGTAACATCATTTAACTTGCGGTAGTCCACACATAAACGAGTGGTACCGTCCCGTTTTCCCACAAAAATGATCGGAGATCCCCAGGGCGATGCACTAGGGCGAATCAATCCCTTCCTTAACATGTCCTCCAGTTGAGTCTTCAACTCATCTAATTCCTTCGGGTTCATCCGATACGGCTTCTGTGCTATGGGTCCAGTTCCGGGCACTAACTCAATCACAAACTCGATATCCCGATCAGGGGGCATACCGGGTAATTCTTCAGGAAAAACATCCGGGTATTCGCAAACTACCGGGACTTCCTCAAGGGCAGGTTGGGCTATACCAGTGTGGCAGTGAACTTGTGACGAGGGTCGGGTTGCAGTGTACGCAACCTTTTCCCCATCCTCTGAGATCATTTCAATAGATTTCTTAGTGCAATCGATAACTCCCTTATACTTGGCCATCCAGTTCATACCGAGTACCACTTCTATCCCTTTGGATCCCAGCACTATAAGATCAGCATGAAAAGTTTTCCCTTGAATTTCTACTGGTACCTCATTGCAAATTAGGTTGGCTTTAGTACTATCCCCAGGTATTTGCACTAACATAGGGTTGTGCATACGGGAATGCTTCATACCACTTTTCTCAGCAAACGGTTTAGTGACAAAGGAATGTGATGCACCAGAATCAAACAGTACTGCGGCTGGTACCGAGTTGACAGGAAACATACCCATCACCATGTCTGGTGCCTCCTGAGCTTCTGCAGCATTGATATGGTTCAGGTGTCCCTTCATCCTATTCTGCCGTCCAGTGGAAGGACCATGGTTCATCTTGGTTGCAGCAGGCTGGACTGGAGCAGTAGCTTTGTTGGGGCACTCGCGAGCGAAGTGACCCTCCTTTCCACAGGCAAAGCAACCTCCAGAAGGCTTTGAGCTTGGGTTTGGCTTGGGAGCATTGTTGGTGTGGTTCCCATTTCCTCCATTGTTACCTCCATAGCGGTTTCCATGATTATTCCCAGAGTGATTACCATGGTTACCACCATAGCTGTTTCCTCCGTACCTTGGTGCATACGGTGCAGGGTGATTGTAGTTGTTGGGCCTTGGTGCATAGTTGTGGCTGGGGCGGGGTGCATAAGCAGGCGCCTTGTGGGTTGGTGGCCTCGCATACGGAGTGTTGCGAGTCCTCTGAGCACTGGGCCCTCCATGAGCAGTCATCTTTCTCTTGCGGTTATCATCAGCAGATTTCCGCTTGTGCTCCAGCACCATAGCGGCATTAGCAAGGGTCTCCATGTCCTGGAATGGAACCACTACTAGAGAGCACTGGAGCTCATCATACAGCCCATTTAAGAACCTCTCCTTCTTCTTAGCATCAGTATTAATATCATCCTGTGCATACCGGGACAGAGTAGTGAAATTCTCCCAGTATTCAGACACCGGCATACTTCCCTGCTTCAGATTCAGAAATTTCTCCCGCATCAGTGCCATCATTCCTTGGGGAATGTGATACTTGCGGAACCTTGCAGAGAATTCCTCCCAGGTGAACACGTGACCAGCAGCAACAGTCTCACGTGTAGTTTCCCACCAAGTCCTGGCAGGACCAGCGAGAAAATGGGAGGCCAACAGGACCTTATCATTCTCATCAACCGAAGCAACTTCCAGTTTGTTTGCAATGGTGCGGAGCCAGTCGTCAGCATCGAGAGGCTCCACAATCCTGGTAAAAACTGGGGGGTTGGTGTGCTGAAAGTCTCTCAGCCTCGAGCGAGCGCCATTTCCATTGCCATTGCCATTATTGTTGGCGGCAGCAGCTAGCTGTTGCAGAGCGGTAATGGTAGCTGCACTCTCATCTCGGCTGGCCTGGCGATCTTCCATCAGCAAGGCCAACAGCGCCTCCACTGTGGGTGGTGGTGGCGGTGGGGGTTCGCGACGGGGTGCCATGCTGAAGTGAAACATGTGTAAGTCTAAGAAATAAATTCTTGTTTTTGAAAACCCAGTACCTTAATATTTAAACAAAAGGAATACTAGCGATATGTTTCAAAAACAAGAGCGGGGCAGTCACAAACTTGAATGAAATGAACGCAAAGTAGTGACAATCAACAGAAAACCAAGCCAAACATTTCATTCATCACCATAATTAAACAGAGTTCCTTACATTACACACACACACACAAGCCATATCATACAAGGAAGGCTTCATCGAGCTACAGGGGGTGCGATTGGTGGGGTCATCGCAAGGCTACTACTAGCAACTATCTAGCAAAACGATCTAGCATACCTATCTAGTATCTAGACCAGCACCATGTGCTAAGGGTGAGAAGGCAGCGACTACACAGAGTCGTCGCTGTCCCCAACGTCGAAGATACGCTCCTCAGGGTCCTCCTCCTCCTCGTCAAACAGGTCATCATCATCCTGCTCGCTAGCCTCGCTCATATCCATCCCCTCTAAGTCGGAGGGAACATCCTCAACAGGCAGAAGATCCTCAATCTCCCTGTGGAGCTCTGCGGCCTCCTCCTCCAGCTCCTCTACGGCAGCGTCTCTCGTGGCTATGTCATCACGAGCTATCTGAAGCCTGCCGCGCAGAACGGCGTTAGCCCCCTCCAGGGCCGTCAGTCTAGTGGTGAGGCGTGCACGGCCAAGGCGGGTGGCCCTCAGCTGCCTCCGTAAGGCACGGTGCCTCGCGGTAGTAGCCTCCAACTGCTCCCTCAGCTGGGACAACTGCTGAGCCAGAGCTCCACTCTCCTCCTGGCTGTCGTGAAGCTCAGCCCTCAGCTCGTCAGTCTCGGCTATCAGTGTTTGGTGCACCAATATACCGTGGAGGGTGTCAAGACGCTGGTCGTCTAGCCTGGTCTGAGTGCGGTGTAACAGAATCTCCATCTCGTCCAAGTGTGGACCAACAGTGGTAAAGTCTGGCTCAACAGGAAGTGGTATGCCATCCTCATCACGTCTCCCAATCAGCTCGAACCGGGAACCGATGAACATATACTCCCCGATGTGCGCCAGACGTGCTACTGACTCCTGTATCACGCGCACCGCAGCCTCGTTCCAAGAACGATCAACAGCACGGTACACGTAGGCCTCCACTGTTGGGCTAGCCAGAGGTGTGCGGATAGTGACCTCCGCGTACCAGTCTCCCTCCAGAGGTGCCCCGACAACTAGTCCTCCTCGCAGCTCCGGAAGTGGCCGTCCCAACACAGTAGCCATAGATACTAGCCTCTCCTCGAAAAGGAAAGACTCGCCACGTGGACGTCCCAACTGAAAAGCCACGGTGATGTCCACGTCCATCTACACAAAATTTTAAGTATAGCTTAAGTTAGATACAAGTGTGCAAAGTTTTAGGTTCATGCAAGAAATAACTTTAATGCAAGTAGAGTCTAACCCAGAGAGGTGGTGGGATATAGGGAATAGTTTTATACTTAGCCGTATATCCAATTTTCTTGTATTGGTAACTTAGATTTTCGGAGTATACACTAACGTCCAGGCTAACTAAGGTCTCCTAGAGTCAGGATGGCTCTGATACCAACTTTGTAGAGGCCCCAGACCGGTAGGTCCAGAACCCCTCATATGCATTCATTCACGATCCCAGAAGAACCAGTCGTGAACAACATACGTAGTTGGCATACAGAATACATCATCCATTACACGAATATAGAGTCTTACATAAATGGTCACATGACCAAGTTCTTGATAACTGTCACGCAGGACAGACATTCAAAGTAAACACAGCGGAAGACGATAAGCATAGCGTAGTAGAACCCGAGTCACGCCTCATCCTACAGGCTGCTGACTGGGAGACGATCCTAACTCGCAGGGCCATCAGCGTAGAACTCCTCCTCATAGTACTCCTCCTGAGGTGGCTCCTCGTAGTCTGATAAGTAGATACCAGGGGCGAAACCAAATGAGTACATTTGAATGTACTCAACAAGACATCCTTTATTAGCTTACAATAGTGCATACATGCTTATCTGGTGGAGTGGGTAGGCCATACATATGGTTCAGCTACCCATGACAGATAAAAGATTTGCCATGGTTGATTCTTCAAGTTTATCTCTTTGTAAACAAAATCATTTAAAATAATGTAGTTTTGTTCTCGTAGATATCACATATCTTGGAGGTTTTATAATTCTTTTGGAAAAGAAAGTTTTTCTTTTCAGAAACTTTTTGTAATAGTTTCTTTCTCATCGGTATCTCACAGATACCAAGTCATTCCTCCATAGTACCTCTCAGGTACCAAAAGCCTTCCTTCAAATCCTCTTTTGAAAAGTTGACACAATACTAGCTACATGGCCATTCAACCGTCCATATCCGAGGACGCGGCTATCTCGAAATAGTTTTACTCTGCAGAGGTGTACACATTTCCACTAGATCCAGAGTCTGCCATGAAACAACCATGGACTGTTCCCAACCTATGAGAACATCAGATAACTGGTCTTGACTATCCACTCTGTACAAGCTAGTACATGACTATCTCTTCAATTGGGGTTTCCCCTCCCTGGCAAGCCATGTCCCACACCGCCAAACAGGAGACCCAACTGCTGCATCCGGAGGGAAAGTTAATCCCACACTTTAGATGTCCCGTATACTCACTCCTAGCGACATTTCGGTTCGGAGGATCCAATCCCCTATAGCCTTTGAGATAGCACATATACTAACCCTAACAAGTTTTTAATCAAGCCCCTACCCATATTGGGGTAAAGTGGCAGTACGATAATTGGTTGTCCAGCGAAGACTAGGTTATGTGTCTTTTGTAAACATTTCTCATAAAATTTCCCATCATAACAATCCTTCCGGCAGACAGGGTCTCACCCTTCCTCCGGGTTTTCCTTCCATAAGGCATTTGTTTACAAAAACACATTTTATTTAGTTCATTTAAGAACTCAAGTTTTAAGTAGGTGTATGGTATTTATATACCATTTAGTGTCTAAGGGCTTGGTAATACCAAGTTGACTATGATTATGAGTCCTTATACTAGTAGTATTAATAGTAGTAATAGGATTCACACAAAAATAGTTTTGAAGGTATAGTTTTGTAAAAACTTCAGAAGTGAAAAGCATGCATGATAGATAATGATAAGTAGTGATACAGCAAGCATTAGGATGGCTTGCCTTGGTACAAGTGATGGTCCTGATCCTGAAAGTAGCAGGAGTTGCAATACCCTTCTTCAGCAATTCCTTCCTCCTCGTTTTCTAACGTCGTAAAAAGAAATAAAGACACACTTTCAGAACCAAACAAGACAAACCATGCTACAAGCAATACATACAGCAAGCAATCAAGAAGTACCACCCAAAGTTCTCAATTTTTCCCTAAAGAAAAATTGGCAATAAAAAATATAGTTGGAAAAATCTGATTTTTCCTAGTGCTTATGTGTGGCCAAAACAATGATTCTTAGTTAAGAACATTATGGACCAGTGGGGTATAGCACATGTTACTGGACAGTAGGGTGTCATATAAAACATATTTTGAGGTCTAAAAATTCCCACAACAATCTCTATGGCTAGCACACATAATTGGCTAAATTACTCAAGTAGTGAAATAAGCTCATGACAACAAGTCAACCTATTTTCCACTATGAGGCAAACATACCAGTGGGTGTTCCACTAGTAAATATGCTCACCAAGAGGTTAATAAGCCTCTGGTCACTTTTATAAAAGTGCTTAAAACAAACACACAAGCACCCAAAAATTCCTACTCATACTAGTAGAAAATTTAGGAAAACTACTAGACTCTTTTAGGCTATACTAGCTAATTTTATGCACAAGTGTGCAAGCTAGCAGAGGCAAAATATACCTCCAACCTGTACCATAAGTGCTACTGGACCTCACAAAAAACTCATAAAAACATAGCTAGGAAACAAGGAAAAATATGCTTAAAAAGCTACACATGTGAGGAGATTTATTTCTAGTCACTCAAGTGCTACTCATGCTTTTGTGCTATTTAATAGGAAATATACCAGAGGTGAAAACCCTAAGGAAATACTGCCACAAGTACTTTTCATCCTCTGGTTTCAATACTAAAGAGTCATAATTTTCCCTAGTGGAAAACAAGACACAAAAACATACATGAATATTCTAGTGTGAAATCTAGTCCTTAAGCATTTCTTTTTTAAACCTATTTCAACCACAAGCATCAAGCATCCAGAGGTGTTATAAACAAACTAACAGCACCTAAGTGGTACTGGTTCCATGGAAAACAATCTAGCAACTAGCCTAAAGATTCATTTAAATAACTACTCAAAACATACATAAAAATCTAGCTATTAGCAAGACATAGGCATGGAAAACTAGTTCTAAAATGCTACCATTCAAACCATTTATTCTAACATGCTCATATAACTTGTATACATCATAACCACAATGGAAAACAACATAACAAGCAAGATCACATCATTTGCAACTCACAAAAGTGACATACAAAGCAAGATCTGTAATTAAAAATTAGACAGAAAGTAACCAAAACTTGTTCTGTCTCTCTAAATTTTTCTGTTGCTCCAAAAAGTAAATCCTTCTAGGATGTGGTAGTCCTTATCACTACAAAGCCTCTCCAACTTGCCTCACTCAAAAATAATATCCCAAACTCCCTCTAAAAATCATGGAATAGCCCACTGATGTTTTACCAAAATGGATGGCATTTCCAAATGGTAACTCACCTTGATGCAAACTAAAATTCTACTGGTAGGTATTTGAAAGGGCCTTCCAAAACAGTTGAGTTTGCTCAAAAAGGTTTTGTATTTTTGAAGTTCTATTCATTTCCATTTTTAGGGTACTGTCTGGCATATGATTTTTAGAAAAATCATAAAAACTCAAAACAAGTTTCTGCCAGTGGGATATGGTTGCAATTTTGTATGCCTAGTAGCACAAAAATCAGCAAGGTAAAATAAATTTATATGCTACCTTTTCTAAGCCTAAAGCTAGGATCTAGTTAAACTGCCAAAATAATGTCATTTTTGTTTTTAACAGAAAAACTGCCCCACGGGCCAGATCTGCAGCGCGCGGCCCAGTTAACGCGGGGCGCAGCCCGCCAGCACGCGCGCGCGCGCGAATCTGCACGGTTCAAAGGGGGCCGTCGATTCGCAGATCGACGGTCCCTGTGCCTTCTTCCTCCCCGCGCTTCCCTCCTCTCTCTCTCTCTCGACCCGCGGACGAACACGTCACGGGCGCGCACGGCACGGGCTAGTGGCTCACCTAGGGTGGCTGTGGAGCGGTGGGCGACGGCGGTGGTGTTGTGGGGTGCCGGTGGCGCGGCGTTGGCGAGGATGGAGCTCTCCACGTCCGCCTCCTCTCTGCGACGGCGAAGCGGGCACGGCGACGACGGCGCGGGGCAACCTGCAAACGAGGGAGGGCAGGGGGATGTCAGGGAGATGCGCACGAGTGCGGGGGTCACTGTGGAAGAGAAAAGAGGGTGGGAGGTGCGGTGATCGCGGCGCCACCTTGAGCTCGATCTGCTCGGGCCCGAAAATGGCCACGGCTTGCCTCGCTCGCAGAGAGCGAACGAGCAAGCGAGAGCTCGATGGGGTGGGTGAGTGTGGTGAGGTGAGTGCTGTGGCGAGAGGGATAGGCCTCTAGGGCTATCTAGGCACGAGTCCAAGGGGGAGGGCTCGGGTTGGCTTGGCATGGGCATGCCCTTGCCCCTTGGGGGTTCTCCACGGGTGGCAAGGCTTCCCATTGGTGCCTTGGGGTCAATCCAGTACCAAATGGTGAGCAAAGCCACAGCAAGGGCCAAGTGATGGGAAAAAGCAAAAGAATAACACTATTTCAACCACTATAATGACATCACACATTAGTCAAATGCCACATCAGTTTTCTCCCTCCCTGGTCAGCCAAAGGAGGATCCAATGCCACCTTCTAGAAGGTTACTAACATGGTTTTCGAATTGGCAAGGTGGCCTGGCTTGGATCAGTGCACAAAAGCTAAAAACATCAAGTCCAAAAGTGTATTCACTGTTCTGTCAGAAAAATTCAGTTAGGCAGTGTTTCTGAATTTTTCTAAGTGCTGGAAAAGCAGACAGAGATAGCAAAAGTTGGGCTTGTTTTCACCAAGCAAACCAGCTCTAAAATGAGTGATTTAAAATGCTCAACAAAGAACAACTATCCAAGTTTCAGATCCAACCATTTGATTTGAAAAATGATGGGTTTATGGCTCTGAAAATAAATGGCAAAGTAGGTACATTCTCTGTTTTTAAAATGCTCAAATTTCTGTCTTAACAAGATGGCTCAAAAACCATCTTGGCATTGTGTGTTAATTTTCTTTGTAGGTTTTTCCAAGAGTGTATTTTTGTTGTACTCATATCAGAGAGTAGTTTTGATCAAAGAAAAACCCTAATTGGATAATCCTTGTGATGGAAAACAAGGGTTGAAAACAGCTACTTGGCTGTTTTTCAGGGCAAAAATTATATTGGAAAATCTAATGGAATCTTTTCCAATTAATTTTATTTCAAGTTCAAGATGATTCCTAAACATTAATAACACACTTTCAAGTTGAAACAAAGGGTCACCTCAAGTCTTGAAAAATAATCTCATAAGAGCCTTAGTGGAAAACATGGGAAAACAATTATAAAGCAATGTGTTTCTTAGGAGAAAAACTCCTCAAGTGAGTGAAAAGAAACACACCACTAATATTGCATAGATAAACATCAGTACACAACATGTTGTCCACTTAATTTCATTACAAAGGTCTTAAGAGACTTGCTAAAATACTATTATACAAGTGCTTAAAAACAGGGATGTGACAGATACTACTGCCCTTAGAATGTGTATAGATTACACCGGCTTAAACAAACTATGTCCAAAAGATAGGTTCGCGTTACCGCGAATTGATCAAATAATAGATGCCACTGCAGGCTCTGAGCTCTTATGCTTTTTGGACGCATATTCCGGGTACCACCAAATACGCATGAAAAAGGAAGATCAAATTAAGACTTCTTTTATAACCCCTTATCGGACGTACTATTACATAACCATGCCATTTGGCCTGAAGAACGCAGGTGCCACCTACCAGCGTTGCATGCAACGTTATTTGCATAGTCAGATTGGCAAAAATGTCCATGTTTACGTGGAAGACATTGCTGTTGTAACCAAGGAAAAAGATACTCTCCTTGAGGATTTACGAGAAACCTTCGAAAATTTGCGCACTTACAAGATGAAGTTAAATCCATCAAAGTGCGTATTCGGGGTTCCCTCAGGAAAACTTCTGGGTTTCATCGTTTCTCATAGAGGAATAGAAGTTAACCCAGAAAAGATCAAAGCAATCTTAAACATCTCCAAACCTACGTGTGTAAAAGATGTCCAAAGATTGACGGGTTTCGCCGCAGCCGTCAGCAGATTTATTAGTCGGCTGGGGGATAAAGCCTTACCACTCTACAAGTTGCTGAAAAAATCCGACAAATTCGAGTTGACAGAAGAGGCAGATGCAGCGTTAACCCAGTTAAAGGAAACTTTGATGAAAGCTCCGATTTTGGCATCCCCAAAAGACGAAGAACCTATGTTATTATACCTTACGGCTACAAACCGGGTTATCAATGCAGTAATCGTTGTGGAACTGAAGAAAGACGAACAAAGCATACCAGACCAGCATCCGGTATATTATATAAGCGAAGTTTTCTCCGAGTCCAAACAAAGGTATCCACACTATCAAAAACTGGCATATGGCGTATTTTCGGCATCCAGAAAACTTCACCATTACTTCCAAGGACATTCCATAACAGTGGTATGTAAAGCACCACTAGGGGATATAATAAACAATGCGGAGGCAACTGGCCGAGTAGACAAATGGGGCATCGAGCTAGCAGCCTTCGACATTAAGTATCAGCCCAGGACGGCTATAAAATCCCAGGTTTTGGCAGATTTTGTCGCCGACTGGACGAAAGCAATGGAGAAAACACCAATGCCGGAGTCCGAGTATTGGATCATGCATTTTGACGGATCCAAGATGAAGGAGGGCGCTGGAGCTGGTGTAGTTTTAAAATCCCCTAAAGGAGATACAATGGAGTATGTATTACAAATACACTTCAATGCCAGCAACAACGTGGCAGAATACGAAGCTCTGCTTCATGGCTTGCATATTGCAAAACAAATAGGGGTCAAGCGCATTTTGTGCTACGGTGACTCAGATTTGGTACAGCATCAGCTCAACCAAACTTGGGATGCAAAAAGCCCTATAATGGCTGAATATCGGAGAACGGTGGACGAGTTCGCCATTTGTTTCTTCGGACTCGAAGTACTCCATGTCAAAAGGGAAGAAAATTGGAACGCGGATGCGTTAGCCCGCATGGGATCGAAAAGGGTAAAAATCCTACCACCAGGTGTATTCGTCCAACACTTGTACGAACCATCGATAAAAGGTGGAGATGTTGATTACCCTCTAGCTTCCGAGTCAATTGAAGTTATGCTCGTTAACCCGGATTGGACAATCCCATATATAAACTTCTTAGTGAATCACAAGTACCCGGAAGGAGCAGATGAAGTCTTGCAAAGGCAGATCCAGCGTCGATGCAAAGGATACACAGTAATTAACAATTGCCTGTATAAACGCAGTACTTCCGGAATTTTTCTGTGGTGTATTTCACCAGAAGAAGGACGAGAAATCCTGCAAGAAATCCATGCCGGAGATTGCGGACATCATGCTCAATCAAAAAGCATAGTCAAAAAAGCATTCCGTGCCAGGTTTTTCCGGCTAACAGCCAAGACAGATGCTGAGCACATAGTAAATACATGTGCAGGATGTCAGTATTACGCCAAGCAGACTAATATGCCAGCCCAAGCACTCAAAACTATCCCCATTACATGGCCTTTTGCGGTCTGGGGGCTAGATATTATGGGACCATTCAAAACTTCACGAGGCGGACTTACACATCTACTTGTAGCTGTGGACAAATATACCAAGTGGGTGGAGGTTAAACCCATCAAAAAGCTTGACGGTGTAACTGCCAGAAATTTCATCATTGACATAGTCATGAGATACGGCGTTCCACACAACATAATAACCGACAACGGGACAAATTTCTTCATTGGAGAGTTGGCAAAATATTGCCGACAAATGGGAATTCGCCTCGATCTCGCATCTGTGGCACACCCGCAATCCAATGGACAGGTTGAAAGAATGAATAGCTCAATCCTGCAAGGAATACGTCCAAGACTCGAATCTCCTCTTCATAGAGCAGCTGGAGCATGGGTAGAAGAGTTACCTTCTGTGCTTTGGAGTATTTTGAACGACACCAAACAGGTCAACTGGGCAAACCCCGTTTTTCCTAGTTTACGGTGCGGAAGCAATCCTTCCAACGGATATGATCCATGATAGCCAAGGGTGCAGGATTTCGACGACTCGGATGTCGAAAAAGCACGACAGGATGCCGTCGATCTCTTAGAAGAGGAACGAGAACTTGTGCTTCAAAGATCCGCCATCTACCAGCAAGGTTTACGACGATATCATAGTCGGAAAATCAGGCATCGTTATTTTAAAGAAGGTGACCTAGTGCTAAGATTGGTGCAGCAAAGAAAGCACAAACTGGCCCCAGTATGGGAAGGACCATTTTTCATCAGTAAAGCCATGAAGAATGGATCATATTATCTTGTCGACATTCGTGATACGGAAGATGATCCTGAGAAGCCGAATCGCAAAAGAAAGAGAAAGATAGATGATGAGCTAGGAGAGACAAAAATGCCCTGGAGTATCCAGCAGTTACGTCCCTTCTATACTTAGTTCAATTCTATGTAAACATCTTTGAGATCATGAAATAAAGTTGTCGGAATTCGTATATCCATGTTTTTTACAAGTTTATTATAGTTCAAAACATGATTCCACCTTATCTATTTCCCAATGATCTTACAAAATACTCAATGTTAACCCGAATTGTGCCTGCGTGCTCGGCGTTTAAAAACTGAATGATTTTCAGCCTATTCAAAGGCTAAAGGAAACTCGGATTGTGCCTGCGTGCCCGAGTTTCATTCAAAAATTCATTACTATTCTCTAAAGCATTATTTGATTGTTTATGTGCTGGGTCACTAGAGCTAGTTAGTAAAAATGCCCTTAGTATGATCCATGTTTTCGAGTTCAAACTGATTGGTTTTACCCAGTAACTCGGCATGAAGATTCATAGTACTATTGAGCCATTTCAAACACTAAGGACAGTTAAAGCACATAAGCCAGAGAACTTAGAAGATAAAGGAATATCAAACCCGGAAAAATTGCAAAGAATTTCATAATTAACTGCAAAAGGCGGAGAACTTGTTTATACAAAAGAATAGAAGCATTACAATATAAGGTTACATTGTAAAGTGCAGTAATGCTCCTATTTTCTACTTCCACCATCCAGGTCAAGAAGAATCCTTCAGGCATCCGAGTCTTCATCGCTGCTGTCGTTCTCGGCGGCTTCGGGAATCGCTTCTTCCGGATAGGTGAGGGAGATGTTCACCATGGAGGAGATCTTGGTGGCGTGACCCTTGATCTCGTCGAAGATGTTGGTCCGCTGGGTTTCCGAGTATCAAAGGGGGATACCGGACGCCACGCGCCAAGATTTGGCACTGGGGTAATGCATACGCATGAGGCCTAAGGCCATGCGTGCACCACCCCGTGCTGCGGAGCGCAAGGTGGACTCCTTGGATTCCGCCACCTCCAGGATAGCTTCCGGAAGTTTTTCAACTTCCGAGAATTCCCCAGTTATTGAGGGAAGGAACTTGTTGACCAGCTGCATGCCTGCAGCCCTGATCGCAGTCCATACCTTCCCAAAAGCTCGGATTTTCTCAATCCGAGTAAGTTCTGGGTTATCTCCTGTTTTTTCAGACAAACAACCAAAAGGTTAGCGAAAAAACAGAGAAGGAAATCAAGACATGCAAAAACCGGTAAATGATAGCAACTTACCGAGAATCTTGTCCATCTCGGAGCCTTCCTCAAGGCGCAGGGTTAAGGAATTCTCCAAGTCTTGGATAGTAGCCTTGTCCTTGTCTGCCTGCTGGGAGGCCTTGGATTGAGCAATCCTGATGGAGGGATAATAACCCGGTAGGCCAAACTCCAAGGAGTAACCCGGCCCAAAGGACGCTGAGCAGGGTCCGGCTAAGGATAAAGAAACTTTCGGAAGACCCAAGTTTGTAGGCCCAGTAACCCGGATTGTGGGTTACGGTAAAGGGAAGTTAGGGTTTGTGCGCCGTGTCCGGGTAGGATCCAGGGTGCGCCTTGGAGGGTAAGCCAGGGGGTACGGGTGCTTTATAAACCGACCCCTAGGAGTAGTTGATCGAGATCTAAGAACCCTAGCAATATCGCTTGATATCGAGCATCTAGTGTAACCCCAGAGTTGAGTTATTATATCAAGATCAGAGACTCGGCGACTTTGATTGCCGGCTACCAGATCGAGTTGCATCATGTTTTCCTCTGAGCTAAACCCTCTCCCAAACGCCTGTGTCGTCTTGCCCCAAGATCAGTTACCCCCGGTAACGTCTGCCGTGATTATCCCACGACAGTTGGCGCCCACCGTGGGGCCTGCGTCCAAAGGTGTTTACATTACGGGAGAAGCTCGGAAGAACATGGAGAATCTTGTCGTGGGCGAGATCTACATCGACCACAAAGGAGAAAAGATGGTGGACGATTCCGGCTGGGGGCCAGAGTCGGATCACCTCGAGTCCGGATCTACGGTGACGATCGGCCGGATCAACATCTTCATCGGTATGGTACGTACGCCTGATTTAAAGGGACAATATCATGTGCATACTACAGGAACTTCTAGCAGGAACAAAGAGACATTAAAGCAAGCGGTAAACTCGGTTTCCTCCGCTGCGCCGGGATACCTTAGATGGGCGGAACAAGAGGTAACGTGGAGTAGAAGAGATCACCCGGAAAGAGTAGAGCGTCCAGGAGTCTTGGCATTGGTGGTTGCTCCACAGGTTAATGGTTACGAACTGAAAAGGGTCCTGATGGACGGTGGAAGTAGCATCAACATCCTTTATTGGGAAACCTTCTTACGCATGAGTCTCAAAGAGTCCCAGTTACAGAAAAGTTCGACAGTCTTTCATGGGATCGTGCCGGGTCACTCGGCGAGCCCCGAGGGAAAGATCACCTTGGAGGTTGCTTTCGGAGAAGCGACGGATAATTATCGAGTTGAGTGGCTCACGTTCGAGGTGGTCAAATTGCGCAGTCCTTATAACGCGCTGTTTGGAAGACCGGCTTATGCTAAATTCATGGCTAGGCCGTGTTATGTGTATTTGCAGCTAAAGATCCCGGGTCCTAAACGGACTATCACCATACATGGGAACCGGGATATAGCGGCTGAGTGTGATGAAGGAGATTCAGTAATGGCCGAGCAAGCGTGCAGAAAGGAAGAACTCGAATATTACCGGTCTCAAGTAAATCCGGATGATAGAACAGCCTTGAAAAAGCCGAATACTGAGGACGAGAGAGCAAAATTCAAGGCAGCGCAAGACACCAAGAAGATATATTTTGTCGAAGGTGATTCCACTAAGCAATTTACCATAGGGTCTAATTTGGGAACAGAGCAGGAGAAGGCACTTGTGGAGTTTATTCGTTCAAATGCAGACGTGTTCGCCTGGACACCTAGCGACATGCGGGTATCCCTACAGAGCTGGCCGAGCACAGTTTGCATGTAGATCCCAAGTCCAGGCCCGTGAAGCAGGGTTTGAGGAAAATGAATGAGGAAAGAAGGAAGGCTATAGGCGAAGAGATCGCTCGGCTATTGGCAGCCGGCTTTATCATGGAAGTATTTCACCCGGATTGGTTGGCAAACCCAGTTCTAGTGATGAAAAAGACCAATGAGTGGAGGATGTGCATTGATTTTACGAGTCTCAACAAACATTGCCCAAAGGATCCGTTCGCACTACCAAGGATAGATCAGATTATAGACGCAGTAGCTGGAAGCGATCTATTATGCTTTCTGGACGCATATTCCGGGTATCATCAGATTAAGCTCAAGAGGGAGGATTGGGAGAAAACATCATTCATAACCCCTTTTGGGGCCTTCTGTTATAAAACTATGACGTTTGGATTGAAGAACGCCGGCGCAACTTACCAACGGTGTATTCAAAAGTGCTTCGAGGACCAAATTGGACGCAACGTCCATGCCTATGTGGATGATGTGGTTATCAAGACCAGGAAGGCGGAGACATTTATCGATGATCTAAAGGAGACGTTCAAAAATTTGAGGAGGTATCAGATGAAGCTTAACCCGACAAAGTGCGTGTTCGGAGTTCCAGCCGGGAAATTACTCGGCTTTATCGTTTCCGAGAGAGGGATCGAGACAAACCCGGACAAAATCAAGGCCATCCAGAGTCTGAAAAAGCCGGAAAATTTGAAGCATGTTCAAAAGCTCACGGGCTGCGTAGCAGCCTTGAGCCGATTCATATGCAGGCTCGGAGAAAAAGCAATACCCTTGTACCGGCTCTTGAGGAAATCAGATAAATTCGTATGGGATCAAGAGGCGGATGAGGCGTTTGAGGCACTAAAGAAACAGTTATCTGAAGCGCCAGTACTAGCGGCCCCGGGTCCTAAAGAACCTATGTTGCTATACGTGGCAGCCGGCCCCCGAGCCGTCAGTGCAGTAGTTGTTGTGGAGCGCAAAGAGGATGGGAAGGGTTACCCGGTCCAGAGACCAGTTTATTACGTCAGCGAGGTATTATCAGAAGCAAAGCAGCGCTATCCGCATTGGCAAAAGTTGGTGTTCGGGGTCTTTATGGCTAGCCGGAAATTGAAGCCGTATTTCCAAGAACACCCCATAACAGTGGTTAGTTCAATACCAATGTCGGATATCATCAGAAACTCGGACGCGACAGGAAGAATAGCCAAATGGGCGATAGAGATGGGGGATTATCACATCAACTACGAACCCAGGTCAGCAATCAAATCTCAAGCTTTAATTGATTTCGTTAACGGCTGGACACATACAAGCATGACTACAACGGTTCCAAACTCCGAGTCATGGATCATGCACTTCGATGGATCTAAGCAATACGAGGGATCAGGAGCTGGAGTGGTGCTAACGTCACCCAAAGGAGATAAATTAAGTTACGTACTACAAATTCACTTTGACTGTTCCAACAACGTGGCCGAGTATGAGGCCCTATTGCACGGCTTAAAGGCAGCCAAGGAGATGAACGTCAAGAGGATACGATGCTTCGGAGATTCGGACCTTGTGGTACAGCAGGTATCAGGAACTTGGGATAGAAAGGACGCAACTATGGCAGCATACCGCAGGGAAGTTGATAGGGTTGCAGGATGTTTTTCCGGGTATGAGGTGGAGCATATAGACAGAAGAAAGAATGAGGCAGCCGACGCACTCGCTAGACTCGGCTCGCGCAGTGAGCCGGTTCCACCTAACGTTTTCCTGGACGAATTATGGCGACCATCAGTTAAAACCGAGTCAGAGGAGGAATTGGCAAATCAAGACCCGGATTCAGGACTTGTGGCCACTGTACGTACTATTCCCGAATGGACAGAACCGTTTTTGGCCTACCTATCGCGAGGCGAGTTACCACAGCAGGAGGTATTAGCAAGGCAAATTTTGAGGCGAGCAAAGGGATATTCTATCATCAATGGGGAATTATATAAGAGAAGCGCAGCAGGGGTCTTTTTGCGTTGCGTAGCACCAGAAGAAGGCCGACAGATTCTCAAGGAAATCCATGAAGGCGACTGTGGACATCATGCGTCCACAAGATCTCTTGTGGCTAAAGCTTATCGACACAGATTTTTCTGGCTCACGGCTCTAGCAGATGCGGAACGATTGGTAGCAAGGTGTGACGGATGTCAAAGGTACGCTCGCCAAACCCATGTGCCGGCTGTGGAGTTACGGACCATCCCGTTAACTTGGCCGTTCGCTGTCTGGGGTATGGACATGGTTGGCCCCTTTCATATGTCACCATGCAAGAAGACACATCTTTTGGTGGCTATTGATAAGTTTACCAAGTGGGTTGAGGTTATGCCAGTTACTAATTGCAAATCAGCCACAGCAGTCAAGTTCATGAAAAGGATTATCTACCGGTTCGGGTATCCCCACAGCATAATTACCGACAATGGAACCAACATGTCCCTTGGTGAAATGGAGAAGTTCTGTGGCAACAATGGAATCCGGCTTGATGTTGCATCAGTGGCTCATCCGCAGGCCAATGGACAAGTGGAGAGGGCAAACCAAGAATTGCTTCGCGGATTAAAACCACGATTACGAGTCCCCTGTATCAGGGCAGCTGGCGCATGGGTCGAAGAACTTCCTTCTGTGGTTTGGGGTATCAATACTACGCCTAATAGATCTACTCAGATGACACCCTTCTTCATGGTCTATGGCGCGGAGGCAGTACTACCGAGTGATATTATTCATGATTCACCACGAGTATCAGCATACGTCGAAGTGGAGAATGAAAAAACCCGGCAAGATGCCGTGGATATGTTAGAAGAGCAAAGGGAACAAGCCCTGGAAAGATCAGCCATATATCAGCAGGATTTATGAAGGTATCATAGCCGGCACGTGAAAACCCGGGTCTTCCAGGAAGGAGACCTGGTTCTGCGCCTGGTACAGTCGAACGAAGGAAAGCACAAGTTATCACCACCATGGGAAGGACCGTTTATCGTAAGCCGGAATTTGCATAATGGGTCATATTACTTGATAGATGCAAGGGAAGAGTCGACCACAGTTAATGACACTGCTCATACCACTTCATCTATGCAAGAAAGAGACAGACCGTGGAACGTGGCTCAGCTACGTCCATATTATACTTAGCAAAAATTGTGTTGGCATATGGAATTAAACGATGTAACAGGCAGCAGGTTTTCAGACGTACTCTTTTCCTATCCAGAGTACCCTTGGGGACTGGACGGGTTTTTAATGAGGCGGCTTGCTGACCTAGATTTTTCATATCAAGTAAAGAGGTGATTATCAAGAAAAGAGATGATTATTATCAGGTTCTGTACTCTCAGTATGATGCGTATATTTAGGTCTTGGGGGCTGGTCGCTTGAATAGCACAGTTACGAACTCAAAGACCCGGCCATGATGCCTATGAGTTATAAGGGCCGATTACTTACAAACGAGTATGGCTACAATCTTATAACCGGACAAAGAAGTCCAAATTTCTTGGCTATTCTTACTTAAGCTCGATGTGACTCGCACTAAAGTGGCATGATTTGTTCGCTTACGATTACAGTCAGCCATGAAACCCGACGGGGCTTGACTGGCCACGTTTTCGTATAGATGTAACAACATGGTATCCACGCGAAAGCCGGCTTACAGTACAAGATAGTCAAAAGGGTCATCTAAACCACAAGTTATGCAGAGTACAAGGCTAACAGCTGGAAACTCAACGATTATTAAGCATAACTTCAAATCCTATGTGAAACGACTCAGGGATCTTTGTGAATTTAGCAGCAGGCAACTCGTTCTCCTTTCAAGATCAAGTGTCCTAGACTTGGAGATCCGGGTCCGGGTGATTTGAAATCTTGAAAGAGAAAAAATTGCTTACTTGTTAGAATTCCAAAAACCCAAATATCCGAGTCTTGGGGACTTGGGGACTTAGAAGCAAATCCGCTTGTCAACACCCATGAGACCCGGAAACCGAGTTTCACAAAAGGAACAATAAAGAAAGCCGGATATCGAGAGCAGATGAGTTCAAAAGTGGATAAATTTAAAAGGCCAGAAGAGGCAAAAGAGTATATCAAGACCTTATCGTACATCACAAAATCTCGGTGAAAGATATCAAAGGTGCACAGGCGCACCACCCAAAATATAATCGTTTAAACAGCGCATCATAAGAAGAGGCATTAAATATCAGGTATCACTCGGCGTCCATCTTGGCCTTGCACTTGCCATCATTGGTGGTAGCAGCAGCACCCGGATCAGTAGTACCAGCCCGCGCAGGAGGTGGAACGACTGGTGTTGAGGTAGCGGGGGCAGAACCGGCTTCAGCTTGCTTCTTGGCAGCCTCCGCCCTCAACGCAGCAGCTTCCTCCTTCCACCGAGCCAGCATATCATACGGCTCGGGAAGATCCGACTTAACCGCTTCACCAGCAGCATCATATGCAGGAACGAGGATATCAACATCCAGGTCGTCAGCGATCACGCTGGCCGGGTAACGGACCTCCTTCTGGACAGCCTGAAAATCCTTCACTGAGAACTTGGACCCATCAAGCTTGAACTCCGGGAAGCCGCCCATAAGCTTCACTAGCTCGAGCTTAGGGAAATAAGCCTTGGCAAGTGCAAGCCCCCGGGTTACTCCAACCCGGCAAGATGAGCGTTTCTAGTGCCAAATCCACTCAGGAATAGTGGAGAAGGCATCCAGCATTCTCTTCAGATCGACATGTCCCTTACCCGGCCACCGTAATTCCTGAAGGATCCATTTGGTTCCGGCGCATAGCTGCCGGATAACGCTCTTCATAGTTTTCAGCCTGGCAATGTCATCCTCATCCGGCATGGCTTCGTCCGGGCCTGAAGAAATGGAAACATAAGTCGGGAAAACTCTGGCTATTTATCAAAAGGATAAACCCGGAGGAAGAAACGTACCAAGTAAAGAACGATATGTGTCAGCAATTTGGACAGAAAGGCTTGTTAGATCATCTTCTGCTTTGTGAGCCCTTTTCCTATACTTCCTCATTATCATCCTATTCCTCCTGGCCTCAGCCTCGGCTGCTTCACGCAAAACCACCTCCTTTTCAATGAGCTTGGTGGCGTCTGCCAGTTTCTCCTCAGATTGAGTCACGAAAGACTGCATGGATGCAAACAAGGATTAGCCGGGTAAAGGGGCAAGTTATCAGTCGCTTGTATCACAAAGTCCCAAGCAAATTATGAATCAATTCACTCGGAACTTGGGGACTGGATAAGGACACAAGCAACTTCAGTTGGATTTACCTCGTGTTTGGCTATTAAAGCCCCCAAGATGTTTTCTTCATTAGCCCTCAAAGTGCGCATGGTTTCCAGCATCTGGGCAAACGTCAGGTCCTCGGGTCGAGGACCGGAAGGGCTGGCAGCCTGGTCGCCTGGTGGGGGAGCTCTCCCCGCCCTTGGGGTCGAGACCCGGACAGTTTGAGTATCCGGGTTGGGAGAACCCATCCTTGTATCCAGAACCTCGATCTCCTCGTCCACTGGTTCCGACGAGGAAGGAGATCCGGCGGCTCGGTGAAGTGGATTGTTCAGAGGGCCTTGTTCCTGGTTATTCTCAGTATCACCGCCAGTCGCGGCATCTACGTTCTTAGTCGGCTCCTCTGCCCGATGGTTATCCGTCTCTACATTTTCCGGATCACTGACGGTGACTTGAGTGCTAAAAGAAAGATGAGAGGAGGCAGTTAGCAGTGGTGGTTGAAACTTGTCAGGCGTCAAAGGAAATCATATAGCAAAAACTTACCCGGCATTCACGGTGTAGTCCGGCGGGAGCTCGCCGCTGGAAGCAGATGAAGTCGTCACAGGGACCACCAACGGAACCCGGAATTGCCCAGCGCGTGGATGGTTAGGAGAAGGGTGGCGTCGAGGAGAGTCGGAAGGACGAGACGGAGGAGCACTGGCACGATGGACGGAGGAGGTAGAGATGCCCGGGTTAAGGGGATCTTCACCCGGGGAGCTCCGAGTTACTCTGTGTTTGGCTGGGAGAGAATCCTTCAAGCACGATGGGTTTGATAATTGATGGTTAAGTCGTCGCATGGCGTCAAAGGAGTAAGGTTCAGAGGATAACGAGGAGAAAGGATCCTTGGACGCTGCCCCTCTGGTCTTCCTCTTGGCTCCAACTGTTGCCTCTTGATCAGATTCGGTAGCCTCCGGGTCATCCTCGTTGGTCTCACCTTCGTCCTCCAGCCCTGCGAACCGGGTGTGTGTTTGTGGGAAAAAGTTAAATGGGAGGAAAATGATGCAAGTAAAGATGATACAAGTTCTGTGCAAATACCTTCACTATCATCGGCCGGCTCGTCCTCTTCTTCCGGGTCTCTGGAAGGGGGGAGGGTTCAACTCTCCAGAAGGGGTCATCAGCCTAAGGCAAAAGAATGAGACTAAGGGTTAGAAGCTGTATCAAGTCAAAATGTGGAAATAAGTTATGAATATCGGATATTACCGCTGGAGCCGGGTTTTCCCGAGTAAATGGGGGTAACCCGGCGATGCCCTTTATCACCTCTAGCTTCTCTGTCAAGAAGCCCTTGATGGTCTTGTTGGTGTCGCCGGTCGCAAAGCTCTTGGTGGAGTATCGGAGTGCGTCCGTGGTATGCCCCGAGTACTCGCACATTAGTTTGGTGCGGATGGAATTGGGTTGGATCCGAAAATCAACCCATGTTTTCACTAAATTGAGCCCAAGGAGGCCTTGGGCTGAGAGGATGGCTATCTTAGCTAACGAGGGAAGGATCGCCTCCCTGTCTGAGTCAGGTGCAAAGGCATTGAAAGACTCGGAAGGTTCGAGGAGGTTCTCCGAGTAGCCCGGCAGTTTCTTTTCGCTGTCTGGGGAGGTATCGTGGAAATAAAAGAAAGACAGCTGCCAATGTTTGACGTGGGAGTTCAAATTGAGGGTTGGCATCGGTGAATTCTTGCGGCGTTGGAAGGATACCCCGCCGCAGGTAAGAAGTGCTCCGTCACCACTTTCGCAGCACGGCTTACACTGGAATAGTTCGATGAAGAGAGTCAAACTTGGCGGTATGCACAAGTACGACTCGGATAGAACGATGAAGTGGGTAATGTTCAACATAGAGTTAGGCCCTATGTCGAATACCAGGAGGCCATAATGGCTTAAGACCTCCCTAAAGAAAGGGTGACCCGGAGGACGGAATCCCCGGGTCACGTGCTCTACGAAGCAGATTACCTCGTTATCGGCGGGTGTGGGCCGGGTCTCGTTGCCCGGCGCTCTCCAGTGAATGTCCTTCTAAGAAGGGAGAATTCCTAATTTGGCTAGCTCGTCCAACTTGGCCTTTGTAGCTGTGGAACGCCCCCAATTGGCGGATATGGTTTGGGTAGTCCTTGCCTGAGTCGGCTGTTTTCCTTGCCGTTTGGGAGCCATGGGATCAACCTGCAAAACACAAGAAAAAGAGGCATAGGAAAGAAGACCCGGAAGTGTTGGATTATCCGAGTATGAGGTATCAAGAAAGTATGAAACTAAGAACTATCCGGGTATCGCGCTATGAGGTGGAGGTTACAAGGTATCCGGGTGTTAAGTATAACTGTGGAGATTATTGGTCACTTACGTACGGAAAAACATTTGGGGAAGATGGATGGTTGCCCATGTATCTACTGCAAGCAAAATAGCTGGAAAAGGAGGATTTTCCGGGTGTTAATGCAATGAGCGGAAAATCGAGGAGGAATGGATCTAGATGGGAAAACTTGCGAACGATTTTACGAGGGATTTGGTGATTAGTAATGGTAGGAGGATGAGTTGTAGTTATCAAGCAGGTGGTTAAAGGAGTTAGCAAGCATCAAATCGATCTAATTCGATGCAACCGGAAGAACGACTCACAGGTTGACCTAGATCCAATCCTGGATGAATTGAAAAATTGCGGGGCTAAATTAAACGAGTGCAAGGGACTTACTGAAGATATTGGAGTCTAGCGCGACGGCGGTGAACGGCGTGGCTCGAATGCCCCTTCGCGACTCTTGGCGAGTGGAACGAAGGCGTGGCGGTGAAGCTTGACGGCGGCGCGAGATGGCTCGAGGGCGAGCGCGGCCGGCGGCGGCTTTGCTTCGATGGCGAGCACGAACTTCTTGCGGTGGTGTTGCGAGGGTGTAAGGAGCAAGGAAGGAAAGGGGAAACTGAGGCGGAACGATGGGTTTTAGGTTACCCTCTGAGCACTATTTATAGGGTGAGGGTGAGTCTATCTCAACGGCCAGAAGCCGGAAATTGTGGGGTAATGGCTATCTACGTGGGTTCTGCGAGATATGCGCCAAGTATTGAGCAAAGTATCTGGACAAAAAAGAGAAGGAGATCCACCCCGTGATATCAGGGTCAGTTATCGAGTATGGGATCTTGACATTTTTATTAGGGTTTAGACCTGGAAAATTAAACCAAAGTGCTTGGGGGAAAACCCGGGTTACTATATGGCCACCATGGAGTAAGGCCTAGCTGTCTATCAAATCATCTTAACCCGGCCTCCGTATGCTTGTGTGTTTGATATCTTTGCAGGGAATAGCGAGCGCTTCAAGGAAGGTGTAACATCCCAAGTCTGAAAAACAGCCTTTAGAATGTTTGCTCTCTGTTATTTTATGTTTTGCATCATGGCATCATGTTGATTGCAATTGTTTTGTTTGTTTTCCATTTATTTTCCAACTGTTTTCATTTGTTTTCCTTTGTTTTCTGTTTGAATTTCAACTCAAATTTCAAACCCTTTGTTTCATCCTTGTGATGTTACAATTTCCAAAGTGAGAGTTCAAGTAAAAACAACCAAATTGCTTTCATTTTATTCCATGTTGATCACTTATTAAAATTGTGGGTTTAATCAAACAACTAATTTCCAAATCACCTTCATCTTCAAATTAAATGCATTAAGCAGAACCAATTTGAACTTGTGAATTTAATCAACTAATTTAATCACTTTAATCAATAGGGTTCCCCTATTAAAATCCTTGTTTTCAATATTAATCTATTAATTTCCAAATTGCTCAAATTCAAACCAAAACATTCAAAACAGAACCCAATTTGAAACTATAACAATAATAACCAAAACTTTCTCTCATATCTTGTTTTCCAATTAAATCAATTCGGGTCACCCTATCTAAAATTTTGGTTTCAATAATAATTTTTAATACTCAAATCACTCCAATATGAACTATTTCCAAACAGCATCAAATTCAAATGTTTTTGGAATTCCAAACTTGGTTTTGGGTGGTGTCTAACCTATTTATGCTAACCAAATTTTTCTGTAATTTTTGGAAAACCCCAAAGTATCTATCTCTTCCATTTTCTTTTGCTACAAAAAAAAGAAGAAAAACAAAATAGAAAAGGGAGAAGGAGAGAGTACAGCAGCCCACCCCATCCAATTTCTCCCCCAAGCCCACTTCTTTTTCTGGCCCGCTACCCTTCTGTTTGTCTTCTTCCTCAACAGGTCGTCATCTTCAGTACGACCGCATCACCACCGGTCGATCCCCTCCTCCCCCCTCCAGATGCTTGCCGTACTACCTCCTCTCCCTCCATAAAGCTCCACCTCTCCCCCACTCCTAGCCCTAACCCTAGACCCCATCCTCCCAGCCGCCATCTTTCCCTCCCTCTCTCTCTGAACCCAACACCTCTGAACCTCACACCCCACTCGAGCAGCCCCTTTCCTCCGGCGAGCGCCGCCGCCTTGGTCACCGGCGGACCGTGCCGAGGCCGGGAATGGAACCGGGGAGGTTCCCTCTCCGTCCTCGCTGCCTCGGCCGGCCCGGAGGAGCCCCGGATGCGCCGCCCCGTCGCCTCCCGTCGCCGGCCGTCGCCCTGCTGTCCGCTCGACCTGCTGCTCCTGTACCGCCCCGACCTCCTCCTGCTGCGCCCCTCGGGTGAGTGCTCCTTCCCCTCTCGCTACCCTCCTCCTTTCCCTTCCGCCACCATCACCCACACGGCCACCCCCACGCCCTAGCGCCTCCGGCGATTGCCCCTGCAGATCGATGTTTGATCTCTGTCGGTCGAGGCACAGCAGCGATGCGTGCACTTAAATTCAGTTAACTTCCGCGCAGCCACAGCTTAAGCCCCCCCCGAGTCCCCTTCCATCACAACTCGAGTAGCTAGCCCACTGGTTATGTCCCCTTGAGCGCATCAGGAGGTGGGGGGTTCGAATCCCCCCTCCCTCATTTTAACCAAAACATTTTTTTTCCCATGTGTTTGGTCACAGCAACATCCCAAAATCACACATAGGCCCCTGGTAATTAAATTCTAGCCCTGAAATAATATTTCCTAAGTCCCTAGATCATAAAAAATGGCAGATTTGCCCTATATCTTCTAAATTGCATAAATAAATCATTTTAACTCCAATTCCAACATTTTTATATGTTTTCAATACCAAATTAAATGTTCTATCCAAATATAAAATTTGTTTACTGTTTTGAATATTTTAAATTGGTGCAATATTTGAAAACTTGTCAAATTCACTTAAACTTGCAAAATTCATAACTTGGGCATAAAAATTCCAAATTCAACAAACCAAATATGTTTTCCAATCAACTTTTCATGTACTTTCCAAATATAAATTTTGTTTGCTGCTTTGAATAATTTAAATTGCTGAAAACAACTGTTTCTTGTTTAATGCATTTAAAATTGCCAAAATAATAACTTGCTCATTTTAAATCCAATTTCCACAAATAAAATATGTTTTCCATGCAAAATTAAACCACCTTTCCAAATATAAAATTTGTTTCATGTTTTGAATAATTAAAATTGGTTAAATGATTTGAACCTTGTTTAAATCATTTAATATTGTTAAATTCATAACTTGATCAAAACAAATTCTTTTGGGACATATAAAATATGTTTTCAAACCATAAAAGCATAAACTTTTCAAATATAAACTTTGTTATTTGTTTTGAACACTTTAACTTGTTGAAAACCACAATTACTTGTGTGACATCAATAAGGAACCAAAAATTCTTAACATGACAAATAAAATCCCACACTTGTTTTCTTCCTTTTCCATTTGCATCTAATATTGTTTACTTCTTGTTTTCATCATGCATGCATCATGCTAAACAACTTACACATGTTATCTAATTGTAGATCATTGCTTCAACCTCAATCATTTGCATCCATATGCAATTCACATTGCATATGGGTCCGATTAAATTGTGTTATTTTGTTGAGTAGTTTACTTTGATGCATCTATTAACATGACATGCATCATCCCGTGTTTGTGCACCTATGCCATGTATTGATTGTTCGTCTCTTTCGATTGTGTGTTTGCTTCTTCTCGCTTTAGACGACGACGTTGAGACCGACGAGACGTACGGTACCCCTTCTAAGGATTTTCAGCTCAGTACCAGGCTACTGGGTTTGCAGGCAAGTTATCACTCACATGAATCATCGAGTTCTCTTCCACACTTGTTGTCGATACTATCCTTTTGTCTATTTCTGCTAGCCCTATGAATCGATGCTTGTTCTCCGAACCCATCACATGCTACCTTGAGCCATGATATTGCCCCACCTCCATACCTACAGTCTTTGTTTGAGCCTGTTCTTATATAGCATGCTTAGGGTTGCTTTTGCTCGAGCCTGTCGTCGGTTACCTCTTTTACTATCGTACTCTTATTATTGTTACCGTATCGGGGCTCGAATATTAATCAATCAATCCTGTTAATGCTACTGTTAATAATAATTTGATGATAAGGCACCGGCAGGAGGCCCTTTGTGGTTTTGAGGCCTGCTAGTGTCGACCCCCTAATTAGGAAAAGG
Organism: Alopecurus myosuroides; assembly: GCA_028641055.1. Taxonomy (NCBI): domain Eukaryota; kingdom Viridiplantae; phylum Streptophyta; class Magnoliopsida; order Poales; family Poaceae; genus Alopecurus; species Alopecurus myosuroides. The sequence goes on from CM054062.1 coordinate 249,496,626, forward strand.
GTCTTGTCTACTGATCCATGATGAGCGCACTACCCGCATGTGGGAAGCGAGTATGGGCGCCCCCCTCAACTGACTCGATTCGCATCTCGTCCAAATCGCCGTACTAGTTCGGGTGTTCCATTTGCTGCATCATATGCAGGTACGAACCCTTGGCGCCAGGGTGGAACTTTTTGTAGTCAGCATTTAGGGCGGCGTGGTCTTCCAGTGCTATGAGGGTCCCCTTTTCTTCGTGGGGCTCGATTAGCCGCGCACGCACAGCACGCGGTGCTTTGGGCTTGATGCGAAGAAGGGTTGGTTGTGTTGAGTACCCCGCTTGGTGGGGTGATTTCCCATCTGGCGGGTTATTCATGCGTGTACGGTTACTATGGTGCACCCCTGCAGGGTAAATCTTCTCGAGAAGCCGTGTTTTCCGCGGTTATGGATTACTTGGTGAAAGTACTGGCTAACAAGTACTCAGGACAACTTCAACATAATGATCAATCATGTTTCACCCAATGATTAATAACTTGACTAGTAATAGGTTATTCACACAATAACGTGATTCACCTTATTATAACGGTGTGAGTTATCCTCGGATTGCTTCTTCGGATAAGGGGCGAGATCCAGGATGGGTTTGTTTGAAGTTATCTTTCAGTTGGTTACAATTCCTCGATCTTATCTTTTCTGTTAGCCGGAACTAGTAGTATCTTCTGTAGTTGGTTAGAGCAGCCCGCTGCAGCTTTTATAATACCCATCTTCTTCCGTTGAACCCAAGCATCCCGGCTTGTGTTGACGAGTAACTCCTTGATGAAATGTGAGTCTTGCTTGCCAGTACTTGGATGTACTGACCCCGTTGGGGCTGTGGTTTACGCAGACTTCGACTACGACTACGAGGATCACCAGGATGGCTACTTCGTGGAGTTTGACGAGACTGCAGACGAGTAGATAGCTGGACCCCGGGCAGGATCCAGGAACTTCGTGGATGGGCTCCGTCTTTTCGTTTCCGGCCTCTTAGGCCTATTTGGATCTTGTCTGTACTCAGACATGTTGAATGCTTCCGCTGTATTGTAATGATGTATTGTTGGGCCATGTGCCCTCTGAATGATTGTATTTGCTATCTCTGCTCTAATGAGAGCCATTTGCAACTTATTTCAATCTTTTGTGTCGTAGAGATCTGTTGTGATATCAGTTGTTCAACGCCGTTGACGTACCATGTGTGTATGGTTTGAAGTACGTCGACGGAAGTGCTTTCGATCTCTAGTGGATAGTTTACATCGACGATGGAATAGCAGGGCTTGTGTTGTCGCGCATAAGCGCAGGCCTACCAGGAAGCTGGGACGTGGGAGCAGTTATGCCCCATAATCCAAGCATCTGCTATCCAGTTCGTACGGTGAGTATCCCCTAGAAATCAGGGTGCGACAAATGGTATCAGAGCCTGTCTGCCTGTAGGATCCCTTTTTACTGGTCGCAGTTGAGTCTAGAAACTATTTTGTAGCTATATAGGAAAAATGAAACGTGAGAGTAGGAATTCTGCTCTTTTTCTTCTTTCCCCACCCTCCCTCCCTTTTCTGGTAAGGAAGTGCAACGTTGATTTTTCCCTTCTCATCTGAACTTTCAAGTTAGGATTTCACGAATCCTGGTTTCTCTGGGATAGTTATATCTACTAGTCCATAGGAATGGAGGTGGTTGTGACATGATTTATCATGTTGCCTACTCACGATTGAGAACGGTGGCAAATAGGCCCCGAAAGCAGATCCTCTATTCCTTAAGCAGTAGAAATTGATCCTTTAGAAGCCCGGATGGGTTTTCCGTAGTACCTCAGGAGTTTTGTTCTCGTTTTCCCGGAGTTGCTTCATTATCCTGTTCTTCTCAACATCCTTTTCGTCCGTTGAAATCTTGTTGTTGTTTTCCAATTCAATTCTTCTACCGGCGTCTAATCAAAACTTCCTCGTAAACTCTTATCCAGTTAAAGTGTTATTTGATACCGGAGCATCACATTCCTTTGTGTCAACAATCTTTTCCACAACATACAACCCAATTCTAGTTCCACTAAGCAATCAAAACTCTGTTCACTCTCCGGAATCTCAAATGTTGACTTCCAACATAAGTAAGAACAATCCAATTATAATGAGAGGCCACATATTCCTCGTTACTCTCATGTTGCTGATTCTGACATTGATGTCATCCTTGGTGTTCAATTGATGTCAATAACTCTGTTCCACCCTTATTACCGATAGTCTATTCTACAAATGAGTCAAATTCTATCCAACTATACACCCTCGATACAAAACCTCTCCCTTTATTTGAATATGTTCCGGTGGTTTCCAAATTCCCTGACGTCTACCCAAGAAGTTTCCGAACCTTTTCTTTTCTCAGTAGGAATCTCGGGGCGCGATTCCTTCAAGGGGGGGGGCGTTTTGTAACATCCCAAGTCTGAAAAACAGCCTTTAGAATGTTTGCTCTCTGTTATTTTATGTTTTGCATCATGGCATCATGTTGATTGCAATTGTTTTGTTTGTTTTCCATTTATTTTCCAACTGTTTTCATTTGTTTTCCTTTGTTTTCTGTTTGAATTTCAACTCAAATTTCAAACCCTTTGTTTCATCCTTGTGATGTTACAATTTCCAAAGTGAGAGTTCAAGTAAAAACAACCAAATTGCTTTCATTTTATTCCATGTTGATCACTTATTAAAATTGTGGGTTTAATCAAACAACTAATTTCCAAATCACCTTCATCTTCAAATTAAATGCATCAAGCAGAACCAATTTGAACTTGTGAATTTAATCAACTAATTTAATCACTTTAATCAATAGGGTTCCCCTATTAAAATCCTTGTTTTCAATATTAATCTATTAATTTCCAAATTGCTCAAATTCAAACCAAAACATTCAAAACAGAACCCAATTTGAAACTATAACAATAATAACCAAAACTTTCTCTCATATCTTGTTTTCCAATTAAATCAATTCGGGTCACCCTATCTAAAATTTTGGTTTCAATAATAATTTTTAATACTCAAATCACTCCAATATGAACTATTTCCAAACAGCATCAAATTCAAATGTTTTTGGAATTCCAAACTTGGTTTTGGGTGGTGTCTAACCTATTTATGCTAACCAAATTTTTCTGTAATTTTTGGAAAACCCCAAAGTATCTATCTCTTCCATTTTCTTTTGCTACAAAAAAAAAGAAGAAAAACAAAATAGAAAAGGGAGAAGGAGAGAGTACAGCAGCCCACCCCATCCAATTTCTCCCCCAAGCCCACTTCTTTTTCTGGCCCGCTACCCTTCTGTTTGTCTTCTTCCTCAACAGGTCGTCATCTTCAGTACGACCGCATCACCACCGGTCGATCCCCTCCTCCCCCCTCCAGATGCTTGCCGTACTACCTCCTCTCCCTCCATAAAGCTCCACCTCTCCCCCACTCCTAGCCCTAACCCTAGACCCCATCCTCCCAGCCGCCATCTTTCCCTCCCTCTCTCTCTGAACCCAACACCTCTGAACCTCACACCCCGCTCGAGCAGCCCCTTTCCTCCGGCGAGCGCCGCCGCCTTGGTCACCGGCGGACCGTGCCGAGGCCGGGAATGGAACCGGGGAGGTTCCCTCTCCGTCCTCGCTGCCTCGGCCGGCCCGGAGGAGCCCCGGATGCGCCGCCCCGTCGCCTCCCGTCGCCGGCCGTCGCCCTGCTGTCCGCTCGACCTGCTGCTCCTGTACCGCCCCGACCTCCTCCTGCTGCGCCCCTCGGGTGAGTGCTCCTTCCCCTCTCGCTACCCTCCTCCTTTCCCTTCCGCCACCATCACCCACACGGCCACCCCCACGCCCTAGCGCCTCCGGCGATTGCCCCTGCAGATCGATGTTTGATCTCTGTCGGTCGAGGCACAGCAGCGATGCGTGCACTTAAATTCAGTTAACTTCCGCGCAGCCACAGCTTAAGCCCCCCCCGAGTCCCCTTCCATCACAACTCGAGTAGCTAGCCCACTGGTTCTGTCCCCTTGAGCGCATCAGGAGGTGGGGGGTTCGAATCCCCCCTCCCTCATTTTAACCAAAACATTTTTTTCCCCATGTGTTTGGTCACAGCAAGATCCCAAAATCACACATAGGCCCCTGGTAATTAAATTCTAGCCCTGAAATAATATTTCCTAAGTCCCTAGATCATAAAAAATGGCAGATTTGCCCTATATCTTCTAAATTGCATAAATAAATCATTTTAACTCCAATTCCAACATTTTTTATATGTTTTCAATACCAAATTAAATGTTCTATCCAAATATAAAATTTGTTTACTGTTTTGAATATTTTAAATTGGTGCAATATTTGAAAACTTGTCAAATTCACTTAAACTTGCAAAATTCATAACTTGGGCATAAAAATTCCAAATTCAACAAACCAAATATGTTTTCCAATCAACTTTTCATGTACTTTCCAAATATAAATTTTGTTTGCTGTTTTGAATAATTTAAATTGCTGAAAACAACTGTTTCTTGTTTAATGCATTTAAAATTGCCAAAATAATAACTTGCTCATTTTAAATCCAATTTCCACAAATAAAATATGTTTTCCATGCAAAATTAAACCACCTTTCCAAATATAAAATTTGTTTCATGTTTTGAATAATTAAAATTGGTTAAATGATTTGAACCTTGTTTAAATCATTTAATATTGTTAAATTCATAACTTGATCAAAACAAATTCTTTTGGGACATATAAAATATGTTTTCAAACCATAAAAGCATAAAATTTTCAAATATAAACTTTGTTATTTGTTTTGAACACTTTAACTTGTTGAAAACCACAATTACTTGTGTGACATCAATAAGGAACCAAAAATTCTTAACATGACAAATAAAATCCCACACTTGTTTTCTTCCTTTTCCATTTGCATCTAATATTGTTTACTTCTTGTTTTCATCATGCATGCATCATGCTAAACAACTTACACATGTTATCTAATTGTAGATCATTGCTTCAACCTCAATCATTTGCATCCATATGCAATTCACATTGCATATGGGTCCGATTAAATTGTGTTATTTTGTTGAGTAGTTTACTTTGATGCATCTATTAACATGACATGCATCATCCCGTGTTTGTGCACCTATGCCATGTATTGATTGTTCGTCTCTTTCGATTGTGTGTTTGCTTCTTCTCGCTTTAGACGACGACGTTGAGACCGACGAGACGTACGGTACCCCTTCTAAGGATTTTCAGCTCAGTACCAGGCTACTGGGTTTGCAGGAAAGTTATCACTCACATGAATCATCGAGTTCTCTTCCACACTTGTTGTCGATACTATCCTTTTGTCTATTTCTGCTAGCCCTATGAATCGATGCTTGTTCTCCGAACCCATCACATGCTCCCTTGAGCCATGATATTGCCCCACCTCCATACCTACAGTCTTTGTTTGAGCCTGTTCTTATATAGCATGCTTAGGGTTGCTTTTGCTCGAGCCTGTCGTCGGTTACCTCTTTTACTATCGTACTCTTATTATTGTTACCGTATCGGGGCTCGAATATTAATCAATCAATCCTGTTAATGCTACTGTTAATAATAATTTGATGATAAGGCACCGGCAGGAGGCCCTTTGTGGTTTTGAGGCCTGCTAGTGTCGACCCCCTAATTAGGAAAAGGGTCTTGTCTACTGATCCATGATGAGCGCACTACCCGCATGTGGGAAGCGAGTATGGGCGCCCCCCTCAACTGACTCGATTCGCATCTCGTCCAAATCGCCGTACTAGTTCGGGTGTTCCATTTGCTGCATCATATGCAGGTACGAACCCTTGGCGCCAGGGTGGAACTTTTTGTAGTCGGCATTTAGGGCGGCGTGGTCTTCCAGTGCTATGAGGGTCCCCTTTTCTTCGTGGGGCTCGATTAGCCGCGCACGCACAGCACGCGGTGCTTTGGGCTTGATGCGAAGAAGGGTTGGTTGTGTTGAGTACCCCGCTTGGTGGGGTGATTTCCCATCTGGCGGGTTATTCATGCGTGTACGGTTACTATGGTGCACCCCTGCAGGGTAAATCTTCTCGAGAAGCCGTGTTTTCCGCGGTTATGGATTACTTGGTGAAAGTACTGGCTAACAAGTACTCAGGACAACTTCAACATAATGATCAATCATGTTTCACCCAATGATTAATAACTTGACTAGTAATAGGTTATTCACACAATAACGTGATTCACCTTATTATAACGGTGTGAGTTATCCTCGGATTGCTTCTTCGGATAAGGGGCGAGATCCAGGATGGGTTTGTTTGAAGTTATCTTTCAGTTGGTTACAATTCCTCGATCTTATCTTTTCTGTTAGCCGGAACTAGTAGTATCTTCTGTAGTTGGTTAGAGCAGCCCGCTGCAGCTTTTATAATACCCATCTTCTTCCGTTGAACCCAAGCATCCCGGCTTGTGTTGACGAGTAACTCCTTGATGAAATGTGAGTCTTTCTTGCCAGTACTTGGATGTACTGACCCCGTTGGGGCTGTGGTTTACGCAGACTTCGACTACGACTACGAGGATCACCAGGATGGCTACTTCGTGGAGTTTGACGAGACTGCAGACGAGTAGATAGCTGGACCCCGGGCAGGATCCAGGAACTTCGTGGATGGGCTCCGTCTTTTCGTTTCCGGCCTCTTAGGCCTATTTGGATCTTGTCTGTACTCAGACATGTTGAATGCTTCCGCTGTATTGTAATGATGTATTGTTGGGGCATGTGCCCTCTGAATGATTGTATTTGCTATCTCTGCTCTAATGAGAGCCATTTGCAACTTATTTCAATCTTTTGTGTCGTAGAGATCTGTTGTGATATCAGTTGTTCAACGCCGTTGACGTACCATGTGTGTATGGTTTGAAGTACGTCGACAGAAGTGCTTTTGATCTCTAGTGGATAGTTTACATCGACGATGGAATAGTAGGGCTTGTGTTGTCGCGCATAAGCGCAGGCCTACCAGGAAGCTGGGACGTGGGAGCAGTTATGCCCCATAATCCAAGCATCTGCTATCCAGTTCGTACGGTGAGTATCCCCTAGAAATCAGGGTGCGACAGAAGGATCCGTAAAGCCCAAGCTATTCTGGGGACTACTGATGGAGGGATAATAACCCGGTAGGCCAAACTCCAAGGAGTAACCCGGCCCAAAGGACGCTGAGCAGGGTCCGGCTAAGGATAAAGAAACTTTCGGAAGACCCAAGTTTGTAGGCCCAGTAACCCGGATTGTGGGTTACGGTAAAGGGAAGTTAGGGTTTGTGCGCCGTGTCCGGATAGGATCCAGGGTGCGCCTTGGAGGGTAAGCCAGGGGGTACGGGTGCTTTATAAACCGACCCCTAGGAGTAGTTGATCGAGATCTAAGAACCCTAGCAATATCGCTTGATATCGAGCATCTAGTGTAACCCCAGAGTTGAGTTATTATATCAAGATCAGAGACTCGGCGACTTTGATTGCCGGCTACCAGATCGAGTTGCATCATGTTTTCCTCTGAGCTAAACCCTCTCCCAAACGCCTGTGTCGTCTTGCCCCAAGATCAGTTACCCCCGGTAACGTCTGCCGTGATTATCCCACGACAAATCCCAAGGGCCATGTTGCTGGCCACCAGATCCTTTTGAGCCTTCATAAGATCCTTATGAAGGTCCAAATTCTCCTGTCGGAGAATCGCGGCATTGCCGGCATCTTCAGCTATTTCCTTGGCCTTAGCCAAAGCAGCTGGAAAGCAAGGAACAAAATTCCGAGTTTAGAAAAACTCGGGAAAGTACTTAGACAAAAAATGAGATAAGGAACTTCAGAGAATCGAAATATACCTGTTGTTTCCGACAGCCTTAGCTGAGATGATGCCAGCTCTGCTTTCTTAACATCAATAATAGATAGAAGGGTTTTCACCTCTTCATTCTTGATGTTAAGCTTGTTAAAATTTTCCAAGTTTATTTTATTAGCAGTATGCTGAAACGCGGAAATGAATGTAAGACACTTAAGTTAAAAACAAGCGTAATAAGAAGCATTAAGTGGACAACATGCTTTCGACTTATTGCTTGGGGGCTAGAGATATTACCTGGCTCATTTCCTGCAAATTTGACAAGGTTTCTTTGAAATCCTTTACATATTCAGAGAAAAGGATTCCAACGTGGTGAAGGCCGTCTTGTATGACCTGAAGAGGTGAAAATACGAAGTCATTGCGGACAATTAGCCCGCCTTGTGGCCAAGGACGGATTAGAGGGGCAGGAGCAAAGAATTTTCTAGCTTCTGGACGAATATATCCGAGTTCATCGAACGGTTCTTCCTTTACCTGGAAATTCCTGTCAAAAGTGGGAATGGGTTCGTCCTCCCCAGATGCTCGAAGATTTCTACCCGTCTCTGGTCCCGCCCTTTCCCTCGCATCCATGTTAGATGCAATAGGCTGGCTGGACCGCTGAAATTCTGCGCCCGGATTTGTGGTTTTCTCTTCCCTGCTGAATACAGCTAAAGGGGGAGAAACTGCAGCGGAAGATGGTTCTCCTTTGGCAGCAGCCTTATGTTTCTTCAGTTTCTTTGCCTTTAGAGGAACTGGAGCAAGGCTGAAAAGGGAAACATCCAAGAAATAAATATCTTAAATAACCGGAAGGGAATGATAAGTAAAAAGCTCCAGCAAAATACCCGGATACGGCGATAGGAATTTCGTCAACATTTATCACTTCTTCGAAGGTCACTTGTCTCTTGCGTTTCCGGCCGCCATAAAAGCCGGCATGTTTTTCGTCGAGCTCGGCGTCGGAGGCAAGGTCGTTTCCTTTAAGTTCACTGAACTACGGATATGGCAAAAGATTCGACTAAGTCAGGAAAAAGAGATAATCCGAGAGAAATCCAATAGCAAGGGAAATATGAATACCTTAGGGACTGGGTTTTCCTCGTGATACATTTCTAAACTTTCTGTGTACTGGTCGCGAGTAGCGACCAGTTGGTTGCCTCGTTTCTTGAAATCTCTTTTGGAGTAGGATTTATCCGTCCCTCTCATGCTATCTTTCGGCCCTTCGTACTCACAAAGGAGTCGGGAACGAAAAGAGAGAGGTTGAATACGGCGTCCAAACCAGCACAAAACAGTGTCTGTTCCAGTTAAAGGAGGCTGAGAAGAAGTAAGTTTGGCGATACGTCGCTTTATTTTCATCAAATCTTCCGGCAAAGTTTGCACCGCTTCGGCAGCCCAACTCTCTTGAGGAACGGCGGCGGAGTTGATGAATGGAGGAACCCCGTTTTCTTTCCCGGGAAACGGGATGTCATGATGGTAAAAGAAAGAACCCGTCCAAAAACTTGACGGATTCTGATGTTTTTATCTTTGGGTACCTATCTTCCCTGAATCTCCGAAGAGTGAAAGATATAGTCCCGCAGATCGGAAGAATTCCCTCTGTAGGGTTACGTTTCACTCCAAAGCAATATTTCCAAAAGTCTAGTCTGGGAGCTATTCCTAAGTACCCCTCAAAAAGGGCTTGGAAACCGGCTAGGTAGAGAATGGAGTTTGGTGGAAGATTATGTGGCTGAATGCCGTAATGGTTAAGGACTTCCAAGAAAAAGGCGGAAGGTGGAAAGCCCATACCTCTCGCAATATGAGAAGTAAGGAGGACGCGTTCCCCGTCTCTTGGCTTGGGCTCGGATTCGTCTTCCGGGTTTCGCCATTTATCTTTAACCAAAAGCCCCTCTTTTCCATTGTCGGAAGGAGGGATGGCTGAATGTTGCTCAGACTCCAATTTCCGGCAGATTCCTTCTCTTCCTCGGCTCCAGCGGCGGCGGACGCCGCGGCCTCCGCGGCCGCGAGCTCGTCGCCGACGAGTTCAATCTTCTCCTCCACCGTCTCGGGAGCGAACGGTGGAGTGAGCGCGGATGAGGATCCCGCAAGGTCCGCGGAGGCGAGAGAACTTCCCTCGCCCTCCGCGCCGCCCGTGGCCTTTGCAGCTCGTCGCCGGAGACCCGCACCGGAGAATCCAGTTGCGGGTCCATTGTGTCGATGATTTCGTCAATCTCTTTGGCGACGGCGCGGGCTGGGGAAGACGGCGGTGATGCCATCGGGTGGCGGCGATTCGGTCGATTCCCGTGAGGTCCTGGACGCGGTGGTGCGCTCGGGAGCTGCTTGCTGTGAGCTTGGGCGCTGGGAATGGCGTGCGAAGTGAAGAGCGGAAGATTTTCACGGTGGACGAAGACGGCTATTTATAGCCGGAATTTCGTCACGATGCGTGCTAACGGCTCTTTTGACCGTTGGATGGCCAACGCGTGTCACTCGCCGGAAAATCCGGGAAATGAAACGACATGATGATTATGGCTATCTCCTCGTTTCCCGCGAATATCTGTCAGAGAGATTTTTCTGGGTTTCTCAACTGTAACCCAAACGTCCCTTACGTCAGCAAGTTTTAAGCGCTGACGTAGGAAATTCCTTCTCCGTGAAGGATCGTGCGAGAAAAGCCGGATTTTCTGGATTCCGAGTTTTACGTTACCACCTCCTTTAAGGGGAGAAAAGAAGAATCAAGACTGCATGCCGATATTTCTCGGAAAAGATGCATTTGGCGAAAGACGGCGAAAACGGAGTCTCGATCCTTCTTGGGGGCTACTGTCGGATATATACCGATTAGGGGTATATCGGATGGTAGTCTAAAGTGCCAAATGGTAGTGGGCTACGGTCCATTGGGCGGCCTAGTAAGCTGACGCACAGAAGCCGGATTCTAGAAGAACCCGGATCACAGCCCACGTGATCTGGCTTGGAGTAGAAGGCAGATTCCTTACTTTCCAAGTTAATAGTTGCCGTAGTCTTCTAGGTTTCCTACTCTGTATGCCCTAACCCGGCTATTATATAAAGCCGGGCGGGAGATATGATAGATAGACAAGAAGCTACTAGCTAACTCGCCGAGAGGTTGATCCTCGACGAATAGCCAACAGAACCTCACGCTGTACTTTGTATACACAGGCTTTAGACCTGAATAGTGAGTTTGCAGGAGTAGGAACGTCGTATTATTACGACGTACCGAACCTGGGTAAATCCGTGTTTTCGTCCTTAGCGCAACCACGTTCCCCCACGTCTCTACCCGTAGTCTCATGGCACCCCCGTCTATGAATTCTACTATGATGTCTCGACATCATTAAGAGAAGAATATAAAGGGACAACATGACACCTGAGAAAAACAACTATCAATTATGACATAAGTCATTAAACCCCAATAACCTTCTTATGCTCATTGTCTTATTCATCTTATACCAGTGAGCATATGATCTATGAACACATCAATGAACCATTTGATCAACTTGCTACATTAAGTCAGCATTCCATAAGCATTCGACATCTCTATTCAAATTAACATTCAACAAACTAAAGCATCTCTGGATACAAGTAATGAATAACAACAAGTTATAACCTCTATTAGAGGAATTGGATTGAAAGCTAAATTAAACCAATCATGTATGAGACAAGCATCTATCTTATGGGAAGCAAAACAAGAAATGTATGGAAGGATAATAAAAGCATGAATTAACCCTTCATCTAGATCTTGTTATTTTGGCTAGACCATTGTATCCTGTTTCCCAATCTCCTCCAAGTTATTTTGCAAGAGAAGAAACCACAAGACAGGAGGAACTACCACATGAAGATCTTCAAGAAGATTATTTAGAGTGTTCTAGAAGTGTTATTCCAATCTATCATAAGAGTACTTGGAAACTCTTATATATTGATCTGATCTTATTAACACTCTTGAAATAGTATGATATTCCAATGTTAGTGTTATATAGAAGTAGTTTGATAACAAGCCTTGCAACCTTGTTAACAGATCACTTTTGTATACTCAAACAATTGAGTGTCATACACAAACAAACAGAAGGTTGAATAACCTAGTACATCTAAGCCTATTATATATGATTATCAATTTAGAGGCAAGTCTGGCCCACTTGTTAACAAATTCGTTTTATATGCACATGGCAACTTGATGTCATAAAATAAACTCACATTCTTTTACAATCATCTAAGAAAAATCCTTGTTTGGAGGAATTGGATGTTTTCACCACAATGGTGAAACAGTTGAGGATGGAAACCAAGAGAGGAACCTACCTGCAATGGACAAAGGTGATGACTGAAGACTAGTGGCAACTAGAGAGAAGAACATCAAGCAACAAAAGACCACAAGAAGCAACACTGCCTCAGTAAGGGATCATAAGAAATTATCCAGTGAATCATTAGGATATATTAGAGAACCAATAATATCTATTCATTGTTAAGCTCATCAGAGATGAGGAACACATAATAATCACTTTAATGGAGATAATTAAACCAGTATGAAATAATAACCAGCCATTGCATCCACATGTCTTGTGATATGTGGAGGTTAATGGTAACAAGCTTAATACCTTGTTTTCCATATCCTTTTCATATGTAAGACTAACAGATGAGAAACAATATTCATCTACATATAACCATGTAAATGATTACATGTTCTAAAACAACATGTGAAAATATCCACATTTGGAAACTGGTGGAAAACAAACAAATAAGATTTCAAAGCCACTCAAATTTCCATTTAATCAAGTACTAAAAACAGCAACCCTTTCTTTCACACACCTAAGTTAAATGTAAACCAAAATTGCTAAGAGTTCAATTATAAAAATTACAAAGTTTTAAAAAAGAAAACAAGTTTATTTACTAACCAAAGCATTTGGTAGGACTAGGAAGAATATTCCATATTTGGTGAATTTTCCATAACACATAAAAACACTACTATGTAGTGTTACCAAACTATTTTCCAAAAGGGATTGTATCCAAATTTGTCCAATTATGATACACCACCTTGTATCCACATGATTGGAGTGTATACTTTTATTAAACATGCTTAAGCATAATTTTAAAGCCATTAAATAAATAAATGAAGAGAAAACAACAAAACCACTTAATCTAGCACCCTAAGTAAAAATATAAATATTCTTCAAATTCACCAAAATAAAGCATGGTGAGGTGTAAAATTTGACGAGGAATTCAAATATATTTTTTATTAATTTTTATGTTTACAAGAAGACCCTGAAAACAAGGTTATATTCTCACTTTTAAAGACAGAAGGACCTCTTGGTAAAAATTAATTCATTCCAGGGGGTTATGGGGAAAAATCCCCTTTGTCGTCCTCCAGGCCGGCAGAGACGTGGCCGAGCCACCGCCGCCGTCTGCTACCTTCCTGCGGCCGCTCTTCTGCGCGGATAAGAAGGAGGAGGAGTCCTCCAACTTGCCCTCCTCCTCACTCTCGCACTCTCGCACTCGATGCTCTCTCTCTGTACCGAAATCGAACCAAACCCTAACCCTAGCTATCCACGGCCGCCGCCGTGCACCGTCCTTTCCGACCACCCCGGGAAGAACGGAGACCACCCCTAGAACCGCCATCCTCTCTTCTCTCTCCTCATAGAATCTCGCTTGCAGGGAAGCCCGGAGGCGGATGAATCAAATCCCCTTGTTCATCTCCGGCCGCCGTCGACTTCTTCTCGCCGCCGGTGATTGGGACCTCGCCGAGCTTCACCGACACCTCCACGAGCTCTAGGGTGAGAAGGGGAACCTTGGGGTGCTTTTAATTTCGCATTTGGTCGACGGATGCGTGCTGTCGCCGTTGGCCGTGCCTCGCCGCCGCGCCATTGCTCACTGCCGGTGACTCGGGTGACCATAAGGTCCCTGGCTCCGCTCGTTCAACTTCCCTCGGGCTCCTCTAGCTAGTGGGAGCTTTGAATCTAATCAATTTGCGGCGGATCGACGAATTCGAGCTCAACAGAAGACATCCTCTCCTCTGATGATGCGAGCATGATGTCATCATGACACCATGGAAGGATTTATTTTCTTTTTCTTTTAATTTTGATTTAAAAACCATATATGACAGGTGGGACCCACCTGTCAATTTAAATAAATAGAAATTCAAATAAACTTAATAAATCAATATCTTTTAATTTACTTATCAGAAAATGGTAAATAAAATATGTAATTGTTAAGAAAAACAAAACCTATATATTTATAAACTTTTCATAAATGTTTGATAAAGTTTAAAATTAAATATTTTCTTTAATTAAATTAGATCATTTAAAATTGAGAAAAATAATAAATACTAGCAAAGTGCCCGTGCGTTGCAACGGGTTTAAAATAACTGTTATCCATCAGATTATTTATCAATGAGATTATTCGGTCTGACGCGCTACAAAGTACTTGACAATTTACATCTAACATGGTATTACCATTAAGTCACACATCAGTCGATTTTCGGATCAGTTGGTAAGATGGAAAATTTATATCGAGAAATCCGGTAAGTGATTCATTGGCGTCGTGAATGGTTTTTTGGTGTTCTGTATCATAGACTCATAGTGTCCTTCACAACTCCTGTGGTATGTTTTACTGCTACCAAATATGCATACTGGTACTTAGTAGTTAGGAACTTCTAGTGCAGAGTTTTACATGACACTGCAATAATTTTGGTGCTGCTCCCCAAAGTATACCAATAATTGCTCTTTCATTCGTATACCAGGTAGTCCTGCTTACCATATTCACTTCGAATAAATTATCGTCTTGGCACTGGACTTCATAAATTAACAGATGTTGTTCCTGTCAGGGGAGACCTGTCAAAAGTAAGCTAAGGTTTGATAACATAAATCTGTTTGCAATACCTTCGCAAATATAACAGTTTTCAGTCATGGAAGCAAAATGATACATACCGCTTTTTCATACTTGTGAAAACTGGCAGCAAAGCCATATATTCCTTTTTAGAGCGACACACATATCATGAGTTTAGACTGGCCATATTATTAGATCCTAAGTTGCTGACTTCCAGAACGATATCATATCGTTACTGAATATTTCATGTAGGCCATTATATTAGGTACTGCAGTACCCCCTTCACTTTGTTTCTCATATGGGATGTTGTCATCCCGAGGAAAGAGGATATGGCATGCCCGAGGATTACGACAGGGTGACCCCACTTCTCCAATGCTCTTCGTTTTGGGCATGGAGGTGTTAACCGCGGTGGTCACGAAGGCAGTAGAGGGTCAATTGTTACAGAACCTAGCTGGGATCACGCCTCTTCAGCGCATCTCGGTGTTTTCCGACGACGTGGTCGTTTTCGTGCGTCCGGTGATGCAGGAGTTGCACGCAGTGAAGGAAATCTTGAGGATTTTTGGTGAGGCCTCGGGGCTGAAGGTAAATTACAGGAAAACCACGGCCACGATCATTAGGGCAGAGATGGGGGACGAGGAGCGTGTGGGCGAGGCGCTGGGCTGTGCCATGGCTACGTTCCCCATCAGGTATCTGGGGCTGCCCCTTGCGATTCAGCCGCTGACGAAGGCCCAATGGCAGCCGTTCGTGGACAAGGTGATTGCGATGGTCCCGGCGTGGCAGCGCGGGTTGATTCAGCGGGCTGGGCGTCTCGCGTTGATAAAATCGGTGATCACGGCCCGGCCAGTTCACCAGCTCCTAGTCCTGGATGCCCCAGCCTGGGTTCTTGAGGAGGTCGATCGCTGGCTGCGAGGCTTCTTCTGGAAGGGGAAGACATGTGTCTCGGGAGGGCAGTGTCTTGTGGCTTGGGATTCGGTGTGCGTGCCACAGGCTTTCGGTGGGCTTGGGGTTAAGAACCTGAGATTACATGGATTAGCTCTCCGCGCAAGGTGGGAATGGATTCAGCGAACGGACCCCAGTAGACCTTGGCAGGGGTTGCCGATGATGAAGGACACGGATGCAGCTGAGGTTTTCAACAGCCTAGTTAGAATTGAGGTGGGGAGAGGTGATAAGATCCTGTTTTGGCGTGATCGCTGGATCAACGGGAGGACGGCAGAGGAGATCGCGCCGTTGGTTGTTGACGCAGTGCCCACAAGGAGGAAAAATCGCAGGCTCGTCCTGCAGGCAGTGCATGAGAACATCTGGGTTCGCGACGTTACAGGGATTCTTTCGGAGGAGGGTCATCGCCAACGTGTTCGGCTCGCGGCTGAGATTGGTGCAGTGCATAGATCAGAAGGGGAGCCGGATCGTTTTGTCTGGCCGCTAACGCAATCTGGGCACTACTCCGCGGCCTCCACTTATGATCTGCTCCACCAAGGGAGAGTGCGGGATGAAATGGCAAAGCCGGTGTGGAGATCCTTTGCAACACCAAAGTGCAAGGTGTTCTGTTGGTTAGCGCTGTGCAGAAGACTATGGACGTCTGACCGTCGCGCTAGGTTTGGCTTGCAGACGACGACAAACGCTTGTTTCGTCTGTCTACAGGAAGAGGACACGGTCGATCACATCCTAGTTCAGTGCTCGTATGCAAAGGAGGTGTGGTGGAGATGTTTGCAGTCAGTTGGTATCACGCTTTCGGAGCCACAGGAGAGAGGGAGCTTTGGTGATTGGTGGCAATCAGCTAGGCGGCAAGTGAGCAAACTGGATAGGAGGAAGTTTGACTCGATGGTGATCCTCGCGGCTTGGTCTCTCTGGAAACAGCGGAATGCCAGAGCTTTCGGCAATGTTAGGGAGCAGATGAACACTATCAGTTTAAGTGGGAGAATCAGAGAGGAGTTCTTGCTGTGGGTTAAGGCTAGAATCGGTGGAGGTGTACCACATAACGCGAGAGAGTAGCGTTAGGGGTAGAGTGGTGTTCGTGGTGTCTTGTGTGCTGTTGTACGCAACGGCCACATGCTCTTTGTACTAATTTTATGCCTTCTATAAAGATAAGGTATGCCTTTGGCATACTCTATAAAAAAAAATCCCGAGGACAATTCTAGGGCTTGCAGAGAGTGTTGGGGGCAAGTATTTTCAAGTTGTTCTTATATAATATTCTATAAGCAGAGTTCAATTTGAAATTCCTTACAGCCTATCGGGATGCACTCTCATTTCTTGAAGCAGGCACATCATACATTCAGTTTGTTCTAGGATTATTAGACTTCATATCAGACTGCAAATATCTTAGTCCCGAGCAATCCATATTTTTCAGCAAAGAAAAGGTTTAGGGTAGAACATCTTGCATTTATGTGAGATATATATGTAGGTGGCAAAACAATTGCAAAGTATTTGAGAGTACTACTTACTGTTATTAATTCACTGTCCTTATCTTATTCTCCTCATTTATTTAACTTTGCACTGCTCAAACTACCTAGTGGATAGAACAAACCTTTGACACGGTAAGGTACCATCATCATCGTTAAGAGTGAGTGAGTAACAAAAATAAAAAGGCACCGTACCAGCTGGAATTATGAACACGAGATGATATACTCTGAAGAATGATACCACAACGGACAATTAAAAAACTTCCGTGATTGCTACAGAATTAGTTTCCAATTGAGATCTGATTAAATTTGTAGTACTCATGATCCGTCCTAGTCATTTATTATCAGAGAAGAAGATCCAGTTAGTAGGCACCTGGAGCATGTCCCGGTCTCTCTCCATGGTGAACATTAGCATCCCGAAATCGACGGTAACAAACTTGGCTGCCGCTGCCTCAGTTTGCAGCACATTAGCACGCCGCTCCACCGAGTCACGATCCCCACCACATCCTTGCTAGACCCGCAGCCTGCGGACGCCGAGATGCAGCTTGACGAAGCTGAGTAGGGCTCACTCTAGCCGCCGAGAGCACGGCTGGATCCATCTGCAACAGGTCCGGCTGTGGGCTCCTTGGGATTGCGGGATCGCCCCAGCGCTGCCAGTCCTCGTCCTCGTCCACCACGTCGCGGACATCGTCAAGGATCATGAAGTGTAATGCATGACGAAAGATACCAGAGAGGCATGAGGCAAGCCTGCGGCGGAGGAAACAGAGACAATAGGAAAGAAATCGGGTAGTTATTACTTGCCGGCACGGAGGATGGAGCCGACACAGGGAGGGATTTGGGCTGCCACCGGTGGCGGAGGACTGGGTCGGCGCGTTGGAGCCGTGTGCTCCTTCTTGAGAGGCTCCCGGCGGCAGCAATTCGATCAGAAAAAGCTTCTTGAGATAGAATCGAAAACATTAACCTTGTTGGACCGGGATTGGGTATGCCACGCTGGGGGCTGTTAACTGGTCACCAGGCCTAAACGATCGATCCGATGAACGGAGGAAAAGCAACGTAGGCACTTCGCCCTTTGACGTACCAACGAAGATGGCACTTTGACGTACCAACCAACACACGAGCCAAACGGATCAGGGAGAAACATAAGCCCTATTATATAGTAGAGAATTCACAAAATCAGAAAAATACAAGTAATATACCAAAATGATCCAAATGGCAAATGCAACTCATCTATGATGTTTTCAAAGTCATTTGACCAAGTTTCCATGTGTTCAATATTTTTCCTAATCATTTAATTCATTTAAAATTAATAAATTAATATCTTATTCAAATATTTTCAGAATACTTCAAATGAGATACCAAATTAAAGAGAAAAACATTTTGAACTCAAATATGTCAAACAAAAAACATTTTTTTTAACTTATAAACTTGTTTTTTAAAGGTATAATGGAATTCTATAATATTCCCTTATAACCGGCAATAACTACCTTAATATCATTTTCCTTATTAATAAAACCCACATATTTTCACACCTACTAAACCTATCATCAC
The DNA here is from genome assembly GCA_028641055.1 of Alopecurus myosuroides. Classification (NCBI taxonomy): domain Eukaryota; kingdom Viridiplantae; phylum Streptophyta; class Magnoliopsida; order Poales; family Poaceae; genus Alopecurus; species Alopecurus myosuroides. Next base: position 249,515,092 of record CM054062.1, read on the forward strand.
AAGTAATTAGAAAGTATTGTGATGATAGAGTTCACTGTATTAGTTCATCAATTTCAACTAAACTCATTGTCATTAGCTCTACACTTTTGGAACATAAAAGCAAACATGTTTGTTACCTTTTCAATAATTGTTTTCCATGTGCTATTATCTTGTTACCTCACCAAGTAATCAACACTTCTACTTAAACATGATAACAATTGTTTGTTAAGTAAAAGTGAAACACATGTAAGTCTAAAAGAAGTAATAACAAAATCACCTCAGGTAATAAAACAACTCACCTAAAGACTGTGTGATTATCTTATCATATCAAACGTGGCTTACACTTGTAAGCTGGGATGTTTTCTAGGATAATTCACGATGCATATCATTACTATGCATGTATCATCTTGACAATGTTTTCTGTAGTCCTTACTGGGACTACTTTGCTATCTTTCAGATGTCGGGATTTTCTACGTGACCCTCGAACCCGAAGACATGGATTATTATTGTTATTTCAATCTCAGGCAAGTTCATCACTTGCTCATATCCTTTGCAGTATTTCATAACGAACTATTTGCAAAAACCCTATCGTATTATCACCTACCCTCAAAAGAATGCATGATCCTATTTTTATAATAATATGACTAATTGAATGACTACCCGAGTGGTAGTGTTCTGTTTGTGGGTGGATGGGACCATGGTAAGATGAATAGGTCAATGGAAGGTTCCATCTGCATGGGAAAGTATTACCTAGGAATTAATCACAAATGCCGTCAGAACTCGGTGCGCCGTAAATACCGCGTTAACCATGGGTCTTCTATGGGGGGAGTAAGTCAGCTGTGATCATCTCTCGTTCGCATGTCAACGGACTGCCAGAGACGTACGCTGTAGGTCTTGCGGGACTACATGCACATGGGTGGGAGCCCTTACGTCCCACGGACTCTGGGTCTATGAGTGTCTGCCAGGGGCGCGTAGATCTCCATCGCGAGGGGTGGTGTCGTGGGATAATCACGGCAGACGTTACCGGGGGTAACTGATCTCGGGGCAAGACGACACAGGCGTTTGGGAGAGGGTTTAGCTCAGAGGAGAACATGATGCAACTCGATCTGGTAGCCGGCAATCAAAGTCGTCGAGTCTCCAATCTTGATATAATAACTCAACTCTGGGATTACACTAGATGCTCGATACCAGGCGATATTGCTAGGGTTCTTAGATCTCTGTCTAAACTAGACCTAGGGGTCGGTTTATAAAGTGCCCGTACCCCCTTGGCCCTATTCTCCAAGGCGCAGCTTGAATCCTATCCGGACACCGCTTACAAACCCTAACTTTCCTTACCGTAACCCACAATCCGGGTTACGAGGCCTACAAACTTTGGGCCTTCCAGAAGCTTCACTATCCTTAACCAGATTGCGCACCGTGTTCCTTGGGCCGGGTTACGCCTTGGAGTTGGCCTACCGGGTTATTATCCCCCCATCAGTAGTCCCCAGAATAGCTTGGGCTTCACGGATCCTCCTTGAAGCGCTCGCTATTCCCTGCAAGGATATTAAACACACAGGCATATGGAGGCCGGGTTAAGATGCTTTGATAGACAGCTAGGCCTTACTCCATGGTGGCCATGTAGTAACCCGGCTTTTCCCCCAAATACTTTTGTTTGACTTTCCAGGTCTAAACCCTAATAAAAATGTCAAGATTCCATATTCGATAGCTGACCCTGATATCATGGGGTAGATCTCCTTCTCTTTTTTGTCCAGATACTTTGCTCAATTCTAGGCGCATATCTCGCAGAATCCGCGTAGATAGCCATTACCCCACAATTTCCGGCTTCCGGCCGTTGGGATAGACTCACCCTCACCTTATAAATAGTGCTCCGAGGGTAACCTAAAACCCATCGCTCCACTTCAATTCCCCTTTTCCTTCCTTGCTCCTTACGCCCTTGTAGCACCACCGCAAGAAGTTCGTGCTCGCAATCGAAGCAAAGCCGCTGCCGGCCGCATTCGCCCTCGAGCCATCTCGCGCCGCCGCCAAGCTTCACCGTCGCGCCTTCGTTCCACTCGCCAAGAGTCGCAAAGGGGCATTCGAGCCACGCAGTTCGCCGCCGTCGCGCTAGACTCCAATATCTCCAGTAAGCCCCTTGCACTCGTTTAATTTAGCCCCACAATTTTTCAATTCATCCAGGATTGGATCTAGGTCAACCCGTGAGTCGTTCTTCCGATTGCATCGAATTAGATCGATTTGATGCTCGCCAACTCCTTTAACCACCTGCTAGATGTAACATCCCAAGTATGAAAACATCCCTTAGTGGTTCAATTTCTTGTTTGTTTTCAAGCAATGCATCATGTCATCATGTTTACTTATTGTCTGCATTTGTTTTCTATCTGTTTTATCCTGTTTTCACAACTCAAACCTAAACCTTATTCAAACATAGTTTCATACTTGCTCTGTTACAACTATTGGAACCAAAATAACAAATAAAAACAACCCTTTTATTCCTTGTTTTTCACTTCTCAAATTGTTAATTTAATCAAACCAATTATCAAATCAATTAATTAAATCATTAACTCCTAAATCATTTTCCATTTCAAACCAAGTTTCAAATCAGCACTCTTTTGAAAACATAACAATTCACCACATGTTTGTGATCCTAAAAGTCAATTTACACCTAGGGGTAACCCTATTCAAATACATGTTTTTATTAATGAGATAATAAATAAAAATCCCTCTAATTTGGTTTCAAATACAAAACCCTATTTTGAAATTTAATTTTTGAAATCCAAGCTTGCAGGGTGGTTTCTAATTACCTAAAAGGCTTAACCAAATTTTTTCAAATTTTTCTATAAGCAAAACCCTACCTTTTTCTTCCAAAAGCAAACTGCAAAAAAAAAATATATAAAACAGAAAAGAATAAAAGGAGAAACGAGCAGCAGCACCTAATCTACCGCCTGGCCCAGCCCACCTAACACCTAACAGCGCAGCAGCCCAGCGCAACGTACCGGTTCGCGCGCCAAGATTCGCGCAAACGTTCTAATCCTTCTTCGTCTCGCGGTACGGCGGAAATCCGTGGCGCCACGGCGACCCCGACGCGACCACGGCGGCCCCGCTGCGCCTCCACCCTATAAAGCATGCCCTAGGGCCCCTGCTGCCCTAACCCTAACCCTAGGTGCTAGCTACTCCTCGCCGCCGCCTCCATCTGTTTCTTCCCCGACGCGTTTGTCCTCCTCTGAACCTCTCGCCGGCGACAGCCTCTGAAGATCGTGATGGCGCCGCCACCTGGTGGTCCTATCTAGCCGTCTACCTGCGGGAACCGAAGCGCAGCACCGCCCTCTGCAACTTGGACACCGGAGACCCCCACGGTGAGCTGCCAATCGACGACGCCGCGTTTCTCTCCTCTCTCCGGCCACCGTGCCATTCTTCTGAATTCGCACTTCTCGTCGCCGTTGCAGAGCTTGTCGCCCACGATCGCTCGCGGAAACCAGTAGCCCTCGCCGTCCTCGACACGTTGAGCATCTCCGGGAGCCCGTAGCGCCACTGCTTCCCCCCCGTCGTCTTCAACACCTCCGCGGCCGCCGTCGTCACCCTCCGTCAGCACGCGTCGCCGTCGATCAATCCCAGTGAGCATCCGCCCTCGCTCCCTTCCTCCCTCTGCTTGCGCACGGCCCAGCGCACGTACTGCACACGCACAAGCAAACATTCGCTATCACCACCGCGCCAATCGCCGCCGGCGAGCAGTTCTGAACCTCTGTCTGTCGAGCAAGCATTAGCTCGTCAGTTAAAAGTTCAGAATTGTGCAAGCCGTAACCTTTTCCTCCCTGCGTGGTGCTTACTGACAACGAACGCGATTCACCGCAGTGGTTCAGACCAAACGCGCGCACAGCGAGCTCGCGGGTTCGAGCCCCGCGGCCGCAAAATTTTTGGAATTTCTCCTCGCGCGCGCGGCCCACCAGTCAGCCTCCCTCGGTGCCACGCGTACGCGCACACGCCACGCTGTCCGTAGGCCCACAGGGCAGTGCCTGTGGGTACACCTCCAGTGCGTAACAAAAGTTTAAAAATAAAATCTGTTAATTTCTAAATTCCTTTTAAATAAACAGATTTGAATAGAAACTTGGAAATTCAATATCTTTTGTTTTATAAATCCAACAAACACAAACTTGATGTCTATTCTGATCCAAATTTTATAAACTTTCCAAATATTCAACTTGTGTTCTGTTTTGAATTTTCAAAATACATTTAAATTTCAAATTTGAATAACTCAAATACAAATTGAAATAATTCATAACTAATTCATACTGTTTTCAAATAATTCAAATAAAATATGTTTTTCACACCTTTTTGAATGTTCTATTCAAATATAAATTTTGTTTTCTGGTTTGAATAATTTAAATTGCCCAAACTATTTAAATCTTGTTTAATTCAATTAAAACTTGTTTAAAATTGTTTAATTCTTAAATAATTAATCCAAAGTCCAATTTCAAATTGTGAAACATGTAATCCAACTAAAATTTGATAAACTTTTCAAATATAAAATTTGTAATTGGTTTTGCATACTTTAAATTGTTGAAAACAATCAATACTTGTTCAACACCATTAAGTACCAATAATTCCAAACTTGTTAATGTTTTCTAAAATGATTAACTATCATTCCAATTGCAATTAACTTGTTATTTTCTTGTTCCTCATCATGCATGCATCATGCTAATTCAACTACACCTAATGCTTAGTGATAGAACAATTAATTCAACTCCAAGCATGGGCTTCCATATGCAACCTTTGCATATGGAATCCACTTAAACTTGTGTCTCATATCAACTAGTTTAGTTTGGTGCATCTATTAAACATGACATGCATCATCCAATGTTTGTGCACCTATGCCATGTATTGATTGCCCGTCTTCCTTCGTTGTTGTTTTTGCTTCTTCCCGGTTAGACGACGACTACGTTGAGACCGACGATCCTTACGACACCACTACTCAGGACCTAGCCCAGTACCCGGCTACTGAGCTGCCAGGCAAGTTATCACTCACATGAATCATCGAGTTCCTTTCCACACTTGTTGTCGATACTATCTTTTTGTCTACTATTGCTAGCCCTATGTATCGTTGCTTGTTCTCCGAACCCATCACATGATACCTTGAGCCATGATATTGCCACCACCTCCATACCTACAGCCATTGCTTGTGCCTGTTATTATCTAGCATGCTTAGGGTTGCTTTTACTCGAGTCTGTTGTCGGTTACTACTGTTACTATCTTATTATCTGGTACCGGGGCTCGTTATTAATCAATCAATCCTGTTAATTGCTAATGGTAATAATAATTTGATGATAAGGCACCGGCAGGAGGCCCATGAGTGGTTTTGGAGCCTGCTAGTGTCGACCCTAATAGGAAAAGGGTCTTGTCTACTGATCCATGATGAGCGCACTACCCGCATTTGGGAAGCGAGTATGGGCGCCCCCCTCAACTTGACCTGATTCGCATCTCGTCCAAATCGCCTCATTTAGTTCGTGTTTTCTATTTGCCGCATGCATGTTTTTGCGAGCCCAGCGCAGGGTGGAACTTTTGTAGTCGGCATATAGGGGGACACGTTCTTAGAGTGCTATGAGGGTCCATTTTCTTCTGGGCTCGATTAGCCGTGCGCCCAAGGTGCTTTGGGCTTGATGCGAGGAATGGTTGGTTGTGTTGAGTGCCCCGCTTGGTGGGAGGCATCCCATCTGGCGGGATATTCATGAGTGTACGGCCAAATTGGTGCAACCCTGCAGGGATAATCTTCTCGAGAAGCCGTGTTTTCCGCGGTTATGGATTACTTGGTGAAATTACTGGCTAACAAGTACTCAGGACAACTTCAACATAATGATAAATCATGTTTCACCCAATGATTAATAATCTGACTAGTAATAGGTTATTCACACAAATAACTTGATTCATCTTAATCACAACTGTGTGAGTTATCCTCGGATTGCTTCTTTGGATAAGGGGCGAGATCCAGGATGGGTTTGGTTGAAGTTATCTTTCAGTTGGTTACAATCCTCGATCTTATCTTTTCTGTTAGCCGGAACTTGTAGTTATCTTCTGTAGTTGTTTAGAGCAGCCAGCAGCAACTTTTATATTACCCTTTTCTTCCGTTGATCCCAAGCATCAATGCTTGTGTTGACGGGTAACTCCTTGATGAACTGTGAGTCTTGCTTGCCAGTACTTGGATGTACTGACCCCGTTGGGGCTGTGGTTTACGCAGAGTACGACTACGACTACGATGCTTCCCAGGATGGCTACTTTGTGGAGTTCGACGAGTCTGCCGACGAGTAGTTAGCTGGACCAGGGCAGGATCCAGACCTACGTGGATGGGCTTCGCTTTTATTTATTTTCTCCGGCTTCTTAAGCCATGGATTTGTCTGTACTCAGACCCCCTTTGATTGCTTCCGCTGTTGTAATGGATGATATGTTGGGACATGTGTCCTCTGGATGACTGTATTCGATATTTCTGCCTTAATGAAGGCCAGTTGCCCTTATTTCATTCTTTTGTGTCTTAGAGACATTCTGTGTTATCATTCGTACCAAACTGTTGACGTACCGTGTGTGTTTGATTATGAAGTACGTCGACAGTAGTGCCTTAGGTTCCTAGCGGATAGTTTACTTCGACGGTGGAAGCAGGGCTTGTGTTGTCGCGCATAAGCGCAGGCCTACCAGGAAGCTGGGACGTGGGAGCAGTTATGCCCCATAATCCAAGCACCTGACTTCCAGTTCGTGCGGGGAGTATCCTCTAGAAACCTTGGGTGCGACACTAGATAGTTACCACTCATCCTCCTACCATTACTAATCACCAAATCCCCCGTAAAATCGCTCGCAAATCTTCCCATCTAGATCCATTCCTCCTCGATTTTCCGCTCATTGCATTGACACCCGGAAAATCCTCCTTTTCCAGCTATTTTGCTTGCAGTAGATACATGGGCAACCATCCATCTTCCCCAAATGCTTTTCCACACGTAAGTGACCAATAATCTCCACAGTTATACTTAACACCCGGATACCTTGTAACCTCCACCTCATAGCGTGATACCCGGATAGTTCTTAACTTCATACTTTCTTGATACCTTATACTCGGATAATCCAACACTTCCGGGTCTTATTTCCTATGCCTCTTTTTCTTGTGTTTTGCAGGTTGATCCCATGGCTCCCAAACGGCAAGGAAAACAGCCGACTCAGGCAAGGACTACCCAAACCATATCCGCCAACTGGGGGCGTTCCACAGCTACAAAGGCCAAGTTGGACGAGCTAGCCGAATTAGGAATTCTCCCTTCTCAGAAGGACATTCACTGGAGAGCGCCGGGCAACGAGACCTGGCCCACACCCGCCGATAACGAGGTAATCTGCTTCGTAGAGCACGTGACCCGGGGATTCCGTCCTCCGGGTCACCCTTTCTTTAGGGAGGTCTTAAGCCATTATGGCCTCCGGGTATTCGACATAGGGCCTAACTCTATGTTGAATATTACCCACTTCATCGTTCTATCCGAGTCGTACTTGTGCATACCGCCAAGTTTGACTCTCTTGATCGAACTATTCCAGTGTAAGCCGTGCCGCGAAAGTGGTGACGGAGCACTTCTTACTTGCGGCGGGGTATCCATCCAACGCCGCAAGAATTCACCGATGCCAACCCTCAATTTAAATTCCCACGTCAAACATTGGCAGCTGTCTTTCTTTTATTGCCATGATACCTCTCCAGACAGCGAAAAGAAACTGCCGGGCTACTCGGAGAACCTCCTCGAACCTTCCGAGTCTTTCAATGCCTTTGCACCAGACTCAGACAGGGAGGCAATCCTTCCCTCGCTGGCCAAGATAGCCATCCTCTCAGCCCAAGGCCTCCTTGGGCTCAATTTAGTGAAAACGTGGGTTGATTTTCGGATCCAACCCAACTCCATCCGCACCAAATTGATGTGCGAGTACTCGGGGCATACCACGGATGCACTCCGATACTCCACCAAGAGCTTTGCGACCCGCGACACCAACAAGACCATCAAGGGCTTCTTGACAGAGAAGCTAGGGGTGATAAAGGGCATCGCCGGGTTACCCCCATTTACTCGGGAAAACCCGGCTCCAGCGGTAATATCCGATACTCATAACTTATTTCCACATTTGGACTTGATACAGCTTCTAACCCTTAGTCTCATTCTTTTGTCTTAGGCTGATGACCCCTTCTGGAGAGTTGAACCCTCCCCCCCTTCCAGAGACCCGGAGGAAGAGGACGAGCCGGCCGATGATAGTGAAGGTATTTGCACAGAACTTGTATCGTCTTTACTTGCATCATTTTCCTCCCATTTAACTTTTTCCCACGAACACACACCCGGTTCGCAGGGCTGGAGGACGAAGGTGAGACCAACGAGGATGACCCGGAGGCAACCGAATCTGATCAAGAAGCAACAGTTGGAGCCGAGAGGAAGGCCAGAGGGGCATTGTCCAAGGTTCCTTTTTCCTCGTTATCCTCTGAACCTTACTCCTTTGACGCCATGCGACGACTTAACCATCAATTATCAAATTCATCGTGCTTGAAGGATTCTCTCCCAGCCAAACGCAGAGTAACTCGGAGCTCCCCGGGTGAAGATCCCCTTAACCCGGGCATCTCTACCTCCTCCGTCCATCGTGCCAGTGCTCCTCCGTCTCGTCCTTCCGACTCTCCTCAACGCCACCCTTCTCCTAACCACCCACGTGCCGGGCAATTCCGGGTTCCGTTAGTGGTCCCTGTGACGACTTCATCTGCTTCCAGCGGCGAGCTCCCGCCGGACTACACCGTGAATGCCGGGTAAGTTTTTGCTATATGATTTCCTTTGACGTCTAACAAGTTTCCACTCAAGTCACCGTCACCACTGATAACTGCCTCTTCTCATCTTTCTTTTAGCACTCAAGTCACCGTCAGTGACCCGGAAAATGTAGAGACGGACAACCATCGGGCAGAGGAGCCGACTGAGAACGTAGACGCCGCGACTGGCGGTGATACTGAGAATAACCAGGAACAAGGCCCTCTGAACAATCCACTTCCCCGAGCCGCCGGATCTCCTTCCTCATCTGAACCAGTGGACGAGGAGATCGAGGTTCTGGATACAAGGATGGGTTCTCCCAACCCGGATACTCAAACTGTCCGGGTCTCGACCCCAAGGGCGGGGAGAGCTCCCCCACCAGGCGACCAGGCTGCCGGCTCTTCCGGTACTCGACCCGAGGAACTGACGTTTGCCCAGATGCTGGAAACCCTGTGCACTTTAAGGGCTAATGAAGAAAACATCTTGGGGGCTTTAATAACCAAACACGAGGTAAATCCGACTGACGTTGCTTGTGTCCTTATCCAGTCCCCAAGTTCCGAGTGAATTGATTCATAATTTGCTTGAGACTTTATTATACAAGCGACTGATAACTTGCCCCTCTACCCGACTAATCCTTGTTTGCATCCATGTAGTCTTTCGTGACTCAATCTGAGGAAAAACTGGCAAATGCCACCAAGCTCATTGAAAAGGAGGTGGTTCTGCGTGAAGCAGCCGAGGCTGAGGCCAGGAGGAATAGGATGATAATGAGGAAGTACAGGAAAAGGGCTCACAAAGCAGAGGATGATCTAACAAGCCTTTCTGTCCAAATTGCCGACACGTATCGTGCTTTACTTGGTACGTTTCTTCCTCCGGGTTATCCTTTTGATAAATAGCCAGAGTTTTCCCGACTTATGTTTCCATTTCTTCAGGCCCGGACGAAGCGATGCCGGATGAGGATGACGTTGCCAGGCTGAAAACTATGAAGAGCGTTATCCGGCAGCTATGTGCCGGAACCAAATGGATCCTTCAGGAATTACGGTGGCCGGGTAAAGGACATGTCAATCTGAAGAGGATGCTGGATGCCTTCTCCACTATTCCTGAGTGGATTTGGCACTGGAAACGGTTGTCTTGCCGGGTTGGAGTAACCCGGGGGCTTGCACTTGCCAAGGCTTATTTCCCCAAGCTCGAGCTAGTGAAGCTTATGGGCGGCTTCCCGGAGTTCAAGCTTGACAGGTCCAAGTTCTCAGTAAAGGATTTTCAGGCTGTCCAGAAGGAGGTCCGTTACCCGGCCAGCGTAATCGCTGACGACCTGGATGTTGATATCCTTGTTCCTGCATATGATGCTGCTGGTGAAGCGATTAAGTCGGATCTTCCCGAGCCGTATGATATGCTGGCTCGGTGGAAGGAGGAAGCTGCTGCGTTGAGGGCGGAGGCTGCCAAGAAGCAAGCTGAAGCCGGCTCTGCCCCCACTACCTCAACACCGGTCGTTCCACCTCCTGCGCGGGCTGGTACTACTGATCCGGGTGCCGCTGCTACCGCCAACGATGGCAAGGGCAAGGCCAAGATGAACGCCGAGTGATACCTAATATTTGATGCCTCTTCTTATGATGCGCTGTTTAAACGATTATATTTTGGTTGGTGCGCCTGTGCACCTTTGATATCTTTCACCGGGATTTTGTGATGTATGATAAGGTCTTGATATACTTTTGTGCCTCTTCTGGCCTTTTAAATTTATCCACTTTTGAACTCATCTGCTCTCGATATCCGGCTTTCTTTATTGTTCCTTTTGTGAAACTCGGTTTCCGGGTCTCATGGGTGTTTGACAAGCGGATTTGCTTCTAAGTCCCCAAGTCCCCAAGACTCGGATATTTGGGTTTTTGGAATTCTGACAAGTAAGCAGATTTTTCTCTTTCAAGATTTCAAATCACCCGGACCCGGATTTCCAAGTCCAGGACACGTGATCTTGAAAGGAGAACGAGTTGCTTGCTGCTAGATTCACAAAGATCCCTGAGTCGTTTCACATAGGATTTGAAGTTATGCTTAATAATCGTTGAGTTTCCAGCTGTTAGCCTTGTACTCTGCATAACGTGTGGTTTAGATGACCCTTTTGACTATCTTGTACTGTAAGCCGGCTTTCGCGTGGATACCATGTTGTTACATCTATACGAAAACGTGGCCAGTCAAGCCCCGTCGGGTTTCATGGCTGACTGTAATCGTAAGCGAACAAATCATGCCACTTTAGTGCGAGTCACATCGAGCTTAAGTAAGAATAGCCAAGAAATTTGGACTTCTTTGTCCGGTTATAAGATTGTAGCCGTACTCGTTTGCAAGTAATCGGCCCTTATAACTCATAGGCATCATGGCCGGGTCTTTGAGTTCGTAACTGTGCTATTCAAGCGACCAGCCCCCAAGACCTAAATATACACATCGTACTGAGAGTTCAGAACCTGATAATAATCATCTCTTTTCTTGATAATCACCTCTTTACTTGATATGAAAAATCTAGGTCAGCAAGCCGCCTCATTAAAAACCCGTCCAGATCCCAAGGGTACCCTGGATAGGAAAAGAGTACGTCTGAAAACCTGCTGCCTGTTACATCGTTTAATTCCATATGCCAACACAATTTTTGCTAAGTATAATATGGACGTAGTTGAGCCACGTTCCACGGTCTGTCTCTTTCTTGCATAGATGAAGTGGTATGAGCAGTATCATTAACTATGGTCGACTCTTCCCTTGCATCTATCAAGTAATATGACCCATTATGCAAATTCCGGCTTACGATAAATGGTCCTTCCCATGGTGGTGATAACTTGTGCTTTCCTTCGTTCGACTGTACCAGGCGCAGAACCAGGTCTCCTTCCTGGAAGACCCGGGTTTTCACGTGCCGGCTATGATATCTTCGTAAATCCTGCTGATATATGGCTGATCTTTCCAGGGCTTGTTCCCTTTGCTCTTCTAACATATCCACGGCATCTTGCCGGGTTTTTTCAATCTCCACTTCGACGTATGCTGATACTCGTGGTGAATCATGAATAATATCACTCGGTAGTAATGCCTCCGCGCCATAGACCATGAAGAAGGGTGTCATCTGAGTAGATCTATTAGGCGTAGTATTGATACCCCAAACCACAGAAGGAAGTTCTTCGACCCATGCGCCCGCCGCCCTGATACAGGGGACTCGTAATCGTGGTTTTAATCCGCGAAGCAATTCTTGGTTTGCCCTCTCCACTTGTCCATTGGCCTGCGGATGAGCCACTGACGCAACATCAAGCCGGATTCCATTGTTGCCACAGAACTTCTCCATCTCTCCAAGGGACATGTTGGTTCCATTGTGGGTAATTATGCTGTGGGGATACCCGAACCGGTAGATAATCCTTTTCAGGAACTTGACTGCTGTGGCTGATTCGCAATTAGTAACTGGCATAACCTCAACCCACTTGGTAAACTTATCAATAGCCACCAAAAGATGTGTCTTCTTGCATGGTGACATATGAAAGGGGCCAACCATGTCCATACCCCAGACAGCGAACGGCCAAGTTAACGGGATGGTCCGTAACTCCATAGCCGGCACATGGGTTTGGCGAGCGTACCTTTGACATCCGTCACACCTTGCTACCAACCGTTCCGCATCTGCTAGAGCCGTGAGCCAGAAAAATCCGTGTCGATAAGCTTTAGCCACGAGAGACCTTGTGGATGCATGATGTCCACAGTCGCCTTCATGGATTTCCTTGAGAATCTGTCGGCCTTCTTCTGGCGCTACGCAGCGCAAAAAGACCCCTGCTGCGCTTCTCTTATATAATTCCTCATTGATGATAGAATATCCCTTCGCTCGCCTCAAAATTTGCCTTGCTAATACCTCCTGTTGTGGTAACTCGCCTCGCGATAGGTAGGCCAAAAACGGTTCTGTCCACTCGGGAATAGTACGTACAGTGGCCACAAGTCCTGAATCCGGGTCTCGATTTGCCGATTCCTCCTCTGACTCGGTTTTAACTGATGGTCGCCATAATTCGTCCAGGAAAACGTTAGGTGGAACCGGCTCTCTGCGCGAGCCGAGTCTAGCGAGTGCGTCGGCCGCCTCATTCTTTCTTCTGTCTATATGCTCCACCTCATACCCGGAAAAACATCCTGCAACCCTATCAACTTCCCTGCGGTATGCTGCCATAGTTGCGTCCTTTCTATCCCAAGTTCCTGACACCTGCTGTACCACAAGGTCCGAATCTCCGAAGCATCGTATCCTCTTGACGTTCATCTCCTTGGCTGCCTTTAAGCCGTGCAATAGGGCCTCATACTCGGCCACGTTGTTGGAACAGTCAAAATGAATTTGTAGTACGTAACTTAATTTATCTCCTTTGGGTGACGTTAGCACCACTCCAGCTCCTGATCCCTCGTATTGCTTAGATCCATCGAAGTGCATGATCCATGACTCGGAGTTTGGAACCGTTGTAGTCATGCCTGTATGTGTCCAGTCGTTAACGAAATCAATTAAAGCTTGAGATTTGATTGCTGACCTGGGTTCGTAGTTGATGTGATAATCCCCCATCTCTATCGCCCATTTGGCTATTCTTCCTGTCGCGTCCGAGTTTCTGATGATATCCGACATTGGTATTGAACTAACCACTGTTATGGGGTGTTCTTGGAAATACGGCTTCAATTTCCGGCTAGCCATAAAGACCCCAAACACCAGCTTTTGCCAATGCGGATAGCGCTGCTTTGCTTCTGATAATACCTCGCTGACGTAATAAACTGGTCTCTGGACCGGGTAACCCTTCCCATCCTCTTTGCGCTCCACAACAACTACTGCACTGACGGCTCGGGGGCCGGCTGCCACGTATAGCAACATAGGTTCTTTAGGACCCGGGGCCGCTAGTACCGGCGCTTCAGATAACTGTTTCTTTAGTGCCTCAAACGCCTCATCCGCCTCTTGATCCCATACGAATTTATCTGATTTCCTCAAGAGCCGGTACAAGGGTATTGCTTTTTCTCCGAGCCTGGATATGAATCGGCTCAAGGCTTCTACGCAGCCCGTGAGCTTTTGAACATGCTTCAAATTTTCCGGCTTTTTCAGACTCTGGATGGCCTTGATTTTGTCCAGGTTTGCCTCGATTCCTCTCTCGGAAACGATAAAGCCGAGTAATTTCCCGGCTGGAACTCCAAACATGCACTTTGTCGGGTTAAGCTTCATCTGATACCTCCTCAAGTTTTTGAACGTCTCCTTTAGATCATCGATAAATGTCTCCGCCTTCCTGGTCTTGATAACCACATCATCCACATAGGCATGGACGTTGCGTCCAATTTGGTCCTCGAAGCACTTTTGAATACACCGTTGGTAAGTTGCGCCGGCGTTCTTCAATCCAAACGTCATAGTTTTATAACAGAAGGCCCCAAAAGGGGTTATGAATGATGTTTTCTCCCAATCCTCCCTCTTGAGCTTAATCTGATGATACCCGGAATATGCGTCCAGAAAGCATAACAGATCGCTTCCAGCTACTGCGTCTATAATCTGATCTATCCTTGGTAGTGCGAACGGATCCTTTGGGCAATGTTTGTTGAGACTCGTAAAATCAATGCACATCCTCCACTCATTGGTCTTTTTCATCACTAGAACTGGGTTTGCCAACCAATCTGGGTGAAATACTTCCATGATAAAGCCGGCTGCCAATAGCCGAGCGATCTCTTCACCTATAGCCTTCCTTCTTTCCTCATTCATTTTCCTCAAACCCTGCTTCACGGGCCTGGACTTGGGATCTACATGCAAACTGTGCTCGGCCAGCTCTGTAGGGATACCCGGCATGTCGCTAGGTGTCCAGGCAAACACGTCCGCATTTGAACGAATAAACTCCACAAGTGCCTTCTCCTGCTCTTTTCCCAAATTAGACCCTATGGTAAACTGCTTAGTGGAATCACCTTCGACAAAGTCTATCTTTTTGGTGTCTTGCGCTGCCTTGAATTTTGCTCTCTCGTCCTCAGTATTCGGCTTTTTCAAGGCTGTTCTATCATCCGGATTTACTTGAGACCGGTAATATTCAAGTTCTTCCCTTCTGCATGCTTGCTCGGCCATTACTGAATCTCCTTCATCACACTCAGCCGCTATATCCCGGTTCCCATGTATGGTGATAGTCCGTTTAGGGCCCGAGATCTTTAGCTGCAAATACACATAACATGGCCTAGCCATGAATTTAGCATAAGCCGGTCTTCCAAACAGCGCGTGATAAGGGCTGCGCAATTTGACCACCTCGAACGTGAGCCACTCAACTCGATAATTATCCATCGATTCTCCGAAAGCAACCTCCAAGGTGATCTTTCCCTCGGGGCTCGCCGAGTGACCCGGCACGATCCCATGAAAGACTGTCGAACTTTTCTATAACTGGGATTCTTTGAGACTCATGCGTAAGAAGGTTTCCCAGTAAAGGATGTTGATGCTACTTCCACCGTCCATCAGGACCCTTTTCAGTTCGTAACCATTAACCTGTGGAGCAACCACCAATGCCAAGACTCCTGGACGCTCTATTCTTTCCGGGTGATCTCTTCTACTCCACGTTACCTCTTGTTCCGCCCATCTAAGGTATCCCGGCGCAGCCGAGGAAACCGAGTTTACCGCTTGCTTTAATGTCTCTTTGTTCCTGCTGGAAGTTCCTGTAGTATGCACATGATATTGTCCCTTTAAATCAGGCGTACGTACCATACCGATGAAGATGTTGATCCGGCCGATCGTCACCATCGATCCGGACTCGAGGTGATCCGACTCTGGCCCCCGGCCGGAATCGTCCACCATCTTTTCTCCTTCGTGGTCGATGTAGATCTCGCCCCCGACAAGATTCTCCATGTTCTTCCGAGCTTCTCCCGAGATGTAAACACCTTTGGACGCAGGCCCCACGGTGGGCGCCAACTGTCGTGGGATAATCACGGCAGACGTTACCGGGGGTAACTGATCTCGGGGCAAGACGACACAGGCCGGTGACTCGGGTGACCATAAGGTCCCTGGCGCCGCTCGTTCAACTTCCCTCGGGCTCCTCTAGCTAGTGGGAGCTTTGAATCTAATCAATTTGCGGCGGATCGACGAATTCGAGCTCAACAGAGGACATCCTCTCCTCTGATGATGCGAGCATGATGTCATCATGACATCATGGAAGGATTTATTTTCTTTTTCTTTTAATTTTGATTTAAAAACCATATATGACAGGTGGGACCCACCTGTCAATTTAAATAAATAGAAATTCAAATAAACTTAATAAATCAATATCTTTTAATTTACTTATCAGAAAATGGTAAATAAAATATGTAATTGTTAAGAAAAACAAAACCTATATATTTATAAACTTTTCATAAATGTTTGATAAAGTTTAAAATTAAATATTTTCTTTAATTAAATTAGATCATTTAAAATTGATAAAAATAATAAATAATTCACAAAATCAGAAAAATACAAGTAATATACCAAAATGATCCAAATGGCAAATGCAACTCATCTATGATGTTTTCAAAGTCATTTGACCAAGTTTTCATGTGTTCAATATTTTTCCTAATCATTTAATTCATTTAAAATTAATAAATTAATATCTTATTCAAATATTTTCAGAATACTTCAAATGAGATACCAAATTAAAGAGAAAAACATTTTGAACTCAAATATGTCAAACAAAAAACATTTTTTTTAACTTATAAACTTGTTTTTTAAAGGTATAATGGAATTCTATAATATTCCCTTATAACCGGCAATAACTACCTTAATATCATTTTCCTTATTAATAAAACCCACATATTTTCACACCTACTAAACCTATCATAACAAGTAATTAGAAAGTATTGTGATGATAGAGTTCACTGTATTAGTTCATCAATTTCAACTAAACTCATTGTCATTAGCTCTACACTTTTGGAACATAAAAGCAAACATGTTTGTTACCTTTTCAATAATTGTTTTCCATGTGCTATTATCTTGTTACCTCACCAAGTAATCAACACTTCTACTTAAACATGATAACAATTGTTTGTTAAGTAAAAGTGAAACACATGTAAGTCTAAAAGAAGTAATAACAAAATCACCTCAGGTAATAAAACAACTCACCTAAAGACTGTGTGATTATCTTATCATATCAAACGTGGCTTACACTTGTAAGCTGGGATGTTTTCCAGGATAATTCACGATGCATATCATTACTATGCATGTATCATCTTGACAATGTTTTCTGTAGTCCTTACTGGGACTACTTTGCTATCTTTCAGATGTCGGGATTTTCTACGTGACCCTCGAACCCGAAGACATGGATTATTATTGTTATTTCAATCTCAGGCAAGTTCATCACTTGCTCATATCCTTTGCAGTATTTCATAACGAACTATTTGCAAAAACCCTATCGTATTATCACCTACCCTCAAAAGAATGCATGATCCTATTTTTATAATAATATGACTAATTGAATGACTACCCGAGTGGTAGTGTTCTGTTTGTGGGCGGATGGGACCATGGTAAGATGAATAGGTCAATGGAAGGTTCCATCTGCATGGGAAAGTATTACCTAGGAATTAATCACAAATGCCGTCAGAACTCGGTGCGCCGTAAATACCGCGTTAACCATGGGTCTTCTATGGGGGGAGTAAGTCAGCTGTGATCATCTCTCGTTCGCATGTCAACGGACTGCCAGAGACGTACGCTGTAGGTCTTGCGGGACTACATGCACATGGGTGGGAGCCCTTACGTCCCACGGACTCTGGGTCTATGAGTGTCTGCCAGGGGCGCGTAGATCTCCATCGCGAGGGGTGGTGTCGTGGGATAATCACGGCAGACGTTACCGGGGGTAACTGATCTCGGGGCAAGACGACACAGGCGTTTGGGAGAGGGTTTAGCTCAGAGGAGAACATGATGCAACTAGATCTGGTAGCCGGCAATCAAAGTCGCCGAGTCTCCAATCTTGATATAATAACTCAACTCTGGGATTACACTAGATGCTCGATACCAGGCGATATTGCTAGGGTTCTTAGATCTCTGTCTAAACTAGACCTAGGGGTCGGTTTATAAAGTGCCCGTACCCCCTTGGCCCTATTCTCCAAGGCGCAGCTTGAATCCTATCCGGACACCGCTTACAAACCCTAACTTTCCTTACCGTAACCCACAATCCGGGTTACGAGGCCTACAAACTTTGGGCCTTCCAGAAGCTTCACTATCCTTAACCAGATTGCGCACCATGTTCCTTGGGCCGGGTTACGCCTTGGAGTTGGCCTACCGGGTCATTATCCTCCCATCAGGTGGAATCAGGCGTTCAACCTGCTGGTGGAAATGGGTGGGCATGCATTGTGCGGAGAAGCACGGTTTGGCTTGGACCAACAACCGGGCCCTACACCTGAGTGGGAGTGGACAGGAATGTACACCTGGTTGTGCAACATGGTCTTGGTCGTCCATGGGTAAAGTAACGCACCTCTGCAGAGTGTAAAAGGATGTAACATGTTACCCCCCTGTTCCGGGAAGGAACTGCGAACGCTACAGGAAAGGCAACAACATGAAGTTCTAGCTCCTGTGATGGTCTGGCGGGCATAGTTTTCAGAATTAAAAGCAACCTCTTGAAGAAAGTTTTACAAAAACTTGCATTAGCTTATGACTCTTTCGAGTCTAAAGCTGTAGATAGTGCATCAAACTACCCACTATATATCATGAACTTGCTGAGTAACGCTCGTTACTCATTCGTTCCCGTTTGATCCCCTGCTTAGAGTTGAAGCCCTATGGAAGCCGTCGTCGTGAAGCCATCGCTACCTCATGAAGCTAGGTGGAGTGATCTCTTACTTAGCCAGTAAAGCATCGTCATCAACAACGCTGGTGGAGGAGATTCTATCTAGGTGCAGGTGGAGAACATTCTTGGACTTAGCTGTTTCAAGCCATAGATTAGGGCTGACACCAGCCATGGTAGATTAAGTTCTGAGCTAGAGTAATCCTCCAGCTTGGATCTTCGAATTGCTTCTTCTGATGTTTCATTTGTTTTAGACCTTCTTGATTCATAAAAGAGATTCTCAAGAATTTGTAATGAACTTTGTATCCTATAGTTTTGCTTGGACCCGCTATGTTTCTGTTGTACCACTCTGAGAGATGTAATATTCACGGATAAGTCCTTCTGTGAGTATTATGTCACCGACTTGCGCACTACACATGCAGTGGTGTGCTGGATCACCACAGGAACAGTCAAATGGTCTAGTCACAGCAGGACTAAAAAAACGACTGCTCACACCACTAAAACGGGCAACCGGTGCATGGTTAGAATAATTACCTTCAGTACTTTGGAGCTTGCAAATAACACCAAGTAGACCAACAGAATACGCCCCATTTTTATGGTATATGGGGCAGACGCAGTATTACCAGCAGAGGTATGACACAACGCGCCCTGAGCCACATCTTACAAAAAGGAGGATGATGACCCACAAGTATCGGGGATCACAACAGTCTTCGAGGGAAGTAAAACCCAAATTTATTGATTCGACACAAGGGAAGCCAAAGAATATTTATAAGCCTTAACAGATGAATTATCAGTTCAGCTACACCTGGAAATAGACTTGCTTGCAATAGTTTATCAGTAGCAACAGTTTTATAGGAGTAGCAGTAGTGAAACAATAGCAGGAATGCAATAAAGACCGCAGTAGTGATTGTAGTAGACAACAGGATTAAAATACTGTAGGCATAGGGACGGATGAACGGACGTTGCATGGATAACATAATTCATATAATAATCAAGACATGGGAAATTGTAGGTAAATAATGATAAAGTATCCAAATACTAAGCAACCATAGGCTCATGTTCCGTATGTAGTTGTACGTGCTCGCAATGAGAAATTTGCACAACATCTTTTGTACTAGCAGCCCGTTTGTAGTGGGGCCTCAAGGGAAACTACTGGTAATTAATGTGCTCCTTTTAATAAAGCACCGGAGCAAAGCATTAACACTCCGTGAACACACGTGATCATCACATCACAATCATACCCTCCGGTTATCCCGATTGCTGTCACTTTGGGGCCTTGGGTTCCGGACAACGATATGTGTATACAACTTGCGGGTAAGATAAAAAACAATAATTATCCTCATGAAACAATAACATGTTCATATCTGAAATCATGGCACTCGGGCCCTAGTTACAAGCATTAAGCACAAAAAGTTGCAGCAACGATAGATAGCACTAACAACGGATACTAGGCACCATGCCCTAACAATCTTGCAATTATTACATGTGAAGGGGAACGTAGCATAGAAAACAAAAAATTTCCTACGCGAGAGACACCCGAAAGGCCAAGATCTAATCTAGGAGACGAAGTGTAACGGGCAACAAGAGGGTTAAGGAGAACACATACCCTCGAAGACTCAAAGTGGTACGAGATCAAATCTCGTTGTTGGCGTAGTCGTACTCACACCGATCCCGATAGCGAGAAGATGGCACCGCAATCCGGCGGTGCATCCGTGATCGGTCACACGTACGGTTGATGACGACCTCCGTTCCCTCGTTCCAGCGGGGCGCGGAAGTAGAGGATCCCTCGGAAAACTCCAGCAGCACGACGACGTGGTGGTGGTGAAGAATCCCACGGTCAGGGCTTCGCCAAGCCGGAGACCATGAAATGGAGCAGCGGGTGGAGGGAAAAGGAATTGGCCAAGTGTGTGGAGGAGGGAGAGCTCTCACCCTCCTTTTATAGGAGAGGGGGAGGCAGCCCAAGGGGGGTGCGGCCAGCCCATGGGGTTGCCCCCACCTCTTCCCTCATCATGTGAGTGGACACTCCACTCACACCCACTCATTTCCCCATTATTTCCCACTTGGAAAATCCAAAGGTTTTCTTTTAATAAATAAATAAAACCTTTTTATTTCTTTATTTCAGCATTTGTTAATTCTATTAACAAACTTTTGCATATAGCACCTCGAATCATTTGTTAATTCTATTAACAACCATTCGACGAAAAACCCCTTGAACTATTTCAATTTTCCCCGAAACAATTTTGGTGCTGTCCAAAATATTCTTCGATATTCCGTATCCTCTCAAACGCGTCATCGAACCTTAAGTGTGTCACCCTACGGTTCGCGAATAAGATAGACATGATCGAGACTCCTCTCCGATCAATAATCAACAGCGGGATCTGGAGATCCGTGATGACTCCTATATATTCAACGATGACTCTCGTGATCGTGTGAACCAACAACGCCGTGAACTATTCCCTTTGTCTCGCGATATTTTACTTGTCCGAGATTCGATCATTGGTATCAACCATACCTTGTTCAATCTCGTTACCGACAAGTACTCTTTTCTCGTTCCCGTGATATAACATCCTTGTGATCATATCACGTGCTTGCAAGCGGTTTCGATGTGATATCACCGAGAGGGCCCAGAGTATATCTCTCCGTCATTTGGATGGACAAATCCCACTCTTGATCCATGATCCTCAACTAATACTTTCCGAATACTCAACGACACCTTTATAGTCACCCTGTTACGGTGTGACGTTTGATGCCATCAAAGCACTCTTCCGGTATCAGTGATTGACATGATCTCATGGTATAAGGAATAAGTTACTTCGTGTGTTTGATATAACAATGTAAACTAAATGACTTGATCGCATTGCTATATTCTCTTTGGGTATATGTTCATCACATCATTCTTCTAATGACATGACCCCGTTATTAATAACATCCAATGTTCATGATCAGGAAACCTTGATCATCTATTAATCAACGAGCTAGTTAAAAGAGAGGCTTTACTAGGAACCATTGTTTGTTTATTAAGCACACATGTATTAACGTTTCCGGTTAATACAATTCTAGCATGAGAAATAAACATTCATCATAAACAAGAAATAAGATAATAACCATTTTATTATTGCCTCTCGGGCATATTCCCTTCAGTCTCCCACTTGCACTAGAGTCAATAATCTAGTCTGTAAGCACTTAACACATATGGCGTACCAGTGTTATTACCATGCTTCGCATGTGGTAAACATTATCAAAAAGATCTGAACTGTTCAGGTCCTATTGTATTTGCATGTTCTTTGCGTCTACACGCATCACTCATTCTCTAATGAGATGGCTTTGTATATATATGGTCAATTGGTGAAAACTTAATTCCTCAGCTTAAACTGATGTCACTAACATTGTGAAAATGTAGCTTCATAGTGTTAGCATTCTTGGAAACTCACCAAGTTCCGGTGATACCTTAATTCCTCAGCTTAAACTGATGTTACTAACATTGTGAAAATGTAGCTTCATACTTTCAGCATTCTTGGAAATTCACCAAGTTCAATAAAGAACTCCTTGACACAAAATACGCTTATAATCAGTTGTCAACACAACGATATACTTTAGCCTTTGTTGTAGTATCTGTCACAATATTTTAATTTTGAAACTCTTTCAAATCCAGCATGGAACTTTCTTCCATCCTATTGTGCTACCGTTCATCACATATTTTAATTGAGATAAAATTACTTGAATAAATGACAAGACTATTAGTGTAACATATTACAACTAATATTTTGTCATTACTATATAGGAAAACATATCCTTAGCATTTCTAAAATGACACAAGGATCTCTCCCACTGTTGTCTAATCATCATATGAATTATCCTACTATAACATTTTATAGCATAGGACTCATCTGGTTGTGTACATAGCATGGAAACATGACTTAGAAATCTCAATTTCAATGATGCTCATCATGTGTCAAAACACATGAATCTTGCTCAATTATTTTCCATGTGACAAGAACTCCTTCTTGTCATTTTCATATTGACTTACTTCAATATTTCATCTATGTAATTTGGCTTCAATCATATCAGGCGCTTCAATCCATCTTTTATAGATATCGATGCCCAATATCTTCTAAGCCTTTCATCAATATGAAAATCTTAACCGTGTTAATTTAAAATACATATTTTCCAATCAACCATATGTCATCTACATAAAGTATTGGAAATATGTCTTAGCGCTCCCACTTAATTTCTTGTAACTTTACAAGCATCTTTATCGTTCATGATGGAATCAAACTCTTTTGATAACTTCATTAAGGTAAAGATTTCAACTTCGTTATGCTCACTTCAACCATTGAAGTGTGCATACCTTTCTAGCAACCTTTTTGAATTTTACAAAACTCTCAGACTGTGTCAAGTACACATCCTTGATAAAACTTCCTTGAGAGGAGAGTTGGTTTTGTTATTCAACTGCCATATCATAATATGTAACCTTTTGCTAGAACTATCCGCAAAGACTAAAGCATCACTACGGAAGATCGAAAATCTTGTAGTAGTTAACTCTTTGAACTTCGTCGAAAACAACTTTTCGATAAGTACAACTTTAATAAGATGTAAAATACATGTCTTTGTCGCTATATAGACCCTTTTGCTATCGTTAGGCATCATGCCTATCGAAAGGACTACCAAGTCACATACTTGATATTCATACAAGGATACTATGGCGGATATAATGACTCATAGTCAATTTTACGAAGCCAGGGCCCATCATTTGCTTCCTTTATAAGGTTCAGGTCCTTTTGTTGTCAAAACAACACTTTACACTTAAACCACAAGTTGTTCTAAGTACAAAGTTTTTGGACTTTACTGGTACAGTTCGCAAACTCATTTGAAGTATCTACAACATTTGTAGTGTCTTCTACTTAGTCAAAATAGTAAACCCCGGAACAACTTCCAGTGCTGCGCTACTCTTGACATGATAACGAAGATTCTCTAACCTCGTTGAGTTTGTACTGTGCTCCCACTCACTTGTTTCGCAAGAACTACTTTCTCGAGAAATCAACCCTTTCTGACAAACAACATTTGTCTTTTGGTTCGGTGATAGAGAAATACCCAATGTTTTATTTGGGATAACCTTATAAACATATATTTATCCTATTTTGGTTGTAAACATTTTACACATGCTATGCATACCAAAACTTAAGAAAAATGACAATTCGGGTCATTACCCAAACCATATCTTATATGTTGTCAATTTCAGCGGATCATGAT
The DNA here is from genome assembly GCA_028641055.1 of Alopecurus myosuroides. Classification (NCBI taxonomy): domain Eukaryota; kingdom Viridiplantae; phylum Streptophyta; class Magnoliopsida; order Poales; family Poaceae; genus Alopecurus; species Alopecurus myosuroides. The sequence continues at coordinate 249,538,817 of CM054062.1, forward strand.
GGTGCTCTTTTCAGTGGAAAAACGGTTGTCACTAATGTATAAACTACAAAATTATAATGGCAATTTTATTAATCTTACCATGTCAAACAGGGTTTGATTTTGTCTTTTGAATACTCCAAACTAATGTGGGGTATTCGAGAAGTATAAGTTGTAGAACAATTCTGCAACTTCTCAGATGTTTTGCTAAACTTGTAACTCAAACTTTATACTTTATGATCCAATCATAAATACTTGATTATCTTGTTACATTGATTTTTAACTTCATATTAACAACCTTTTGAACCAATTCAAAATGTCAAACTCTGTTCCCTTTAAATAGATATACTCGCATATCTACTTAAATCATTGACAGAATTTTATGAAGGAAAAATTAATCCACCATACATGACTACACATAATGGACTATATACATCAATATATATAATCTCCACTAAATTAGTCGTCCATTCTACTTTGGCCTATGAACGGAATTCTAGTCATCTTTTGGAAGAGGTCTCACAAGCGTCAATTTATTCAAAACAAAATGACTCCGGAAGTCCATCAATATGGAGTTCCTTCATGTTTTCCTTTCCGATATGAACTAAAATGGTGGTGTCACAATTTAAGTGAAACTCTTCTACGTCTTGCAACATTTAGCATTTAGTCTTATAGATGTTTACTTTACCAACATGATTTATAGTAACATATCCATCAATTATGGAATATGGTCATCGTTTGAACAATCTCATTTGTTCTCACAAAAGACTAGAACAAAATAACAAATTATTAAGTTCTTCAAATAAATCTTGACTGGTTGGTTCGATACGACAATGAACACAATAACACTTTATTTACGTTCTTGTCATAATCGATTCCACATCTATTACTAGTTCCTTTTAGGCCCTTGTATTTCTTTCATTGTGTTGCTTTGTATGACAACTCATACCAACCAATGTGGTATCAAAATACCCAAAAATACTTTGTTAACTAGTAATACATCTATAACTTGTATATCAAGCATATACTCCTGAGCTGGACTTTCCAGTTATCTTCTTTTTCTGCCATATATCTTTTTGTAATTCTATTTTCAATATTCCCTTTCCTTTATAGAAGAATCATTCAACATCAAACAATGCTAGTCTTACTAGCTCATTTTCTTTGGCGTGTTAGTCATATACTATCACCCATTGAGTCATACTTTGAGTTTGATTGTTCTACTAATATCACCATATTAATAGTATTCTTCTAGATTCCACTCTTAGCAATCTCCAAGTAAGGTAAACTACTTTACCCATACTTCTAATCCATCCCCTCATAACAATTTTATGATTAAGCTACTATAGCTTGAAGGAAGGAATTTAGAGGATAATTTTTAGCGCCCAACTTCTTGGAATATTCAAATGCCTAGCGTCTACAATCATTGCATATATTCAGATAATATAAGCAAACATTGTCACACTAAATTATACTCAGTCATGTTGCCACAAATAAGTTTCTAGATATCAATATATCTTTCACTTGATTGTTTCTGAAAACAACTCTTTTCAGTTCCTAAATCACCTTGATCAACAAAACATTCTTTTGAAGATAAAGTAATACGGAAGCAACCATGACTCTGGATTCTAAGTAGGAATTATTTGCTCTCTAGATTAATCAATCATTAACCACATGGAGCTAGGTAGGAAATACCAAAAATCTACAATAGGACTTAATTTTTAAATTTCACTAATACGGTAACAATCTTAAATGGTATTTACCAGATCATAACAGTTATATCTCAATTAACAATCTAAGTGTAAGGTAATTATAGATGCCAATGAATACTACAATTTGTGCAAATTCACTTTGATTGGTTGTTCATGATAAATAAGTTCAAGTTAATTCAAAAATTAAACCATGAACTCCCACTCAAAAACAACATCCCTCTTAGTCGTCTTTAGTGATTACACGAACCAAATTCACTACACCAAAACCGATCATCACGTGAGATGATGTAGCTTCAAAGGCGAACATCTACATGTTCATCATATCATCCATATGACTCATGCTTTACCTTTCGGTTACGTGTTCCGAGGCCATGTCTGTACATGCTAGGCTCGCCAAGTAGAACCGTAGTATTGCGTGTGTTTCAAGGCCATGTCTGTACATGCTAGGATTGAAAACACCCGTTGTATGCGAACGTTGAGTCTGTCACACCCGATCATCACGTGGTGTCTCGAAACGACGAACTTTCTTAACGGTGCATACTTAAGGAAGAACACATTATTATCTTGATATTAAGTGAGAGGGATCATCTTATAATGCTACCATCGTTATCTAAGCAAAACAAGATGCATAAAAGGATTAACATCACAAACATCACATGTAAGGATAACGTGATATGATATGGTCCTCCTTGCACTTGATCTCCATCATGTGCATCATGGTATGATCTCCATCATTCCACCAGCGTGGTACCAAGTACCATGGCACCCCAATCTTGATTGTCCATCAATAAGAAGACAATCATATGGATACCTTCCGGTATATCAATAATTTACAAAATAGATCATCTCATAATCAAATTTGTAATATTGACCATATCACATCACATGCCCAGCAAAAACTAGTTAGACGCTTCTAATTTATTTTTTGCATATTTTACGTGGCTTAGGGCTTTCGAGGATAGAACCGTTCATACCTACGAACATCAACCACAACATTGATAAACATATTTTTAGCAACCCTTCATAGATTAGATCTTAACTATAGTAGGAGAAACAGACACCCGCAAGCCACTTATGCAATACAAGTTGCATGTCAGTTGTGGAACAAGTCTCATGTACGTGGACATGTAAGGTTAGTCCGGGCCGCTTCATCCCACTATGCCACTAAGATCATAAAATAATCAAGGAGGTAATAACATGATCATCAACGCCCACATACACCTATGTGTTCTACCCGTACAAAACATCTACGCATAGATCCGGCTCTGATACCACTGAAGGGGAACGTAGCATAGAAAACAAAAAATTTCCTACGCGAGAGACACCCGAAAGGCCAAGATCTAATCTAGGAGACGAAGTGCAACGGGCAACAAGAGGGTTAAGGAGAACACATACCCTCGAAGACTCAAAGTGGTACGAGATCAAATCTCGTTGTTGGCGTAGTCGTACTCACACCGATCCCGATAGCGAGAAGATGGCACCGCAATCCGGCGGTGCATCCGTGATCGGTCACACGTACGGTTGATGACGACCTCCGTTCCCTCGTTCCAGCGGGGCGCGGAAGTAGAGGATCCCTCGGAAACTCCAGCAGCACGACGACGTGGTGGTGGTGAAGAATCCCACGGTCAGGGCTTCGCCAAGCCGGAGACCATGAAATGGAGCAGCGGGTGGAGGGAAATGGAAGTGGCCAAGTGTGTGGAGGAGGGAGAGCTCTCACCCTCCTTTTATAGGAGAGGGGGGAGGCAGCCCAAGGGGGGTGCGGCCAGCCCATGGGGGTGCCCCCACCTCTTCCCTCATCATGTGAGTGGACACTCCACTCACACCCACTCATTTCCCCATTATTTCCCACTTGGAAAATCCAAAGGTTTTCTTTTAATAAATAAATAAAACCTTTTTATTTCTTTATTTCAGCATTTGTTAATTCTATTAACAAACTTTTGCATATAGCACCTCGAATCATTTGTTAATTCTATTAACAACCATTCGACGAAAAACCCCTTGAACTATTTCAATTTTCCCCGAAACAATTTTGGTGCTGTCCAAAATATTCTTCGATATTCCGTATCCTCTCAAACGCGTCATCGAACCTTAAGTGTGTCACCCTACGGTTCGCGAATAAGATAGACATGATCGAGACTCCTCTCCGATCAATAATCAACAGCGGGATCTGGAGATCCGTGATGACTCCTATATATTCAACGATGACTCTCGTGATCGTGTGAACCAACAACGTCGTGAACTATACCCTTTGTCTCGCGATATTTTACTTGTCCGAGATTCGATCATTGGTATCAACCATACCTTGTTCAATCTCGTTACCGACAAGTACTCTTTTCTCGTTCCCGTGATATAACATCCTTGTGATCATATCACGTGCTTGCAAGCGGTTTCGATGTGATATCACCGAGAGGGCCCAGAGTATATCTCTCCGTCATTTGGATGGACAAATCCCACTCTTGATCCATGATCCTCAACTAATACTTTCCGAATACTCAACGACACCTTTATAGTCACCCTGTTACGGTGTGACGTTTGATGCCATCAAAGCACTCTTCCGGTATCAGTGATTGACATGATCTCATGGTATAAGGAATAAGTTACTTCGTGTGTTTGATATAACAATGTAAACTAAATGACTTGATCGCATTGCTATATTCTCTTTGGGTATATGTTCATCACATCATTCTTCTAATGACATGACCCCGTTATTAATAACATCCAATGTTCATGATCAGGAAACCTTGATCATCTATTAATCAACGAGCTAGTTAAAAGAGAGGCTTTACTAGGAACCATTGTTTGTTTATTAAGCACACATGTATTAACGTTTCCGGTTAATACAATTCTAGCATGAGAAATAAACATTCATCATAAACAAGAAATAAGATAATAACCATTTTATTATTGCCTCTCGGGCATATTCCCTTCAACATGAACGATCTCATCCAATCCCTACCATCCCTCTCAGCCTACAGCAGGGATTACTCACACATGGATGGGATAATCATGGATGGTTGATGGAAAGGAGTCAGTGATGATGATGGCGATAATCTCCTCCAATTCCCCGTCCCCGGCAGGGTGCCAACATGGAGTTTCTGATCCCCGAATTGGGGTTTTTGGTGGCGGTGGAGCTACGGAACTTTTAGTGGAAAAACTATATGTCCTCGAGTGTTTTTAGGTCAAGGGGCTTAAGTAGTCGAAAGGGGGGCATGAGGGGTTGGCCGAGGAGACCACACCATGCCACGGCGCGATGATGCGTCATAAACGTATCCCTAATTTCTGATGCTCCATGATCATATTATGCCAATTGCTACATGTTTTCTACCTTATTTATAGCATTTTTATACGTTTTCCGGACTAACCTATTAACAAGATGCCACAGAGCCAGTTCCTTGTTTTCTGCTGTTTTTTAGTTTTAGAAAAGTTGTTCTGGAAATATTCTCGGAATTAGAAAATTCGAAGCCCCGAAGTCCTATTTTCCCCGGAAGCATCCATAAGACCGAAGAGGAGCCGGAGAGGGGCAGCAGGGGGGCCACACCATAAGGTGGAGTGGCCCCCCTGGCCGTGCTAGATAGGGGTGTGGGCCCCCTGGAGCGCCACCGCCTTTTCCCTTTCGCCTATTTAAGCCCCTCGGATGGAAAACCCTAAACACCTGATCAAAATTCCCGAAAAAGTTCCGCAGCCGCCATCACGGTCAACCCTAGATCAGGGGGGTTCGGAAGCTGTTTCCGGCACCCTGACGGAGAGGAGATCATCACCGGAGGCCTCTTCATCACCATGCCTGCCTCCGGAGTGATGCGTGACTAGTTCATCCTTGGACTACGGGTTCGTAGTTGTAGCTAGATGGTTGTATTCTCCTCATATTCCTCCATGTTTAGATCTCGTGACCTGCCTATCATGATCGAGATTGATCTTATGTAATTCTCTGTGTTGTGTTTGTTGGGATCCGATGAATATTGACCTAATGCCAAGTTGATTATAGTCTTTATTTGCATGTGTTATTTGTGATCTTGCATGCTCTCCGTTGCTAGTGGTAATTCTGGCCAAGTAATTGTTAGTGACTCCAAGAGGGAGTATTTATGCTCAATAGTGGGTTCATGCCTCCTTGTTGCCTTGCTCGAGTGACAGAAACCATTAGGGGGAGGATGTGTTGTTGCCATTAGGGAGAAAACAGCGGTGAGAGTGCCCGCGTGTATAATCATTGCTTACATTACACACTTTGTTTAATGCAATGATATGTTGCTTGCAACTTAATACCTGAGGGGGTTCGGATGATAACCTGATGGTGGATTATTAGTCATAGATGCAGATGGATGTCGGTCTATGTATCTTGTTGTAATGCGCGCACTAAATAGCATAGTAATCTTCATGTCATATTGTGCACTACGGTGCAACCTTTATTTGTCAATTGCCCAGCTGTAATTTATTCACCCAGCATGCTATCTTTTATGGAGAGACACCAATAGTGAAACTACGAACCCCGGTCCATTTTTCCACGCTGTTAAACAAACCACAACAATTTTCTCCTTTCTTTACATCCTGCAAGCAGACACTGTTTTCCATGTCGGGGGGTTACCCCCGAGTAGGGGTAAGGCAAGTGCTAAAGGCAAGATCAGAAGAGCAGTTTTACCAAGTTGGCTGGCTACCCGGTACCCGCTACACGGTGGACAGCTATTCGGTCGTACCTACCAATGGCCAGGAGGAATAATCAAGGAAGTTGTATTCTTCCGAGTAGAGGAAGTTGTCCGGATAGAGGAAGTGGATTCCTACTCGGACCAGAAGTCAATGGAGCCGTTCTGACATAGGATCCCGCGTATCCTGCGTCCGTACGGCGTGCGGTTCAACTTATGGGGTGCGTGATTATCCGCACCACGGCGTGGCTACAGTGCGGTAGGCGCCTGTCTGGTCCTGTCACTAACAGAGGGGACAGGATAGGGCTAGGGGCCTACCCTGTCTCACTGACAAGGGTGGACAGGTCCCATCTCCGAACGGCGCAACGACTTACGGGGCGAGTGTCAGCGGGAACCCGGAGGCGTGCGCGGTTCTGCAGGGCTCCTGTCACATCCCGTTGTACTTTATAGTTTTTTTCTATTCGGCTGGGCACCAGTATATAAGGTGCCCTACCTCCTCCTGTGAGAGGGTCGGGTCATTTTATTCGGAACACTAAAGGTAACACACAGAGAGAAGAGTGGCTACTCGGCTGTAGGCCGGATTGTACTGTGGCTACTCGGTAATACACATAAAAAGAGAGAGGCAGGAGTAGGGGTGTTACCTCCACACGAGGGCCCTAAACCTGGGTAAGATCTTGGTGTTCGCATTGTTTGTGATCTACCCCACGCGGCTACTCTCCGTGTGATCCCTCCCCGAGCATCTCCAACGTCCATCGGCCCCAACTTTAGCCATCCCATGGCATCTGCCGTGATACCACCACGACAGTTGGCGCCCACCGTGGGGCACACAGCGGTGCTGGCTAGAGTCCATGTTCGGACGGGACCCGTTTCTGCTACTGGGGAGCGTGTGGTCTGTGGCCTTGTCCACAGATTCGGCTCCTTCGACTTCGTCACCGACAACGCCGGAGATTTCAGCGGGAGGCCCCTGCCGGCAGGCGGCTCGGTGCTCTCTTTTGGATCGCACCTCGTCTACATTGCCACCGCCATGATCCGCGAGTTCCCGGAGGAGGTGCTAGTCGCGGACGATCCTCCTGCTGTGATCGCTGCCCGCAGAAGGCCGACTAGCAGTGCTGCGGACAGCGTGGAGGTAATGGTGGCCGGCCTGGCTGCTGATGCCGGGAAGGGCGCGGCTGCTGCCGCGGGCGTCATCGAGGATCTCGCTGGCTCAAGTGCTGGCGGGAAGACCCACAAGCCCTACGAGAAGGACTACAACATCCCCCTCTCCACTACACCGACGATACCGGCATCCGCCGTGCGGATGGGCATGCCGCCTCCCACCGAGCTTGAGCTCTTGACCATGAGGGCGCAGCTCGACCGGCAGCGCCAGGAGTTGCTCTCCGAGCAGCTGGAGCTGGAAAAGGTCAGGCTCGAGCTTAGCCTAGATCAGAACGAGTACAACAAGGCCCACGGCTTTACTCCTGTTGCTAGGAAGTCTAGCAAGGTAGGCGCTACGCGTCGCAACTTAGGCGCCGAGATGGCGACAGTTGTAGAGGCTCCTAGCCAATCTGCCACCGCAAACACCTCCCCCAGTCCTAGATACAGCACGCCCGCCAAAACCCTTAGAGCTACAGAGGCTGTAGCCGCAGAGTTGCCAAACCTAGCCGGCGACGCGCGCGCTAGGCAGCAGGAGAGGCTCAATGAGCTGGTGCTAGAGGCTGCTAGGCAGAATGAAGAGTTCCGGAAAGCCAATCCGGGTGCTGGTGCTTCTCAGGTGGTGCATTCGCATGCGGTCAAATCTAACGATCAGGCCTCATCCCCGCATCCCAGTCGCGAGAGGGACCAGAGTGAACGCTCTGGGAAAGGTAGAGAGATGCAGGTGTACGACCCGGTTCTCGCCGCGAAACAGCGCGCTGTGCCGCGAGAATCCGGTAAAAAACACACTACTGCAGGAGCAGGCTATCAAGCCCATAAAGCTCAGAGTAGGGCACAAAGTGGAGACAACGCGGGGCCTTCTCGGCGTCCTGTTGCTCAGCCCACTCGGCAGAGGACGCAGCAGCCCGCTGCAGCACAGCCGCGTGCGGCTGCGCCAGCAGCCAACCCTGTGGTGCAACTCGCAGTCGTGGAGGAGAACAGATATGATGATGGCTACTCAGCGATGGGGCTAGCCGGTTATGATGACCCCAGGAACGTTGCTGACCGACTTGGCGAGCGCATGTTGGAGCCCAGTGATGCCAGGTTCAAGTTGGACAGGATCAGTCTGTCCGCGCAACTCGAGAGCAAGGGGCCGCCTGGCCCAGATTGCTTTGGTGCTCGTATCATGAACGAGCCTTCCGTGAACCACTTCCAGCTGGCCAGGGGGACCAAGTGCTACAATGGCAGCACCAAGCCAGAAGACTGGTTGAGTGACTATGTCACAGCCGTGTACATTGCAGGCGGGAACAGGAGATGGGCTGTGCGGTATGTTCCACAGATGCTTGAGGGTCCAGCTCGGACATGGCTCAACAACCTACGCAGGGCAGTATCAATTGCTGGCTGGACTTCTCGGATGCTTTCATCAGCAACTTCACCAGCACGTACAAGAGGCCAAATAGGCCGCAGCAGTTGTCCGCTTGCAAGCAGCGGGAAGACGAGACCGACCGCGAATATCTTACTCGGTGGAGCACCTTGAGGAACACCTGTGAAGGTGTGAATGAGGCCCAGGCCATTACTTGGTTTGCGCAGGGCTGCAGGCATGGCAGCATGTTGTGGCAGAAGCTGCATCGCGAGATGCCGAGTACACTCCCGGAGACTATCAAGATTGCTGACATGTATGCACTCGGCGATCCAACTCATCCTCTGATGGACTCCCCCGAGCCGAGAAGGAACTACAACAACAACAGCAGCAAGCGCAATGATTTCTGCAACAAGCGCAGGGGCGACCGGATTGATACTCGGTATGATCCCGAGGAGGTGAATGCTGTGACCACGGCAGCTGGGAGTAGCCAAAGGCAAAAAACAGCTGGAGCCCAGTACGGGCAAAACCAGAATCAGGGCCAAGACATCAAGAAACCATACAGTGCTTCCCAGCAGGGTAGCGGCAACTCGGGTCCTTCCCCAAACTTCATCTTCACGGAGATGAAGGATGGTCCATGCAGCTTTCACACTCGGCATCCGGCCAGGCCTGCCAACCACACTACTCGGCAATGCAGCTGGTGGGAACAGATCAAGAACGAGGGCCTGCCTCCTCCTCCTTCTCTGCCGGCTGCGAATGCCATTGTGTAGCCAGCTCGGGACCTGCTCCTCGGCCTGCAGCTTTCCCGAGAAGAGAAAATGTCAGACAGGTGGCTTTAGGAGCCAACCGCTACTTCAACAACAACCGCTACCGTAACAACAACAACTACTACTACTACACCCGCAACAACAACAGAGGCAACAACAACAACAACAACACCCAAGGTAACAACAACAACGACAACAATGGTGGTGGAGACCGCAACCAGTACCAAGAGCACCACGAGAGCTACATGATCTTCATGACCGAGCCAGTCGACAAGTAGTCGCAGCACAGGCGTGCGATGGAGGTAAACGCCGTCATCCCGGCAGTGCCTAACTATCTGCGCTGGTGCGACCAGGAGGTGACTTGGTCCAAGGCTGATCACCCCAAGGTGATGCCCAACCCGGGTAGCTATGCTTTGATGCTGGATCCCACTTTTCTGGGACCCGAGAAGAACGTCCATTTCAGCAAGGTGCTGATTGACAACGGCAGCAGCATCAACATCCTGTATCTGGATACGTTGAAGAAACTCGGCCTTGGCGAGAACATGCTGCTGCCCAGCAAGACCACATTCCATGGAATTGTGCCGGGAGTATCTTGTGCTCCAATCGGCCGTATCTGGCTGGATGTCCTATTCGGCACCAGGGAAAACTGCCGCACCGAGTACGTCCGGTTCGAGGTGGTTGATCTTCAAAGCCCCTACCACGCCCTTCTCGGTAGGCCTGCACTCACCAAGTTCATGGCTTCTACCCATGCTGCCTATCTGAAGATGAAGATCCCTGGTCCTAACGGAGTGATCACCATCTCGGGTGACTGCAAGAGGTCTTTGGAGTGTGCCTCTGCTGGTTCCCAGCTAGCGGAGTCCATGGTCATTGCTGCCGCGAAGAAGAAGATGTACGAGGTGGTGGCGATGGCGCAAGCAGCGCAAGGTGGTGCGCCCAGCATGCCGAGTTCCCAGTACGAGACTGCATTCTAGGCGTCCCAGGAGACGAAGAAAGTCCAGGTTGACCCTGAGTTCCCAGACCGTGTTGCCATCATTTGCACCGGGTTGGGAGAGAAATAGGAAAGCGAGCTCATCCACTTCCTCCGTGAGAATCGGGACGTGTTCGCCTGGTCCAATGAGGATCTACCAGGTGTCCCGAGGGAGCTGGTTGAGCACTCGCTACATGTGCGGCATGATGCCAAGCCAGTGAAGCAGGCGATGCGCTGCTTTGGCGATGAGAGAAGGAAGGCCATTGGTGACCAGATCACCAAGTTGCTGATAAGCAACTTCATCATGGAGGTTTTTCATCCTGACTGGCTAGCCAACCCGGTGATGGTTGAGAAGAAGAAAGAGGACCCCAAGGCGCATACCGCATGGCGCATGTGCGTGGACTACACCGACCTGAACAAGGCCTGCCCCAAGGATCCCTTTCCGCTACCCCGCATAGATCAGGTGATCGATTCCACTGCTGGGTGTGAGATTTTGTCTTTCATAGATGCCTACTCTGGTTTTCATAAGATAGCTCTCAACCCAGCTGATCAAATAAAGACTGCTTTCATTACCCCGTACGGGGCTTATTGCTATCGTGTCATGTGCTTTGGGTTGCGGAATGCGGGGGCTACCTATCAGAGATGCATGCAGAAATGCTTACATGATCAAATTGGCAAAAATGTGCAGGTGTACCTAGATGACATTGTCATCAAAACGAATAAAACACATACTCTGCTTAGTGACATTGAGGAAACATTTGCCAACTTGCGCAAGTACAAGATGAAGCTGAATCCGACTAAATGCACCTTTGGCGTCCCGGCTGGCAAGCTACTCGGCTTCTTGGTATCTAGTCGGGGCATTGAGGCCAATCCTTCAAAGATAAAAGCTATTGAGAGCATGTCTTTGCCGAGATCCCTGAAGGATGTGCAAAAGTTCACTGGTTGCTTGGCTTCTCTGAGCCGCTTCCTGGGCAGAATGGGCGAGAAGGCCTTGCCTCTATACCAGTTGATGAAGAAAAATGACAAGTTTGTCTGGACACCGCAAGCTGAAGTGGCATTCAAGGAGCTGAAGGACATGCTGGGTAGCGCTCCAATCTTGGCTAGCCCGCTACCCAAAGAGCCAATGCTGCTGTACATTGCTGCGACTAACCGAGTGGTGATTGTGGTGGAAAGAGAAGAAGAAGGCAATACTGTGCAGCGGCCTGTATATTATCTCAGTGAGGTGCTGTCCAGTTCCAAGCAGAACTACCCGCATTACCAGAAGATGACTTACGGCGTGTACTTGGGCGCCAAGAAGCTGAAGCACTATTTCCAAGAGCAACCCATCACTGTGGTGAGCTCTGCTCCCATCTCGGACATCATGGGCAACAAGGAAGCAAGTGGACGAGTAGCCAAGTGGGCAATAGAGCTGGCCTCGTACGCTCCCGCGTATGCGAGAAGAGAAGCCATCAAGTCTCAAATTCTCGCGGATTTTCTGGTGGATTGGGCTGAGGTGCAGTATGAGCCTCCTACTCCGGTATCCAACTACTGGAAGATGCATTTTGATGGTTCCAAGGTGAAGGAAGGCTTGGGTGCTGGCGTGGTGCTCACGTCACCCAAGCGAGATCAACTCAAGTACGTGCTGCAAATCCACTTCAAGGCATCCAACAATGTAGAAGAGTACGAGGCCGTGGTACACGGCTTGATGGTGGCCAAGGAGGTTGGCGTGCATCGCATCATATGCTATGGTGACTCGGATCTAGTTGTGCAGCAAGTTTCAGGCACTTGGGATGCTCTGGATGCCAACATGGCTTCATATCGGTTCCTGGTGCAAACCATGACTGGATTCTTTGAAGGATGCGAGTTCCAACACATACACCGGGCAGAGAATGAGGCAGCGGATGAGCTGTCCAAGTTGGGGTCTTCTCGGCAATACATCCCAGCTGGGGTTGCTTTGGAGCATTTGAGGAAGCCATCTATCAAGCCATCCCCCAACTCGGAATCCATATTTGTTCCTTCTCTGCCTGGTGAGGAAGCTGTTCCCATGGAAATTGACTGGGAGGCTGCAAAAGAGAACCCGGGGACTGCCGTCTCCATCCCGGGGACTGGCGCCTGCAACCCGGGGACTATCCCTTCTTACTCGGGGACTGCCCCTCCTAACTCGGGGACTGTCGCATTCATTGAGGGAGTTCTCGCTGCGTGCACGAGGTCTCGGGGACTCGTCCCCGCCCCAGAAGAAGAAGAAGTGGTGGCTGATCCAATGAAAATGGACGAACCAGTGTTTCCCATCCGGGAGACACCGAGTTGGGCTCTGCCCATATTATCCTTTCTAAAAAACGACACCTTGCCGAGTGATGAGGTTACCTCGAGGAAAATTCAGAGAAGGTCCAAGGGCTACACAATCTTCAGAGATGTGTTGCATAGAAGAAGTCCTACTGGTGTGCTGCAGCGCTGTGTAGAGCCAGAAGAGGGAGAAGAAATACTGGTGGAGATACACCAAGGAGAATGCGGGCATCACGCCTCTTCTCGGGCTCTGGTCAACAAGGCTTTTCGGCATGGCTTCTTTTGGCTCACTGCCCTGAAGCAAGCTGAAGACATTGTGAGAAAGTGCAATGGCTGCCAAAGATTCGCAAGTAAGATTCATATGCCAGCTTCCGAGTTGAAGACCATTCCCATCACTTGGCCATTTGCTGTTTGGTGCTTGGATATGGTGGGTCCTTTCAAGCCAGCTAGAGGCAACATGACTCACATTCTGGTCATGGTGGACAAGTTCACGAAGTGGATCGAGGTGAAGCCTATTCGGAAGTGTGATGGAGCCACCGCTGTGAGTTTCCTAAAGGATGTGATCCTGAGGTATGGCTACCCACATAGCATTATCACGGATAATGGCACAAACTTTGCTGAAGGCAGGTTTGCGAGGTTCTGCAGAGATAAGCGCATTCGGCTAGATGTTGCATCTGTTGCGCATCCCGCCTCCAATGGGCAAGTGGAAAGAGAAAACGGCATGGTGCTATCAGGCATAAAGCCAAGGCTGATTGAGCCGCCGCTGAAAACACCTGGGTGTTGGCTAGACGAGTTTCCAGCGGTGTTGTGGAGTCTAAGGACTACCCCTAACCGGTCAACTGGCTACATGCCATTCTTTCTAGTTTATGGAGCTGAGGCCGTGTTGCCTACTGACCTAGAGCATGACTCGCCCCGTGTAACGCTCTACACGGAGGCAGATACTAGAGAAGCTCGAGAAAATGACGTTGACCTGCTGGAAGAAGCAAGAGAGTTAACTCTGTCACGTTCAGCTGTTTTTAATCAGCAAAACTTGATGCGTTATCACAGCCGAAAAGTGAACCCAAGGGTTTTTCGAGAAGGAGACATGGTGCTTAGGCTCGTGCAGCGCACAGCCGGGATGCACAAGCTATCTCCTCCGTGGGAAGGGCCGTTCATTGTGAGCAAGGCTCTACACAATGATGCCTATTATCTTGTTGACGCACAGCCATCCCAGAAGAATAGGCCGGATAGAGCAGGAGAAGAATCCAAGCGCCCTTGGAATGTAGCTCTACTCCGCCGTTTTCATTCGTGAGCAAACTATGTATGTACTCTCTTATCCGAGTTAAGCTTCTATTCGGTAATCTGAAATTGAACTCGGGGACTGCCCTCGTCCAAACTGTTCCTTGTGTTTACTCTATTTCGATTTGTCTATTCGGTTGAACCACTTAGAATTTCAAAAGCATACAAAGTAGTGTGTTTAAACTCACCGGACACTCGGCGACTCTGCTGCTGTCCGCAACCCGGCTTCATGGCAAGCCAGAGAACAAGCCAAAGAGTCAATGAACACATGAAAAATTGCAAAGGAAAGGAAGCGTGTGGCAACCGAGTAGAGTGTTTTTTACTGTTTTTTCTTTCCTGCTAAATGGTGGGCAGCGTTACTATGAATTTTTCTAAGTGGCTAAGTATTTGAAACTCCTACTTTAAACTCTTGTGACTCGACTACCAACAAAGCAACAAGTTGCAGGTAAGAGCTGAGATAAAAAGGAAAGAGCGGATAAAAAATGCAACTCGGGGACTTACATACTAACGCAACCCGGCATCGAGCTAAAATCGCTCAAAAATTGGGTAGCAAATTTCAAACTGGAATAAAAAAGGAGTAGCAACAAAGACTTAATTGTTTAGATACATCTGCACCCGGCATCCCGGGGATCTCATGAAAGTTTTAAGATAGAGTTTCAGGCAGTAGCATCATCAGTGGTGGCGGTGTTGTCCGTAGCAGTCGTCGCGGTGTTGGCCTCTTCGGCATCAGCTCCAGCACCAACGTCCATGGCGGTGGCTTGCTCAGAGGTGGCAGTGGCCACCGAGATGGGATCGGTGGCCGAACTGGAAGCAACGGACTGGGTGCGGAGTAGCGCTGCAGCGTCGAATGCTGCGCCAGACGAAGAGCCCAACTCGGGAGCAGCTTGCTGGATCACCATCTCGGTGGTGATGTTCGCATCCTGGCCCTCGTCTTCCGGCTTCTCGTCGCTATCTGCAGCAACCTTGCCTTTCCCCTTCCCGGATCCCTCCTCGTCATCAACCTCGAAGGCACTCAAGCCCTCCGACTCGGTGTCCTCGTCCTCATCTTCATCTTCACCCTCGCTCTCCGCCTCGGTGTCAGGCTCGGTGGGGCCGTCGAGGAAGAGGGCAGTGTCCGCGTAGGAGGCGATCTCGTACGCAACTGCCTTGCGGCGAGTAACGCAGTCGAGATCATCTGACCACTTGGAGCCTTGGCACAACTCGCGAATGGTGTCGAGGTTGAGGTTCTCGTACCAGCTGCATATGAATCGAAGCAGCAGATCAGCGCCTGCCCGAGCTGCGGACGCACGCCATTTCTTCAGCTCGGCCTTTGCACCGTTGAGTTTCTCGGACAGCACGCGAAGAGTTTTGGGCGCAGATTCACGAGGCCAGAATAGATCGTGAAGCTTGAAGGCTGTGGACACCAGGCTGGAGCTAAAGCCCTGAAGCTGGCGGAGCTGCGACTTGATACTCGTAAGGTCATCATCGATTGAAGATTTGGTGTTCATAGGCAATCCTTTTTCAGCTCGGATTCCTTGCGCCTTAGCCAAAGCAGGCGTGCTTGCCGCACAGATATCAGGAAATATATCTGAGAATGCTATCAGAAAGAGTTAGATATGGAAGCAGTGAGGAGAAGCAAACCAAGCCAAACAGAAGAAGAAGGAGGGGACAGCTAGGTACAGAGAAGCGCAGACTTACTGTTAAGGTCAATGAGAAGCACGTGCAGCTTGTTCTTCCAGGCCTCCTCATCGGCAATATGCCTATCCTCGACTTGGCGTGCGGTGCCAAGCTGGAGCATGAGATCCTCATTGCACTTCTTCAGCACCTCGATTTCCGCCTCGAGGACCCTCTCCTTGGCCTTGGCTGTTGCCTTTACTTTGTCCTTCTCGGCGGCTTGGTCTATGGCGTCTTGGAGAGCAGTCTTCAATTGGACCTGCAACTTTTCGAACTCGGCGCCGCGATTGTTCTTGAGCTCTGTTTCTTGGCCCTCCAGTTGCTGCTTCACCTCCGCGGGCTTCAAGCAATCAAGATGCTCCTCACGGAACTTCTTGTACTCTTCTGCGGAAAGAAACAGCACGGTGAGCAGAATAACCAAGAAAAAGGAGAAAAACAAGCACAGAAGGATCAACAACTCACCTTCCAGCTCCTTGATCTTGCTCTCGGTGGAGGCGGTGAAGACGTGGCAGTGCTCGTGCTGCTCTTGCAATTCTTTGAATTTGTCTACAGAGTAAACGGAGTTAGAGAAAAAAGCAAATGCGGGCGTAAACACAAAACGCATTAACCGAATAGCTAGAAGCTTACTCTCAATTTCAGAAATTTGGAGGGCACGGTCCAGCGCCGCCTTCTCCGTCGCAGCATCGTCCTTGTGTTCGGCCTCAAGGGCCGCGATGCGTCTCCTCGCGATGCTGTGATTCCAGAGCAGCCGCCGGAACAAGTTCGTCCTCTTCAAAAGGCTATTCTGCGAAGGAGAAAGGAAGGAAGTTAGAGAAAGTTTTGGAAGATTGGGCCCGAGAAGACGGCAACTCGGTTGAGCACTCGTCTACTCGGACCGAATCTCGGGGACTGGGTAATGGCTAAGGAGAAAGAAGAAGAACAGAGGAGAAAAGAAACCGCAACTCGGAACAAGCAAAAGAAACTTAGTGTATGTCTGCTCCACGTCCTCGGCGGCTTTACGGAGGACGTACAGCTTGGCGGCCAGCGTGCTGGTGTTGGAGGCAATGGTCATGGGATTGGCGCCGAGATCGGATTTGTTCCAATCAAGGCGGTAGTGGTCAAGATCCTCGCCCAGCACGCTGCCGTCCCACTGCTTGATGCCATGGGCAGCACTTTCTCAGACCTTGTCGATGAAGCCAACTCGGTCCACAACCTGCATCAGCCCTTCAGATATGATATCATCCTCACCCGCTTCGCGCGAGTAGATCTCGATGGGCTTCTTGACCTTCAGCTTGGAGTGCACTGCCTGGGCTGGGCCGGCCTTTAGGGCGGAGATCTTCTACTCGCCCTTGGACAAGGAGATGCCGTATTGCTTGGATCCAGACAACACGTATTGGGGCCAGCTGGCTTGTGCACTTGACCCTGCGCTTGCGCCAGCAGATCCACCGGAAGCGCCGATGGTGAGTTGCGTGCTCTTCGCAGCTGGTTTTCCAGTTGACTTGGGCGGTGGCATCAGAGCAGTATCACGCGCAGCTTGGCGCGACGGATTCTTGCGGACGGGCGCGGTTTCAATCTTCTCGGTCTTCTTAGCAGCAGCCTTTGATGCAGTCTTGGTTGTGGGAGGAGACGGCTGCAGAGATGCAGTCTTGGTCGTTTTCTTCTTTGGGGGAGGGCTTGGAGCAGTTGATGGTGAAGCCTGCTGGGTAGGCAACACAGGGGGCTGACTACCCTGCGCAGCGTCCGGCTGCGCCTGGCTCTGGAGCACGGGCTCCACCACCGTCTTCTCAACCCGCTGCTCGGCAGCGGGATCAGGTCTGGCCTCATCTTGTTCTTCTACCCGCGGCGTGGCCGCGGGGTCTTCGTGAGCTGCAGCGTGTTCTTCCTGCTGCTCGGTGCGGTCATCCGGCCACTCAAGGGTGGCGCGGTTCTGGTTCTCGGGGTCTTGATCAGTATTCTCCCCAGCTGGGGGAGAAGGAGGTGTCTCATCGTGGACAGCATCCTGCGCGCTCTGGTCCGCGTAGGAGTGCTGCTCCAAGTTCTCGTCGTCTTGGTCACCCACGCCAGTGTTCTTGGCGCCGGTGTCCTCTTCTTCCATCTTTACAGGAGAGGGCGCACGCGCCCTATCCTGTTGCAAGCTCTCGTCGTCCTCCTCGGAGAGATCGACGAGTTTTTCTATGTCGATGACGGATTTCCTCTTGCCGGTGCGGGTAGGGGCAGCGGCCGCGTCAGCGTCAAGAGGATCGCTGGAAGAAGGAAAGAAATCAGAAAAGGGAAAAACAGAGAAAAGTGTAGCGAGAAGTGGAAGCAACTTGGTACTCAGATGAAGTTACTTACCCTTTGCGGGTGGGGAGCTGCCTTCTGGCGGTAGTGATCTTCTTCTTCTTCTCAGTCTTCTTAGATTTCTTGGCAGCAGGTTCTTGAGCACCGCTGCCCGCCCTCTTCCGAGTGCTGGGATATGACGCCCCGAGATCGGGCACTATGCAGATTTCAGCATTTCCGCCAAAATCCACATAATAACCGATTCCAGGTTGCCACTTGTGATAACATTACAACAGTTCACGAATATTCCGCAACAGCAACAGAAAAGATATATACAAGACGACTCAAACGAGTCAAGGATACAACTGATACAATACAAAGATCCAAATAACAGCGGAAGAAACAACATAGCGTCCGACTACGGACAAGATACAAATTGTACTAAGAGTCCTGAAGATAACCGATGGCGTCCAATCCCTGCCCAGGCCAAGCCGGAGGGATTCCCAAGCTAACATCGTCAGACTTCAAACCTGTTGACTGCAATGTGGAATATGCAGCCACGAAAGGAATTCGTGGGTCAGTACTATTAAGTACTGGCAAGTGGATAAACCCTACTCACAAGATACCAGCGTAACCAATCATCACAAGATACAAATACTTTGGGTACAACGGAAGGAAGGGATTATTGCAAAGAAGCGGCAGCGGGCTGCACTAACTAACTACAGAGACTCGCTACAACATCCGGCTAAAAGAAAGGGGATAAGATAGCGTATCAGAACCAACTACAACTACTCACCAAACAATACCCATCCAATGTTACCCCCTACTAAGGAAGCAACCCAAGGAAACTCACACGGTTGATTAGGGTGACATTCATTTTTATGGTGGAGGTAATCTATATTACTAGTCAAGTTATCATCGTTAAGTGTAAGTTGTCTGAGTACTTGTTAGCCAGCACTTTCACCAAGTCATCCATAACCGCGGACAACACGGCTCCTCGAGAAGATTAACCCTGTAGGGATGCACCAATTTGGCCGTACACGTAAGAATGACCCGCCAGATGGAAAGGCCCTTCCACCAAGCGGGGCACTCAACACAACCCAACTCTTCTTCGCATCAAGCCCAAAGAACCCCGTGCAATTGAGCGCACGGCTAATCAAGCCCCACGAAGAAAAGGGGACCCTCATAGCACTCTAAGAACGTG
Source organism: Alopecurus myosuroides (assembly GCA_028641055.1). NCBI lineage: Eukaryota > Viridiplantae > Streptophyta > Magnoliopsida > Poales > Poaceae > Alopecurus > Alopecurus myosuroides. The sequence goes on from CM054062.1 coordinate 249,557,972, forward strand.
TCTCCCTAAATGCCGACTACAAAAGTTCCACCCTGGCGCCAAGGGTTCGCACCTGCATATGCATGCGGCAAATGGAAAACCCGAACTAAATGAGGCGATTTGGACGAGATGCGAATCGAATCAAAGTTGCGGGGGGCGCCCATACTCGCTTCCCACATGCGGTTAGTGCGCTCATCATGGATCGGAGGACAAGACCCTTTTCCTAATTAAGGTCGACACTAGCAGGCCTCAAAACCACGCCGGGCCTCCTGCCGGTGCCTTATCATCAAATTATTATTACCCAAAACATTAACATGTTGTTGATTGAATTGAAACCCAACTATCAAACTAAACAGGTGATAAGACGGACAACAACACTTGAGCGCAAACAACACTAAGCATGCAACTACGACACGAGGGCCCACAAGGTAAACAAGCAACAGTTAATAGGGAGTGGAAGGAAGGCTATATCATGGCTGCAAGGTAAAAACATATGATAGGATCGAGACACAAGCATCGAATCATAAGGCTAGAATAAAGGCAACGGGAAGAATCGGTAACAAGTGATGAAAGGCAGCCATAGGTAGCAAGTGAGTATACTTTCCTGAGATCCAACAAGTAGAGGTACATCCGCAGAGCTTGTCGTTGCTCACATCATCTCAACGTCCTATCCGCGAAGAAGCAACGAACTAGAACAAACACCGGATGCAAAAATTACTACTACGGCAAAAGATCCAGCATGATGCTAGTTTATATGCATGACAATTAATTGATGCATCAAAGTAAACCAGTTGACATGGTAAACATATTTAAATGGGCCTATATGCAATTTGGATTGCATATGGAAAAGCCCATGGATTACTGTTGAATTAAATGATCTACAAATAACCATCATGTGAAAGTTGATTAGAATGATGCATGGATGATGAAAACAATAAGAAAACAACAATAGCTCCAGTTTGATATGTTGTTTACCAAGTTTGGAATTTTATTTATTAAGTTATGAAATTGGGCATTTTAAATGATTTAATCAAACATTTGTTGTTTTCACCAATTTTAAATGTTCAAAACAGATAACAAAATTTATATTTGGAAAGAACACAAAATTTTAGATGGAATACATATTTCATTTGTTGAATTTGGATTTTAGATGAGCAAGTTATTAAGTTAACAATTTTAAATGCATTAATTAAGAAATAGTTGTTTTCAGCAATTTAATTTATTCAAAACAGAAAACAAATTTTATATTTGGAAAGCCTATTCAATTTTTGCATGGAAAACATATTTTACATGTTGGAATTGGATTTGAATTGCCCAAGTTATGAATTTTGCAATTTCAAAGGTTTAATTAAAGCATTGAATTATTACTCCAATTTTAATTAGGAAAAACAATGAATAAATTGTATTGAAAAGGTTGAAAACATGTAGAAAATGTTTCACTGAACATTTTGAGCTATTAAACATAATTTTTGGATCATTATTGAATTTATTATGCAATTTTTCATAAGCATTTTTATTCTGCCCTTTTTAGTAAACAGAAGGAAACATGTTCAAATTTAATTCAATTGTGACCAAATAAAATACCACTGTGTAGAGTTTGTTAAGGCAAATTTTTAGAGCCCAAGTTTGCTCAATTTGGGTGAACAGAACTCAAGTTATGAATTTCCAAAGTTTCAAATTTTAATAGCCATTTCTGTATTTAATTATTTAGTGCAAAATTTATTACAGAAACATGTTGCAACTTTGTGACTAATAGAAAGAGCACAAGATTCTGAATCCATAAAAACTTGAATCATTGAAATTGGAGCAATTTTCAATTTGTTATTGATTTTACAATTAAAGACTCAGATCTGTTTTTCTGGGGTTCGAGAAATAAAAGAAAAATAGAGGAAAAAGGGGTGGCTTTTGCTGCGGAAGGGGAGATTCGAACCCGGGCCTCCAGGGCGTGCGGACGGGGTGCCAAGCCACTGGGCTGCTGTGCGTGCTTGTGATAGATGTGGAGGCCGGCCCAAGTTGAGGTGGATCTGCGCGGAAAAATATAACTGAAACTGCAAAGTTCAGTTGGACGGACGGACATGGCCGGCAATCTACCGCACGATGGCGGCGATCCAGAGCAAGAACGGGGGAATGGATAGTCCAGGAGGATGTGGCTCACCTTGGGGCTCGAAGGCGAGGTCGGGGGGGGGGGGTCGTGGACGTGGGAAGACGGCATGGAGGTGCGTTGGCGCGCAGGTGCAGAGGTGGCCGACGGGGAAGAAGGAGGTGATGGCGCCGTCGCCTCGGGCGTTCTCCGGCCGCGGCGTCTACAGCAAATCCGCAGCCCACAACCCCACGTTTCCATTCCCGAGAAGATGGGCGCCCGACGACGAACACAGCATCGGCACCGAGGCCTCCAAGCTGCGGCCATGGAGGCTCCCGTCCAGGTTCAGAAAGTTCAGATGACAGAACCAGAGGAGGGAGAGAGATGGCGGCGGCGGATGGAGGAAGAAGAGGGGGGAAGGCTTGGGTTTGGAGAGGGAAGGGGTGCGGCTTGGGGGTAGATATGGAGGGGAGAGGGGGGACCATGGAGGTGGACAGGGACAGCGACAGGAGGGGCAGCTCACGTTCTCCTCGTGCCCGCTCCTGTACGGAAGGAAGAAGGAGGGGGTAGCGGGCCAGAAAGGAGGAAGGTGGGCTGGCCTGCCTCCCCCTGGGGTTTTCTTTTATTTTTTTTATTTTTTTTTGTAAAAGAAGAGAGAGAGAAAAGATGGAAAAGAAGGGGGTTTTTGGAGTTCAAAAATTAGGGGGATAATTGTTAGGGGTTCTCCATTGCAAATGCCCAGGTGCATGATATTTTGTTTTTGAAAATTTCAATTTCACAAATTATTTGAATTTGCAAACTTGAACTCACATTAGGGGTTTATTTAATACCAATTTGAAAACCAACCATTTTTAATTATTTCCAATTCCCAAAATGATTTGTTTGCAATTTTAATTGAAACCATTTGGAACATGTTTGAATTTTTAAATTGGTTTTGAATTTTTTTTTTAAAAAAAAGGTTTGAAGCAAAGTGCAATGCAATGATGCATGATGCAATGCCATGCAAAAAGAAAAAGCAACCAAGTTTCTATTTGGGGGAAATCCCCCGGGTGTTACAGACGACACCACTAACAAGGGATTGCGCCCTCGCAATCCACCCACTAACCCGGGAGGGGAAAGAAGTTCGACTATCGATTCTTCATGCTTCCAGTTGATCTCCTCGACACCACTAACAAAACTTCTCGACACCACTAACAAGGAGTTCTTGGTCATGTTGATGACGATGCTCTTCTACTGAGAACCCTCCGAAGATCGAACCTATTAGGGTTAAAGGCTAAGAGAACGTCCACCCACGTAGAATCCTAGAACTTTGAAAGATTGAGAGGAAGGGAGACTCCAAAAAAAATAAGGTAGGAGGAGAAATAAAATAGAGATAAGGAGAAAACAAGAATCCTATCGAGAGGTTTCCAAAACAGGTTTTGCACAAATAGTTTTTGACACTCTAAGAACACGACCGTTAGCGAGGTTATCCTACAGGCTTTGCGGACCCGTTGCTTCGATAACCATTCGTATCGAAACAACTTTGGGAATCGAAAACCATGCTCTGATACCATTTGTGACGCCCCGAGATCGGGCACTATGCAGATTTCAGCATTTCCGCCAAAATCCACATAATAACCGATTCCAGGTTGCCACTTGTGATAACATTACAACAGTTCACGAATATTCCGCAACAACAACAGAAAAGATATATACAAGACGTCTCAAACGAGTCAAGGATACAACTGATACAATACAAAGATCCAAATAACAGCGGAAGAAACAACATAGCGTCCGACTACGGACAAGATACAAATTGGACTAAGAGTCCTGAAGATAACCGATGGCGTCCAATCACTGCCCAGGCCAAGCCGGAGGGATTCCCAAGCTAACGTCGTCAGACTTCAAACCTGTTGACTGCAATGTGGAATATGCAGCCACGAAAGGAATTTGTGGGTCAGTACTATTAAGTACTGGCAAGTGGATAAACCATACTCACAAGATACCAGCGTAACCAATCATCACAAGATACAAATATTTTGGGTACAACGGAAGGAAGGGATTATTGCAAAGAAACGACAGCGGGCTGCACTAACTAACTACAGAGACTCGTTACAACATCTGGCTAAAAGAAAAGGGGATAAGACATCGTATCAGAACCAACTACAACTACTCACCAAACAATACCCATCCAATGTTACCCCTACTAAGGAAGCAACCCAAGGAAACTCACACGGTTGATTAGGGTGACATTCATTTTTATGGTGGAGGTAATCTATATTACTAGTCAAGTTATCATCGTTAAGTGTAAGTTGTCCGAGTACTTGTTAGCCAGCATTTTCACCAAGTCATCCATAACCGCGGACAACACGGCTTCTCGAGAAGATTAACCCTGCAGGGATGCACCAATTTGGCCGTACACGTAAGAATGACCCGCCAGATGGAAAGGCCCTTCCACCAAGCGGGGCACTCAACACAACCCAACTCTTCTTCGCATCAAGCCCAAAGAACCCCGTGCAATTGAGCGCACGGCTAATCAAGCCCCACGAAGAAAAGGGGACCCTCATAGCACTCTAAGAACGTGTCTCCCTAAATGCCGACTACAAAAGTTCCACCCTGGCGCCAAGGGTTTGCACCTGCATATGCATGCGGCAAATGGAAAACCCGAACTAAATGAGGCGATTTGGACGAGATGCGAATCGAATCAAAGTTGCGGGGGGCGCCCATACTCGCTTCCCACATGCGGTTAGTGCGCTCATCATGGATCGGAGGACAAGACCCTTTTCCTAATTAAGGTCGACACTAGCAGGCCTCAAAACCACGCCGGGCCTCCTGCCGGTGCCTTATCATCAAATTATTATTACCCAAAACATTAACATGTTGTTGATTGAATTGAAACCCAACTATCAAACTAAATAGGTGATAAGACGGACAACAACACTTGAGCGCAAACAACACTAAGCATGCAACTACGACACGAGGGCCCACAAGGTAAACAAGCAACAGTTAATAGGGAGTGGAAGGAAGGCTATATCATGGCTGCAAGGTAAAAACATATGATAGGATCGAAACACAAGCATCGAATCATAAGGCTAGAATAAAGACAACGGGAAGAATCGGTAACAAGTGATGAAAGGCAGCCATAGGTAGCAAGTGAGTATACTTGCCTGAGATCCAGCAAGTAGAGGTACATCCGCAGAACTTGTCGTTGCTCACATCATCTCAACGTCCTATCCGCGAAGAAGCAACGAACTAGAACAAACACCGGATGCAACAATTACTACTACGGCAAAAGATCCAGCATGATGCTAGTTTATATGCATGACAATTAATTGATGCATTAAAGTAAACCAGTTGACATGGTAAACATATTTAAATGGGCCTATATGCAATTTGGATTGCATATGGAAAAGCCCATGGATTACTGTTGAATTAAATGATCTACAAATAACCATCATGTGAAAGTTGATTAGAATGATGCATGGATGATGAAAACAATAAGAAAACAACAATAGCTCCAGTTTGATATGTTGTTTACCAAGTTTGGAATTTTATTTATTAAGTTATGAAATTTAGCATTTTAAATGATTTAAACAAACATTTGTTGTTTTCACCAATTTTAAATGTTCAAAACAGATAACAAAATTTATATTTGGAAAGAACACAAAATTTTAGATGGAATACATATTTCATTTGTTGAATTTGGATTTTAGATGAGCAAGTTATTAACTTAACAATTTTAAATGCATTAATTAAGAAATAGTTGTTTTCAGCAATTTAATTTATTCAAAACAGAAAACAAAGTTTATATTTGGAAATCTTATTCAATTTTTGCATGGAAAACATATTTTACATGTTGGAATTGGATTTGAATTGCCCAAGTTATGAATTTTGCAATTTAAAAGGTTTAATTAAAGCATTGAATTATTACTCCAATTTTAATTAGGAAAAACAGTTAATAAATTGTATTCGAAAGGTTGAAAACATGTAGCAAATGTTTCACTGAACATTTTGAGCTATTAAACATAATTTTTGGATCATTATTGAATTTATTATGCAATTTTTCATAAGCATTTTTATTCTGCCCTTTTTAGTAAACAGAAGGAAACATGTTCAACTTTAATTCATTTGTGACCAAATAAAATACCACTGTGTAGAGTTTGTTAAGACAAATTTTTAGAGCCCAAGTTTGCTCAATTTGGGTGAACAGAACTCAAGTTATGAATTTCCAAAGTTTCAAATTTAATAGCCATTTCTGTATTTAATTATTTAGTGCAAAATTTATTACAGAAACATGTTGCAACTTTGTGACTAATAGAAAGAGCACAAGATTCTGAATCCAAAGAAACTTGAATCATTGAAATTGGAGCAATTTTCAATTTGTTATTGATTTTACAATTAAAGACTCAGATCTGTTTTTCTGGGGTTCGAGAAATAAAAGAAAAATAGAGGAAAAAGGGGTGGCTTTTGCTGCGGAAGGGGAGATTCGAACCCGGGGCTCCAGGGCGTGCGGACGGGGTGCCAAGCCACTGGGCTGCTGTGCGTGCTTGTGATAGATGTGGAGGCCGGCCCAAGTTGAGGTGGATCTGCGCGGAAAAATATAACTGAAACTGCAAAGTTCAGTTGGACGGACGGACATGGCCGGCAATCTACCGCACGATGGCGGCGATCCAGAGCAAGGACGGGGGGAGGGATGGTCCAGGAGGATGTGGCTCACCTTGGGGCTCGAAGGCGAGGTCGGGGGGGGGGGTCGTGGACGTGGGGAAGACGGCGTGGAGGTGCGTTGGCGCGCATGTGCAGAGGTGGCCGACGGGGAAGAAGGAGGTGATGGCGCCGTCGCCTTGGGCGTTCTCCGGCCGCGGCGTCTACAGCAAATCCGCAGCCCACAACCCCACGTTTCCATTCCCGAGAAGATGGGCGCTCGACGACGAACACAGCATCGGCACCAAGGCCTCCAAGCTGCGGCCATGGAGGCTCCCGTCCAGGTTCAGAAAGTTCAGATGACAGAACCAGAGGAGGGAGAGAGATGGCGGCGGCGGATGGAGGAAGAAGAGGGGGGAAGGCTAGGGTTTGGAGAGGGAAGGGGTGCGGCTTGGGGGTTGATATGGAGGGGAGAGGGGGGACCATGGAGGTGGACAGGGACAACGACAGGAGGGGCAGCTCACGTTCTCCTCGTGCCCGCTCCTGTACGGAAGGAAGAAGGAGGGGGTAGCGGGCCAGAAAGGAGGAAGGTGGGCTGGCCCATTTGGGCTGGCCTGCCTCCCCCTGGGGTTTTCTTTTATTTATTTATTTTATTTTTTTTGTAAAAGAAGAGAGAGAGAAAAGATGGAAAAGAAGGGGGGTTTTTGGAGTTCAAAAATTAGGGGGATAATTGTTAGGGGTTCTCCATTGCAAATGCCCAGGTGCATGATATTTTGTTTTTGAAAATTTCAATTTCACAAATTATTTGAATTTGCAAACTTGAACTCACATTAGGGGTTTATTTAATACCAATTTGAAAACCAACCATTTTTAATTATTTCCAATTCCCAAAATGATTTGTTTGCAATTTTAATTGAAACCATTTGGAACATGTTTGAATTTTTAAATTGGTTTCGAATTTTTTTAAAAAAAAGGTTTGAAGCAAAGTGCAATGCAATGATGCATGATGCAATGCCATGCAAAAAGAAAAAGCAACCAAGTTTCTATTTGGGGGAAATCCCCCGGGTGTTACAGGGAGCAGCCATGGCCAGGGGGTCGACGTCCACGGGCTCCTCGTCCTCCTCATGCTCAACATCCTTTGCAGAATAGACGAAGAGAAAGGAGAATTAGAGGCAGAGAAGGAAGTCAAGTTGGGTTGTGAGTAGGCAGAAAGGTGAACTTGGTCACCTTCGTCATCCTCGGACCAGTCCCGGATAGACGCGTCGACTCGGTGCTTACCGGGTTGAGTGGCGTGCGGGATGCAGAGGGTATCCTACGTGTCGTATGGCTGCTCGTCGTCCTCTTCTCGGTCAGCGTGCCAGTTGCTCTCGAAGACCTCAGAATCTTCTCTTCTCTGCCGGTCAATGTGCTGAGAAGGCAAGCAAGATAACAGAGTGAGTTGAGATTTACTCGGAAAGACATGCAAACACAAAGCATATTTGTCTAAGTGTTTCTACTCAGAAAGACATGCAAACACAAAGCATATTTGTCTAAGTGTTTCTACTCGGAAAGACATGCAAACACAAAGCATATTTGTCTATGTGTTTCTACTCGGAAGGGAATGCAAACACAAAGCATATAAAGCCTAACAGAGTATCTTTGATGTGGTACTTGGTATATGAATACTAAAGCAGAATATAGAAGGCTAACCTGCTCAATACGCTTGGTGCGGCTGTATGGCACGAAGCCATACATCCAGGCGTCGGAGAGTGTAGTCTGCATAATTGACCTCACCCAGGTAGCCACATCCTCCTTGGAGAGCTCGAAGGTGGTGGTCCTCGTGCAGTCACGGGATCCCCCCATATAGCACATCTTGTGCGAGCGGCGCTGGAGGGGGAGAACGCGGCGCGAGATCCAACATGCAATTGGATCATCTTGGTGGAGTCCTTGCTCCCGCAACTCGCTCAGGCGCTGCTCGACCTGAACCACGTCCTCGATGGAGTCCCTTGGATGGTAACCCCAATTCTGCTGGGTAGGCCGCGTGTTCCGGAACTTGGGTAGCCCTATCCGGTTCTCGATGAGTTTCCCTTCCTCTGTGGCTACGTTTTTCACGTAGAGGAAGGAGCGCTGCCATTTGCGCACAGATTCAAGGCCCTTGACCTTTGGGTGGCTACCCGTAGAGCGCTGCAGCATCATGGCGCCGCCGGTCATGGTCATGGCGCGAGCAGTATCAGTCTTGCCCGGATTGGGAATGCTTTGTTTGCGGAAGAAAAAATAGAGTGCCCACGTGTGGATTGTCGGGTACACGCCAAGGAACGCTTCGCACACCACGGCGTGGGTGGAGAGCATGATCAAAGAGTTAGGGGGGAGGTGATGTGGCTGAAGGCCGAAATGCTCAAGGAATTTGGCGAAGAATTCCGAGATGGGGAGGCCGAAGCCGCGCTTGAAGTGCGCAAGAAAAACTACATACTCGTCCTCTTCGGGCGCGGGGACGATTTCGTTACCTGGATGCCGGCACTTCACGCCGGGAGGCACACGACGGGTGTTGACTAGCCATTGGCAGTCTTCCGCCGTGACCTCGGAGCCCTCCCAGCCGGCGCGGGCGGCGGCGTCATCATCTTCGCGGGCAGCCATGTCGGCAGAGATGCGGATTGGAGATGTGGAGTAGAGGCACGGATGGGAGATGTGAATCGGGATCTGGATTTCTATGTCTTTCTCTCCGGCGGCGCGTGGAGCAGTGGCGCGGCCAGAGATTGCGGTGGCGGAGTGCTCGACGGCGGCGGAGAGATGAAGGGGCAGAGGGTGAGAAGTGAGCAGGAAAGAGAAGAGGAAGGCATCGAGGGGGTATTTATCCCTCCCCTCGAGTTGCCGTTACAAGCGGATTTAGTGGGATCAGTCGTGCACTGAGATCGTGCGGCGTGGGCTGCGCGCCGGTTAGAAACGCACACAACGCATATTGCACGCGTAACGGGCGCAGTTAATCCCACGTCGTGATCGTGGGCTAATGAGTGCGGTTGAAGAGACTTAACGGGCCGGTGGGCCCTGGCCGCAGTTATGGGCGCGTGGCCTGCCATATCCCTGGCACCGAGGCGTCGGAGTGACAGGGGTGCGACACGTGCCCCGTTGCGACACGCAGAGGTGGATTCGCACCGTTTGAGGCGGGGATATGTTTCGAGGATTTCGCTAAGTCTTTTTACTCGGCATCAGAGAAGAGGAATGATGCTACTCAGAGAAGAAGAGATTCAAGCCAAGGATAAGTGCTACTCGGAGATGCTACTCGGTATCTTACAGTTTGAAGACAAGATTTGTTTTTTAAGCTGGAAGGGCCCAGTGAACGAGTTCACAGGACTCTACCAGCTTCGGGGACTAATGTCGGGGGTTACCCCCGAGTAGGGGTAAGGCAAGTGCTAAAGGCAAGATCAGAAGAGCAGTTTTACCAAGTTGGCTGGCTACCCGGTACCCGCTACACGGTGGACAGCTATTCGGTCGTACCTACCAATGGCCAGGAGGAATAATCAAGGAAGTTGTATTCTTTCGAGTAGAGGAAGTTGTCCGGATAGAGGAAGTGGATTCCTACTCGGACCAGAAGTCAATGGAGCCGTTCTGACACAGGATACCGCGTATCCTGCATCCGTACGGCGTGCGGTTCAACTTACGGGGTGCGTGATTATCCGCACCATGGAGTGGCTACAGTGCGGTAGGCGCCTGTCTGGTCCTGTCACTGACAGAGGGGACAGGACAGGGCTAGGGGCCTACCCTGTCTCACTGACAAGGGTGGACAGGTCCCATCTCCGAACGACGCAACGACTTACGGAGCGAGTGTCAGCGGGAACCCGGAGGCATGCGCGGTTCTGCAGGGCTCCTGTCACATCCCGTTGTACTTTATAGTTGTTTTCTATTCGGCTGGGCACCAGTATATAAGGTGCCCTGCCTCCTCCTGTGAGAGGGTCGGGTCATTTTATTCGGAACACTAGAGGCAACACACAGAGAGAAGAGTGGCTACTCGGCTGTAGGTCTGATTGTACTGTGGCTACTCGATAATACACATAAAAAGAGAGAGGCAGGAGTAGGGGTGTTACCTCCACACGAGGGCCCTGGACCTAGGTAAGATCTTGGTGTTTGCATTGTTTGTGATCTACCCCACGCGGCTACTCGCCGTGTGATCCCTCCCCGAGCACCTCCAGCGTCCATCGGCCCTAACTTTAGCCATCCCATGGTATCTGCCGTGATACCACCACGACATTCCACACTATACATCTAATCTTTGTTTTCAGCAAGACCGGTGAGATTGACAACCTCACTGTACCGTTGGGGAAAAGTATTTTGAATGTGTTGTGTGCAGGTTCCACGTTGTTGCTACACCGGTGAAGTGCCAGCACCACCGTCAGTGGCATCAACCTTCCGAAGATTCTCTTTCTCCTACTGGATTGATAACCCTGGTTCTTAACTAAGGGGAAAACTTCCTACCGCTGTGCTCTTCACACCCTCCTCTTGGGGTATCCCAATGAGTGCAAGATCTGCACCATCACGTGACCTAGGGTGTGCTCGCTCCGCCATGTGGTGTGGGCCCCTCGTGGCTCATCTCAGAATCGTCTTCTGGCTCCGTGAGTCTTCGGGTAAAATAGCGACTTTGCGATACTTTCCGGGCATTTTCCTGAAAGTTGAATTTCTGCACAAAAACAAGACACCAGGGCAATTCTGCTGAAACAGTGTTAGTTCGTGTTAGTTGTATTCAAAACACACAATTTTAGAGGAAAAACAACAACAAAAGTGTTCAGGAAAGTAGATACGTTTTGGACGTATCAACCCCCCCGCAAGCTTAGCTTATTGCTTCTCCTCAAGCAATTCAGTTAAAAATTGAGTGGAACTTCTACGAACTAACACTGAAGTATGCAAATAAAGCCACCTAATAGTTATGCAAACCATGAAGAGATACCAACACACTAATAATAAGCAACATGAAGTGTATCTATTTGGAGGATTGCAATGTTCATAATAAGATATGATAAAGTGGTATCTCGCTTGCCCTTATTTGTGGAGCAAAACATAAATGACAGGGCACCTATGAAGTTCAAGTGAAGACTAGAAGTAGAGATATCAAAGATAAAAGCATCAAAGTTATACCACAATTAACCGTGTTCTGGGACAGACACATTACACTAAGAATGACAGTTATGCACTCGAGAAGGTGCTCAAAGAAAAGACGGTGACTCAACAATAAAGTAAAAGATTGGCCCTTCACAGAGGGAAGCAGGGATTAACATGCGCTAGAGCTTTTTATTTTTTTTAAACAGAAGTAAAATAATTTTGGGAGGCGATTGTTTATGTCAAAGAATGGTAATAGAGTTCTTGTTATCTTCCATACTAAGCAAGTTGAGAGCCGTTCCAAATTATTGATATTAGGCATTTATAGTATGCACTTTTATATATAGCTTGACACTCCTCCCAACCTTTTCTTATCACAAACCATGGTTAACCGAATCCCCGGGTGCCTGCCAACAATCACATACCATGGAGGAATGCCTATTTTACTTTCTTTAATTTTTGGATGTTATAGTGGACTAACCAGCTCTTTGCAAAATTAGTGACAAGCAGATGAAGCATGCAAGTCAGGGGGTACTTAATTTAGTATGGAAGATAACAAACCCAACTACTACTTCCTCATGAGCTAAAACAGTGTCACAAAATGAGAAGTATTTTGAAGGTTTTAAAGGTAGCACATGAAAATTTACTTGGAATGGATTGAAATACCATGCACAGGAACTTATAGTGGACTCTTTGGAATGACTTGGTCTTCAGGGATTTGGAAGCACGAGCAGCATTCCCGCTCAGTACAAATGAAGGCTAGCAATAGACTAGGAAGCGACAATCAAGAGAGCGGTAACCATCATAATCATGCTTGCGACAGAACAAAATTAAGAGGGGCATAAAAGTGATACAAGAACTCTGAGGCAAAATAAATCAACAAGGCTTAATTGACATTTTGTTTTCAGTCATATGCATGCATGAGCATGTGCCAAGTCAATTCAAATGAAACATTCAGAGGAGGATACCACAATGTCATACCCTTTTATGAATAGAACAATACAAGGAAACATTTATATGACATGCTATCTACTATTAGTAAGTTGGAACTGATCATAAGAGAGCACGAACTACTGAGGATCCATTAAATAACATACACCTTACACGAACAAACTAATCATGTCCACATGGATGAGTATATGTACAAAAATAAAAACAAATAGAGTTCATACCAGCCTCTCACGACAACTTGAATTGTCATAAATCATCATTATTGCTTTTCATTTGTGTGGCTTGAATAATATGAAATGATTACCAAGCTCCAATGGAGTCACGGAAGACTGTTGAACTCTGAAGCAAACTTTACAAAACCAAAGAAGAACAACAAATATTTTTGGGTTTTCGAATTTAAAACAAAAACAGAAGGAAACAAGCAAACAAAGCAAAATATTTTTGGATTTTTGAATAACAAACTGAAACTAGAAAGTAAAGCAAACTAAGGATAGAAAGTAAAGAAACAAATAAAGACTAACACCAAAAATATTTTTGGTCTTTTTGTGTTTTGGAAAGACGAAACTAAACAAGAACAACAATGGAAAAGAAACAAACAGAAACATGGATATACAAAGTATCGACAGAATTATGATATGTAAATTAGTGTGATGTCGGTATACCTCCCCCCAAGCTTAGGCTTTTGGCCTAAGTGGAGATCAGTCCCAGCGCGGGTAGATGCTCCAGGCTGGTGGATCATCCTTAGCAGGATCGTAATCAGGCTCCCATGAAGAAGAAGAAGAATCAGAAGGCCCACAATCATAATCAGGGTGCTGGTTGATATGTCTCCAACGTATATATAATTTATGATGCTCCATGATCAAATTATGTTAATTGCTACTTGTTCTCTCCCTTATTTATAACATTTTTATACGTTTTTCGGGACTAACCTATTAACAAGATGCCAAGTGCCAGTTCCCTGTTTTCTGTTGTTTTTGGTGTCAGAAAAGTTGTTCTCGAAACATTCTCGGAATTGGACCCCACAAAGCCCAAAGTTCCTATTTTCCCCGGAAGCATCCAAAACACCGAAGAGGAGTCAAAGACGGGCAACAGGGGGGCCACACCATAGGGTGGCTCGGGTCCCCCTGGCCGGGCCACTTATAGGTGTGGGGCCCCTGGAGCTCCACCGCCTTTGCCCTTTCGCCTATTAAACCCCCCCGGATGGAAAACCCTAAGCACCTTATCAAAAATTCCCGAAAAGTTCCGCAGCCGCCGTCACCGTCAACCCTAGATCAGGGGGTTCTGAAGTTGTTTCCGGCACCCTGCCGTAGAGGAGATCATCACCGGAGGATTCTACATCACCATGCCTGCCTCCAGAGTGATGCGTGAGTAGTTCATCCTTGGACTACGGGTTCGTAGCTATAGCTAGATGGTTGTCTTCTCCTCATATGCCTCCATGTTTAGATCTCGTGAGCTGCCTATCATGATCGAGATTGATCTTATGCAATTCTATGTCCTGTGTTTGCTGGGATCCGATGAATATTGACCTTATGCCAAGTTGATTATAGTCTTTATTTGCATATTCTATTTGTGATCTTGCATGCTTTCCGTTGCTAGTGGTTGCTCTGGCCAAGTAGTTGCTAGTGACTCCAAGAGGGAGTCTTTATGCTCGATAGTGGGTTCATGCCTCCTCATCGCCTTTCTCAAGTGACAGAAACGTGAAGGAGGGGTGTGTTGTTGCCATTAGGGAGAAAACATCGGTGAGAGTGCCCGCGTGCATAATCATTGCTTACATTACACACTTTTTTTAATGCAATTATCTATTGCTTGCAACTTAATACCTAAGGGGTTCGGATGATAACCTGAGGGTGGATTATTAGTCATAGATGTAGATGGATGTCGGTCTATGTAAATTGTTGTAATGCACTCACTAAATATCATAGTAATCATCATGTCATATTGTGCACTACGGTGCAACCTTTATTTGTCAATTGCCCAGTTGTAATTTGTACACCCAACATGCTATCTTTTATGGAGAGACACCAGTAGTGAAACTATGAACCCCGGTCCATTTTTCCACATTGTTAAACAAACCACAACTATTTCCTGCTTTCTTTACTTACTGCAAGCATACATCATTTTCCACACTATAGTCTAATCTTTTTTTTAGCAAGACCGCTGAGATTGACAACCTCACCGTACTGTTGGGACAAAGTATTTTGGTTGTGTTGTGTGCAGGTTCCATGTTGTTGCTGACACCGGTGAAGCGCCAGCACCACCATCAGTGGCATCAACCTTCGTGAGATCCTCTTCCTCCTACTGGATTGATAACCTTGGTTCTTAACTAAGGGAAATTCTTGCCACTTCCTCATCACACCTTCCTCTTGGGGTTTCCAATACACCATTAAAGGGTATCAAGAATTTCTGGCGCCGTTACCGGGAAGGAAGAATTCTTCTGTCAAGGGGAGTCTCTCACTCTCAACCTCTTTATTTTGTTTATTGTCTTGTTTTTATTTTTGTCTTGTTTTTCTTATCTTTATCAAAAACACAAAAAAAATTAGTTCTCATTCTAGTTGTTATTTTTGTCTCTATGTTGTTATTTCTCATCATGTTGTTCCCTAAGTTTACCTTGAAAGATTTGCCGGTAGGAAGTGGTTCTATACTTGGAAAGGACACTATTAAAGAATTCTTTGATCATGTTAGTAAGCATGATAACGGTTAGAAAAAATCCATAGTAGAACTTGCTCCCAATTACGAGACTGTTGTAACTTCTTTAGCTCACATGCTTGAAGCTAGGTTTGGTAACCTCCATCCCATAATACAACATATGTTCCTCAACTTGAATAACATTGAAGATGTTGAGAATAGAAACTTCATATTAGAAACCATGCTCAAAGAATTTGGAGATGTTGCTACAGAAGCTAGAAAAGTCTTTGATCGTTTTAATATGCTTGGCTCATGTGTAGACATTGTTGGTGCTCTAGAAAAAACTGAATCTAATAATGAAAACGAGGATAAAATACCAATCCCCTTTAAATTAGTGGCACTGCACGAAGCCCAAGAAAAGAAATTTGATTGGATTGTTCCTGAGAATTTATTTGATAAAGATAGTAAGCCTAAAATTACTAAGAGAGGAGCCTCTGAAACTCACTTAGATAAAATACAATGCAATATTAAATAATTGCCAAATCTTGATTTGAATGCTTTACTTGAAAATACTTGAGTTGCCCTTTTATGCCTAGCTGAAAGGCGTTAAAGAAAAGCGCTACCGGGAGACAACCCGTTTTTATTTCGCTGTTTTCAACCCGTTTTCTTTCGTTTTCTTTGGTGTGCTTTGCACCTGGGTGTTGTCTATTTCGTTAGCAACCCTGCTGCATCTTTTCTTTTGAGTTTTTTTGAGCCAAGTAAAGCCTCTAGTGGAAAGTTGAGGTTATATTTCGGATTTCTGCTGTCCATTCTTAATTCCGTTAAAAATCACAGAAAATTCAAAATGACCTGAGATTTTTGTGCTTAATCCTGAGTTATATACGCAACTTTCTTAGAAGACCAATTTTGGATTTGCGCAACAGAAGATTTTTGAAAAAATCGATCTTTACATGTTGTTCTGTTTTGACAGATTTCTGCCATTTATCGCATTTGCATCTTAATCTCTTTCTTTTGGTGTTCTTTTGAGAAAAAGAGTTTTAAAAGAAGTTGTGACAATAGCTAATGTGTTTTTGAGTGTTATAATTGTGTTGAAACTGAACCATGTGCATTTATTATTTCAATTGCACTAACGTTGCTAATGAAGATTGTGAGAATTTTGATGTGAAGCAAGTTTTCAAGGGTCAAGAGAAGAGGGTGATATGATGTGATCAAGAAGATTGAAAAGCCTAAGATTGGGGATGCCCCGGTGGTACATCCCAGCAAATTCCAAGAAGACTCAAGCGTCTAAGCTTGGGGATGCCCAAGACACCCCTTCTTCATCAACAAATTACCAGGTCACTTCTAGTGAAACTATATTTTTATTCGGTCGCATCTTATGTGCGTTACTTGGAGCGTCTTTTATTTTTTGTTTTCAGTTTGTTTTTGTTTTTGCTTTCAGTTTTTTTTACTTTTAAAATAATCTTGGTTGGACCACATCATTCTTTTATTGGAGAGTGACACGATCCGCTTTTTCATGAGAATACATTGTATTCTTAATCTCTGTCTAGCTCATGCATTTATTTCGCTCATGTTTTGCATGCATCCCTTATTAGAGTTGTTAGTTTTAGTAGTGTTATGTGACTACTCTCATTTTTGCTTGCTGTATCATAAAGAGTATTTTTGTTAAAGCATGTTGTGTATGGTGCTTGTTGGGAGAAAGAAAACTGCTACTTGAAGTAGAATTTATAACAATGCTAGTAGAAGCTTGTATAGACTGTGGCTAGGACTTTTTCATGCCATGCTAAATGTTATTTTAGTTTTAAAACCTTGTGGTTATTGATTAGAATGATTAGCCTCAAATAGCTGAGAGTGTTTAATATGTCTTGAAAGATTCATGAGTTGTTCTTGTCATAGTAAAGCATCAATATATGGTATTCTCTTTCGAATGTTTTATTTGGTTGACTTGGCACATGCTCACACCATGTTTATGACTACAAACTAGTCACGAATAGCCTCCATGACCACTTAGGTTTTGAACTTGTGATACTCCTTATGTTTTAATTAATGATGCTTATGTCGCTATGCATGATTATGGATCTTATGCTCTCTTGATTTGTCGCTCCCAGTCTTTTGCTAGCCTCCACCTGTACTGAGTATGACCTCTAATCGTGCATCCAAACTTACTTAAAACAAAGTATTTTCCATTGTGTACACCATACCTACCTACATGTGGTATTTAACTGCCATTCCAAGTAAATTGCTCACGTGTTACCTTTAAAACCTTCAAAATTACTCCTGCTTTATGTTCCTGTTTTTGCTCATGATGACGTAAATAGAGAATCTTTATCTCACTTGTTGATTGGAATTTCACACCCTAGACTAGTGGCTTCATCCGCTTATCCAAATGATAGAAGAGCTGGCAGCGGGGGTGCCCAGCCCCAAATTAATGTAAAAAATTCTCTTCACTATTTTTGCCCCTGATTTATCGGTCAAAGCATAATTGTGTAAACAAAAGAGAAAGAGAGATGACCTTCTACACAAGTTGTGTCATTCACCATGGGAGCCGCTCTTGTGAATCAAGTTGGCTTGTGACGTACTGTATTTTCTGTTTACCATTCGTTGACATTAGCATACATCTCCCAAAATATAGACACTCCTCCACGGCATGTGATTATTGGCAGGCACCCGAGGATTCGGTTAGCCATGGTTTGTGAAAGATGGATGGGAGGAGTGTCAAACTTTTAATACCTCTGTTTAATAAAATAAAATCTCTAGCACATGAGTGATCCCTGCTTCCCTCCGCGAAGGGCCTTGTCAGGGGGTTACCCCCGAGTAGGGTAAAGGCAAGTGCTAAGGGCAAGATCAGAAGAGACGTTTGGCAGAGTAGCTGTCTACCCGGTTCTCGCTACCCGGTCGACTGCTATTCGGCCATACACACTGATGGCCAGGAGGAAGAATCAAGGAAGTTATTCTCCTTCGAGTAGAGGAAGTGGTCCGAGTAGAGATGGCGGTCTCCTACTCGGGCCAGAAGTCAAAGGAGCCGTTCTGACACAGGATCCCGCGTATCCTGGGTCCGTACTGCGGCACTGTTCATCTGCAGAGCGCGTGCTTATCCGCGCCAGGGTGTCAGCAGGGCGTCGCAGGTTAGGGGGGGCCTACCCCGTGACAGTGTCAGTGATAACAGATCAGTTTCTTGGTTTTGCACAACGACTTTACACATGAAGACAAGCTAGGAAGCCAAAGTGGTCAGCGGGAAGCTGGAAGTGTATAGTGTGCACACTATGTCGACATCTTGGCTGTATCCGGCTGGGCACCAGTATATAAGGTGCCCTGCCTCCTCCTGCGCGAGGGACACAAAAAGAGGACGACACGACTAAGGGCTACAGTTGCCTAGAGAGAAAAGTGGCTACTCGGTTGTAAGCATCACTTGTACTGTGGCTACTCGGTGAGACACGAATATAAAGAGAGAAAGGCAGGAGTAGGGGTTTTACCTCCACACGAGGGCCCTAAACCTGGGTAGATCTTGTTGTTTGCAGTGCTAGCTTCATACTCACGCGGCTACTCGCTGCGTGATCCCTCCCCGAGCGCCTCCAGCGTCCATCGTCCCCACATCTTTAGCCATCCTATGGCATCTGCCGTGACACCACCACGACAGTTGGCGCCCACCGTGGGGCAACCAGCGGCGCTGGTTGGAGTTTCCGTTCGGACGGGATCGATTTCTGCTACTGGAGAGCGCGTCGTCTGTGGCCTCGTCCACAGATTCGACTCCTTCGACTTCGTCATCGACAACGCCGGTGATTTCGGCGGCAGGGCCATGCCGGAGGGCGGCTCGGTGCTCTCCTTCGGTTCGCACCTCGTCTACATCGCCACCGTCATCGACCGCGAGTACCTCGAGCAGGTGCATGTCGCGGAAGATCCCCCTGCTGTCATTGCTGCACGCGGGAGGCCGATTGGCCGCTCTGCGGACAGCGTGGAGGTGATGGTGACCGGCCCTGTTGCCGATGCCGGGAAGGGCGCGGCTGCTGCCGCTGCGGGCGTCATCGAGAATCTCGCTGGCCCGAGTGCTGGCGGGAAGACCCACAAGCCCTACGAGAAGGACTGCAACCTTCCTCCCTCCACTACTCCGACGATACCTGCGTCCGCCGTGCGGATGGGCATGCCACCTCCCACCGAGCTCGAGCTCATGACCATGCGGGCGCAGCTCGACCAGCAATGCCAGGCGCTGCTCGCCGAGCAGGCGGAGCTGGATAAGGTTAGGCTTGAGCTGAACCTGGACCAGAACGAGTACAACAGAGCTCACGGCTTCACGCCCATGGTGAGGAGGCCTTCCAAGGCAGGCGCTACGCGCCGCAACCTAGGCACCGAGATGGCAGCAGTGGGTGAAACTACTGGCCAAGCCGCTAGCCAAAACACCGCCACCACCAGACCCAGATACAGCACCCCCGCCAAAACCCTTAGAGCTGCTGAGGCAGCAGGAGAGGCTCAATGAGCTAGTACTAGAAGCTGCTAGGCAGAATGAGGAGTTCCGAAAAGCCAACCCGAGTGCTGGAGCTTCTCAGGTGGTGCACTCGCATGCGGCTAGATCTAACGATCAGGCCTCATCACCGCATCCCAGCCGCGAGAAGGAACGGAGTGGGCATTCCGTCAGAGACGGGCAGATGCAGGTGTACGACCCGGTTGTCGCTGCAAAGCAGCACGCTGTGGCGCGACAGTCCGGTCAAAAACACAACACTGCATGAGCAGGCTATCAAGCCCAAAGAGCTCACATCCAGGCCCGAGATGGAGAGCGCACAGGCCCTTCTCAGCATCCAGTTGCTCAGCCTACTCGGCAGAGGCAGCAGGCGCGTGCAGTCGCACCAGCCGCCAACCCAGTGGAGCAGCCTGCAGTCGTGCAGGTGGACAGATATGATGATGGCTACTCGGCCATGGGGTTGGCTGGCTACGACATCTTGGATCGCGTGGGTGAGCGCGTGCTGGAGCCCAGTGATGCCAGGCACAAGCTGGACCGGATCAGCCTGTCCGCGCAACTCGAGAGCAAGGGGCCGCCTGGCCCAGAGTGCTTTGGCCCCCGCATCATGACGGAGCCATCTGTAAAGCAATTCCAGCTCGCCAGGGGGACCAAGTGCTATGACGGCAGCACCAAGCCGGAAGATTGGCTCAATGACTATGTCACAGCCGTGCACATTGCAGGCGGCAACCGGAGATGGGCCGTGCGGTACATCCCGCAGATGCTCGAGGGACCGGCAAGAACTTGGCTCAACAACCTGCCCAAGCACAGCATCAACTGCTGGCTTGACTTCGCGGAGGCATTTGTCAGCAACTTCACCAGCACCTACCGGAGGCCGAATAGGCCGCAACAGCTATCCGCTCGCAGGCAGCGGGAAGATGAGACAAACCGAGAGTATCTTACTCGGTGGAGTACTCTGAGGAACACCTGTGAGGGTGTGAATGAGGCCCAGGCCATCACTTGGTTTGCGCAGGGCTGCAGGCATGGCAGCATGTTGTGGCAAAGGCTCCAGAGGGAGATGCCAAGTACTCTCGCTGAGACCATCCGGATTGCGGATCAGTACGCACTCGGCGACCCGACACAGCCTCTTCTCGATGCTGCTAAACCGAGAAGGAACTACAACATCAACACCAGCAAGCGCAATGAGTTCCGCAATAAGCGCAGAGGTGACCGGATTGATACCCGGTACGACCCAGAGGAGGTGAATGCTGTGGCAACCGGAGCTGGTAGTAGCCAGAGGCCAAAAACTGCTGGAGCCCAGTACGGGCATGTAACATCCCAATTTTGCTACCAAAGTGTTGTGGTGTTGAGTTCATATCATACATGCATGAAAGAACAATTTAAATCATGTTTGAAACCAATTTAAATTATGAATTCAAATGGTTTCAGAAAAATCTCTCATATGGTACCTATTTTGGTTCCCAAAATCTTGTTCTGAAAAGTATTCCAATTTCACCAAAGCAACACATGGTGTTGTTGGAAATTTCATAAGGTTTCCAAAACCTATTTTGCCAAATTTTCTGTTTGCAAAAAGGCCCCCAAAACCTCTGTTTTCTGTGCTGTTTATTTAAAAGAAGAACATTTCTGCAGTTTCTGTTTCTTTCGAGGGGGTTTTCGGAAAAACTCCTATTTTATCGTCTTCTACCTCCGGACAGTAGGCAGGAGGCACGCCGACGGCACCTTGCCACGCAGCTGCTGCCCCTTCAAGCGTGGCTAGGCCCAGAAGATCCCGTCGGCCACCTCTCACTCCTCATCCCCTCGAAATCCCTCTCCCTCTGCCTCTGTAACGCATCCGCGAGAGCAAACCCTAACCTGCTGTTGCCCGCCGGCCGTCGCTCAACGCCGTCGTTCCCGACCACGATTCAATGATTTGAGGAGTTCACGAGCTCCGCCGTCGTCCACTGCCCCAGCTCGAGCAAGCACAGGACCCGGGATGCTCTACACCGCGCGAATCGGTCCATCCCCTCCAACTCCGGCCGAGCGCCTCCGCCATTGATTCTGGCGCCGTCGAGTCCTCTACGGCCTCCACGAACAGCTCCTCGTGATCCTGGTGAGCTTGTCGTCCTCCCGGGATGTTTTTCCCTCTCCCCCGCTGCCTAATTCCGTCGTTCGTCATGAGTCGCCGCCGGCCGCCGCGGGCATGGAAGGCGGCGAGCCTCCGGTGACCAAATGCTAGCGGCGCCACCACCTCCTCGTTCACCGTCGCCTCCTCTAGCCCGTGGAACATTTTAGTTCGTAAAATTCGCACAGAATCGATTGATTTCAGGTTCATCTGAGAAGATCATCTCCCTGTGATGTCAGCGTGACATCACGATGATGTCATAATCATGCCCTTTTTGTTTTCCAGGAAATGTTTAATAATTACAGAATTTGGTTAATTTTAATAATTCAATAACTAATGTTTTATAATTCAGAAAAATAAAAATGAGGTACCAAAATGTTTGGAAAAATAAACTCTATCTGATTATGTCATTTTCACACCTGTTTGACAAAGTCCAAAAATGAGTATTTATTTAATGTTGTTTAATCAATTAAAAATAGAAAATTAAGTTTTTATCCATTAAAATTTGAAAATTAAAAGTTATATACCAAATTGCTCAAAATGACAAGTACAATCTAGTTATGATGTTTTCAAACCCATTTGAGCAACTAAAATGGTACTCACTTTCAGAATCGTCCGAAGTACCCCTCCGGGGTCTATTTCGGGCCAAGTTCAGTAAAATTGAATAATTGTCATACGAACCCTAGCAAACCATAGAACATGTTTAGGGCTTCTTCCAGTGCATTAACTTGCTCATGCATACATGTTGCGCATTGCATCGATGCCATGTGTTGATTGTTGTTCTTCTTGTTTCGGTGTTTGTTTCCCCCTCGGTAGAACGTGACTCCGAAGAGAAGGCCAGGAATCCAATGACGAATACTTGATCCTAATCGACAAGTCAAGCACTTATTCCTGAAGACTTTCTCTGGTTTTCTTGAAGCAAGGCAAGCATAACCTCTTATCTGCCCATATATGATTTTGAAAGACTTTTCATTCTCGTACAAATGCATTCGATTCCAAAGTATCTTGAGTCAATAGATAGAGTCATCCTATTTATTTGCATAACCCAGATATCATGATTCAATGCTCCTAGCAGACATAGGAATTGTTTGTGTGTATCGCCCGAGCCTCAAATATGCCATGCTTAGTCATACATGTCTGTTGATCTCTGCTCCATCCGGTTGATGAATCAGAGCCGCGAATGAATCTAGTATGATAATATGTTGTGGAAAGTTAAGAGATACTTGATTAAGATGACTTAAAGGTGTGGATGACGAGACCACAGAGGGTCTGTGGTGGTTGTCTCGTTCATTCCCCTAGGAGCGAGTTCTCGTCTTCGAGCCAAGACTGAGCGTGCATCCACACGGGGCTTAGATTTCCCCTCGGTCTCAACTTGCCTAGTTTGTTCCATGAGTTGCCTAGTTCGGGCTTTCCATTTGGATTTGCAGGGATATTAAAACCTTTTTAAAACTAGGACGTGGTGGTGTATCGGCGCTCTGCGGGTAGGTAATCGTCGAGCATTGCGCACAACGATAGAGACCCGGCAGGAGATGGCCACTCCCTATTGGCGGTCCATCTCTACTCGGAGCGACTCATGGAATAGGCGAAGCAAGGGAAAGGTCGTGGTCGACCTCCATCTGCCGGCACTTCCCGGACTAGTGCTAATGATCTGGCATTAAGAGTTGGTTGATACGTGTGGTTAAAGTTGTACACCCCTGCAGGGTTAAATCTTTTCGAAAAGCCGTGTCCGCGGTTAAGGACGACTTGGTGACGGATTCTGTGATCATAGATAACTTTAACGGAATGACTAAAACTTGCTGATAACGAATGAAGGATGCCTCCTCGGAGATGCCGAGAGGGGTTACCTTGTAGCATGAGGTAGTGGAACAACTGGAGGAGGTGATCTTTGAAGCACGAGGTGCTGATATGATTTTGGTGGATTAAAAAGATAATGATTTCAGTAGTTGAGTAGCTTACTCATCTGTTTTCAAAATACTCTATGAGACGTGCTATTCCTTCCTAAACTTGGAAAACAAAGATGGCTTTACGCAAAATAACCTTCATAACTCTTTCTAAAAGAAGCAGATATATAATAGGTTAACTAAGTCTTGTTGAGTACCTCCCGTACTCATGTTTTCTTCAACTTGGTTCAGGTGGAGTTCCTCAATTCGGTGGTGTTTCAACGTGGACATCGACGAGTAGTTTGGGGTTCCCAGGTAGCAGCCTGGAATCTATGGGCTGGGACGTCGCCTTATGTTGCGGCCTCTTAGGCCTTTTTGGTTCTTGTTGATTAGCAACATATTTTGCTTTCGTTGTCTGATGTAATGTTGGGTCGTGTGACCTCTGTTTGTAAGCTATACTCTAGTAACACCTGTTTAATAAAGCTTCATGCTTAGAGTACTGCTTTGATCGGTTGTTGGTGTTGAGCTCATTGTTATACAGTTTTGGCTATGCCTGCATAGTTGTCGCAGTCGAGGGGTTGTGGAGTCGATGATCCATGTCCGAGCCCGCCTGTCGATGTGATCGGCCTGGGGCGAGGTAACCCCAGTAACCCTCGATTGTTGTTGCACTTTCTGGACACATAGCAGCTCTGTATAACTTTGGTCCCGTTCCTTCAGTTTCATCCGACTCGTGGACGCTTGGGTATGCATAATTGGTTATGACTAGCATGGATACAAGGAGTAGTAGACCGGGGATCCGGACTACGTGCCGATGAATCCGGTCTGTCTGCCATTGTTTGTTACGGCCGGGGCTGGTAACCCTGAAGCCCTTGTGAGTCCATGGCTAGGAGCACATAACAGTGTGTATATCTCTGGGTCCGGGGTCTGACAAAAGTTGGTATCAGAGCAGGACTGCCTGTAGGAAAACCTTACTGCTTGGTCGATGTTGAGTCTAGAGTTGTGAAAACTACTTTGAAACTTCAAATGGATTGTGAAAAACCTTCTTAGGATTCTTTTTACTCCTTACCTGGTATCGCTCTGACTCTGGGTCATCTTACCTGTTTTGATTTGAAAAGGTTTTGCTATCCTTCTAGTCATTCAAAACTCAGGTGCCTTCTTTGGCAATGACGTTTTCACCCAAGTTGACCTAGTGTTAAAGTTTCTAGAGTCGTGTGTGTTTCTTACTCCGTTGTTTCTCTTAAACTGGGGGATTTCCTTTCCATCCTAATCTCTCAGAGTTGTCCGGATTCCACATTCCTCCATGTTTTAAAGTTCTAAATCCTGAACCTCGAGATTTCCTTCTCATCTCGAATGTATCTGTTATCCTCTGCTCGAATTTCTTCCGGAGCTACGTATGTATTCTTGGAAAGATACTCCGTGATCGCTACTCATAGTGCCCTTCAAGGCACTCAGATAGTAGTTGCTCATTTGTTTCGATTTCTAACCTTTGGACTTGAACCGAAGGTCCCGGAATGTGCTGAGTTGTGGTGGGTTGAATCATGTGGTCATAACCATGTGATGCTCACACCATCAGTACAGGATGCTGACCTTTAATCCAAGTTCCGTTTCTTTGGATCCTGAGGAATCTGTTTTACCTCGGGATGGCTAGGTGATTTCAACCCTCCTAGCCATAGGCTCTCTCTAGGAATCAAAATGATCACAACAAGAGTGTTCTTGGTGATTCCCATATCCTTGTTCTTGACTCTGCTATATCAATTCTTTTGCATGGGTTTTACAAATGAGTATGACCCTGTGCATCATCTTGATCTTAGGATCTCCTCCGAGCATGATTCCCCCTTTAGTTGCTCTCAAATCCCCATCCGTTGTTTTGGACATCAAGTTGCATATGCGTGTCGGATATACCCATGCATAGCTCTTGTTTTCCTTCAGAACATTTCTCCTTGGAATGTCAGGAGAAACAAACTCCAGTACCTCGTTCATCTTACGAACCAGGTCAAAGTTTTGTAGTTCACAGAATAAAGAAGTTTCATCAGCTTCTGTTCTGTTCCCCCTTCGAGTATCACACTCTTACATATCAAGAGGCTGGTTTGATTCCTGGTCTTATTGATGAAGTGATGCTCGTACACATCTTCACTCCCCTTTCTTCCAGTCTTGAACGCTCAAGAATGTTGGGTATGTGCATTGATGTGTGTATCCGGTACTCTTAGCAATCCTTATTGCTCTGAAAAATCTACGAAAACATCTGTATCCTTCTTAGCGCTATTGGTCACCCGGTCTCTAGTTAAAGTTGACCGTGATACTAAATCCGTTCATTCCGGTGCACATCCTTGGTCAGAGAGTTAGGTTCATACCAAAGCTCTCAAGATCTTATCAGTTGCTTTGAAAAGCAAGATTCCTTTCTAACCCGAAGACAAACTGGTAGGTTGTGGTATTCTGGTTGTCTTTCCAGAAGTATCACCAGGTTTTTCACCTGACCGTAACTTCTAAGCAAGGGGTAGTTTGAACCACTCCTTTCTCCAAGGAACCCTGCTGGATATTGTGGACTAGTTGGTTGAGCTTAAACAACAACTTGGAGAGTTGAAAGGCAAAAGCTCTGCCAACTTGTTCCTTTGATAAGGGATATCTAGTTTTCCTCGTGTTGAAGCAGGATAGTATCTCCTTTGCGGAAACGCTGTCATTCTACCTTGATTTGATTTGGGCTATCGTCAAATTGAGAAAAGATCCAAGGACTATCTTTATGGTGTTTTGCCCGAGTACACCTTTATGTCCTTTGGTCTGACCAATACCTTGCCTCGTTCATGTATCATATGAACCCCTCCTCTTGGAGTGTTATGATTAGGGTATTGTCGAGCCCATCGATGACATCTCTATTTTCTCCAAGTTGCAAGAGGTTCATGTTGAACACTTGGCACTAATGTTGGAAACTTTTGAGAACCATCTCTGTGTTATCACGAAGTTGTGCTCTCGATGTTCGAAGTGACTTACTCCGGTCCATGTGCTCCTGGTGAATGTTGTCGCCGTGGATCCGAGTAGAGTTTTCTTGTTCCTTCGGGAATAATCCCAAGTCGGTCATGCATGTGTGGACTATTCTTAAGATGGTTGGTTGTTACCTTCGTCTACTGTAAGAAGTTTCCATCCACATTAAGCCACTGACTGATCTTTCGTAAAAGAGAAGAAGTTTAAGAACTTCGTTATCTTTGTTGTCATCTTCCCAACCAGGACTCCGATGTGTTCTTTGTAAGTAAGTCATGTAGGTACAACCGTCTTCCACAAGTTGCTAATACATGGGTTCCATAATCCTGCTCATCTTCTTGATCTTGGCATCATAGTCCATGATTTGAGAATATAGCATTCGTATCTCGTTAGTAACCGGTGCAATCTCTTTGATCATACATACTGAGTCTCAGTTATCATCATTTCACTAATCAGAGCTGAATCTCAAGCAGCAACGATGGTTGGTGTTTCCTCAGGAGTATTGAGTTAGGTCCATTTGAAAATCCGGCATGGTTGATGTGGTGGTTGACACAATTAGCCGGAAGGCCTAATGTCATATCTCTTTGAATCCATAAGAACAACCACTCCCCGTGAGAATTCTGGTGTGGTTCATTCTAACCAGTTTCCCTTTCCTTTCTTTCAAACCGGAGTTCATCTTTCACTTGATGACCTATAGAAGGCTTGTCATGAGCCTGATATTGGTATCTAGAACATCCAGGGGAACCTGGAAGTTGTTTCCTCCAACGTCTCTCTGTCAACCCTCCAAACCTTTCTTTCAAGAAAACAAGTTCATCATGAGAACCATCTCGTGGTGCTTTGTGACCGCCATTGATCAGTTTCCTTTCTCAAGTTGTTTGTGCCTGAAGTTCTGTTCATCTCACACATTGTGTGAATTTGTCAGTTACTTCAGCCATGGAGTCTTAACCATGTGGTAGATGTATTGCTACGTCTAAACCGCAACAGGAAAAAGATTCCTTATTCCTCTTCCGGTGTTTCAATCCACATTGGCTAACCATCCTTACGGTGTGACCAAGAGTTCCTCCTTCATTACGGTGTTCCAACATCCTGTGGTTACTCATCTTCTGCAGTGAAGTAACATCCCGATCCTTGACAAGGTTTTCGACAAACTTTAAAGGAATGAAAGTTCCCTCATCTTTCGTGTCCACTCCGAAGAGTGAACATGATCCTGTATCAAATTTTCTCTCTGACACACAATTACAGTGTTTTCTCGTGTTCTCCCTCGTCTAAGGATATTACGTTGTGGTATCCAAGACCATCCTCACGATCTTGGTTTTCTATTTGAAGAAACCTCGGTTTCATAAGTTGTAAAAACTTTTTTTTTCCAAGGGATTTAAAGTCTTATGCAAAGCTCATATTCTAAATCCTTTCAAGACCAATCGTCTGCAAACTTGAAACCATCTTCTATTCATTCCGTTACCTTGATGTGTTTCATGCACGATAACTCAACAGTTCTTTATGAACATCCTGTCATGAGTTACCCATGGGATACTCGATCTTCGTGAAGATCATTTCCTAAGAGTTTCCCTCTTACCTAAGGTGTGTCCGTTCAATACTTCAAGATGCTACGGATCAACCTCTTCGAGAAGAGAACCGTAAGGTTCGAGAAGATCGTTCAAAACCGGTGTTCCTTCTTTCTTCTCCTTCGGGAATCTCGGGACGAGATTCTTGTAAGGGGGGTAGATTTGTAACATCCCAATTTTGCTACCAAAGTGTTGTGGTGTTGAGTTCATATCATACATGCATGAAAGAACAATTTAAATCATGTTTGAAACCAATTTAAATTATGAATTCAAATGGTTTCAGAAAAATCTCTCATATGGTACCTATTTTGGTTCCCAAAATCTTGTTCTGAAAAGTATTCCAATTTCACCAAAGCAACACATGGTGTTGTTGGAAATTTCATAAGGTTTCCTAAACCTATTTTTGCCAAATTTTCTGTTTGCAAAAAGGCCCCCAAAACCTCTGTTTTCTGTGCTGTTTATTTAAAAGAAGAACATTTCTGCAGTTTCTGTTTCTTTCGAGGGGGTTTTCGGAAAAACTCCTATTTTATCGTCTTCTACCTCCGGACAGTAGGCAGGAGGCACGCCGACGGCACCTTGCCACGCAGCTGCTGCCCCTTCAAGCGTGGCTAGGCTCAGAAGATCCCGTCGGCCACCTCTCACTCCTCATCCCCTCGAAATCCCTCTCCCTCTGCCTCTGTAACGCATCCGCGAGAGCAAACCCTAACCTGCTGTTGCCCGCCGGCCGTCGCTCAACGCCGTTGTTCCCGACCACGATTCAATGATTTGAGGAGTTCACGAGCTCCGCCGTCGTCCACTGCCCCAGCTCGAGCAAGCACAGGACCCGGGATGCTCTACACCGCGCGAATCGGTCCATCCCCTGCAACTCTGGCCGAGCGCCTCCGCCATTGATTCCGGCGCCGTCGAGTCCTCTACGGCCTCCACGAACAGCTCCTCGTTATCCTGGTGAGCTTGTCGTCCTCCCGGGATGTTTTTCCCTCTCCCCCGCTGCCTAATTCCGTCGTTCGTCATGAGTCGCCGCCGGCCGCCGCGGGCATGGAAGGCGGCGAGCCTCCGGTGACCAAATGCTAGCGGCGCCACCACCTCCTCGTTCACCGTCGCCTCCTCTAGCCCGTGGAACATTTTAGTTCGTAAAATTCGCGCATAATCGATTGATTTCATGTTCATCTGAGAAGATCATCTCCCTGTGATGTCAGCGTGACATCACGATGATGTCATAATCATGCCCTTTTTGTTTTCCAGGAAATGTTTAATAATTACAGAATTTGGTTAATTTTAATAATTCAATAACTAATGTTTTATAATTCAGAAAAATAAAAATGAGGTACCAAAATGTTTGGAAAAATAAACTCTATCTGATTATGTCATTTTCACACCTGTTTGACAAAGTCCAAAAATGAGTATTTATTTAATGTTGTTTAATCAATTAAAAATAGAAAATTAAGTTTTTATCCATTAAAATTTGAAAATTAAAAGTTATATACCAAATTGCTCAAAATGACAAGTACAATCTAGTTATGATGTTTTCAAACCCATTTGAGCAACTAAAATGGTACTCACTTTCAGAATCGTCCGAAGTACCCCTCCGGGGTCTATTTCGGGCCAAGTTCGGTAAAATTGAATAATTGTCATACGAACCCTAGCAACCCATGGAACATGTTTAGGGCTTCTTCCAGTGCATTAACTTGCTCATGCATACATGTTGCGCATTGCATCGATGCCATGTGTTGATTGTTGTTCTTCTTGTTTCGGTGTTTGTTTCCCCCTCGGTAGAACGTGACTCCGAAGAGAAGGCCAGCAATCCAATGACGAATACTTGATCCTAATCGACAAGTCAAGCACTTATTCCTGAAGACTTTCTCTGGTTTTCTTGAAGCAAGGCAAGCATAACCTCTTATCTGCCCATATATGATTTCGAAAGACTTTTCATTCTCGTACAAATGCATTCGATTCCAAAGTATCTTGAGTCAATAGATAGAGTCATCCTATTTATTTGCATAACCCAGATATCATGATTCAATGCTCCTAGCAGACATAGGAATTGTTTGTGTGTATCGCCCGAGCCTCAAATATGCCATGCTTAGTCATACATGTCTGTTGATCTCTGCTCCATCCGGTTGATGAATCAGAGCCGCGAATGAATCTAGTATGATAGTATGTTGTGGAAAGTTAAGAGATACTTGATTAACATGACTTAAAGGTGTGGATGACGAGACCACAGAGGGTCTGTGGTGGTTGTCTCGTTCATTCCCCTAGGAGCGAGTTCTCGTCTTCGAGCCAAGACTGAGCGTGCATCCACACGGGGCTTAGATTTCCCCTCGGTCTCAACTTGCCTAGTTTGTTCCATGAGTTGCCTAGTTCGGGCTTTCCATTTGGATTTGCGGGGATATTAAAACCTTTTTAAAACTAGGACGTGGTGGTGTATCAGCGCTCTGCGGGTAGGTAATCGTCGAGGATTGCGCACAACGATAGAGACCCGGCAGGAGATGGCCACTCCCTATTGGCGGTCCATCTCTACTCGGAGCGACTCATGGAATAGGCGAAGCAAGGGAAAGGTCGTGGTCGACCTCCATCTGCCGGCACTTCCCGGACTAGTGCTAATGATCTGGCATTAAGAGTTGGTTGATACGTGTGGTTAAAGTTGTACACCCCTGCAGGGTTAAATCTTTTCGAAAAGCCGTGTCCGCGGTTAAGGACGACTTGGTGACGGATTCTGTGATCATAGATAACTTTAACGGAATGACTAAAACTTGCTGATAACGAATGAAGGATGCCTCCTCGGAGATGCCGAGAGGGGTTACCTTGTAGCATGAGGTAGTGGAACAACTGGAGGAGGTGATCTTTGAAGCACGAGGTGCTGATATGATTTTGGTGGATTAAAAAGATAATGATTTCAGTAGTTGAGTATCTTTCTCATCTGTTTTCAAAATACTCTATGAGACGTGCTATTCCTTCCTCAACTTGGAAAACAAAGATGGCTTTACGCAAAATAACCTTCATAACTCTTCCTAAAATAAGCAGATATATAATAGGTTAACTAAGTCTTGTTGAGTACCTCCCGTACTCATGTTTGCTTCAACTTGGTTCAGGTGGAGTTCCTCAATTCGGTGGTGTTTCAACGTGGACATCGACGAGTAGTTTGGGGTTCCCAGGTAGCAGCCTGGAATCTATGGGCTGGGACGTCGCCTTATGTTGCGGCCTCTTAGGCCTTTTTGGTTCTTGTTGATTAGCAACATATTTTGCTTTCGTTGTCTGATGTAATGTTGGGTCGTGTGACCTCTGTTTGTAAGCTATACTCTAGTAACACCTATTTAATAAAGCTTCATGCTTAGAGTACTGCTTTGATCGGTTGTTGGTGTCGAGCTCATTGTTATACAGTTTTGGCTATGCCTGCATAGTTGTCGCAGTCGAGGGGTTGTGGAGCCGATGATCCATGTCCGAGCCCGCCTGTCGATGTGATCGGCCTGGGGCGAGGTAACCCCAGTAACCCTCGATTGTTGTTGCACTTTCTGGACACATAGCAGCTCTGTATAACTTTGGTCCCGTTCCTTCAGTTTCATCCGACTCGTGGACGCTTGGGTATGCATAATTGGTTATGACTAGCATGGATACAAGGAGTAGTAGACCGGGGATCCGGACTACGTGCCGATGAATCCGGTCTGTCTGCCGTTGTTTGTTACGGCCGGGGCTGGTAACCCTGAAGCCCTTGTGAGTCCATGGCTAGGAGCACATAACAGTGTGTATATCTCTGGGTCCGGGGTCTGACAGGGCAGAACCAGAATCAGGGCCAAGGCAACAAGAAGCCATACAGCGCTTCCCAGCAGGGTAGCGGCAACTCGGGTCCGGCACCAAACTTTGTCTTCAAGGACATGAAGGATGGCCCGTGCAGCTTCCATACTCGGCATCCCGCAAGACCCGCCAACCACACTACTCGGCAGTGCAGTTGGTGGGAAGAAATCAAGAATGAGGGCCTGCCCCCTCCTCCTCCTCTACCAGCTGCGAATGCCGCGGTGCAGCCTGCTCGCGCACCCGCTGCTCGGCCTCCAGCTTTCCCGAGAAGAGAGAATGTGAACCAGGTGGCTTTAGGGGCCAACCGCCACTTCAACAACGATGGCTACCGCAACAACAACAACAACTACTACACCCGCAACAACAACAGAAGCAGCAGCAACAACAACAACAACCAAGGTAACAACAACAACGGCAACAATGGTGGCGGAGACCGCAACCGGTACCAGGAGCATCACGAGAGCTACATGATCTTCACCTCTGAGCCTGTTGACAAGAAATCCCAGCACAGGCGTGCCATGGAGGTCAACGTTGTGATCCCTGCTATTCCTCACTACATGCATTGGTGCAACCAAGAGATCACGTGGTCCAGAGCGGATCATCCTAAGGTGATGCCCAATCCGGGTAGCTACGCCTTGGTACTGGATCCTACCTTCTTGGGCCCTGAGAAGAACGTGAGGTTCAGCAAGGTACTGATTGACAACGGCAGCAGCATCAACATTGTGTACAGAGACACGCTTGAGAAGCTCGGTATGGCGGAGAACATGCTGCTACCTAGCAAGACCACTTTCCATGGCATTGTGCCAGGAGTCTCTTGCAATCCGATTGGCCGAGTATGGATAGACGTGCTATTCGGCACCAGGGAGAACTGCCGCACAGAAAGCCTGCAGTTCGAAGTGGTGGATCACCAGAGCCCTTACCACGCTCTACTCGGCAGGCCTGCACTAAGCAAGTTCATGGCCTCTACTCACACTACATACCTGAAGATGAAGATCCCTGGTCCCAATGGCGTGATCACCATCTCTGGTGATTACAAGAAGTCTATGGAGTGTGCCTCTGCTGGTTCTCAGTTGTCGGAGTCCATCGTGATAGCTGCCGAGAAGAGGAAGATGTACGAGGTGGTGGCTATGGCACAATCCGCACAAGCTGGTGCACCTGGCATGCCGAGTTCCCAGCACGGGACGGCGTTCCAGGCATCTCAGGAGACAAAGAAGATCCAGGTTGACCCTGATTTTCCCAACCGAGTTGCCATCATTGGCTCCGGGTTGGGGGAGAAATAGGAAAGCGAGCTCATCCACTTCCTCCGTGAGAATCGGGACGTGTTCGCCTGGTCCAATGAAGATCTGCCAGGTGTCCCGAGGGAGTTGGTTGAGCACTCGCTACATGTGCGTCCTGACGCCAAACCAGTGAAGCAGGCTATGCGCCGTTTCGGAGATGAGAGAAGGAAAGCCATCGGTGATCAGATCACCAAGCTGCTGATAAGCAATTTCATCATGGAGGTGTTGCATCCGGATTGGCTAGCCAACCCGGTTATGGTTGAGAAGAAGAAAGAGGACCCCAAGGCCGCTACCGCATGGCGCATGTGCGTCGACTACACCAACTTGAACAAGGCCTGCCCCAAGGATCCCTTTCCGCTACCTCGCATCGATCAGGTGATCGATTCCACAGTTTTTAAAAACTTCTATCCACAGGGACTTTTGCTCCAACTAGATTGAGCACGAAATCCAAGGACCTTGAGTGACCACAAAGCCGAACTGGTTGTGAACTATTGTCTTTCATAGATGCCTACTCTGGTTTTCACCAGATAGCTCTCAACCCTACTGATCAAATAAAGACTGCCTTCATTACCCCGTACGGGGCTTATTGCTATCGTGTCATGTGTTTCGGGTTGCGGAATGCGGGCGCCACTTATCAGATATGCATGCAGAAATGCTTGCATGACCAACTCGGAAAAAATGTGCAGGTGTACGTAGATGACATTGTCATCAAAACGAATAAAACACATACTCTGCTTAGTGACCTTGAGGAAACTTTCGCTAACTTGTGCAAGTATAAGATGAAGCTGAACCCGAGTAAATGCACCTTTGGAGTCCCGGCTGGCAAGCTACTTGGCTTCTTGGTATCCAGTCGGGGCATTGAGGCCAATCCTTCAAAGATAAAAGCTATTGAGAGCATGTCTTTGCCGAGATCCCTGAAGGATGTGCAAAAATTCACTGGTTGCTTGGCATCTCTGAGCCGTTTCTTGGGCAGAATGGGCGAGAAGGCCCTGCCTTTGTATCAATTGATGAAGAAAAGCGACAAGTTCGTCTGGACATCGCAAGCGGATGTGGCATTCAAAGAGCTAAAGGCAATGCTGGGTAGCGCTCCCATCTTGGCTAGTCCGCTACCCAAGGAGCCAATGCTGCTATACATTGCGGCTACCAATCGAGTAGTAAGCGTGGTGATCGTGGTAGAGCGAGAAGAGGAAGGCAAAAGTGTCCAGAGGCCAGTATATTATCTCAGTGAGGTGTTGTCCAGCTCCAAACAGAACTACCCTCACTACCAGAAGATGACTAACGGTGTGTACCTGGGCGCCAAGAAACTGAAGCACTATTTCCAAGAACACCCCATCACAGTGGTGAGCTCAGCTCCCATCTCGGATATCATGGGCAACAAGGAAGCGAGTGGCAGAGTAGCCAAGTGGGCAATCGAGCTGGCCGCGTACGCTCCCGCGTATGCGAGAAGAGAAGCCATCAAGTCTCGGATCCTGGCAGAATTTCTGGTGGATTGGGCTGAGGTGCAATATGAGCCTCCTACTCCGGTATCCAACTACTGGAAGATGCACTTTGATGGGTCCAAGATGAAGGAGGGCCTTGGTGCTGGCGTGGTGCTTACGTCACTCAAGCGAGATCAACTCAAGTATGTGCTGCAAATCCACTTCAAGGCATCCAACAATGTTGCAGAGTACGAGGCAGTGGTACACGGCTTGAAGGTGGCAAAGGAAGTTGGTGTGCAGCGCATCATATGCTATGGCGACTCGGATCTGGTTGTGCAGCAGGTTTCTGGCACTTGGGATGCTCTGGATGCCAACATGGCGTCATACCGCTTCCTGGTCCAAACCATGACAGGATTCTTTGAAGGTTGCGAGTTCCAACACGTACACCGAGCAGAGAATGAAGCAGCTGATGAGCTGTCCAAGTTGGGGTCTTCTCGGCAGTACATCCCGGCTGGGATTGCCTTGGAGCATTTGAGAAAGCCATCCATCAAGCCATCCCCCAACTCGGAGTCCATTTTTGTTCCTTCTCTGCCTAATGAAGAAGCAGTTCAAATGGAGATTGACTGGGAAGGTGCAAGAGAGGACCCGGGGACTGCAGTCTCCATCCCGGGGACTGGCGCCTGCAACCCGGGGACTGCCCCTCCCTACTCGGGGACTGCTCCTCCTTACTCGGGGACTGCTCCTCCTTACTCGGGGACTGCTCCTCCTTACTCGGGGACTACCCCTCTCAGCTCGGGGACTGTCGCATTCCTTGAAGAAGTCCTTGCAAACCGGTCGGGGCTGCAGAGAGTCAACCCCAATCTAGAAAAAGACGCAGCAGTGGCTGTCCCAATGGAAGTGGACGAACCAGCATTTCCTGCACGGGAGACGCCGAGTTGGGCCATGCCCATATTATCCTTTCTAAAGGACGGCACCCTACCAGATGATGAGGTTACCGCAAGGCAGATTCAGAGAAGATCCAAGGGTTACACCATCTTCAGAGAAGTGCTGCACAAAAGAAGTGCCACTGGCGTATTGCAACGTTGTGTGGAACCGGAAGAAGGAGAAGAGATTCTGGTAGAAATACACCAAGGGGAATGCGGGCATCACGCCTCTTCTCGGGCTCTAGTCAAGAAGGCTTTTCGGCATGGCTTCTTCTGGCTCACTGCTTTGAAGCAAGCTGAAGATATCGTGAGAAAATGCAACGGCTGCCAGAGATTCGCAAGTAAGATCCACATGCATGCTTCCGAGTTGAAAACAATTCCCATCACTTGGCCATTTGCTGTTTGGTGTCTGGATATGGTTGGTCCTTTCAAACCGGCTAGAGGCAACATGACACACATTTTGGTCATGGTTGATAAATTCACCAAGTGGATTGAGGTGAAGCCTATTCGGAAGTGTGATGGAGCTACTGCTGTGAGTTTCCTGAAGGATGTGATCCTAAGATACGGCTACCCGCACAGTATCATCACGGATAACGGCACAAATTTTGCTGAGGGAGCCATGGTGAGATTCTGCAGAGATAAGCACATCCGACTAGATGCCGCGTCTGTCGCGCATCCCGCATCCAATGGGTAGGTGGAAAGAGCACATGGCATGCTGCTTGCAAGCATAAAGCCAAGGCTGATTGAGCCACTGCTGAAAACACCAGGGTGTTGGCTAGACGAGTTGCCAGCGGTGTTGTGGAGTCTAAGGACTACCCCTAACCGGTCAACCGGCTACACGCCATTCTTCTTGGTTTACGGGGGTGAGGCCGTGTTGCCAATCGATTTAGAGCATGACTCCCCCGAGTAACCCTCTACACTGAGGCGGAGGCGAGAGAAGCTCGAGAAGATGACGTTGACCTGCTAGAAGAAGCAAGAGAGCTCACTCTGTCACGTTCAGCTGTTTACCAGCAAAACCTGAGGCGTTATCATAGCCGAAAGGTAAACCCAAGGGTTTTCCGAGAAGGAGACATGGTCCTTAGGCTCGTGCAGCGCACAGCCGGGATGCACAAGCTATCCCCTCCGTGGGAAGGGCCGTTCATTGTGAGCAAGGCTCTACACAATGATGCGTACTACCTTGTAGATGCGCAAACATCGCAGAAGAACAGGTCGGATAAAGCTGGGGAGGAATCCAAGCACCCCTGGAATGTAGCTCTACTTCGTCGCTTTCATTCATGAGCAAAAGTGTGTATGTACTCTCTCATCCGAGTTAAACTTATACTCTGCAATCCGAAATTGAACTCGGGGACTGCCCTCGTCCAAAATTGCTCTAAGTTTTTCTATTCTGCTGTATCTTTGTCTACTCGGTTGCTACGCTTAGAATTTCAAAAGCATACAAAGTAGTGTGTTTATACTCACCGGACACTCTGCGACTCTGCTGCTGTCCGCAAACCGGCTTCATGGCAAGCCAGAGAACAAGCCAAAGAGTCAATGAACACATGAAAAATTGCAAAGGGAAGGACGCGTGTGGCAACCGAATAGAGTGTTTTTTACTGTTTGTTGTTGACTTTTTCGGCTATGTGGTGGGTAGAGTTACTATGACTGTTTCCAAGTGGCTAAGTATTTGAAACTCCAACTTTGAACTCTTGTGACTCGAATACCAAAAAAGCAACAAGTTGCAGGTAAGAGCTGAGATAAAAAGGAAGGGTGGATGAAAAATGCAACTCGGGGACTCGCATGATAACGCAACCCGGCATCGAGCCAAAGCTGCTCAAATTACTAAGTATAAAACATCAAGTGAAATAAAACTGAGTAGCAACAAGAAAAAATAATTGTTTGATACATCTGCTCCCGGCATTCCGGGGATCTGATAAAAAGTTTCGAGGCATGAGTGTTGCAGGACAGAACTAGTTCGATGTAGCGGTGTTTTCCAAGTTGGCTTGGGCGGCATCTGCTTCGGGGTTGGCAGCAGCTTGATCTGAGGTCGAGGTGGCCACCGAGATGAGGTCCGTAGCGGATGTAGAAGCGTTGGACTGAGAGCAGAGTGCCGCCGCGTCGTCGAGTGCCGCGCCAGAGGACGAGCCCAGCTCGGGAGTCGCACCCTGGGTCGCCAAGTCGGCAATAATGGTGGCATCCTGGCTCTCGGCTTCCTCGTCGCTACCCGCGGCAGCCTTGCCTTTCCCCTTCTCGGCACCTGTGTTCTCGAAGCAACCCAAGTCATCCGACTCGGTTTCCTCGTCTTCATCATCGTCATCACCTTCCGCGTCCGTATCGGGCTCGGTGAGGCCTTCGATAAAGCGCGCGGTGTCCGCGTAGGAGGCGATCTCATATGCGACTGCCTGGCGGCGAGTCACACACTCGGGATCCTTCTCCCACTTGGAGTTCTGGCGCATCTCGAGGATGGTGTTGAGATTGAGATTCTCATACCAGCTGCAAATGAAGAGCAGGAGCATGTCGGCGCCTGCCCGAGCTCCGGATGCTCGCCATTTCTTCAACTCGGCTTTGACGCCGTTGAGCTTCTCGGCTAGCGCGCGGATGGTCCTTGGCAAAGGTTCTTGAGGCCAGAACAGTGCATGCAGCTTGAAGGCCGTGGATGCCAAATCAGTGCCCAAGCCCCTCAGCCGCTGAACTTGCCCCTGCATATTCGTGAAGCTATCTTCAATGGAAGCCTTGGTGTCCAAGGGCAGTCCCTTCTCGGTTCGAAGTTCTTGTGCCTTGGACAGGGCAGGCTTGCAAGCCGAGCAGAGGTCGGGAAAAATTTCTGAAAATGCTATCCGAAAGGATTAGAAACAGAAGCAGAGGCAGAGAAAAGATACAAATCAGGACACAAAGAGGGAGAAGGAAACAGGAGGGCGCAGAGGAGCAAGAACTTACTATTCAGGTCGCAGAGTAGCGATTGCAGCTTCCTCTTCCACGACTCCTCGTCCGCGATATGCTTCTCTTCGACCTTGCGGAACTCGGCCAGCTGGCTCATGAGGTCCACGTTGCTCTTCTTGAGCACCTCATTCTCCAACTCGAGGGCCCGCTGCTTGGCCTTGAAGTTTGCCTCCATCTTATCCTTTTCGGCAGTCAAGTCTATGGCATCCTGGAGGGCAGCCCTCAATTGGACTTGCAGCGGCTCCATCTCGGTGACGTGCTTGTACTTGAGCTCTACCTCTAGGCCCTCAAGCTGCTGCTTCACCTCAGCAGGTTTCAAGCAGTCAAGATGCTCCTCGCGGAACTTCTTGTACTCTTCTGTGGACAGAAACATCACGATGAGCAAAGTAACCAACAGAAAGGAGATAAGCAAGCGGGAAGACGGCAACCCACCTTCCAGTTCTTTAATCTTGCTCTCAGCGGAGGCGCTGAAGACATAGCAGTGCTGGTGCTGCTCCTGCAGTTCTTTGAGTTTTTTTGCAGAGTTAACAGGGTTAGAGCAAAGAGCAAAATCCGGGCGTAAACACAAAACGCACTAACCGAATAGCTAAAAGGATTACCTTCCATTGCAGAGAGCTGGAGGGCACGATCCACGGCTGCTTGCTCTGTCTCCGCATCAGTCTTGCGCTCCTTTTCCTGGGCCTGAAGGCGCCTCTTGGCGATAGAATGATTCCAGAGCAGACGCCGGTAAAGGATTGTTCTTTTCAAAAGGCTATTCTGAGAAGGAGAAAGAAAAAGCGTTATACATAGTTTTGAAGATTTGGCCCGAGAAGACGACAACTCGGTTGAGTACCCGCCTACTCGGCCCAAATCTCGGGGACTGGATGGTGGTTAAGGAGAAAGAGAAGAGTAGAAGAAGAAGGAAATCGCAACTCGGAACAATAAACCGCAACTCGGAAAAATCAAACAAAACTTACAGCGTAGGTTTGCTCGAGATCTTCTGCAGCTTTGCGGTGGACGAACAGTTTCGCGCCCAGCGTGCTGGTGGCGGACGAGATAGTCATTGGATTGTAGCCAATATCCGCCTTGTTCCAGTCGGTGCGCCAATGGTCCAGCGGGCCCAAGGTCATGCCATCCCAGGTCGGGTTGCCAAGGAAATCGCTCTTCCACACTGCATCGATGAAGCCTGCCCGGTCGATTATCTGCTTGAGCCCTGCGGACTGCACCTCAGTCTCTTGGGCCTCGCGCGAGAAGATCGAGAGGGCCTTCTTCTTCTTCTCCAACAACTTGGCATCCACAGCTGTGGCTTGCTTGCCCTTTGTAAGCACCGCTTTCTTCTCGCCCGCGGTCAGTTTGATGTCGTACTGCTGGGCCGTCCGCACCATGTAGGGCAGGTAGCCAGGTGGATCTTGAGCGCTTGATCCTGCGCCTACGCCAGCGGAACCGCCAGAAGCACCCGCGCCAGCAGAACTGCCAGGAGCACCAATGGTAAGCTGCCCAGCTTTTGCGGCAGGCTTCGCGGGTAGTTTAGGCGGCGACATCTTGGCAGAATCCAGCGCGGCATTGCGCGGTGGGTTCTTGCGGACTGCGGCCTCGGGCTGAGTAGCCTGCTTCTCGGCGGCACCAGTCTTGTCGGCGTCCTGCTTGGTTGGAGGGCTTGCAAGGGTCTTGGTCTTCTTTGCTGGAGGGCTGGAGGCAATAGGTGGAGCAGCCTGCTGAGTAGGCGGCACAGGGGGCCGGCTACTCGGCGCAGCGTCTGGCTGCGCTTTGCTCTGCGGGTCCTGCTCCACCGCAGTCGTCTCAGCCCGCTGCTCGGCAGCGGGATCTGTTTGTACGTCTTCTTGTTCCTCTACCCGCGGCTCGGCCGCGGGGTCATCTCGGCCAGCAGCATCAGTGTCCTGCTGCTCCTGGGTCTCTTCCCGCTGCTCAAGAGCGGCATGATCCTCGTGCTCGGCGTCCTGTTCGGCGTTCTCCCCAGCTGAAGCAGCGGGGGGGGGGGGGGAGAAGGGGGTCTCTCGTCGTGAGCAACATCCTGCGCCTCTTGTTCCGCGCGGGCCTGCTGCTCCGCCTCCATATCCTCGACACCAGCGCCCGTATCCGCGGTGTTGGTGCCTTCGTCTTCTTCTTTCACGGGCGAGGGCGCACGCGACTTATCCCGCGCCGCGATCTCGTCCACGTCAGAAAGGTCGATGAGCTCGTCGATGTCAATGGAGGATCTCTTCTTGGATTTGGTGGGAGCGGCAGCAGCATCAGCGTCCAAGGGGGCGCTGAAGAGAAAAAGGGATTCAGGAAAAGAAGGGAGAAAGAAGAAACCGAGAAGCAGCAGTGGAATAAGGGATTCAGGAAAAGCAGCAACAGCAGATTATAACTTGGAAGAAAATCACTTACCTTGCACGAGAAGGGGGTGGCCGTCTCCCAGAGACCTGCTTGGTCTTCTTCTCGCCCTTCCTGGCCTTCTTGGTGGTGGGCTCTTGGGCTCCGCTACCCGCCCTCTTCCGAGTGGTGTGAGCAGCAACCGCAACCGGATCCATGTCGAGGACGTCCTCGTCCTCTTCGTCAACATCAGCGTCGTCTGCAGAGTAGATGAGAAGAAAAAATTGAGAAGCGGAAAGAAAAGATGGGTTGCGCTACCCGCGACTAGAGAGGCGTACTCGGTCACCTTCTTCTTCGTCCTCGGACCAATCCCGAATGGACGTATCGACGGAGCCCTTACCCTGCTGCACGGCGTGAGGGATATAGAGGGTATCCGCAGTGTCGTAGGAGACCTCGTCGTCCTCTTTTCGATCTGCGCTCCAGTTGGCCTCGAAGCGCTCCTCGCTCTCAGTGAGCTGGCGAGCAAGGCGCTGGAAATATAAGCAAGCAACACGAATCAGCTGAGAAGTATAAGGCATTCTACCCGACATGGCGTGCAAACACAAAGTGCACGAAGCCTAACAGACATTAGCAAGTGCCCTATTCGACATGGCGTGCAAACACAAAGCACACGAAGCCTAACAGACATTAGCAAGTGCCCTAATCGACATGGCGTGCAAACACAAAGCATATGAAACCTAAGGAATACTACTAAGTGTCCTACTCGGCACAGAGTACGAATACTAAGCATACCTAGCTAGAAGGCTATCTACTCGGTGTCACTATGCAGGAAACAAGATGTGAAGTACTAACCCGCTTAATTGGCTTCGTGCGGCTGTACGGCACGAAGCCGTACTGCCAGTTGTCAGTGAGGCTGGTGCTCATGATGGAACGCGCCCAGACGGCCACATCCGCGTTGCTGAGCTCGAACGTGGTTGTCCGGGTGCAATCTCTATTGCCGCCCATGTAGCACATGAGGTGCGCACGGCGCTGCAGCGGGAGCACTCGCCTGGAAATCCAGCAGGCGATGGGGTCGTCGTTCTTGAGCCCCAACTCCTTCAGCTGGGCGAGGCGCGTGTTGACCTGCTTGATGTCGCCTTCTAGCGGAGGCTTGTACCCCCAATTCTGCCCAGTAGGAGCTGTGTTGGTCCACCTGGGGAGATTGATCTAGTTCACGGGGGGCACTACTTCCTCGGCAGAGATGTTCTTCACGTAGAAGAAGGATCTCTACCATTTGCGCACGGAGTCGAGGCCCTTGACGCGCGGATGGTTGGTCCCGCTGCGCTGCACCATCATAGCGCTGCCGGTCTCGGTCATGCCACGGCTGCTTTCCGTGCTACCCGGCTTGGACACACTCTGCTTCCTGAAGAAGAAGTAACGTGCCCAGGTCATCGGCGTGGGCCGCACGAGCCACTGGCAGTCGTCTGCCGTGACCTCGGATCCAGCCCACCCGACGCGGGCGTCGTCATCCCGAGCCATCGAGAAGGAGAGGAAATTCGATGGAGATTTGGTGGGAATTGATGGAAAGAGCTAGCCTTTCGGCGTCACGAGAGCTCGGCGCTGCAGTGAGATGCACGACGGCGAAGAGCTCGG
Organism: Alopecurus myosuroides; assembly: GCA_028641055.1. Lineage (NCBI taxonomy): Eukaryota > Viridiplantae > Streptophyta > Magnoliopsida > Poales > Poaceae > Alopecurus > Alopecurus myosuroides. The sequence goes on from CM054062.1 coordinate 249,600,501, forward strand.
TGGCGGCGGAGATGTGAAGGGGCAGGGAGAGAATGAAGGCAGGAAGAGGAGAAGGGGGTTACCGAGGGGGTATTTATCCCTCCCCTCGGATAGCCGTTACTAGTAACGCTAGTGGGATCAGTTGTGCGCAGAGATCGTGCGACGTGGGGTGTGGGCCGGTTAGAAACGCACACAGCGCAGTTCACGCGCGTAACGGCCGCAATCGATCCCACTTCGAGATCGTGGGTGATAACTGCACTTGATGTGACCTAACGGGCCAGTGGGCCCAGGCCGCACTAATGGACGCGTGGCCTGCCATATCGCGGGCACCAAGGCGTCGGGGGTACGAGAACTTGACGCGTGTCCAGTTGAAGTGCGGAAAGGTGGATTTGGTCTGCCACGCCGAGATTCTATCCAGAAATTCCGCAAAGTCCTTTTACTCGGCGACAGAGAAGAGAAAAGGCCCTGTTCGAAAAAGAAGAAACTTGAGACAGAATTAAGGGCTACTCGGAGGTTCTACTCAGCAACCAAAGGCTCAATGGCAAGATTGGTTTTTAAGCTGGCAGAGCCCAGTGAACAAGTTCGCAGGACTCTACCAGCTTCGGGGACTAATGTCGGGGGGTTACCCCCGAGTAGGGTAAAGGCAAGTGCTAAAGGCAAGATCAGAAGAGACGTTTGGCAGAGTAGCTGGCTACCCGGTTCTCGCTACCCGGTCGACTGCTATTCGGCCATACACACTGATGGCCGGGAGGAAGAATCAAGGAAGTTATTCTCCTTCGAGTAGAGGAAGTGGTCCGAGTAGAGATGGCGGTCTCCTACTCGGGCCAGAAGTCAAAGGAGCCGTTCTGACACAGGATCCCGCGTATCCTGGGTCCGTACTGCGGGACTGTTCATTTGCAGAGCGCGTGCTTATCCGCGCCAGGGTGTCAGCAGGGCGTCGCAGGTTAGGGGGGGCCTACCCCGTGACAGTGTCAGTGATAACAGATCAGTTTCTTGGTTTTGCACAACGACTTTACACATGAAGACAAGCTAGGAAGCCAAAGTGGTCAGCGGGAAGCTGGAAGTGTACAGTGTGCACACTATGTCGACATCTTGGCTGTATCCGGCTGGGCACCAGTATATAAGGTGCCCTGCCTCCTCCTGCGCGAGGGACACAAAAAGAGGACGACACGACTAAGGGCTACAGTTGCCTAGAGAGAAAAGTGGCTACTCGGTGAGACACGAATATAAAGAGAGAAAGGCAGGAGTAGGGGTTTTACCTCCGCACGAGGGCCCTGAACCTGGGTAGATCTTGTTGTTTGCAGTGCTAGCTTCATACTCACGCGGCTACTCGCTGCGTGATCCCTCCCCGAGCGCCTCCAGCGTCCATCGTCCCCACATCTTTAGCCATCCTATGGCATCTGCCGTGACACCACCACGACAGGCCTTTCTTTTAATTTTATGTTGAGTCTCCATCTTCTAACTTTATGCACAGTTGAGAGAGCATTTTTTCCATTCTGAATTCTATGTGCATTTGTCCCATAAGCTTCAATAATTACTTCATGATGTGATATTTTTTGTTCTTAAATTATTTGTTCTAGTCTTCCTCATGAACTTTGAAGGTGTCCTGGCATTTATGTTTTGCCCCACTCTTAAGGACTAGCGAAATATCACTTTGCCATGCTTTCTCTATACCTGAAACGAACGTTTACCTTTATTTGCATTATTATTCATGATCCTTTATTTGAGTTACTCTTCGTGATTCAAAGTAATTGCTATGCTTTATTAATAAAGTTTTATTTATCATGTCTGTGTTTAAAGTTTTATGATCTCAGCGTGCATATGCTTTTACATTAGATTGATCAAGTTTATGTTAGTAGCATGTCACCTAAGAAATTATTGTGTTTTATCGTTTACCTACTCGAGGACGAGTAGGAACTAAGCTTGGGGATGCTTGATACGTCTCCAACGTATATATAATTTCTGATGCTCCATGATCATATTATGTTAATTGCTACTTCTTTTCTCCCTTATTTATAACATTTTTATACGTTTTTCGGAACTAACCTATTAACAAGATGCCTAGTGCCAGTTCCCTGTTTTCTGCTGTTTTTGGTTTCAGAAAAGTTGTTCTGGAAGCATTCTCGGAATTGAACCCCACAAAGCCCAAAGTTTATATTTTCCCCGGAAGCATCCAGAACACCGAAAAGGAGTCGAAGACGGGCAATAGGGGGGGCCACACCATAGGGTGGCGCGGGTCCCCCTTGCCGCGCCACCTATAGGTGTGGGGCCCCTGGAGCTCCACCGCCTTTTCCCTTTCGCCTATTTAATCCCCCCGGATGGAAAACCCTAAGCACCTGATAAAAAATCCCCGAAAAGTTCCGCAGCCACCGTCACCGTCAACACTAGATCAGGGGGGTTCTGAAGCTGTTTCCGGCACCCTGCCGGAGTGGAGATTATCACCGGAGGCTTCTAAATCACCATGCCTGCCTCCGGAGTGATGCGTGAGTAGTTCATCCTTGGACTACGAGTTTGTAGCTGTAGCTAGATGGTTTGCTTCTACTCATATGCCTCCATGTTTAGATCTCGTGAGCTGCCTATCGTGATCGAGATTGATCTTATGTAATTCTATGTGCTGTGTTTGCTGGGATCCGATGAATATTGACCTTATGCCAAGTTGATTATAGTCTTTATTTGCATATGCTATTTGTGATCTTGCATGCTTTCCGTTGCTAGTGGTTGCTCTGGCCAAGTAGTTGCTAGTGACTCCAAGAGGGAGTATTTATGCTTGATAGTGGGTTCATGCCTCCTCATCGTCTTGCTCGAGTGACAGAAATGTGAAGGGGGGATGTGATGTTTCCATTAGGGAGAAAACAACGGTGAGAGTGCCCGCGTGCATAATCATTGCTTACATTACACACTTTGTTTAATGCAATTATCTCTTGCTTGCAACTTAATATCTAAGGGGATTCGAATGATAACCTGAGGGTGGATTATTAGTCATAGATGTAGATGGATGTCGGTCTATGTATATTGTTGTAATGCCCACACTAAATATCATAGTAATCATCATGTCATATTATGCACTACGGTGCAACCTTTATTTGTCAATTGACCAGCTGTAATTTGTTCTCCCAGCATGCTATCTTTTATGGAGAGACACCACTAGCGAAACTATGAACCCCGGTCCATTTTTCCACACTGTTAAACAAACCACAACTATTTCCTTCTTTCTTTACTTATTGCAAGCATGCATCTTTTTCCACATTATACGTCTAATCTTTGTTTTTAGCAAGACCAGTGAGATTGACAACCTCACCGTACTGTTCAGACAAAGTATTTTGGTTGTGTTGTGTGCAGGTTCCACGTTGTTGCTGACACCGATGAAGCGTCAGCACCACCGTCAGTGGCATCAACCTTCCTGAGGTCCTCTTCCTCCTACTGGATTGATAACCTTGGTTCTTAACTGAGGGAAATTCTTGCCACTTTCTCATCACACCTTCCTCTTGGGGTTTCCAACACACCATCAAAGGGCATCACTGGTACGAAAGCTCCGCGGTGTCGGAGGGCTGGACGAAATTATCTTATGCCCCCTCTCCAGCGTCCTCTACATGATGCAAGGCTCCTCTATGTATGCATCAAATTCATTCTCCAGGAATGACCATTCTTTCCTGACATCAAGGTTAAGCAAAAGAGGCACATGCAAATTGACTAATCGATCAGACTTAACTACTCTCCACCCTTATTTCTTGAAAACCATTATTTCATAAGATAGGTTACTCAAGTTATCCCAAGTAGACACAAATTTGTGTTTTATCATGGAATTAATATCAAGCCTCTCTATGGGAAACTGAATGTCTAAACGGTGCGGTACCACACCATGCAAAGCTAATAAACGAGAGGCAATGACACCTCCACAAATTCCCCCTTTCTCGCGGTTAGCAGCAAGACGGAAAGCTATTAAAGCACCAAAATTATAGGTCCTATCTCGTCTCAAGGCAGCTGAGATGAATGCTAAATCATAAGCATATAATTTGTTTGCAGTCTTCCTAGCAAGAACGCACTTGGCAATGAAATAGGAAAAATATCGAATAGATGGGAGTTGAATATTTTGAATTTTACCACTCTCATCTGAGAAGCTCCTCCCTTGGCAAATTTCTTTATACAGGTCCATCAGTGGCTTAGGATGCACTTTTATGTTCTCACGCGATCCCCACTGTGGCACCTTAATATCTGCACAAAAATCATGAAAGGGCAAGTTGACAGTTTTATTGTAAATTTTATATTGAACCATAGGGTTAGGCAAAGACAAACTGACACTAAAATCCTGCACCACAGACATAGTTAGTTTTTCATATTGGATAGGTTCACCATCAACAAAATATTCCAACCCTGCATTAGAGATTAAAGTTTGGAAATCCTGTAGAATCCCTACAACATTCTTGAATTCATAGCACAGATGGATGGAGGGGAATACACCCTCTTCACGGTGGACTCTCATGACTTCATGCACCTCCAATTCATGTTGGTCAAGTTGGTGTATATTCTCCTCCATTTCTGAAAATTTTAACACACCTCATAAATATGATTTTGGAGTAACTATATGAGAGAAAATACTATAGAGACTTGTAAGAGGACTATGCATGCATCAAAACTAATGTATCTACACATAGAACAAGCATGCAAGCTCACATAAACTCTCACCTACAGTACCAACGTACTCAAGAAATACTCCACTAAACAAAATTCTACTTGGATAATCGCAGGAGTCGCATACCAGAGAACAAATGCCCCAAATCTTAGCAGCAAAGATGGGTTGAGCAAGGAGATCGAAATCGCGAGCAAGAATAGCAAGAACACGAGTTTGAGCAGGGGTGGTGTGTTTGGTCGAGATAGAGTGAAGTAGTAGGTGGAGGAGCAAGTGGAGATCCAGGGGATCCACAACATGCCCTGGCGCGGCCTGGCATGTGGACGTGCCACCACATGGTGTGGTGGCATGGTGGGTTCCCCTGGGTTGCCCCAGGTGCCTCTCTTCCCTATTTTTAGCGTAAACATTTATTATAAATTTTCTGGAAATTTTCGAGAAACTTTATTTTTGGGGAATTTCCAGAATTTGATAAATGATTATAATCCAGGAAAACGATTATGGAACGATGAAAAAAAAATCAAAACCAAATCTACGGAATTTCTAAGACACTCTAATATGCAAATAACCAGCGGAAACATAGAAAAATATAGTGAAAAAATAATTGAGGATGGTGAAAACATGAGTAAACAAAGGTAAACATGGTGAAAACATTGTTTCCTTCGTTCAAAATCACTTTGTTAACAAGGTTGATCAAATCTTGTTACCAAAACAATTTTACATGAATTATGTTACCTCAACTTTGATAGACATAGTCCCAATCATGACAATTTCATATTCTTTCTGTGACATTGGAATAGGACAATAGAATTCTCCAATCTTGATGGTCTCAATGTTTTCAATTCAATTTAGACCATATTTCTTATCAATCTTCTTGGGAAAATAAACTATGTGATATTTGTCATTAACATTAAAAGTTACGTTACCTTGGTTGCAATCAATAACAGCCCCTGCAGTGTTAAGAAAAGGTCTCCCAAGAATAATAGACATGTTATCATCTTCAGGCATTTCCAACACAAAAAGTCAGTTAATATAAAACAGTTATTAGCCACTTGAATAGGAACATCGTCACATATACCAACATGAATATCAGTAGATTTGTCAGCCATTTGCAAGGATATATCAGTTTGTATCAAATTTTCCACAAAAAATCTAATATAGAGAGAAAAATACATAACACTAACTGGTACTCCCAAATCACATAAAGTAGTTCTAAGATAATTATTTTTAATGGAGCATGGAATAGTTGGTATACCAGGATCTCCAAGCTTCTTTGGAACCTTGCCATTGCAAGAGTAATTAGAAAGAATAGTGGATATTTCCTCATTAGGAATCTTCCATGTGTTAGAGACAATATCTTTCATATATTTTGAATAAGGAAGCCATTTAATAGCATCAGTTAAAGGAATTTGAAAAAACAAAGGTTTCATCCAATCACATAATTTGTTATAATATTCTTCTTCCTTTGATTTGTGTTTCTTATTAGGAAAAGGCATTGATTTTTGTACCAAAGGTTCTCTCTCATTACCATGTTTATTAGCAATGAAATAATTCTTAGTGTACTTTGTATTTTTAGTTTGCTTTTCAGGTTCCTATTCAATTTCTTCTTTATCAAAAGCATCATTCTTATCATTACCACTTTCAGTTTCAGCATCAGAGATGGATATACTATTAGGATACTTAGCAGGTTTAGGAGATTCTACAACAATTTTATGTTTCTTCTTCTTTTTCTTAGAAGGAGTACTATTATCTTTAGCTCGTTGATAATCTTGTTCAGTTCTTTTAGGATGTCCCTCGGGATACAAAGGATCCTGAGTAGAAACACCACTTCTAGTGCTTATTTCATAAACATGTTTTTCTCTAGAAGCATTAACTAGCAAATCTTTTTGCACCTCAGTGAGTTGATCAATTTGAGTTTGAACCATATGGAAATGTTTAATAAGCATTTTAACATCATTTGAGGTTCTCTCCATAATACCATGCAAATTATTACTAGCTCTAGAATTTTCCATTAGATGATTCTGCACTCTCGTATTAAAGTTATATTGCATAACAATATAATTATCAAATTCATCAAAGCATTGATCAGGAGGTTTAGAATAGGGAATATCTCTATTATCAAAACGTTGGAGAGAGTGTACCTCAATTGTGGATGGGTGAGGAATTGGCTTACATAATTCTTCTATAGGTGGTAGATTCTTGACATCTTCAGATTTAATACCATTCTCTTTAAGAGATTTTTTGGCTTCCCTCATCACTTCATCATTTAATTCAATCATTCCACTCTTCTTTGGTGTTGGTGTTGGGGTTGGTTCAGGTATAGTCCAATCATCATGATTCTGGCTTATTTTAGCCAGTAATTCCTCAGCTTCTTCTTGAGTTGTTTTCCTGAAAACACAACCAACACAACTATCTAGGTATGTCCTAGATTCAATAGTTAGTCCATTATAGAATATATCAAGGAGTTCATTTTTAGCTAATTGATTTCCAGGCCGAGCTCTAATTAAAGAACAAAATCTTGCCAAGATTGAGGCATTTTCTCTCCTTCAATTTGCTTAAAGTTAAAGATTCTCTGCAAAGCAGCATGTTGAGCACTAGCAGAAAAATATTTCTAAAAGAAAGCATTAACCAAAGCAATAGGACTATCGATAGATCCATGTGACAAATTATGAAACCAAGTTTTAGCTTCATCTTTCAATGAGAAATGGCAAAATTTAGCGACAAAGTAACTACGTTTCTTAATATCATCTGAAAATAAGCTACTCAGGAATGAGAGCTCATTCGTATGTCCTACAACACTTTCATTTTCAGTACCACAAAAGGTTCTTCCTCAAAAATATATATATACGATAAATCTAGAGAGAAATCATAATCCTTATCTTTAATGTTTATGGGGGATGTAGAAAGCTTAGCATCAGGAGACAGTTTATATCTAACAACACGCTTTTCAAGAAGACTTTTAATAGCACTTGCACTACTAGCAGCATGAGATTCATCAATAAATTCATCATTAAGTTCAATGTAAGTTTACTCAAGATCATCACTAGGACTATCTCTAGACTCATGTGAACTAACAGGTGTACTAGGATTTTCATTAGGAATTTCAGTGTTTTCAATTTGTTAAGCTCTAGCAATTATAGCATCTAGCAAAGGACCTAATGAACCACTCTCATCAAGCACATTAGAAGCATCATCAAAATTATCAGAAGTATTTTCAGATTCAGCAGAAATATCAGTATGTGTAGCACGTGTATGTGGTGGTGTAAGAAGTTTACTCATTATAGATGGTATATAAAGAGCAACAGAGTTGTTCAGAGTTGTACTTCTCCTTGTAGTGGATGGCAATATAGAGACTTTCTCATCATGAGTTTTGTCCATGATGAATAACTTGCAGCGAACAATATCACGTTCAAGTGACCTTGCAAATAAAACTATACTCCCCGGCAACGGTGCCAGAAAATAGTCTTGATGACCCACAAGTATAGGGGATCGCAACAGTCTTCGATGGAAGCAAAACCAAAATTTATTGATTCGACACAAGGGGAGCCAAAAAATATTTATAAGGCTTAACGGTTGAATTGTCAGTTCAGTTGCACCTGGAATAGACTTGCTCGCAACAGTTTATCATTAGCAACAATTTTATAGAAGTAGCAGTAGTGAAATAATAGCAGGAATGAAATAAAGACAACAATAGTAATTCTAGTAGACAGCAGGATTAAAATATTGTAGGCATAGGGACGGATGAACGAGTGTTGCATGGATAAGATAATTCATATAATAATCAAGACATGGGCAATTGCAGGTAAAAACGACGATCTTGCGCGCGCGGGCCGGCGCGGGACGCTCTAGCGGACGCGTGAAAAATGCGCGCGGGGGCGTTCGCGCGCAAACCGTGGCGCGTGGCCGCGAGCGCACGGTACAAAAGGCGTGCGTCCCCTCCTCTCACGTCCACTCCTCTCCTCTTTCCTCTCCGCGTCCGCTCCTCTCCCTCTCTTCTCTCCCGCGCTCTCTCGTCTCCACCGTGCCGCCGCCTTTCCTGCGAGGAGGAACAGCACCACCGGCTACATCGGTGTCCGCGCGCGCCCGAACGGGGTGTTCACCGTCGAGATCCGCTCTGGCGACGATCGCATCCCTCTCAGGTCCTTTGCGACGGCGGTAGAAGCCGCCCGCGCCTGGGCACGGAGGCCTGGCGGATCGGGCGCCCGCGGTCGGTGATGAACTTCACCGACTGCCAGAGCCTCCAGGAAGCGGTGGCGAGGGCGCCGACACCGCAGATCGTCACCGCCGCCGACCGCCGCCACCTCCGCCACCGCGCGTTCCAAGGACTCGTCGCCGACAGGGATGAGCGCGCCATCCGCGAATATTACCGGAACCATCTGGAGGAGGAGCGCGCCGAGGAGGAGTTCTGGCAGACCCGCGCGGCTGAGCGGGCGGAGCGCCGCCTCGAGCGCCACCTCGAGTTGGAGACCGCCCGAGAGGCAAAGTTGAAGGCGCTCCGGGAGCTCCACCAGGCCGACCGTGCCTGGCGAGGTTTGGGCCTCCGACGATCCGAGGTGGACGACTATCTCCGACAAGATATCATGCACCTCCGACGACAACGAGGAGGTCATCGACGAGTTCGCCTCCGACAACGACGATGACGAGGAGTAGTTTTTATTTTTAAATTTCTGTATCTTCTATGTTTGCAGCGCACTTTCTTTGCGCGTCTGCTAAATGAAAAATTTCCTAGCGCCCAATTTTTGCTTTAGCGCTACTGCATTTGTCGTCGCCGCGCGCTCGCACCCGAAAAATCCATACCGCTTGCCAAACAGCTCTTTCGAGCGCGCAACGAGCCGCGTGTCTGCTGGAGATGCTCTAAGTAACCATAGGCATGTGTCCCGTACTTAGTCGTACGTGCTCGCAATGAGAAACTAGCACACCATATTTTGTCCTACCAGCCCGTTTGCAGCAGGGCCTCAAGGGAAACTACTGGTAGTTAAGGTACTCCTTTTAATAAAGCACCTGAATAAAGCGTTAACACTCCGTGAACAAAAGTGATCCTCACATCACAGTCACCCCTCCGGTTATACCAATTGCTGTCACTTTGGGACCTCGGATTCCGGACAATGATATGTGTATACAACTTGCAGGTAAGATCAAAAACAATAATTATCCTCATGAAAAAATAACCTGTTAAGATTTGAAATCATGGCACAGAAAGTTGCAACAACGATAGATAGCACTAACAACGCATACTAGGCACCATGCCATAATAATCTGGCAATTATTACATGAACAATCTCATCCAATCCCTATCATCGCTCTCAGCCTACAATAGGGATTACTCACACATGGATGGGGAAATCATGGATGGTTGATGCAGAGGCGTCGGTGATGATGATGGCGATGATCTCCTCCAATTACCGTCCCGGCAGGGTGCCAGAATGGAGTTTCTGATCCCCGAATTGAGGTGTTCGGTGGCGGCGGAGCTACGGAACTTTTCCTGGAAAAACCGTCTGTCCCCTGGTGTTTTTAGATCAAGAGGCTTAAGTAGTCGAAAGGGGGGCACGAGGGGGTGGACGAGGCAGCCACACCATGCCACGGCGCGGTCTAGGGAGTGCCCGCGCCGCCACGTAGTGTGGGCCCCTCGTGGCCCGTCTCCGTCTCGTCTTCTAGCTCTGTGATTCTTCGGGTAAAGTAGGGACTTTGCGATATTTTCCGGGCATTTTAATGAAAGTTGAATTTGTATACAAAAAACAAGACACCCGGGTAATTCTGCTGAAAATGACGTTAGTCCATGTTAGTTGTATTCAAAACTCACAAGTTTAGAGGAAAAACAACAACAAAAGTGTTTGGGAAATTAGATACATTTTGGACGTATCAGAGGACTCGAATCAAGCACTCGAGGATGAACTTGACCTGGCAGACGAGGCACGGGATAAAGCACTCGCACGCACAACCGTATATCGGAAGGCTTGCATAAATATCACGCTCGTCTAGTGCGCAACAGAACTTTCAACACGGGCGATCTGGTACTACGACTGAAGTAAGGGACCCACGACAAGCTGACATCGCCATGAGAAGGACCCTACGTGATAGGAGAAGTATTCAGTAATGGCGCATACAAGCTCAAGGACAAAAAGAAGTCAAACTTCTACGAGAATCCATGAGCAGCAGCATCACTCGAGTGTACGCTACAAAAAACAGTTACACTCGGGGGCTGCGCAACAAAAAGTTCATACATAAATTATGGGATGACTCCTAGCCCTAGGCGCACTCGAAATACTCGGGGGTTGTGCAGCAAAAAGTTTCATACATAAATTATAGGGTAACTCCTAGCCACAGCCGCACTCGAAATACTCGGGGCTGTGCAGCAAAAAGTTTGATACATAAATTATAGGGTAACTCCTAGCAGCAGCCGCACTCGAAATACTCGGGGCTATGCAGCAAAAAGTTTGATACATAAATTATAGGGTAACTCCTAGATGGAGCCGCACTCGAAATACTCGGGGGCTGTGCAACAAAAAGTTTTATACAAAAATTATAGGGTAACTCCTAGCCGCAGTCGCACTCGAAACACTCGGGAGTTGTGCAGCAAAAAGTTTTAGACAGAAATCCTATGGTAATTCCTAACCGCAGCAACACTCGAATATATTCGGAGGCTGCATAGAAAATAGTTTAAATAGCAATTTTAGGGCGATTCCTCGCCACATTCCCACTCTACATACTCGGGGGATGCGTACGTCAAAGTTATAACGAAAACTAGAACCCGACAGAAATCGGAGATTTTAAGACATTGCAATCATCAACGATGCTCAGCGATGTAAACATAAATTTTACATATGAAGATACGTACACTCATTCATCAAACTTGAGTACTCATATACAGAAGTTTAAAAGTTCATCGACAGGTACAATAGGCGATAGCTAAAGTCTAAAACTGCGGGGTCCATCCACCTTGTAGTTGAATATCGGTCTCTTCTTCCGCCAAACACATCAGTGCCACAATAGCAGGAGTAGCGGCCTCATAGCGAGCTGTCATATTCACACATTGAAGACCACGAGGAGCATGAGGACCCATGCCAATCTTCAGAAAGTTCATATGTGGATAGTGAGTTTTAGCCACAACCAAGGCAACTTTAGCTCCACCAACAAACTAACAGCAAATGAGTGCTTTGGCATGGTCAAAACTGCTAAATTTACGCATCAGATTGAATAATCCTTCGGGTAACCTATTGAGCGGAGAAAGAGCCCCATAGATGTTACAAAACACTGCATGACAAGAACCAGTTACCCCACCAACTTGTTGGGCTCGATTCCTCAGAGTCAGCAGTACTTGAGATTTTTCAGGATCAGGCCAGAAAGATGACGAACTGTAAGAAGAAAGTTCCAGTTGTTCCTCCTCAATATAGCGAGTTTCTTCAACAGTATTCTCCTGAGCACCTGTTAAAGGAGAAGTTATTCAGACCAAACAAACAAGTTGCGAGAAGCACTCAACGTAAGTTGCAAATAGGCACTTCGAGAACTTACAGCCCAAGTCAGAGGTTATAGCAGCCAGCTCTGCCAAGAGAAAATCTTCACGGTCTAAAGCAGCTTGTTCTTTCTCCATCAAGGAATTAACTTGAGTCCTCAAGATATTGAGTTCATCTTCCTTTTTCAAAAGGTTAGCACTCAATATTTGTACCAAGTTCATACCAGAAGAGGTAGAAGGAGTTGAGGAGGATGGACCAGCAAAATTAGAAGACAGAGGAGCCTAAGAAAAGAAAAGAGCAGAATAAGGTCAATATCTGGTTGTCACATCACTTGAGTGCTTGGCATCATCTATCCTTCCTCACACTCGGGGGCTACTCCCATCGGGATAAAAAATTCAACAGGAAGATAAATTACTCGCAGACTCAAAAAGAGATAGACAAGCACAATTTTCATTCACTAAGCAGAATGATAAAGTTCATTACAGGAAGAGAGCGAAATGCACTCGGGCATCGCTGTCACTAATACTACTCAACCGAAAGATAACCTAACTATCTGCGGCTGTCCCTCGAGTGTCTCCAGTACCCTCGGCAGCTTCGGCGGCCTTGGCTCAAGCCTCAAGCATCTTGAGGAGACCCTCAGCTAACCTAACAGACTCCAGGACAAAAGGGTTGAGGTCTACCTCTTGCCTGTCCGAGTCCACCAGAGGTCCACCAAGTGCAGCTTCAAAGTCACCTTCGATGTTGTGGGCTCGACTCAAGGTTAGCACCACTTTAGCCCCAGAAAGGGTTTGCTCTGGGCTGAAATTAGCTAGGATGTTCGTGTCGTGAAACACGTCCATCAAGGCATCCAAGATCGAGGGGACAATTTCCCTAGGGAACATGCACTAGTGGAAAGACACAAGTACCTCCCGAAGCTTCTCCAGGTAACCCTTGGCCTTCTTCACCTGTTCTTCAGAAGGGGTAACAACATCAAGAAGTGGACCCTCGCCCAGTCGACGTGACAAGGAAGGAGCAACACATAATAGAACTCGTCAGCAGCAATACATGAAATATTGAGAGAATGATACAAGAAAAGAGAAGGGATATGGATAGCTGTTAAACTGTCCGTTAAGGAGTCGATTCACCGAATAAGGTTTTCATCTAAGTCAGAAAATTTCTTGAGAGCTTCCTTTTTCTTTTCCGCAGACTCCCTAGCTTTCCGGATGGCAGCTTCAGTCCTTTTCCTAGCAGTCGTAGCTTCCAGCTGTAGAGCCGCATTATGTGCCTCAAATTCTTTCACTCCAGCGAGCGCATAATCCTTTTTAGTGGTAGTCTAGGTCAGAAGCTCCGCGACAAGGAAACCAATCAGAAAACGTAGTGTAAAAGCAGCGAAAACAAGGACACCCCATTAGATCAAGAGTTACCTTTTTCCTTCGCAAACTTAGCGACGGTGGTGTTCCTATGCCTCCCAATGCCAAGGAAACAAGTGCCCAGATCATTCATGCTTTCCAGGAAGGGCTGAAAAGGTACCAGAGTGAGAATCCAAGATACATGCTTGAGTCTACGCTCGCCTGCAAGCAGCCAAACACATAATCGGGGCTACTCTCATTGGTACCACTGTTCACGCACCCGACAAAATGAATGAAATTTTCACAAAAGTAAAATAAAAGAAAATAGACTCGCGTGGTCCCTAACCCTAAACTCGGGAGCCATTGTATCCACATCAGCCAGGTTGACAGTCTAGGCTCCTGGACCAGTGGATGCAGGATCAGCCTCGGGGACAGAGGATCGTTCCCGAGTCTCGTCCTCCAAGACTCCTTTGTCCCAAGTGCTCCGAGAAGGATTCGATGCAGCTGTGGATTGAACATCAGTAGCAGAACCCGGATTGTTTCTTGCCTGGGGAGAAGGAACTGGAGCAGCACTCAAGCTAGTCCCCCTTTGTGGGGAAGGAGCAGCGGTAGGATGGGGAGTTGGATCCCTTGGTGGAGCAGGAGTCTTGAAATTATTACTCAGATGAGAAACAGAAAAGGAGAAAAGACGATGATAAAGGTGAAAGCCAAAATTGGAGTAAACATACTGAAAGACAAAAGAATCAAGCTTACCTGCTAAGGGAACTCAGGCCGTACATGCTACAAACCTTCTTGGCAGAAGAAGGATGACGGGGGATTAGAGGCATAAACGTGAGAGAAACCGCGGGAATAGGGTTCCTCATCTCGTCTCCTCGTGTGGCACTCGAAGAGCTGGAGTCTTTGGAGGTGGCTTCCTCAAACTGATTTTCCACTCGAGCGCGCTTGGCGGGCACTCGAGACTCTTCAGCATTTTCCTCTTGAACTTCCTCCTGGTCATCCACGTCCCGCGAGGAGTTGGCTATGGCGACTTAGGAAATCGAGTCGAGATTCACTGCAGCAGCTTCAGTCAAGCCCTCCATGAACGGGACGGTACCCGCCTTGGGAGGATCACTGGGAGGAGCTTTTAGATTATAGGAAAGGAGAAAAGTACTCAAACAACAAAAAGAGAATGAATAGGGAAAAGTAGAACAAAAAATAGAAGAAGTAAAGGAAGACTTACCCATGTACGTTCAGTTGAAGTACGAAGTGGGGGAAAAGCAGGAGTCAAGTCGACTACTTCATTCTCCTTCACTCGAGTAATCTAACACAGACACTATTCTAGTTCGTTGCTGGAGAGTTCTTCACGCCGCAGGCGGTGAGTTGCATCAGCACTCGAATAGGCCCACATAGGGATCACCCTAGCTTGAAGTGGTTGGACTCGATTCTTGAGGAATACAGAAGCTAGGTGGGTTCCAGTGAGTCCACCAGCCTTCAGAGTGGCAACCTACGACACCAGATCTTCAGTCTGGGCAACCTCTTCAGCAGATAACAGGTTCTTCCACAAGCTCCTGGGAACCACTGTCCTGTCCAAATCCACCAAAGGGGAGCCGTCGACATTGGCTGAGTCCTTTGCGTAGAACCATCAACTCCTCCATCCAATGACAGAGTCGACGAATCCCATCTTGAAATAACCTGACTTTGGGCTTATTTGGATGTTGTAGCCGCCAACTTCGTGCGGGTCACTGCTTTTTGTATGCGCCTTGACGTTGAAGTAGTGTTTGAAGAGCTCCCGGTGTGGTGCCACCCCGAGGTAGCACTCGCACAGCATGATGAAGCACGCGATGTGCTTCACCGAGTTCGGCGGGACATCGTGCAGTTGCACGTCGTACACCGCCATGAGCGCCAGGAAGAAGGGGTAGAGAGGAAAGGTCACACCCCTAAAGATGTGGTCCATGAAAGCCACACACTCGTTGGCCTCCGGGGTCGGGCGTACCTCAGAACCTGGGCGCCTCTAGGATCCGGCTTGGAGTAACCCCTCACGCTCTGCGTTGGTGAGGAGCTTGGCGGTGCTGATGGATTTGGTCCATTTTCCGCCCTTCTGCTGGTGACCTTCCACGCCACCAGCCACCGAGGAACCGCCGTTCTTTCAGGTGTTCACCATGACGTGAGATTTGACGAGCTCGGGGGAGTGCGGTGATGGCTCTAGAGCAAGGAATAGGAAGCAGATGCGGGCACGAGGAAGAATACGGGAAAGTTTACCCTTTTCCCCCTCGCGGTATTTACAGTTGGGTAAACCCATATCTGTCGTTGCTTTTTTCTTGGGCTATCTGATCCCTACACGTGGCACTGAAGCCTAACCGCTTCGCCTCCATGCCGCCCACTACGCGTGGGGATCTAGGCATTTACTGACAATCTGTAGATTACCGCACACTGAACGGTCAAAAGGTGGTCAAATTACACATGTGCAAGCTGCCGCCTAACAAGATAAGGTCACGTCACGGAAATGTTTAGTCCCTTGTTATAAAAATAGGGCATTACGTAACTACCGACGAACGGTACTCGGATGAGTACAGTATTCGAGTGATCAGAAAATTCACTCGAATCCTGTATACTCCTTTTCAAAAAAGAAAGTTTCACTTGAAGAAAGTGCGTAAATCGAGGACACTCCTTTGCCACTCAAGAAAACCGACTCAAATGAATTGTACCTGAAGCACTCTGTTTCCTAGATCACATTGGTGCGTTTAAAAAAGTATGGATGTCGTACCCGTAGTACGAAGGTAAGACCCGCGGATCAGTTCCAACGTCCTGGGAGATGCACCACTGCTGCGCTACCTGGTAATCTTCCATGCCAACATGCATGATGAAAACCCCGACGGACGCGTTGGGTAAAAATACTGACAACTGGAGTTCGACTCGATAAGGCCTCAGCGGCACGAGTCGAACTACCCTAGGTTTTTTCAGGATCGAGCCTGAGGACGCGAACTCTGAGTAGGCTGACAGTGTGTTCTCCCGAGTGAGATTAATTGATCTCGATCAGTCGAGTACATCGAACCTGTCCGGCCACATCCTCCCAGGAAAAACTGTTTCAGGAAGAAAATTTGAGATAAATTGTTGCAGGCGTGGGGTACCCAAAAGACCCCTCACCATCGGCCTACCCTGTACGGCCCACAAAGGAGTACCTTCATAAGGCCCTCGAGTGGATGCACGAACGCCCACAATGGAAGCCCATGGAAAAGTTGAACAAGGAAAGACTTGGACAACAAGGTTAGGAAATGGTAGCAACCAACTCAGAAACGAGTCCTATTCATGTACACCTCCTGGGAGCCAACTATCTATATAAACCACGGGAGGGGGTCACAAGCAGATAGACAACCCTAGATTCAGAGCTAGCCGAGATTCAATCTACGGCGAGCACCCCTGATGGCGTGTGAACACACGTTCGTTGGGAGACCCCAAGAGGAAGGTATGATGAGTACAGAAGCAAGATTTTCCCTCAGAAAGAAACCAACGTTTAATCGGACCAGTAGGAGAAATAAATTACTTCTGAAGGTTGTTGACAGCTGATGTTGACAGGGCGCACTACCAGGCTCAGCAGCAACATGGAATATGCACACAACACAACCAAGATACTTTTCCCCAATGAAACAGTGAGGTTGTCAATCTCACCGGTCTTGCTGAAAACAAAGGATTAGATGTGTAGTATGGAAAATGATGTTTGTTTGAAGTGAATGAAATGAGAACAGTGTTTGCAGTAAAAGAGAATAGTGTTTGAAGTAGATTGTATTATCAGTGTAAAAGAATGGAACGCGGTCCACAGTTCACTAGAGGTGTCTCTCCATAACAAATAAATAACATGCTGGGTGAAAAAACTACACCTGGGCATTTGACAAAACAGAGATTGCACCGTAGTGCACATACATGACATGATGACTACTATGAGATTTATTTGGGCATTACAACATGATACATAGACTGTTATCCAACCACATCTATTAATAATAATCCACCCTCAGGACGTCATCCGAGCAAACTTTGGGTATTAAGTTGCAAGAAACATATTATTGCATTAAGTAAAGTGCGTAATGTAAACAATACAATTATCCTTAGACAAAGCATTATTGTTTTATCCCTAGTGGCAACAACACATCCACAATCTTAGAAGTTACTGTCACTCTCCCAGATTACTGGAGACATGAACCCATAATCTAGCATAAATACTCCCTCTTGGAGTCACAAGCATCAACTTGGCCAGAGCATCTACTAGAAACGGAAAGCATGCAAAATCACAAATTACATATATGATAGATCTATAATCAACTTGACATAGTATTGAATATTCATCGGATCCCAGCCAACACAACATGTATCATTACAATAAGATGATCTTGATCATGTTAGGCAGCTCACAAGATCTAAACATGATGGCACAAAATTGGAGAAGACAACCATCTAGCTACTACTATGGACCCGTAGTCCAAGGATGAACTACTCACGCATCACTCCAGAGGCAGGCATGGTGATGAAGAGCCCTCCGGTGATGATTCCCCTCTCCGACAGGGGTGTAGCTTCAGAACCCTCCCTAACTAGGGTTGACGATGACGGCGGCTAAGGAACTTTTCGTGGATGGAGGCTCGAGTATTTAGAGTTTTCCCGAGGAAGACATATAGGCAGAAGGGCGACGTCGATTGGTGCCCAGGGGGCCCACACCACGTGGTCGCGTGGCCAGGGGCGCGCCGCCATATGGTGTGGCCGCCTCCCTGGCCCCCTTCGGGTCTCCTTTGGACTCCGTGTACGTGACAGCAAAATAGGGACTTTGGCTTTTGTTTCATCCAATTCCGAGAATATTTCCAAAACAACTTTTCTGAAATAAAAAACAGCAAAAAAACAGGAACTGACATTGTGGCATCTTGTCAATAGGTTATTCCCATAAAATGCATAAAAATGATATGAAGTGTATAGAAAACATGTAGCAATTGGCATAATATCAACATGGAACATCAGAAATTATATATATGTTGGAGACATATCAATCATCCCCAAGCTTAGTTCTACTCGTCCTCGAGTAGGTAAAACGATAAAAACAAAATAATTTCTGAGGTGACAGGCTACCAACACAATCTTGATCATCATTATTGTAAAATCACATCATTACTGTAAAATAATTGCAAGCTGAGATCAAAGTACCCTAAACATAGGTATGATAGATATAATTCCAACAATGTAAATTAGCAACTATGTTGCAACATGAAACATAACATAAACAAAATATCATGAATAATAGTGCACTGAAAATTATATGTTTGTTTCGAGCATAGAGAAAACATAGCAAAGTTGTATTCATCTTGTCCTTCGTGGATTAACAAAACATAAATGCTAGGACACCTTCAAAGTTCAAGTGGTGACTAGATACAAATAATTTGAGAACAAGTAATAACATAATCATGAATCAATCAATAATAAATTTTAGGACTGATGCACATTATACTCAGAATGACAACTATGATCTCTTAATTGGTGCGTAAAGTTAGAAGATGAAGACTCAACATAAAAGTAAAAGAAAGGACCTTCACAGAGGGAAGCAGGGATTACTCATGTGCTAGATCTTTTTATTTGATAAAACAGAGATATTGAAAACAATTTCGAGAGACGTGTATGTCTATGTCAATGAATGGTAATGAAAAACTTACCATAACTCATGTCAAGCAAGGTTTTTAGACTTTTGAGAGTGGTTTCTGTTGTTTATTAGTTTGGCACTTCCCCCCCCCCCCACCTTTCTTACACAAACCAGGGCTATCCGTGTTCACGGGTACCCACCAGCTTTCATCAAACCATGGGGAAGTGCCTTTTTGTGATTATTTGGCACCAACTCTCTGCAAATTTAAATGAGCACAAATTCCATACTCATTGGGTGAAAGGGGGAGAAGACCTTTGTGTCGCACCCGGACTTCTAGAGGATACTCACCGTATGAACTGAACAGTATTTTGATTGGATTACGGGGCTTACCGGCACCCGCATCTCTTACGAGTAGGCCAACACTTATGTGTGACAACCAATCTTTACTATTCACCGTCGATGTAAACTATCCCGTAGAAATCAGGACACTACCATTGACGTACTTCATACCATACACACATGGTACGTCAACGGCGTTGAACAAGATGATAACACAACATATCTCTAAGACACAAAAGATTGAAATAAGTTGCAAACAGCTCTCACTAGAGCAGAGATAGCAAATACAATCATCCAGAGGACACATGTCCCAACATAACATCATTACATCTCAGCGGAAGCATTCAAAGGGTCTGAGTACAGACAAATCCAAATAGGCTTAAGAAGCCGGAAACTGAAAGAAAGACGGAGCCCATCCACGTAGTCTCGGATCCTGCCCGGGTCCGCTACCTACTCGTCAGCAGCCTCGTTAAACTCCACGTAGTAGCCGTCACTGGGATCCTCGTAAGCATAGTCTGCGGAAACCACAGCCCCAAAGGGGTCAGTACATAAACGTACTGGCAAGCAAGACTCACAGTTCACCAAAGTGTAGCCCGTCAACACCAAGCACAGATGCCTTGGGTTCAACGGAAGATAGGGGATGTAAAAGATGCTGCCACTGGCTGCGCTAACCAACTACAGAGATTCTACCACTTCCGGCTAACAGAAAGAAGATAAGATATCGTATCGTAACCAACTATAGCTAACCACCAAACAAACCCATCCTGGATCTCGCCCCTTATCCGAAGAAGCAATCCGAGGATAAC
Source organism: Alopecurus myosuroides (assembly GCA_028641055.1). Taxonomy (NCBI): domain Eukaryota; kingdom Viridiplantae; phylum Streptophyta; class Magnoliopsida; order Poales; family Poaceae; genus Alopecurus; species Alopecurus myosuroides. Next base: position 249,620,621 of record CM054062.1, read on the forward strand.
TCTCACAGTTGGATTAATGAGTAATGGATCAAGTTGTTGTGTTAATAAGTCTATTACTAGTCAAGTTATCAATAGTTAGGTGTAAGTTGTTCTGAGTACTTGTTAGCCAGTACTTTCACCAAGTCAACCATAACCGCGGAAAACACGGCTTCTCGAGAAGATTTATCCTGCAGGGGTGCACCAATTTGGCCGTACACGTAAGAATAACCCGCCAGATGGGATGCCTCCCACCAAGCGGGGCACTCAACACAACTCAACTCTTCTTCGCATCAAGCCCAAAGCACCTTGGGCGCACGGCTAATCGAGCCCCGAAGAAAGGGGACCCTCATAGCACTCTAAGAACGTGTCCCCCTATATGCCGACTACAAAAGTTCCACCCTGCGCTGGGCTCGCAAAAACATGCATGCGGCAAATGGAAAACACGAACTAAATGAGGCGATTTGGACGAGATGCGAATCGAATCAAATTGAGGGGGGCGCCCATACACGCTTCCCACATGCGGATAGTGCGCTCATCATGGATCAGTAGAGAAGACCCTTTTCCTATTAGGGTCGACACTAGCAGGCCTCAAAACCACACAGGGCCTCCTGCCGGTGCCTTATCAGCATATTATTAATATCAGGTTGATTGATTAACATCGAGCCCCCAGAACATAATAGAATATGGTAATCAGTAAGTAACGGGTAACAGACTCGAGCAAAACAACCTAAGCATGCTAGTAAGACACTGGCTCAAACAATGGGGTTGTAGGAGTGGAGGTGAGGCAATATCAGGGTTAAGGGATTCATGTGATAGGTTCGTATCAGAAACAACTATACATAGGGCTAGCAAAATAGACAACGGAAAGTATCGGTAACCAATGTTGAAAGGAACACGGTGGTTCATGTGAGTGATAACTTGCCTGCAAACTCAGCAGCCTGGTACTGAGCTAGATCCTCAGAAGGGGTGCTGTAAAGATCGTCTGTCTCAACATCGTAGTCTATTCGAGAAGAAGCAAACAAACAAGACAGAAATATAAACAATCAATATCATGGCATAGTGCACAATCATGGGATGATGCATGTCAAGTTAATGGTTGCATCAAAATAAACTAGTTAACATGGTAACACAATTTAAATGGACCCAGATGCAATTTTGAGTTGCATATGAAAAAAGGTCCATGAATTAAGGTGGAAACAAATGATCTACAATTTAATTACCATGTGAGAATTTATTACCATGATGCATGCATGATGATAACAACAAAATAACAACAATAGATGCAAGTGGTAAAGGATTTTAACAAGTTGGGAAAATATTTATTAAGTTTGGAAATTTTGGGTTACTTAAAGATGTCACACAAGCATTTGTTGTTTTCATCAATTTAAAATGTTCAAAACAAATAACAAAATTCATATTTGAAAAGAATACCAAATTTTAGTTGGATTACATGTTTCAAATATTGAAATAGGAGTTAGGATGAATTTATTATGACTGAAACAATATTAAACAAGTTTTAAATGAATTTAAAACAAGCATGAATTTTATTTGAATTTTATGTGTTCAAAACATAAATTCAAACTCACATTTGAAAAGTTTATACTTTTCTAGTTTGAAAACATATTTTGCATGTTCAAAAATAATTTAATTTGAGCAAGTTATGATTTTACCAAATTTAAATGATTTAAACAAGGTTTAAATTATTTAAGCAATTTAAATTATTCAAAACATGAAACAAAATTTATATTTGAAAAGGTTATTTGAAATAGCATGGAAAACATATTTTATTTTCATTATTTGGATTAGGTATGAATTAGTTATGGATTTTAGCAAATTCCAATTGAATTATTTGAATTCAAATTTAAATTGCATTTGGAAAATTCAAAACAGGAAACAAATGCTATGATTAGATAGATAATTTAATTTGGAGCAGTGCACATATTTTATTTTTGTTATTTGGAATTATAAAACAAAAGTTATTTGCATTTTAGTTCCAGGGGCCAAACTGTAAAAAGAAAGGACTTGTTTTGAAAACAGAAAAGATTAAAAACATTTGTTACCGCACATAGAGCTAGCCTAGCCACTGCCATTGGGCCTAGGGCCACTGTGTGCTTGCGTGGCAAGTGTGTGGCTGACAGGGGGCCACCCTGTCAGCGCTGCGCGTAAAAAGGTTGGGAAATTCTCCCGTGCGAGGGCCAGGGATCGAACCCACGCCCTGCCTCGCTCGCGCTAGCGCTGTAACCAGTGGGGTGTGTTGCGTATGTTGTCAGTATACAACGGGCAGACAGGATAAGGTGTTGCTGCGTTAACTGAATTTTAACTGAACGCGCGAAAGCTCTGAACTTGACAGGGAGCTACCGGCGGCGATCACCGTTGTGCTCGTGCTCGATGTGCGTGTGTGCTGCTGCGATGATGTGCGTGTGCAAGCGGGCGAGGTGGAGCAGAGAGAGGACAGGGAGGAGGAGGAGGTGGACACGGTGGCGCTCACCGGGAGGTTGCAGAGGTGGAGCTCGACGGCGACAGGGAAGTGGTCGTGGACGGCGGCGACGGCGTGGCCTTCCTCCGCGGCTACGGTGGTGTCCAAACGGTAGAGGGCGATGCGGCGGTGCGGTTCCAGAAGCTAGTTTGGGTGGTGGTTCACGGCAGCGGTGGTGGCCATCGGGGGTTCAGACACGGCGGTCTCCGGCGAGCTGACAGAGAGGTGGAAACGCGGCGAGGGAGAGGGAAAATGGCGGCGGCCTCGAGGGGATAGGGTAGGCTAGGGCTAGGGCAAGCGCGCGGGGGTTCAGGGGGTCTTATAGGCCTAGGGGCGCGCGCTCGGCCGTCGGCGCGAGACGGCGGCGACGTGGCACCGCTAGGATGCGTGCCGTACGCGGGGAAGAAGATAGGGAGAGGGGCGAAGGGGTACGCGGGCCAGAAATTGGGCTGGGCCGCGCTAGGTTAGCTGCCGCGCGCGCTGTTTTTATTTTTTTTGAATTTTCTCTTCTGTTTTTTTTTGCAGCAAATAGAAATAGGAAGAAATTGGGGTTTTTAAGTTAGTAAAAATTAGGAAAAAATTTGTGTGAGTTTGTTAGGTCAAAAGCAACCAATGTCAACTTTGGTTTTTGAAAAGTTCAAATTTATTTGCTGTTTTGTAAATTGGTTTGAATTTGAAGAATTTGATACTTAATTGATTAAAATTTAAAACAACAATTTTAATAGGGTGAACCCTATTGGTTAAAATTAGAACAATTGGGTTAGAATTGTTTGGTACTTTCATAATTTTCAAATTAGGTGTTGTTTGATGATTTGCTTTGAATTTGAATTACCATTTGGAATTAATGGGTTGATTAAGAGCCCTCATTTTTAATAGTTGATCACTATGAAATAAATGGAAACAAAATGAGACTTTGGATTGCAATTTTGATTTGAAAATATTGTAACATGACAAGTATGAAACACATCATTTGACATTGTTTGAATTTCCACTATGAAAACAGAATAAAAACAGATGCAAAACAAATGCAAACAAGGAAATAAATATGATGACATGATGCAATACTTTAATTAAACAGGAAATCAAACATTCTAGGGGGTATTTTCATACTTGGGATGTTACAAAACGCCCCCCCTTGAAGGAATCGCGCCCCGAGATTCCTTACTGAGAAGCGAAAAGGTCCGGATACTTCTTTCGAAGATCCTCTTCGGTCTCCCACGTTGCCTCTTTATCGGAATGATGCGACCACTGCACTTTCAAGAACTTGGTGCTCTTGTTGCGAGTCTTACGCTCGGTCTCATCGAGAATACGAACAGGGTGTTCCTCATAAGAGAGATCATCTTGCAGTTCAATGGAATCATGATCAACTGCACGATCTGGATCTTTGAAACACCTTTTGAGCAGTGACACGTGGAACACATCGTGCACCTTGGATAGTTTTTCTGGAAGTTCAAGACGATAGGCATTTTCTGCCCGCCTTGAGAGAATGTTGAAAGGACCAATGTATCTTGGTGCAAGCTTTCCTTTCACACCAAAACGATGAGTGCCTCTGAGGGGTGTTACACGGAGATATGCCTTGTCACCAGGTGCATAGATCATATCCCTGTGCTTGTTGTCATAGTAGCTCTTCTGACGAGACTGAGCAATCTTGAGATTGTCACGAATGATACGAACTTTCTCTTCGGCTTCCTTAACAATGTCAGGGCCTAAGAGTGAACGTTCACCAGCTCCAGACCAATTGATTGGACTCCTGCATCTGCGGCCATAGAGTGCTTCAAATGGTGCCATGCCTAGGCTTGCCTGGTAGCTGTTGTTGTAGGAGAATTCAGCATATGGAAGGCAATCCTCCCATTTCATGCCAAAGGAGAGGCCACATGCTCTGAGCATATCCTCGAGAATCTGATTGACTCTTTCGACTTGCCCCTGAGACTGAGGGTGATAAGCTGTGCTGAACAGAAGTTTGGTGCCCAATGCTTCTTGAAAGCTCTTCCAGAAATGAGAAGTGAATATGCTTCCACGGTCTGAGCTTATTTCCAATGGAACACCATGAAGGGGAACAATCTTTGTTGTGTAGATCTCTGCTAACTAGCTAGCTGAGATTGTTTCTTTGACAGCAAAGAAGTGAGCTACTTTAGTGAGACGATCAATGACAACGAAAATTGCATCGTTGCCCCTCTTGGACTTTGGGAAACCAGTAACGAAGTCCATTTCAATCATGTCCCACTTCCACTCAGGAATTTTGAGAGGTTGGAGAAGACCGGCTGTTTTCTGATGGACTGCCTTAACACGTTGACAAACGTCGCATTCAGAAACGTATTGAGCAATTTCACGTTTCATGCCAGGCCACCAATACAGTGTCTTAAGATCCTGGTACATCTTTGTACTTCCAGGGTGGATGGATAGAGGAGTTTCATGAGCCTCCTTGAGAATGACATCTTTGAGACTTTGAATCTGAGGAACTGCAATGCGTCCTTCGAAGAACACAGTTCCCTTGTCATCAATTGAGAAGGACTTGAATTTATCATTGCCTTCTTTGATGTGCTCTACAATCTTCTTGATTTCAGCATCACGAAGTTGTTCAGAACGAATCTTGTCCTCGAGAGTTGGACTAGCTGTCAAGCTTGCAAGATATCCTTGAGGAACAAGACCAAGGTTCAGCTTCTGGAATTCTTCATGAAGTGGAGGTTGGCTTTCCATGATCATGAGATTATTGCAATAGGACTTGCGACTGAGAGCATCGGCCATAACATTAGCCTTGCCTGGAGTTTAAGAAATGGTGAGATCAAAGTCTTTAATCTTTTCAATCCATCTCCTTTGTCTAAGGTTTAGATCTGGTTGAGTGAAGATGTATTTCAGACTCTTATGATCGGAAAAGATTTTAGTGCGATTACCCAACAAGTATTGCCTCCATTTCTTGAGGGCAAACACAACTGCTGCAAGTTCAAGGTCATGAGTGGGATAATTTTGCTCATGTGTGTTCAACTGACGTGAAGCATAAGCCACAACTTGACGTTCTTGCATAAGAACTGCACCTAGACCTTGGAGAGAAGCATCACAGAATATCTGGAAAGGTTTGGTAGGATCTGGGCCAACCAGAACTGGTGTAGAAGTGAGTTTAGTCTTCAGGAGATTGAAACTCTCATCACACTGTGGAGTCCAAACGAACTTCTTGTCCTTCTTTGTGAGATCAGTGAGAGGTTTGGCAATCTTGGAAAAGTTTTGGACGAAACGACGGCAATAGCTAGCCAAGCCTAGGAAACTTCTTACTTGCTTTACCGTCTTAGGAGGTTTCCAATCAACAATTGCCTTGACCTTTTCTGGGTCAATGGCTATGCCTTTGGCAGAGATGATATGACCAAGGTAGGCAACTTCTGGAATCCAGAACTCACATTTGGAGAACTTGGCATATAGACTATGCTCGCGAAGTTTCATGAGAGTGAGACGAAGGTGTTCTCCATGCTCTTCCTCGGATTTTGAGTAGACCAGAATGTCATCGAGATATACCACAACGAACTTGTCGAGGTATTCATGGAAGACAGAATTCATGAGTCTAGAGAATGTCGCTGGTGCATTGGTTAGACCAAAGGACATGACGGTGTATTCATATAGACAGTACCGAGTGGTGAAGGCTGTTTTTGGAATATCTTCCTTTCTGATCTTTATTTGATGGTACCCCATCCTCAAGTCCAACTTTGAGAATATGTAGGCTCCAGCAAGTTGATCAAAAAGATCATCGATACGAGGAATTGGATACTTGTTCTTGATGGTTTTCTCGTTGAGAGGACGATAGTCAACCACGAGTCTCTTTGTTTGATCCTTCTTGGCTACGAACAGAGTTGGGCAACCCCAAGCGGAGGAACTAGGCTGAATGTAACCTTTCTCCATGTACATATCGATTTGCTCCTTCAACAATTTCAGTTCAGGAGGAGCTATCTTGTATGGATGCTTAGAGATTGGAGCAGTACCTGGCTCAAGCTCGATCACGAACTCAACTGCTCTGTCCGGAGGCATCCCTGGCAACTCTTCTGGAAAGACGTCAGGGAATTCACAAACCACCGGAACATTTTCAATTGCAGGAAGAGGTTTTGCATCGAGGTTGAACAGCTGAACAGAACTTGATCCATGTGGAGAATAGACTATCTGGCCAGAAGGGTGGGAGAGAGTTATTGACTTTTGAGCACAGTCAATTTTTGCTTCGTTGGTCTTCAACCAATCCATGCCCAGAATGACATCAATGTCAGAATTTCCCAGCAACATGAGTGAAGCAAGGAATATGCGACCTCCAATTAGGATTTGATTGTCCATACTTATCTTGGAAGTCAACATTTGAGACCCCGGAGAGTGAACAGTGATTTGATTGCTTAGTGGAACCAGAACTAGGTTGTACGTTGTAGCAAAGATCTTTGACACAAAAGAATGCGATGCTCCAGTATCAAACAACACTTTAGCTGGAAAAGAGTTTACGGGTAATATACTGAGAACGACGTCAGCAGCTTCCTCAGCTTTGTCGGCCTTGATATGATTCACCCTCGCGGTCCTCCCGACAGGCCTGTTGTTGGAGTTGAAGGCTTTAGCCGGGGGAGCACGAACCATTGCCTGGTTGGTGTTGGGGCGAGGAGGTGGAGGTAGCTGCCTCTGAGTACACTTATCAGCGTAGTGTCCCGTCTCCTTGCACTTGTAGCAAGTGACGACACGAGGAGGACCTGGCCTTGGCTGCCCCATTGGAACCCTCTGACCATGCATCTGAGATGGGTTGGGTGGGCGGGGAGCAAAGCCTGGAGAAGCTTGGGCATATGGAGCCCGAGTGACAGCACCATTTGGCACCCAGATGCGGCGCTTCTGCGGAGGGGTGGTCATGTTGGAGGAGGAACCACCCTCACGCGAGTGCTTGCGAGAATCCTCGAACGCCTTGCGCCCATTTTCCTCATTGAGCGCGGTGTTAACGAGCTCCTCGAAGTCTTTGCACTTGATGTTGGTGAGTGCGTACTTGAGTTCCGGGTTAAAACCTCGGCGGAACCTTGCCATCTTCTTAGCCTCAGTGGACACCTCATCACCAGCGTATCGAGCGAGACGATTGAACTTGTTCTGATAGCCGATGACGTCCAGCTTGCCTTGCTTAAGAGAGCAAAACTCTTCACGCATCCTTTCTGTCGTGGTGGTGTCACGGCAGATGCCATGGGATGGCTAAAGATGTGGGGACGAAGGACGCTGGAGGTGCTCGGGGAGGGATCACGCGACGAGTAGCCGCGTGAGGTACGAAGTGAACACTGCAAACAACACGATCTACCCAGGTTCAGGGCCCTCGTGAGGAGGTAAAACCCCTACTCCTGCCTTTCTTTGTGTATTTTGGTATCTCACCGAGTAGCCACAGTACAAGGTTCTTGCTACCGAGTAGCCACTCTCTTCTAGATGACGAACTAGGTCAAGAACTAGGGTTCCAGTATGCGATGCCTCACGCAGGAGGCGGCGAGGCACCTTATATACATGGTGCCCAGCCGGATACGTCCAAACATGGACAAGTGTCGACATAGTGTTCACATCGTCCTTCTTCCGGGTTCCCGCTGACAGCTTTGGTTCCTAACCTTGGCTTCATCTGGAAAGTCGTTGGGCAAAACTAGGGGACAGACTGGTATCACTGTACCTAAGCACAGAGTAGGCCCCCCTTATCCTGCCACGGCCTGCTTCCATGCTGTCACTGTCAGGCAGGCCGGTCCCAGATGAACAGTAGTTCGAATGCTGCCAAGTACGGACCCAGGATACGCGGGATCCTGTGTCAGAACGGCTCCTTTGACTTTCTGGCCCGAGTAGGTTCCCGCCAATTGTACTCGGGCCAACTCTTCTACTCGAACGTAGAGAACTTGAATGATTCTTCCTTCAGGTCATCTTGAGGTGAGACCAAGTAGCAGTCGACCGGGTAGCGAGTACCGGGTAGTCGGCTACTCGACCAAACCTCTCTTCTGTAAGACGCCTTTACCCTTTGTCTTTACCCTACTCGGGGGTAACCCCCCGACAGCAGTCCCCGAAGCTGGTTGAGTCTTGCGAACTCGTTCACTAGGCTCTGCCAGCTTAAAATCAATCTTTTCCTCATGGCCCTTGAACCTCAAGATGTCGAGTAAAGCATCCGAGTGGTATTCTGACAAGTACTTTGAGTTTCCTCTCTCCGAGTAGCACCAGCCTTCTACTCTGCGCCCGAGTAAAAAGACTTAGAGAATTTTCTTGAACTGAGCCCTTGCGGCGCAGAGCACGATCCAGCCCTTCGTGCGGCGACTGAACACGTGTCAGGCATCCATGACCCCGTCGTTTCGCTGCCACGACACGACGTGCCACGCGCCCAGTTTTCACGGGGCGGGCCCACCAGCTCGTTATGTCCCATCAAGCGTAATTATAGGCCACGATCTAGTCGTGGGATCCACTGTGGCCGTTACGCGCGCGTTCCGCGCTTGCGTGCGTTTTTATCCGGCCACAGGCCCCACCACACGGCAATCATGGCCACGATTGATCCCACTACCACGATGGTAACGGTAGCCTGAGACGAGGGTATAAATACCCCCATCGATAACTTCCCCTTCTTCCTCCTCCGTACTTTTCCTTTTCTCTGTTCTTCTCCGCCGCCGCGCAATCTCTTGCGCCGCCGCGAACTCAATCCACTCGACCAAATCCTTCTCGTTTTCCACCATCCGCACACACTCTGCCATGGCCGCTCGCGCTGGCTGGGCCGGTTCAATCGTCACCGCCGAGGATTGCGCCTGGCTTGTGAACACTAGGAGGGTTCCTCCTGGTGTTCAATGCCGGCCATCCAGGGGCGAGCTCGTGCCTGCGCCGGAGGAGGGTGAGCGCGTCGTGTTCATGGCGCACTTCGAGCGCGGCTTCGGCCTGCCAGCCTCCGACTTCCTCCGCCGTTTCCTCGACCACTTCGGCCTTCAGATGCATCATCTGCCGCCCAACGCCGTCGTCTTCCTCGCCTACCACGCCGTGGTGTGCGAGGCCTTCCTCGGCATCCACCCGACAACGGACACCTGGCTCAGGTACTTCCACCTCCGCCAGCAGACCACCGGGAAGAAGGAAGGCACGGGGGTGCCACGGGCAACCGACACCGGCTGCGCCATGATGGTGCAGCGGTCGGGGACCAATCACCCCCATATCAAGGGGCTGGAGTCTGTCCGGATGTGGCAGAAGACGTTCCTCTACGTCAAAAACATCCCCGCCACCGAAGGAGGACAGGTAACAGACAGGATCAACCTTCCCGCTTGGAGCCTCCGCGCTCCCACCCAGAAGAATTGGAAGGAGAAGCCCCTCAATGACCTCAACGCGACGGAGATTGAGGCGCGGCTCGGCGCTCTAATCGACGAGGGCCTCAAGAGTGATGATCCTGTGGCATGCTGGATTCAGAGACGCGTCCTGCCTCTGCAGGAACGCTGCCACCTGATGTGTTACATGGGAGGCCCCCGTGACTGCACCAGGACGACCACCATCGAGCTCGACAACGCTGACGTCCCCGAGCACGCCAGAGCCATCCTGACGACAAGCCTCGCCGAGCATTGGCAGTATGGGTTCATCCCATACAGCCGTACCAAACCGATTACCCGGGTACGTTCTTCTTTCCCTGCTTTCTATATATGGATTCCGAGTAGAAAGTCTTCCTGTCCTCGTCGCGACTAGCGATCGTAGTCTGTACCGAGTAGAATACTTAGTAGAATTGCGCAGGCTTAGTGTGCTTTGTGCCTGCACGCCTTTTCGGGTAGAATACTCGGTAAAAGTACTTAGGCTTAGTGTGCTTTGTGTTTGCACGCCTGTCCGAGTAGAGTACTTAGTAAAACTGTATAGGCTTAGTGTGCTTTGTGCCTGCACGCCTTTCCGAGTAGATCATTCGATAATTTACTTAGGCTTAGTGTGCTTCGTGTTTGCACGCCTACTCGAGTAGGATTCCATCCCGCTACTCGGCTAACTTGTGACACTTCTTTGTCCTTCAGGTCCTCAGTCGCCAGCTCAGTGAGAGCTGCGAACGTTTCGAAGGCAATTGGTATGAGGATCGAAAGGAGGATGACGATGCCTCTTTTGGGGCTGCAGATCAGATCAATCTCCCTCGCTCCCCCACGATGGAGAAACAGCACGCGGAATCGTCTCTCCGCGACTGGCCTGAGGACGAACTCGAAGGTAATTCACCCTTGTCTTGCTCGATCCTGAGTAGCACCAATTCACTGTTCGCTGTTTCTGATTCGTTCCTCTTCTTTATTGGATCCGTAGATAACGTTGATGCAGAGAAAGAGGATGAAGATGAAGACGAGAACGAGAACGAGGGCGATAACGCCCTTGTCGTCAACCCTCTTTCTATCGCTGCGCCCGCTACTCGCAAGCGGACTGGCAGCGGCGCCGCGGAGCCCCCCGCCAAGAAGAAGAAGCTGATTGAGAAGAAGGCGACCAAGGCGGTCGCGAAGAAACCAAGGCGGAAGCTCGCCTCCACCAGCGCGTAAGTTTCTTCTCTGTTGCCTTTCTTCTCGCACTGTGTTATCTTTCCCAGTCCTCTTCTAATTTCTGAATTCTTTTTCTCCGCAGACCTCCCATGGACGTGAACGCTGCTCTCACGCCTGACCAGGCTAAGAAGCCAGCAGCACCGCTTATCAACCTTGATGATGACGAGGATGAGGCTGCCAATGCACAGAGCACCGATGCTCGAGGGGCAGATTCGGAGCAGCAGTCCCGTGCGAAGTCAGCAGCACAGGACACTGCTGCACACCAGGAAAGACCCCCTTCTCCTCCGGCCAATACTGCCGAGGAGACTCAAGACGAAGAGATGCAGGACAACACCGCCCTTGAGCGGCCAGAAGCTGAACAAGAGCAGCCGAACACAGGAGCTGCTGACCAAGTGAACCCCGCTGCCGAGCAGCGGGTAGAAGACGCCACCGCCACGGATGCCACTATGACAGATGCCTACCCATTGAGTGATGCGCCAACGGGCGCCGCACCGAGTAGCGTCCAGCCGATTGGCGCACCGGATAGCGCGCCCCTGGCGCCGCCAACTGATCCTGCCAGGCAGCAAGCTCTCGATGCTTTGAGGGAGGAGGTCGAGAAGAGGGCAGCCGAGAAAGAAGCTGCCGAGAAGGCAGAAGCCGAGAAGGGAACTGCCGAGAAGGAGGCCGCCGAGAAGGCGAAGGCCAAGGCTGAAGGAAAGAAGGCCAAGGAATCCGAGAAGCAGCGAGCCGAGAAGGAGAAAACGAAGAAACAAGCCAGAGATCAGATGCCACCTCCGACCTCGACTGGACAGTTGGTTATTCGCGCGTCCGGCCCGGTTGCTACTGCTACCTCCGCCGCTCTTGCTGCTGCTGGTCAGCCTTGCTTCCCGGACTACATGGTGCAGGTTAGTCAACAAAACCAGATCGGCTTCTCTCCCCAGGATAAACAACTTGCCCTTCAGAAGGGAAGGAAAGCCGTAGCTGTGAACTCCCCTCCCCCGGCTCCAAACCAGAACAAGTCCGTCACTATTGCTTCTCGGGGAGTCCAGGATCCAGCGATAACATCACGGAGCCTTGAGCAGGTACTTGACACCATTGGCTTCATCGACGCCAAGTGGGACAGCAAGGTTCTCGGTACAGACAACTGGCACGGCCTTGGGTTGGGCGCAATCGACCACATGCGCGTTGAGTGGAACAAAGTGGATTTGGGTTATAAGCCCATGACTGTCTCCACCGAGACTGCCACTCTCGCCGCCAAGATGTTCCTGCACCGCAAGAACGCCGAGGACGTCGAGCAGGCTTATGCGGTAATTCTTACTTGCTCTTTCCGAGTTGAATTTTTCTTCTCTCCTGCTCATCCTCATTTTCCCTTACTCTCACCCAGTCCCCGAGATTCTGGCCGAGTAGACAGATACTCTCCGAGTAGCCTCCTACTCGGGTTGAATCTTTACTTCCTTGTCTAACTTGTTTCCTTCTCGCTTCTCAGGATAGCGTTCTGAAACGTACCAATTTGTATCGTGTGCTCCTCTGGAACCATGCTATCGCCAGGAGGCAAATTGTTGCACTGGAAAAGGAGAAGGCAGCTGCAGAGGCAGCGAGCAAGAATGCCAATGATAGCACCCAGCAGCTGGCTGAAGTAAGAGGTATGCTTTTAGCTGCGCGGTTACTGCGTTTTATGTTTACGCCCGCTTCCGCTTTCTTTTGCACTAACCATTCCTACTCTGCAGATAACCTGAAGGCTTTAGCTGAGGAGCACGAGAAATGCCGTGCGTTTGTGGAGGACGCCGAGGCCACCATTAAAAGATTAGAAGGTGAGTTGTCGTTTACTCGGTTTGCCTCTTGTTTCTTTTGCTTCTCTGCTTCTCTGCTAACCTTGTCTGGCTCTTCGCAGAAGATCATAAATTGTTCGTTGAAGCCCACCAAGACTGCGTCAAACCAGAAGAAGTGCAGCAGCAATTGTCCAACCAGGCCGTGGAGCTGGTGAAAGACCACACAACAGAGATGGAGCAGCTGCAACTCCAGCTGCAGAAAGCCCTCAAAGATGCTCTCGACTTCGGTGCCGAGAGGGACCGAGTTATCGCCGAGAAGGCCAAAGCTGAAACAACCTTCAATGCCAAGATCAGAGCCCTCGAACTGGAGTGCGAAACATTGAAGAAATCCAATGCTGGGCTCTTTGCTCAAATGAATACTCTGCACCAGGTCCAAGAGAGGCACATATCCAATGAGGAGGAGTGGAAAGTCCAGTTGCAGCAGCTACGCCGCGAGCTTCACGGTAAGTTTCCTCACTTCTGCACCTTTTCTTCTCGGTTTGTTCTGTTTTCGGATTCGAAGACTAAATTCCTCCCTTGCTTCTGTGCAGAAATCTTCCCTCATCTCGTGTCCGCTAGCGCACCAGCCTTGGCCAAGGCCCGAGCAGTTCGCCTTGAGAAGGGCGAAGCCTCGGATACCAGAGCCGAGATTGAGGACAGCCTGCTGGTGCTGAAAGGGTACTTCGAGCGTCTAGCCGGCGTGGGCACCGACCTGGTGCGCGTCGGCTTCGCGCTCCACAAGCTGTTCTGGCCCGAAGATTCCGCGCCGACAACGATTAATGGCCTTGCTCTGAAGCTGCAGAATGTGAAGGCCGAGCTGAAGAAGTGGCGCGCCTCGGGAGCTCGGGCAGGTGCTGACTTAATGCTCCTCTGCGTCGCCTCATGGTATGAGAATCTGAATATGGAAATCATCCGTGGGAAACGCGAGAAGTCCAAGTGGGAGATGGACCCCAGCTGCGTGGCCGCGCGCAAGTTGATTGCATACGAGGTCGCGGAGTGCGCTGAGACGGACGTCTTCATTGACGGCCTCCCCGAGCCCGACACCGAAGTGGAGGAGGGCGAGGAAGAGGATGATGAGACAGACTCTGATCTGGAGTCGGGTTTCTTCGAGTCCCCCAGGAGCAAGGCCGGGAAGGGGAAGAATGTCGCTGTCACGAGTAGCGATGAGGAGACCGAGCACATCGACACCGCCGCACTCGAATTCGGCACCTCATCAGGAGCTGCTCTAGACGACACGGTCCGCCCCCCTGGCCAAGCCTCTGTCTCTTCTTCAACCCCAGGGCCTATCTCGGTGGCCACGGCTACTTCTGACCAGGTAGCCACCGAGCGCGATGTCGAGATGGAAGAGTCCGCCACCGTTCAGTCGGAGGCGGATGCCACCCATGCCAGCGCCGACGAAGAACCCGCAAGGACAACTGCCACCAACTCGGAGGCAGAGGCAACCAGGACCACCACCGAAGATGCAGCAGCTAACGCCAGCGCCGACAACACTGCCTCCTCCACCTGATTTTACCTGCACACTTTTTACTTGAACATCTATCAGATCCCCGGGATGCCGGGAGCATATGTATCAGACTTATTTATGCTTTTCTTGCTACTCAATTTTATTTCCACACATTATCTTTAATTTAACCATTTTGAGCAGCCCTGGCTCAATGCCGGGTTGCGTTTCCATGCGAGTCCCCGAGTTGCGTTTCTTATTCACCCTATCTTTTCATCTCTGCTCTACCCGCAACTTGTTGCTTTTTTGGTATTCGAGTCACAAGAATCAAAGAGTAGAGCTGCAAATACTTGGCCACTTAGGAACAATCATAGTAACGCAGCCCACCACTTAGCCGAGAAGACAAAACAGAGAACAAAAGTAATAAACATTCTACTCGGTTCCTGCACTTTTTCTTCCTTAGCGATTTTCTTGTGCTCATTGACCTTTTGCTTGTTCTCTTGCTTGCCATGAAGCCGGGTTTCGGACAGCAGCAGAGTCGAAGAGTTGGCATATAGGTTTAGACACAGTACTCAATACGCTTATGAGTTTTGAAGTGAAGCAGCCGAGTAGACAAACAGTAAAGCCGAGTAAAAATACTTAGAACAATTTTGGACGAGGGCAGTCCCCGAGAACAATTTCAGATTGCAGAGTAGAATTTCAACTCGGATAAGAGGGTACATACACATCTTTTCTCACGAATGAAAACGACGAAGTAGAGCTACATTCCAAGGGCGCTTGGTTTCCTCTCCAGCTTTATCTGCCCTGTTCGCCTGCGATGGGCGCACATCTACAAGGTAGTACGCATCATTGTGCAGCGCTTTGCTCACAATGAAAGGCCCCTCCCATGGGGGAGACAATTTGTGCATCCCGGCTGTGCGTTGCACAAGCCTAAGGACCATGTCTCCTTCTCGGAAAACCCTTGGGTTCACCTTTCGGCTATGATAACGCCGCAGGTTTTGCTGGTAGATAGCCGAACGTGACAGAGTCAGCTCTCTTGCTTCTTCAAGCAGGTCAACATCGTCTTCTCGAGCTTCTCTCGCCTCCACCTCAGTGTAGAGGGCTACTCGGGGGGAGTCATGCTCTAAGTCTATTGGCAACACGGCCTCAGCCCCGTATACCAAGAAGAATGGCGTGTAGCCGGTTGACCGGTTAGGGGTAGTCCTTAGACTCCACAACACCGCTGGCAACTCTTCTAGCCAACACCCAGGTGTTTTCAGTAGCGGCTCAATCAGCCTTGGCTTTATGCCTGCCAGTACCATTCCATTTGCCCTCTCAACTTGCCCATTGGAGGCAGGATGCGCGACTGACGCAACGTCTAGTCGGATATGCTTATCTCTGCAGAACCGCACCATTGCCCCTTCTGCAAAGTTGGTGCCGTTGTCGGTGATGATGCTGTGCGGGTAGCCATATCTCATGATCACATCCTTCACGAATTTCACAGCTGTGACCCCATCGCACTTCCGAATAGGCTTCACCTCAATCCACTTGGTGAACTTGTCTACCATGACCAAGATATGTGTCATGTTGCCCTTAGCCGGCTTGAAGGGGCCAACCATATCCAAGCACCAAACGGCAAACGGCCATGTGATAGGAATTGTTTTCAACTCGGAAGCAGGCATGTGAATCTTACTTGCAAACATCTGGCAGCCATTGCACTTCCTCACAATGTCTTCAGCTTGCTGCAGAGCCGTGAGCCAGTAGAAGCCATGCCGAAAAGCTTTCTTGACCAATGCCCGAGAAGAGGCGTGGTGCCCGCATTCTCCTTGGTGTATCTCTATCAGGATCTCTTCTCCTTCTTCCGGGCTCACACAACGTTGCAGCACGCCAGTGGCACTTCTCTTGTGCAGCACATCTCGGACAATAGTGTAGCCCTTGGATCTTCTCTGAATCTGCCTCGCTGTTACCTCATCTTCAGGTAGAGTACCGTCCCTTAGAAAGGATAATATGGGCATAGCCCAACTCGGTGTCTCCCGTATGGGAAACACTGGTTCGTCCAGTTCCATTGGGGCAGGCTCTTGCGGTTGCTCAGGAGGAGTAGAAGCGCTTCTCTGCAGCCCAGATCGATTGGCGAGAACTTCTTCAATGAATGCGACAGCCTCCGGGTTGAGGGCGGCAGTCCCCGAGCAAGGAGTGGCAGTCCCCGAGTAAGGAGTGGCAGTCCCCGAGTAAGGAGTGGCAGTCCTCGAGTAAGGAATGGCAGTCCCCGAGTAGGGAGTGGCAGTCCCCGAGTAGGGAATGGCAGTCCCCGAGTAAGGAATGGCAGTCCCCGAGTAGAGGACGGCAGTCCCCGGGTTTCCTGCAGTACTCTCCCAGTCAATCTCCATTGGATCAGATTCTTCACTTGGCAGAGAAGGGACAAATATAGACTCCGAGTTGGGGGAAGGCTTGATGGATGGCTTCCTCAAATGTTCCAAGGCAATCCCCGCCGGGATGGACTGCCGAGAAGATCCCAACTTGGATAGCTCGTCTGCTGCTTCATTCTCTGCTCGGTGAATATGTTGGAACTCACAACCTTCGAAGAATCCAGTCATAGACTGCACCAGGAAGCGATACGATGCCATATTGGCATCCAAAGCATCCCAAGTGCCCGAGACTTGCTGCACCACCAGATCTGAATCACCATAGCATATAATGCGCTGCACACCAACCTCCTTTGCTACTCGCAAACCATGCACCACTGCCTCGTACTCTGCTACATTGTTGGATGCCTTGAAATGAATCTGCAGCACATACTTGAGCTGATCTCGCTTGGGTGACGTAAGCACAACACCGGCACCAAGGCCTTCCTTCACTTTCGAGCCATCGAAATGCATCCTCCAATAGTTGGAAACTGGAGCAGGAGGTTCATACTGCATCTCGGCCCAGTCCACAAGAAACTCCGCCAGGACCTGAGACTTGATGGCTTCTCTTCTCGTATACGCGGGAGCGTACGCTGCTAGCTCGATTGCCCATTTGGCTACTCTGCCACTCGCCTCCTTGTTACCCATGATATCCGAGATGGGAGCAGAACTCACGACAGTGATGGGGTGCTCCTGGAAATAATGTTTCAGCTTCCTGGCGCCTAGGTACACACCATATGTCATCTTCTGGTAGTGCGGATAGTTTTGCTTGGAGCTGGACAGCACTTCACTGAGGTAATACACTGGGCGCTGCACACTCTTGCCTTCTTCTTCTCGCTCCACCACTATCACCACGCTGACTACTCGGTTAGTCGCAGCAATGTACAGCAGCATAGGCTCCTTGGGTAGCGGACTAGCCAAGACAGGAGCGCTAGCCAGCATTGCTTTCAGCTCATTGAATGCCACGTCCGCTTGCGGAGTCTAGACAAACTTGTCACTTTTCTTCATCAGCTGGTATAGAGGCAGGGCCTTCTCGCCCATTCGGCCCAGAAACCGGCTCAGAGATGCCAAGCAACCTGTGAATTTCTGCACATCCTTCAATGATCTCGGCAAGGACATGCTCTCAATAGCTTTTATCTTTGAGGGATTGGCTTCAATGCCCCGACTAGAAACTAGAAAACCGAGTAGCTTTCCAGCCGGTACACCAAAGGTGCACTTACTCGGATTTAGTTTCATTTTGTACTTGCGTAGGTTAGCAAAGGTTTCCTCCAAGTCGGCAAGCAGAGTATGTGTTTTATTCGTTTTGATGACAATGTCATCTACGTACACCTGCACATTCTTGCCGAGCTGGTCGTGCAAGCATTTCTGCATGCATCTCTGATAGGTTGCACCCGCATTCCTCAAGCCAAAACACATGACACGATAGCAATAAGCCCCGTACGGGGTAATGAAAGCAGTCTTTATTTGATCAGCAGGATTGAGTGCAATCTGGTGAAAACCAGAGTAGGCATCTATGAAAGACAGCAGTTCACAACCAGCAGTGGAATCGATCACCTGATCGATGCGAGGTAGCGGGAAAGGATCCTTGGGGCAAGCCTTGTTCAAATCGGTGTAGTCGACACACATGCGCCATGCAGTGGCAGCCTTGGGATCCTCCTTCTTCTTCTCGACCATGACCGGGTTGGCTAACCAATCCGGGTGCAGCACCTCCATGATGAAGTTACTTATCAGCAGTTTGGTGATCTGATCACCGATGGCCTTTCTTCTCTCATCTCCGAAACGGCGCATAGCCTGCTTCACTGGCTTGGCGTCAGGACGCACATGCAAAGAGTGCTCAACCAACTCCCTCGGGACTCCTGGTAGATCTTCATTAGTCCAGGCGAATACATCCCGATTCTCACGGAGGAAGTGGATGAGCTCGCTTTCCTATTTCTCCGCCAACCCGGAACCAATGATGGCTACGCGGTCGGGGAACTCGGGGTCGACCTGGACTGTCTTGGTCTCCTTGACAGCTTGGAAAGCAGTACCATGCTGGGTACTCGGCACACCTTGTGCACCAGCTTGTGCGGACTGAGCCATGGCCACCACCTCGTACATCTTCTTCTTCTCGGCCTCGATCACCATCGACTCTGCCAGCTTGGAGCTAGCCGAGGCACACTCCATGGACTTCTTGTAGTCGCCAGCGATAGTGATTATGCCATTGGGACCAGGGATCTTCATCTTCAGGTATGCGACATGAGTAGAAGCCATGAACTTGCTCAGAGCAGGCCTGCCGAGTAGAGCATGATAGGAACTCTGGTGATCAACCACCTCAAACTGCAGGCGCTCTGTGCGACAGTTCTCCCGGGTACCGAATAGCACATCTATCCACACTCGGACAATCGGGTTGCACGAGATCCCGGGCACAATGCCATGGAAGGTGGTCTTGCTGGGCAGCATCATGTTCTCGGCCAGGCCAAGCTTCTCGAGTGTGTCCTTGTACACAATGTTGATGATGCTGCCGTTGTCGATTAGCACCTTGCTGAACCTCACATTCTTCTCGGGACCCAGGAATGTAGGATCCAGCACCAAGGCATAGGTACCCGGGTTGGGCATCACCTTGGGATGATCTACTCGGGACCACCTGATCTCATGGTCGCACCAGTACATGTAGTGAGGAATAGCAGGAATCACTGCATTGACCTCCATGGCCCGCCTGTGCTGTGATTGCTTGTCGACTGCCTCAGACGTGAAGATCATATAGCTCTCATGGTGCTCTTGGTACTGGTTGGAGCCATTGCCCCAATTGTTGCCATTGTTGTTGTTGCCCTGATAGTTGTTGTTGTTGCCTCTGTTGTTGTTGTTGCGGTTGTAGTTGTTGTTGTTGTTGCGGTATCTCTCGTTGTTGAAGTTCTGGTTGGCTCCTAAAGCCACCTGGTTCACATTCTCTCTTCTCGGGTACACTGGCGGCCGAGCTGCGGGTGCGCGAGTAGGCTGCACATTGGCATTGGCTGCTGGCAGAGGAGGAGGAGGAGGCAAGCCATCACTCTTGATCGCCTCCCACCACTCGCACTGCCGAGTAGTGTGGTTAGCAGGCCTCGAGGGGTGGTGAGTGTGAAAGCTGCATGGGCCATACTTCATGTCATCGAAGACAAACTTCTTCGGCTGCTCGGAGTTCCCGCTACCCGACTGAGAGGTGCGAAATGGCTTCTTGTTGCCTTGGCCCTGGTTCTGGTTTTGCCCGTAGGCTCCAGCAGGTTTCTGCCTCTGGCTGCCACCAGCTCCAACAGTCACTGCATTCACCTCCTCGGGATCATACCGATTATCTACTCGGCGCTTGTTGCGGAACTCATTGCGCTTGCTGCTGCTGAAGTTTCTTCTCGGCTCAGAGGAGTCCATCAGTGGCTGAGTAGGATCACCAAGTGCGTACTGATCCGCAATCTTGATGGTCTCGGCCAGAGTGTTCGGCATCTCCCTCTGCAATCTCTGCCACAACATACTGCCATGCCTGCATCCCTGCGCAAACCAAGTGATGGCCTGCGCTTCATTCACACCCTCACAGGTGTTCCTCAGTGTGCTCCACCGAGTAAGATACTCGCGGTCTGTCTCATCTTCTCGCTGCCTGCAAGCTGATAGCTGCTGTGGCCTATTCGGCCTCTTGTATGTGCTCGTGAAGTTGCTGATGAAGGCATCCGAGAAATCCAGCCAGCAGTTAATGCTGTTCTTGGGCAAGTTGTTGAGCCAAGTGCGGGCTGGACCCTCTAGCATCTGTGGAACATAGCGCACAGCCCATCTTCTGTTGCCATTCGCGATATGGACCGCGGTGACATAGTCATTGAGCCAATCTTCAGGCTTGGTGCTGCCATTGTAGCTCTTGGTGCCTCTTGCAAGCTGGAAGTTCTTCACGGACGGCTCGTTCATGATGCGCGGGCCAAAGCACTCGGGGCCAGGAGGACCCGTGCTCTCCAGCCGCGCCGACAAGCTGATCCGGTCCAACTGATGCCTCGCATCTCCCGGCGCCAGCACGCGCTCACCAACACGGTCATGAATATCATAGCCAGCCATCTCCATAGCCGAGTAGCCATCATCATACCTGTCCACCTGCACAGCTGCAGGCTGCTCCACCGGGTTGGCGACTGGTGCCACTGGACGTGGCTGCTGCCTCTGCCGAGTAGGCTGAGCTGCGGGTTGCCGAGAAGAACCTGGACGTGCGGCTTCTCGGGCACGGCTTTGAGCTTGATGGGCTTGAGAGCCTGCTCTTGCAGCGTCGTGTTCCTGCCCGGGCTGCTGTGGCACAGCAACCTGTTCCGCGGCAGCAGCCGGGTCATACACCTGCATTTGCCTGTCTCTACCCGAGCGCCCGATGCGGCTCTTCTCGCGGCTAGGATGCGGAGACGAGGCCTGATCGTTAGATCTAGCCGCGTGCGAGTGAACCACCTGCGAAGCTCCAGCACCCGGGTTGGCCTTCCGGAACTCCTCGTTCTGCCTAGCGGCCTCCAACACCAACTCGTTGAGCCTCTCCTGCTGCCTGAGACGCGCCTCTCCATCCAGGCGCGGCAACTCGGCAGCCACGGCCTCTGCAGCCCTGAGCGTCTTGGCGGGTGTGCTGTACCTTGGCCTTGTGAAGGTGTTCGCGGTGGCGGACTGAGCGGGCACCTCCGCAACCGTTGCCATCTCGACACCCAAGTTACTCCGCGTAGCGCCTACTCTGCTAGGCCTCCTGGCGACTGGCGTGAAGCCGTGAGCCTTGTTGTACTCGAGCTGGTCTAGACTCAGCTCAAGCCTGATCTTGTCCAACTCCGCCTGCTCGGCAAGCAGCTCCTGGCGTTGCCGCTCGAGCTGCTCCCTCGCGGCTAGGAGCTCGATGTCGGTGGGAGTAGGCATACCAGGTCGCGTAGCAGACGCGGGGATGACCGTAGACGTGGAAGGCGGCAAGTTGCTCTCCCTCTCGTAGGGCCGGTGAGTCCTGCCACCCGCAGGCGGTTCGTCAACCTCCTCGACGACGGCCGCAGCGCCAGTAGCGGCTGCGCCAGTGTTTGCCGCCAAGCCCGTCACCATCACCTCAGCGCGGTTCGCATAGCGGCGCGCGGGCTTTCCGCGTGCAGCAACCACCGCGGGAGGATCCTCCGCGTCATGCACCAGCTGGGGGTACGCGCGGTTGGCGACGGTGGCGACGTAGACGAGATGAGAGCCGAAGGAGATCACCGAGCCGCCCTCAGGCATGGCCATGCCACCGAAACAACCGGCGTTGTCGGTGACGAAGTTGAAGGAGCCGAATCTGTGGACAAGGCCACAGACCACGCGCTCCGCTGAAGTAGATCCCGTCCGAACAGAAACTCCAACCAGCGCCGCTGGTTGCCCCACGGTGGGCGCCAACTGTCGTGGTGGTGTCACGGCAGATGCCATGGGATGGCTAAAGATGTGGGGACGAAGGACGCTGGAGGTGCTCGGGGAGGGATCACGCGACGAGTAGCCGCGTGAGGTACGAAGTGAACACTGCAAACAACACGATCTACCCAGGTTCAGGGCCCTCGTGAGG
Organism: Alopecurus myosuroides; assembly: GCA_028641055.1. NCBI lineage: Eukaryota > Viridiplantae > Streptophyta > Magnoliopsida > Poales > Poaceae > Alopecurus > Alopecurus myosuroides. The sequence goes on from CM054062.1 coordinate 249,642,674, forward strand.
AGGTAAAACCCCTACTCCTGCCTTTCTTTGTGTATTTTGGTATCTCACCGAGTAGCCACAGTACAAGGTTCTTGCTACCGAGTAGCCACTCTCTTCTAGATGACGAACTAGGTCAAGAACTAGGGTTCCAGTATGCGATGCCTCACGCCGGAGGCGGCCGGGCACCTTATATACATGGTGCCCAGCCGGATACGTCCAAACATGGACAAGTGTCGACATAGTGTTCACATCGTCCTTCTTCCGGGTTCCCGCTGACAGCTTTGGTTCCTAACCTTGGCTTCATCTGGAAAGTCGTTGGGCAAAACTAGGGGACAGACTGGTATCACTGTACCTAAGCACAGAGTAGGCCCCCCTTATCCTGCCACGGCCTGCTTCCATGTTGTCACTGTTAGGCAGGCCGGTCCCAGATGAACAGTAGTTCGAATGCTGCCAAGTACGGACCCAGGATACGCGGGATCCTGTGTCAGAACGGCTCCTTTGACTTTCTGGCCCGAGTAGGTTCCCGCCAATTGTTCCCGCCAATTGTACTCGGGCCAACTCTTCTACTCGAACGTAGAGAACTTGAATGATTCTTCCTTCTGGTCATCTTGAGGTGAGACCAAGTAGCAGTCGACCGGGTAGCGAGTACCGGGTAGTCGGCTACTCGACCAAACCTCTCTTCTGTAAGACGCCTTTACCCTTTGTCTTTACCCTACTCGGGGGTAACCCCCCGACACTTTCCATGAGACCATCTGGAATGTGGTGCTTCAGGAAGGCATCCTTGAAACATCCCCAGGTGATAGGATAGCCAGCTCTCATGGTCTGGTAGTTCTCCCACCAAGTAGCTGTCTGAACCTTCAGTAGGTAGGTGGCATACTTGACTTTGTCTTCCTCAGCAACGTGAGCAATGTCCAGAGCCCTGGCCATCTCCCGGATCCAGTCATCAGCATCCAGAGGCTCGCGTGTTGCCACGAAAGCTCTCGGACCCAGACTGAGGAACTCCTTGATGCTGACCCGTGGAGCATTCTGGTTGTTGTGCTGATTTTCCTGGAACTGGGCCATCTGCGTCACGACCTGAGTCATCTGAGTCAACAGCTCCGTGATTGGCGGTGGCTCAGGCGGGTTGTTCCTTGTTGGCGGCATCCTGAATAGACATGCATTTTAGCACAACAACAGAAAAGGATAGACTTGGTAACCGAAAAGAGAGATTATTCCGACGCATGAATAGATAACCAACAGGTACATCATCACATGTTCAAATACATCAGAATATCCAACACACCAATACATGGTTCGAAAGCCAAAGGATAACTAAACATAGCTAGGAATGGATACATCGGTACTCCCATGCTCATCACGCAGGACGGCGGTGAGTAGTACGGCGAGAGGTACGGTGAGGAGGAGGCCCACGAAAGTAGGTAGAACGACGATCCACATAGATCTGACGTGGCCTGAGAGCGACTCTAGGTGTGGTGAAGTACATAGCGTCGACTCCCTGTGCTCCAAAGCGTGGAATCCCAGTGTAACCAGCACCGAGGTTGAGGAGTGGACCTCTGATCGGCTCGTAACCTCCAGCATCTGGCAGACGACGACCAACTGGCTGATCAAAACGTGCAAAGCGCTCATCTCCAACAAAGTTTGTGGTGTACGTCGCCAGACGAGTCAAAGCAAGGTAGAGCTGCTCTCTGACGGCGGCCAACTCCTGAGAAAGTGTGGTGGAAACTGCGTCACTGTGCCTCACAAACTGAGCGGTGGTGTGCAGCCTGGTGTTATCATGCTCGTAGACATCCAGGTTGTCGTAGAGAGTGAAGTGAGCTCCCTCCGAAGTGATGTAACCACGGGGAATGTGGCGATAGATAGAATCGTCAAACCCCCAGTAGTCAGCACGAAGGACGGTGAGACTCACATAAGCTGCCTGCTGCACGGCCATATCCACTGTGGAACCTACTGCCTCGTAGCGGTGGACAATGCTCATGCCATCATCTGACAGAATGTAGACGATAGCCTGGTAGTAGGTCTGGTCAAACTCTCGCTGCTGCTCGTAGACCTGGTACTCTGGTGCCCAACGGAACCTCAGATAAGTGACCATGTCTCTCAGCATCTCCGGATAACCGGCGGTGCTCTCACAACGAGTCATCCGAACCACCTGCAGGTAGAACCTGAGATCCATCTGCAGATGATCGGGGAAGTTTTGATTAGACGCCGGTAGAAGAATTGAAGTGGAAAACAACAACAAGGTTTCAACGGACGATAAGGATGTTGAAAAGAACAGGATATTGAAGCAACATCGGGAAACATGGGACCAAAAATCCTGAGGTACTACGGAGAACCCAAAACACGTGAAAACCTAACTTGAAAGTTTAGATGAGAAGAGAAAACAACGTTGCACTTCCTTACCAGAAAAGGGGTGGGTGGGTGGGAAAAGAAGAAAAATGGCAGAATTCCTACTCTCACGTTTCATTTTTTCTATATAGCTACAAAATAGTTTCTAGACTCCACTGCGACCAGTAAAAGGGATCCTACAGGCAGACAGGCTCTGATACCATTTGTCGCACCCGGACTTCTAGAGGATACTCACCGTACGAACTGAATAGTATTTTGATTCGATTACGGGGCTTACCGGCACCCGCATCTCTTACGAGTAGGCCAACACTTATGTGTGACAACCAATCTTTACTATTCACCGTCGATGTAAACTATCCCGTAGAAATCAGGACACTACCATTGACGTACTTCATACCATACACACATGGTACGTCAACGGCGTTGAACAAGATGATAACACAACATATCTCTCAGACACAAAAGATTGAAATAAGTTGCAAACAACTCTCACTAGAGCAGAGATAGCAAATACAATCATCCAGAGGACACATGTCCCAACATAACATCATTACATCTCAGCGGAAGCATTCAAAGGGTCTGAGTACAGACAAATCCAAATAGGCTTAAGAAGCCGGAAACTGAAAGAAAGACGGAGCCCATCCACGTAGTCTCGGATCCTGCCCGGGTCCGCTACCTACTCGTCAGCAGCCTCGTCAAACTCCACGTAGTAGCCATCACTGGGATCCTCGTAAGCGTAGTCTGCGGAAACCACAGCCCCAAAGGGGTCAGTACATAAACGTACTGGCAAGCAAGACTCACAGTTCACCAAAGTGTAGCCCGTCAACACCAAGCACAGATGCCTTGGGTTCAACGGAAGATAGGGGATGTAAAAGATGATGCCACTGGCTGCGCTAACCAACTACAGAGATTCTACCACTTCCGGCTAACAGAAAGAAGATAAGATATCGTATCGTAACCAACTATAGCTAACCACCAAACAAACCCATCCTGGATCTCGCCCCTTATCCGAAGAAGCAATCCGAGGATAACTCACACAGTTGGATTAATGAGTAATGGATCAAGTTGTTGTGTTAATAAGTCTATTACTAGTCAAGTTATCAATAGTTAGGTGTAAGTTGTTCTGAGTACTTGTTAGCCAGTACTTTCACCAAGTCAACCATAACCGCGGAAAACACGGCTTCTCGAGAAGATTTATCCCTGCAGGGGTGCACCAATTTGGCCGTACACGTAAGAATAACCCGCCAGATGGGATGCCTCCCACCAAGCGGGGCACTCAACACAACTCAACTCTTCTTCGCATCAAGCCCAAAGCACCTTGGGCGCACGGCTAATCGAGCCCCGAAGAAAGGGGACCCTCATAGCACTCTAAGAACGTGTCCCCCTATATGCCGACTACAAAAGTTCCACCCTGCGCTGGGCTCGCAAAAACATGCATGCGGCAAATGGAAAACACGAACTAAATGAGGCGATTTGGACGAGATGGGAATCGAATCAAATTGAGGGGGGCGCCCATACACGCTTCCCACATGCGGATAGTGCGCTCATCATGGATCAGTAGACAAGACCCTTTTCCTATTAGGGTCGACACTAGCAGGCCTCAAAACCACACAGGGCCTCCTGCCGGTGCCTTATCAGCATATTATTAATAACAGGTTGATTGATTAACATCGAGCCCCCAGAACATAATAGAATATGGTAATCAGTAAGTAACGGGTAACAGACTCGAGCAAAACAACCTAAGCATGCTAGTAAGACACTGGCTCAAACAATGGGGTTGTAGGAGTGGAGGTGAGGCAATATCAGGGTTAAGGGATTCATGTGATAGGTTCGTATCAGAAACAACTATACATAGGGCTAGAAAAATAGACAACGGAAAGTATCGGTAACCAATGTTGAAAGGAACACGGTGGTTCATGTGAGTGATAACTTGCCTGCAAACTCAGCAGCCCGGTACTGAGCTAGATCCTCAGAAGGGGTGCTGTAAAGATCGTCTGTCTCAACGTCGTCGTCTATTCGAGAAGAAGCAAACAAACAAGACAGAAATATAAACAATCAATATCATGGCATAGTGCACAATCATGGGATGATGCATGTAAAGTTAATGGTTGCATCAAAATAAACTAGTTAACATGGTAACACAATTTAAATGGACCCAGATGCAATTTTGAGTTGCATATGAAAAAAGGTCCATGAATTAAGGTGGAAACAAATGATCTACAATTTAATTACCATGTGAGAATTTATTACCATGATGCATGCATGATGATAACAACAAAATAACAACAATAGATGCAAGTGGTAAAGGATTTTAACAAGTTGGGAAAATATTTATTAAGTTTGGAAATTTTGGGTTACTTAAAGATGTCACACAAGCATTTGTTGTTTTCATCAATTTAAAATGTTCAAAACAAATAACAAAATTCATATTTGAAAAGAATACCAAATTTTAGTTGGATTACATGTTTCAAATATTGAAATAGGAGTTAGGATGAATTTATTATGACTGAAACAATATTAAACAAGTTTTAAATGAATTTAAAACAAGCATGAATTTTATTTGAATTTTATGTGTTCAAAACATAAATTCAAACTCACATTTGAAAAGTTTATACTTTTCTAGTTTGAAAACATATTTTGCATGTTCAAAAATAATTTAATTTGAGCAAGTTATGATTTTACCAAATTTAAATGATTTAAACAAGGTTTAAATTATTTAAGCAATTTAAATTATTCAAAACATGAAACAAAATTTATATTTGAAAAGGTTATTTGAAATAGCATGGAAAACATATTTTATTTGCATTATTTGGATTAGGTATGAATTAGTTATTGATTTTAGCAAATTGCAATTGAATTATTTGAATTCAAATTTAAATTGCATTTGGAAAATTCAAAACAGGAAACAAATGCTATGATTAGATAGATAATTTAATTTGGAGCAGTGCACATATTTTATTTTTGTTATTTGGAATTATAAAACAAAAGTTATTTGCATTTTAGTTCCAGGGGCCAAACTGTAAAAAGAAAGGACTTGTTTTGAAAACAGAAAAGATTAAAAACATTTGTTACTGCACACAGAGCTACCCTAGCCACTGCCAGTGGGCCTATGGCCACTGTGTGCTTGCGTGGCAAGTGTGTGGCTGACAGGGGGGCCACCCTGTCAGCGCTGCGCGTAAAAAGGTTGGGAAATTCTCCCGTGCGAGGGCCAGGGATCGAACCCACGCCCTGCCTCACTCGCGCTAGCGCTGTCAGTGGGGTGTGTTGCGTTTTTTGTCAGTATACAACGCGCAGACAGGATAAGGTGTTGCTGCGTTAACTGAATTTTAACTGAACGCGCGAAAGCTCTGAACTTGACAGGGAGCTACCGGCGGCGATCACCGTTGTGCTCGTGCTCGATGTGCGTGTGTGCTGCTGCGATGATGTGTGTGTGCAAGCGGGCGAGGTGGAGCAGAGAGAGGACAGGGAGGAGGAGGAGGTGGACACGGTGACGCTCACCGGGAGGTTGCAGAGGTGGAGCTCGACGGCGACAGGGAAGTGGTCGTGGACGGCGGCGACGGCGTGGCCTTCCTCCGCGGCTACGGTGGTGTCCAAACGGTAGAGGGCGATGCGGCGGTGCGGTTCCAGAAGCTAGTTTGGGTGGTGGTGCACGGCAGCGGTGGTGGCCATCGGGGGTTCAGACACGGCGGTCTCCGGCGAGCTGACAGAGAGGTGGAAACGCGGCGAGGGAGAGGGAAAATGGCGGCGGCCTCGAGGGGATAGGGTAGGCTAGGGCTAGGGCAAGCGCGCGGGGGTTCAGGGGGTCTTATAGGCCTAGGGGCGCGCGCTCGGCCGTCGGCGCGAGACGGCGGCGACGTGGCACCGCTAGGATGCGTTCCGTACGCGGGGAAGAAGATAGGGAGAGGGGCGAAGGGGTACGCGGGCCAGAAATTGGGCTGGGCCGCGCTAGGTTAGCTGCCGCGCGCGCTGTTTTTATTTTTTTTGAATTTTTCTCTTCTGTTTTTTTTGCAGCAAATAGAAATAGGAAGAAATTGGGGTTTTTAAGTTAGTAAAAATTAGGAAAAAATTTGTGTGAGTTTGTTAGGTCAAAAGCAACCAATGTCAACTTTGGTTTTTGAAAAGTTCAAATTTATTTGCTGTTTTGTAAATTGGTTTGAATTTGAAGAATTTGATACTTAATTGATTAAAATTTAAAACAACAATTTTAATAGGGTGAACCCTATTGGTTAAAATTAGAACAATTGGTTTAGAATTGTTTGGTACTTTCATAATTTTCAAATTAGGTGTTGTTTGATGATTTGCTTTGAATTTGAATTACCATTTGGAATTAATGGGTTGATTAAGAGCCCTCATTTTTAATAGTTGATCACTTTGAAATAAATGGAAACAAAATGAGACTTTGGATTGCAATTTTGATTTGAAAATATTGTAACATGACAAGTATGAAACACATCATTTGACCTTGTTTGAATTTCCACTATGAAAACAGAATAAAAACAGATGCAAAACAAATGCAAACAAGGAAATAAATATGATGACATGATGCAATACTATCGAGGGGGTATTTTCATACTTGGGATGTTACACTTTGCTTCACATAAGACACAATAAAATTTAAACTACTTCCTCATGAGCTAAAAGAAGAACACAAAACAGGTATAATTTTGAAGGTTTAAAGGTAGCACACGAGAAATTTACTTTGGAGTGGCAGTTAAATACCACATATAGGTAGGTATGGTGGACACATTTTGCAAACTTTGGTTTTTTGGAGTTGGATGCATGAGTAGAGCTCATACTCAGTACATGTGAAGGCTAGAAAGAGATTGGGAGCGACCAACTAAGAGAGCAATAATGGTCATAATCATGCATAGGGACAAAACATTATTAATCAAAGCATAAATAGTATTACAAGTCAAAAACTAAATGATCTTAGAGGCTAGAGGTGACTGCTTTGTAGTCATAACATGGTTTAAGCATGCGCCAAGTCAACCCAAATAAAGCATTCGAAGGAGAATACCACAATATTATGCTTCGATATGGTAAAAAAAACTCATGATTTCTTTCAATGGCACATTAAGCACTCTCATATATTTTGAGACAAGTCATGATACATCAATAATTACTAAGCATAGAATTAAAATAATATCTAACATGACATGTTAAAGTCTAAGCCACGGTCTAAACAGGCTTCCATTGCAAAGTTATAAGCATGAAAGATTTTATTGTTTTCCAACACCAATCACTTTATTTCAACAAAAACTCTCCAAATAATTTATCAATTAAATAAGAGAGTACTACTCTACAAGAACTAACAAATCTGAATAAAAGATGCATGAAAAACAGGAGCTAAAAGAATTGCAGCAGCTAGACAATAAATGAAGAATACGAGTATTCATATGAAAAAGTGGAGCATGTCTCTTTCCCACACAAGAATGCTAAGATCCAACCAAGTTTATTACAGAAAATAAAAACAAACAGACGCTCCAAGTAAAGTACATAGGATGTGACCGAATAAAAATATAGTTTCACTAGAAGTGACCTGATAAGTTGCTGATGAAGAAGGGGATGCCCTGGATGCTTGAGTCTTCTTGAAATTTTCTGGGATGATCCACGGGGGCATCCCCAAGCTTAGGCTTTTCAGTCTTCTTGATCACATTATATCATCCTCTTCTCTTGATCCTTGAAAACTTCCTTCACCCCAAACTCAGTAATTCTCATTAGAGGGTTAGTGCATAATCAAAAAATCACATGTTTTACATAGACACAAGCATTACCAATACTTTCTAAACATTAGATACATCCATTGATGTTTTGTGGAAATAAATCCACTCAATATAGTAAAAGAGAGAATGCAAAATAAAAGGTAGAATCGGTCAAAACCAGAACAGTCTGTAAAGACAAAAAAATTCGAGGAACTTACGTTGCTCAAATCAGAAAACTCAGAACTAAGAAACGTTGTGTACATATCTCAGGATCACGCACACATTTTTTCAGGATGTTTCGATATTTCTGGAATTTATGGCGAATTAAACGACGTGCAGAAAAAATCTGTTCCTGTGCAGAAATCCAAATCTAGCATCAACTTTCCACTAGAGACTTTACTTGCCACAACAATTAGAAAAAAAATAAAGATACAAAGGAGTTGTCACAGAAGTAAACAACACCTTAACTCAAAGAAAACAAAAGAAAAAAATGCAGAAATAAAATATGGGTTATCTCCCAAGAGTGCTTTTCTTTAACGCCTTTCAGCTAGGCACAGAAAGCAAGAAGATGCTCACATAAGAAATTTGAATTAAGCAAAAAAGAGCATCAAGAAGAAAGTATAAAACAAATTTAAGTCTAACCCACTTCCTATACATAGGAATCTTGTAAAGAAATAAATTAAAGAAGCTCAAACTAGAAATCATGGGAAGGTAGAACAAGAGCAATTTCAAAACTTTCAACAAAAGAGAGGTGTTTTAATAACATGAAAATTCCCACAACCATATTTTCCTCTCATAATAATTTTCAGTAGCTTCATGAACAAACTCAACAACATAATTATCACATAAAGCATGTTTGTCATGGTCTAAAAGCACATAATTCGTATCAAGCTCAAAAATAGTGAGATTAAAATAAAAAATAAAGACCTCTTCTTTCTCACTTTTAGCAATAGCAAAACAAGATGGTTGGTCACTCTTAAAAGTTATGGGACACATTATAGCAATCCTATTTCCAGTAGCATTATAATTTATAACATCAAGTAACATAGGACCATCATCTAGAGCATTATCATATAAATTTTCTAAAGAAACTTCCTCATTATCATGCATATCAATAATTGGAATAAATGGAGAATTACCATAGGATTTATAAAATTAGCATGGATTATCATAAATAACAGTAGCAATATCATTCTCACAATTTTCATTCATAGTAGTATCAAGGTCACAAGTATAGCAAGTATCAATTTCATCAAAAAGGGATATTTCAAAAGAATCAATAGGATCATCACAATTATCAATATAACACTCATCCTCCTTTGGTAATAATGGAGGGCAATCAAATAAGGTATGAGTTAAAGAGTTACTCTCATTGGGAGGTAGACATGGGTAGCTACTCCATTCTTCCTCCTCTTGATCATCACTCTACTCCTCTTTTTTCATCCAATGAGCTTCCAGATTCAACAATTTCTTCTTCCATTGGCTCCTGCAAGGCATTAGTCTCTTCCTTTGGTGGAGAGCATCTATAAAGATATTTAAGAATATAGCCATTTGATTCCTTGTAATTATCAAAGCAAAATTCAAGTATATCATAAATCTCATATTTATAAGGTGCATCATCAATATTTTCAAGCAAATAAGCAATTTCGAATGCACCCTTCCAAGCAATAAATTCTTCAATTTTTTCCACATCATAAAAGTCATAATTTACCTTAACATAAGAAGATATGGTAACATTATCATTATACTCACATTGAAAAGGGAGGTGTTTATACCTCCTACAGCAACAAGATTTATCAAAGCAATAAGTATCATTATAAGTAGAGCACGAGTTTTTAGCATAGTTATTCAATTTATTAATTTGTTCCCATAAGTCTATCCCTTTTTGTGACAAGTAGTGTTCCTTATAATATTTTTGTTGTTCTTCCGTGAACCCACCTTGCCAATAAGATCTAGTTTCAAAGAAATCAACCATTGATAGAAAGCATGATGAAGCAAGTAAAAATCAAGACAATAACAAAGTAAATAGAATGGAAGTGACAGACTCCCATTGCAGAAATCCTCTTCCTCCCCGGCAACGGTGCTAGAAAAGAGTTGGTGTGTAGTTGACGGGAGGCTGCTTGCTCTTGAAGACTTTGAAATCCCCGACAACGAAGCCAGAAAAGAGCTTGATGGCGTGTGAACACACGTTTGTTGGGAGACCCCAAGAGGAAGGTATGATGAGTACAACAGCAATATTTTCCCTAAAAAAGAAACCAAGGTTTAATCAGACCAGTAGGAGAAAGAAATCACTTCTAAAGGTTGCTGACAGATGATGTTGGCGGGGCGCACTACCAGGCTCAGTAGCAACATGGAATCTTCACACAACATAACCAAGATTACATTGCCCCAACAAAACAGTGAGGTTGTCAATCTCACCGGTCATGATGGAAAAAAAGATTAGACGTATAGTGTGGAAAATGATGTTTGTTTGCAGTGAATGAAATGAGAACAGTGTTTGCAGTAAAAGACAACAATGTTTGAAGTAGATTGTATTATCAGTGTAAAAGAATGGACCACGGTCCGGAGTTCACTAGAGGTTTCTCTCCATAACAGATAAATAACATGTTGGGTGAACAAATCACAGCTGGGCAATTGACAAAATAGAGATTGCACCATAGTGCACATACATGACATGATGACTACTATGAGATTCATTTGGGAATTACAACATGATACATAGACTGTTATCCAACTGCATCTATGACTAATAATCCACCCTCATGACGTCATGTTGGAAAACTTTGGGTATTAAGTTGCAAGCAACATATTATTGCATTAAGTAAAGTGCATAATATAAACAATACAATTATCCTTAGACAAAGCATAGTTGTTTTATCCCTAGTGGCAACAGCACATCCACAATCTTATAAGTTACTCTCACTCTCCCAGATTACTGGAGGCATGAACCCACTATCTAGCATAAATACTCCCTCTTGGAGTCACAAGCATCAACTTGTCCAGAGCATCTACTAGCAGTGGAGAGCATGCAAAATTACAGAAATCATATATGATAGACCTATAATCAACTTGACATAAGATTCAATATTCATCGGATCCCAGCCAACACAACATGTAGCATTATAATAAGATGATCTTGACCGTGTTAGGCAGCTCATAAGATCTAAACATGATGGCACAAAATTGGAGAAGACAACCATCTAGCTACTGCTATGGACCCATAGTCCAAGGATGAACTACTCACGCTTCTCTCCGGAGGCAGGCATGGTGACGAAGAGCCCTCCGGTGATGATTCCCCTCTCCGGCAGGGTGCCGGGAAGAGTTTCACAACCCTCCCGGACTAGGGTTGACGATGCCTGCGGATATGGAACTTTTCGTGGATGGAGGATCATGTATTTAGGGTTTTCCCGAGGAAGACATTAATAGGCGGAAGGCCGATGTCGATGGGCGTCTAGGGGGCCCATACCACGTGGTGGCGCAGCCAGGGGCGCCGCCATATGGTGTGGCCGCCTCCCTGTCCCCCTTCGGGTCTCCTTTGGACTCCGTTGACGTGACAACAAAATAGGGACTTTGGCTTTTGTTTCGTCCAATTTCGATAATATTTCCAGAACAACTTTTCTGAAATAAAAACAACAGAAAACAAGAACTGGCGCTATGGCATCCTGTCAATAGGTTAGTCCCAAAAAAATGCATAAAAATGCTATGAAGTGTATCGAAAACATGTAGCAATTCGCATAATATCAACATGGAACATCAAAAATTATAGATACATTGGAGACGTACCAACCCCCTGTAATCAATACTTTTCACCTCATTGGAATAAAACTGGCAAGCAAAAACCCGTCAAGTCGAGTAGTCCACCAGCACCGTTTCCCTTCACGAAACCCCGGGTCCCTAACTATGGGGATTGTTGAGTTCACATCCTCAACATACATTCTCTAGGACCTCTTAATATCACCAACGACATATCGTTTGGCCAGACATAGTGTGATTTTATCACAGGGTCGCCAGGGATATGGATGAGAAAAGAGAATGATATCGGTAAATGAGTTATACGTGTATGATCAAAGAGTTTGATCAGACTAGATCACATAGTATCACCTTGTGATATCGTTGGTATCGTGAAGTTAAGGGAATAAGTGTAATGATTAACTTGTAAGGTCCCTTCTTCGGGAACACAAATGATCCATCATGGACATCTATGGTCCCGTTGTTGGTTATTGTCCGGTAAGTGCATGAACATGTTTGTGTGTTATAGAACCTTTATGGGTCACACGCTTAAGCCGTTCCAACCTTTTATTGAGATAAATAATATGTTGTTATTGGTGTTATGAATGTTCGATGTCATTACGATATCAGAGAAACAAGTATGGTGTCAATCGAAGTGGTTTTGGGGAAGTTACTATAAGAGAGAAATCATGCAGGTGTTATATCAGAAGCTACAAAGGACATGAGATATCCCAGGATGTTAGAAGTGAGTTTCTAAAATTATTGGATAATATTTATGATTTTATCTATAGGGGTAACGGGGTTCCGGAAGAGTTCCGGGGGACTTTCCTTACATGGAAGCAGTGCGGAGGGGTGCAGATTTCCCCTATGGGCAAAACCTATTTTAGGGAATGCCGGGTGGGGCCCATGGTATCACTAAGTGTACAAGTTTTTCGTATTATTTTTCTTAAATTTATTTGAGAAATAAATGAGAGGGGAAAAAAAGGAAAATAAAAAGGTGTGTGTGTGTGGGGGGGGGATCGGACTCCACAAGGGAGTCCAATCCGAGTTCCCCTAGGAGGGTGGTGCGGCCAAGGAAGAGGAGGGAGAACCCCCCCTCTTTGTCAGGTGCCCTCCTAGATCCACCTATATAATCCCCACCCCTCCAATTTGGAGAACATATCAATTGAGCATCTCAGCCTTCTCTCTCTCATAGAATTAGAGATCTAATTAGAACGCTTCTATAATTAGAGCCTCTAATTAGATGTCTAATAGAGATCTAATTAGAACGCTTCTAGAATTAGAGAACCTCTAATTTAATTAGAGCCTCTAATTAGAGAACCTCTAATTTAATTAGAGCCACTAATTAGAAAATCTCTAATTTAATTAGAGCCTCTTCTAAGCGGGTTTTTTTGAGTTATACTCTTCCGATTAGACCTAGCTCTAATTAGTTTTCTCTCTCATGTGTTCAGAACTTCTAGTTTCATAATAGCTCCAATCATAGTTGATTAGAGCTACCAATTAGCAACGCCGTAAGGCTATCTCTGTTCGTTGGTGCCGAGTCCTAGACGGCAGAGCACTGACGGGTTGACACGAGCATACGCATGCACACCATAAGAGGGATCACACATGTGATCATCATGAGGGAATACTTTGCGACATCCTTGAAACTAGGCCAAGTTGTGAGGATCTACGATTGTTAAGAACTCTTATATGAATACATCAAATCCGCTGCCCGGTGAGTCGTTATCCTAATCCTCGCATGTATGGGCATGCCTTGTTATCTGCATAGTGATCTTGGCAGACTACGTAAGGAATATTTTAAAATTCTACAGCGTAGACCAACACCGAGGACACGAGATGACCCCTAGGTGCGGCGAGGGTGGCCACGCCATCAGGTCATATGGTGTCCCTGGGGCCCACTGCCAAGTGCCCTTCTGGTTTCGCGAGTCTTCCGGTGAATGAAAATTCCTCATAATTTTTAGCTCATTCTTAGCACTTTCATTTTTGGACCTTTTCTGTATTACACAGCCAAAATAAACAGAAACTAGCACTAAGCACCGGATTCATAGTTTAGTCCAATAAATGATAGAAAATATAGGGAAAACAAGCATGGAGCATAATAAATTATAGATACATTTGAGACGTATCAACAATATAGGGTTGCATTTCGTACATGGCTGCCACATGTTGTGGAGAATGTCCTTGACATTGTTCATGCTGATGTTTGATCCATGATCGAAATATTCATCGGTGGAGCATTATACTTTGTGACATTCATTGATGACCATTCCAGAAATATTTTTCTGTATGTGTTGAAAAACAAGTAGTAGGTGCCCGACCTCTTCAAGAAATTCCATGCCAAGGTGGAGAGAGAAACCGACAGAAAGTTGAAGCGCGTCAGATCAGACAATGGTGGTGAATACTGATGTCCCTTTGAAAGGTATTGCACAAGGTTTGGCATTGGGCTTGAGATGACTCCACCAAAGAAACGCCCAGCTCAATGGTCTTGCTGAGAGGATGAACATGACTCTCATAGAGAGAGTCACATCTATTGTCTCTCATGCAAAGTTATCTAATCGTTTTTTTGGCTAAAGCATTGACTCATGCTATGCATGTACTAAACTTGTCCCCCTCAGTTCCTCTTGTAGGTGATATTCCTCAGAGAGTTTGGTCAGGGAAGGATGTATCATACAAGAATCTGAAGGTCTTTGGGTATAAAGCATTTGTGCACATGTCAAGGGATGAGAGAGTGAAGCTTGAAAGAAATACAAAGCAGTGCATCTATCTCAACAATCCAAGCAATGAGTTTGTATACATATTATGAGATCTAGTCAAAAATAAGACCATGTGAAGCGTGATGTGGTGTTCATTAAAGATGAAATAATAAAATATATCGGTAAATCGAAGAAGCCGAAGACCACCACACCTTAGGTTGTCCTAGATCCCATGAACCCTCCCCTATTCCATGACACTAGCAGGGGACATGATGATGTAGCAGATCAAGGCAGTACAAGTTAGGGACATGAAGAGCCATCTAATGAATATTATGATGACAATCACAGTGATCATAATCCACCTGATTCCCCATAGCCAGTACAGAAAGCAGTTGAGGAGAAGTGGAAGAAATCTCATACCTTCCAAAAAGTATCCAACACGTCAATATGTGTTAATGACTTATGGAGGTGAACCCTCATGCTATGAGGAGGCAGTGTGTGATGAGCACAATAATGAATGGTCATAAGCCATGTAGGCTGAGATGAAATCCCTATATGAGAATGACACATTTGACTTTATGTCTCCATCGAAGGGCAAGAATACACTCAAGAACAAGTGGGTGTACAGAGTGAAGACTAAAGAACACACTTCACATCCAAGATACAAGGCTAGATTGGTTGTTAAAGGTTTTAGTCGAAAGAAGGGAATTAACTTTGATGAATTATTCTCTCCAGTGATCAAAATGTTTTTAATACAAGTTGTGCTTGGCATGGATGCCTCCATGGACTTGGAAATTGAACAACTTGATGTGAAGACAACATTCTTACATCGTTACCTAGAGAAGGAGATATACATGGAGTTGTTGGACATATACCCGAGCAACAATAAAATACATCAGTTTGATAATTAATGTATTGTGTTTTTATGCAATAACTGCTATGGTCACCGAATATGAGATTCAAAGGAAACCCATACGCGCGTTTAGAAACATAATTACACCGTTGTAACCCTTTGTCATCTCTAACAGACAAACTCATTAATATTAGATGACCATTTTTTTTCTAGCCATGGACATTTTTTATGTCAATATTAATGGGAGCACAATGTTGTTTCAAAATTGTGGTTGGGTAGACCCAAGTAGTTGAGATACTATGAGATTAGTTTTGCTAAACAGTATCATCACAGATTGGTCGTTTTGTTTGCTTCCTTAGACCATAAGAATATTCAATGATGTTTATTGTAAGGATCATTTTGGTATAGTCAAGTACCACACCGTAAACTTGGTGATAAAAAAGGCTAACACTAAGCGGTCACGAAAGTATTCATTCATTGTGATAGTTCAAGATTGGGAATTAATCCTCTAGTTAATAGAGAGATACATCCAGGATCCACTCGGTGAAATGTATCGTTAAATAACTCTACGCAGACAAGGACATGACACTAGTCACGGGGATACTATGCCACGGTAATGAGTAAAAGGAATCATATCGGATATCGGGAATAATGTGATAAGGTGATTAAATAGTCTAATTACGGTCTTATCATTTATCTCGTCCCGAGGTATTGATTGGTATCGCGAAGTAATAGGAACTTACCTAACAACCAACAGGTTCAACAATTTTCTTTATATAACTTGTAGGAATCAATATGGACGTCCACGGTCCCAATGTTGGTTATTGATTAGGAAAATGGTTTTCCAATCATTTCTACTAGGTATGGAACCTGTAGGGGTCACACACTTAAGGGGTCAAAATCTGTCGTTTGCATTGGATCGTCCGGAGGAGAGTAGGGTATCATTCGTGTGATTCCGAAGTGATAGAATAAATATTCAAGAGAGATTATGGAGGACATGAGATGTTCAGGGATGTTGGAAATATGTTTCTTACATCAATAGTTAATGGTAGATGTCATTACGATATCATAGAAACAACTCTGGTGTCAATCGGAGACATTTTGGGAAAATTACCATAAGAGAGAAATAATAACGGTGTGGGCAAAATATTATATGAGATATAACGAAGGATACAATATGTACCGGTATGTCGGTAATATGTTTCTGACTTTGTTAGATAAGGTCGATGATTTTATCTATAGGGGTCACGGGGTTCCAGAAGAGTTTCGGGTGACTTTCCATATATGGGGGCAATGCCGAAGGGGGGATATTTCCTCTTGTGGGCAAACCCTGATTTTAGGGGATGCCAGGTGGGATCCATGGTCTTAAAAACTGCATTTTCTTTACCTAGGAATTTTCCGTAATTTATTTGAGAAATAAATGAGTGGGAAAAAGAAAAAGAAAAAAGGGGAGGGGGTTGGACTCTGAAATCCTCTAGGAGGTATTGGTGCGGCCAAGGAGAGGAGGGGGAACCGACCTCCTCCCCATGGCAGGCCCCCTCCCTTGACCTACTATATAATCCCACCCCTCCTCATTGTTGAGACACACAATTTAGCTTTCGGGCTTCTCTCTCTCTCTCTCTCTCTCTCTCTCTCTCTCTCTCTCTCTCGGGATTAGAGATCTAATTGGAGATCCTCTAATTGAATTAGAGCCTCTAATTAGAACCTCTCTAACTGAATTAGAGCCTCTAATTAAAAAAATCTAATTGGATTAGAACTTCTTATTAGAGACCCTCTAATTGGTTTAGAGTCTCTTCTAATTGGGAGATGATGATCATATCTCGATTAGACCTAGCCCTAATCTCCCTCCCTCTCTTTCCCATGTGTTGGGACTTCTCCACCTCAATTGCAAACCTGTGGTGCCTAGTCCTGGATGGGAAGCGCTGCCGGATTTTGAGGGACGTATGTGTGCAAGCTCTCAGAGGGGTAACACGTGATACCCTCACTCTACTGGATCTAGAAAGTGTGATACGGGGAATCAGCAACAGTCCTACCGCTAGGTTAGCTGTGGGACTCTTCATCAGGAATCACCGACATCCTCATCGACACTACTTCCACGCTTCGTGCCGGTAACGAAAATGATCTATCCACACCTTTACCTGCTAGTAGATCATGTGTTCTATGTAGGACAGATTTTTTTTAAAATTCATCTCTGTAAACCAATAGTGGTACAGAGCGGTATATGCGTAGGTACATGTACGTTCTAGAGCACTAGTGTGTGCGGGTATTGCATAAGTTTATGCGAGTACATTAGAAAGCTCTCTGATATTCAGATTTTTTATGTTTGCTTCCCAATAAGTTGTATCATTTTGTTTTCAATGACATAATGATATTTTTACAAACTTCTCGCAGTCCTAGGATGTTTGAGTTGCCCTGGCATATCTCGTCTAGTCCAAAGAAGTGTTTCAGTAGCTTTGGATCTTGCTATAGTTGGATCCGTAGACGGCATAATGGAAGGGGCATGTGGATTGGATCCACACGGGGTTCATGATTATGAATAAGTTTAGATTTAAGCTCAAAACGTTTTTGTAATGTCCGTGTTTCAATCACCCCGCAATGTCAATCTAGCATCGCGAACAATCATGCATGATTTTGTTCGTAGGTAGTAAACAGTTTACTACGTAGAACCTACAACCACGTAAAAGTTGCAAACACAAGCGTTAGATCCGTCTTGCTTGTTTTTGCAGAGCATCATATGTGATGTGGTATAGTCCATTATCATTCAAGAGTTGTATGAAATGTTATCCACTATATTTATTTTGACATGAGATTCAATTTAAAGCATGATGGTTGAAAATCATATGATTCCTATATTTGGCATGCGTGCCCCATAGATATAGGAGAAGGCAATGGAGATGGAGATCAAATGTCGTAGACTTCGACAACAATCCATGGAGCAAAGAAGGAGTTCTTAGCCCAAAAGATAAAGATGCTATACTAAATCACTATTAAACTGCCAGTGATTGATAATCCTTTTTATGCACCCTTTTGATTGCGCAGTAGTTGTGATTATTAGGATCATTCCTCACTTGAAAAATATCAAGGTGATCGTGCTCTTCCAAACTGTGCATCGTCAAACTGGTCTTGGTTCACACCCATCACCTGGATAGATGGATCAACGTGTTCTTTGGACCTTAGAGGAGGGTATGGATTGATCACTTGGATACGAGGGTCAATACCATGCAAGCAGATGTAGTAGTTGGTTGTCTTGATGTTCACGCATGAAAGTCATGAGCTCGGAGCACATACATCGAAAGATGAACAAGAGTCACATGAGTTGTGATTGGCCTGTTGACCTACCCTTTGGGATTATGATTGGATGCATAGGCGGACACGTACTTCTGATCATAACCCTGATGTGGATCTCGAGTAACTGAATATTGATTACGAGGAATATCGATTTCATCGGGAGTGCACAAATTGGTTAAATATTTTGTTTTAACCAAGTGCAAATTAATCATGATAATAAGTAGGGTAATTTTCATAGATTGCTAGGCTGCTACACAAGTGAAAATGTCACTATATTGCTTCTCTCTGTGTAAGGCATCTCCAAGACAAGACACTTCACTTTTATGAAAATTTATTTTCAGACCCGACAATTGCTCAAATAGGCAGAGAATGAACTTTATATTTCTGACATTTTCCAGATATTCTCAAGGAGCAAAATTGTGTCATCTGCATATTGTAGGACGGAGACCCCCATCAACTAGGTGGGGCACCAATCCTGAAATTACTCCCTGATCTTTTCACTGACAATACCATTTGTACATACTTAGTTGTTACCTCCGACACTTTAATCGGGTCGGAGGGTAACAGAATTGACCCGACACAAACACAGTAAAACCGAACAACAGTTCTGACAATTGCAATTTGGACGGATATTTTTCCGATAAAGAATTTGGACGGATATGGTGTCAACTACCTGACGAACCACCGACAACAGGTTCACATTTTCACCGTTCTGAAAAGTGAATAGGCCCCATACTTTTGTGCTAAGCATGCATGAGTACCAGCTGCGTCTACCTTGAAATCTAAGTCACACGTTGCCGGTAAAACAGAGCACATGTAGCAGAGTTGCGGTTCATGATGATGCATAATAATGGCGTGGCGCACTGGTGCTGCATTTGATAATTGTCATGCCGCTAGAACTACGCTCCATCATAGTATGTATTTTTTTTTTTTTTGAACAACGGAGCGCCCCCGAGAGGGCTGGAAGCTTCATATTAATTCCAAGCGGTGGAGGTACACGTTGTTACAAAGGACCCCATAAAATACAAGAATAACACATAGGCCCTTGGAAAATGTAGAAAAGACCTTGCTAACAACTGAGAAAAAGCAATCCAGTCCTTCTCTGTCTCCACCACCGAGCCGACGATCGACCACGCCGCCAGCAAGCTCGGACAGGGGGACGAAGCCCCATGCTACCGTGCAGGCGAGCACCGCAGTCGTCAATCTGAAGAGGGGTCTCCCACAGGAGCCCTTCACCAGCTTGCAGATAGGCCAGATAATGGCCTTGGATGTCGGACGGCCATGACCCGCCGCCGAGGTTGTGCTCGAAACCATAGCTTCCCAACTCCAAAGCTGCTCGAGACCACTACTCACCACACCTTCAGGCCCATCCTTCGTCACCACGACATCTGATGGAGGAAGAAGAAAGAAGGAGTAGTAGCACCTTGCAGCCGGGGACTCGTCGCCAACACCTGCAACGGCAAACGGCCCGCCATCAAACTCCCCACTCCTGCCACGGGCGGGAGGAGGCAGGCGTAGAAGGTAGGGCCAGCAAGGAGTCCAAAACAGGGACGAGTTATTGAAGCAGCGGTTGCAGCTTGTCGTCGCAGACCTCCACCGCGAAGCTCTGAACAACGGCATGCCCTCCCACTCCAGTGGCGCGTCCGCTCCACCACCAGGATAACTGCTTAGGACGGCCTTATTTGGGATGTCGGGGTGAGCTTCCTCCGCTTGCAGCAGCTCTTGCCACAGGAGCTGTGCAGCCGAGAACAACCCGCGCCGGGCGCACCAGCCATGACCGGAGATGGCCGGCGACCTACCCAAAACGCCACAGAGGACAACACAAAGCAAACAACGGAAAGCTAGAAATCTAAACCTATATGCACAGCCGGAGCTCTCACCTCGCCATCCTCTTCCGGCGTCGCCGGCGAGACTGGCTTGGATCCAGCCCGGGTCAACGCGCTCACGGGAGCCGACTCTCAAAGCGGCAGAGAGACCGTTTCTGCATCATAGTATGTAAACTAATCGCTAACCAGGCCAAGACATTGAGAGCACCATCGTTCTTTTAATTTGGAAGCTGGAGACTAGCTTAGGCTACCATTATTAATCAGAGAGAGCAGAGGTCCATGATGCATTACGTACAAAAATTGGGGCACGTGCACTCATCACCTTGCTCCGTCCCGCACTCTCACTCACTGCTATCGCAAAGCTAGGTCCTAACCATCATCGACATTTGTCATGCATTTCTTCCCAAGCCCAACGGGACAATTGATGAAATCCTTCCTGTCACGTTGGGCTGTAATCTCATACTGTCCCTTCTCTTTTCCCCTTTATTTCCCCACATTTCGCAAAAGTTGGACGCAACCCGCCGCGGATTATCATTTCGCATGCCATGATCGAAGTCCAGACCTTAATCCTTTTTGCTTCTACATAAGCCATCACCGGCTCGAAGTTCCACAGCCAGAGCAAGCGGACTGAACGCGTAGCTGAAGAAGAGGCAGCTGTGATCGATCGATCGACGACGTGGTCATGGCAGCTGCCATTGGTGCGGAGGAGCAGGAGCTGCCGCTCTTCCACCCGTCCCCGTGCGCCTACTACGTGCAGAGCCCCTCCGCGGCGTCGCACACCCTCAGCCACCCGGCGTCCGACTCCACGGCGCTCATCCTCTCTCCGTTCCCGGACGCCGCTTTCGCCGCCCCGCGCCGCTCCTCCCGCGGCGACGACGCCGGCGCCGGCCGTCACGAGCACGACCAGGAGGCCTCCCGCCTCGCCCTCTCCCGCTACTCCTCCTCCCGCGGCTCCAACAACTCCTTCCTCACCGACAAGAAACCGCAGCGGCAGGTGCTGAGGGTGGTGTCGGGGCGGTCCTCTGCATGCGACGACGATGACGGCGACGATGCTGACCGCAGGAGCGGGGCGTGGAGGTACGTGAAGCTTGACCCGGAGGCGCCCTGCTGCTGCATCGCGTTCCAGGTGGCGTGGAGGGTGGCCGTCAGCGTGGCGGTCGCTCTGCTCGTCTTCGTCGTCGCCACCAAGCCCGCCAGCCCCGGCGTCTCCTTCAAGGTCGGGAAGGTCGAGCGGTTCAGCCTCGGGGAAGGGCTCGACGGCTCTGGCGTGATCACCAGCTTCATCAACTGCAACTGCTCCGTCGAGATGGCCGTGGAGAACCACTCCAAGGTCTTCAGCCTGCACCTCCTCCCGCCGCTGCTCCACATGTCCTTCGTCCAGTTCACCTTCGCGACCTCACAAGGAGAAGGGCCGTACGTCGTCGTCGTCGGGCCGGGAGCCACCACGACGGTGAGGCTCTTCGTGGCGGCGCAGGATAAGCCGATGTACGCGGCGGGGCGCGGCATGCAGGACCTGCTCGAGAATGGCAAGGGCGTGCCGGTCACCATCACCGTGCGGTCGCGGTCCCGGTACCGCGTGGTGGGGAGCCTGGTCAGGCTCACGTACCGCCACGACTCCCAGTGTGTGGTTTACCTCAGGAGAAGAACGCCTTTACGGGACAACGCCCTCGTCGCCGCTGCCGGCGCCACCTGCTCAGCGGCTACTTTATAAAAGTTGTGCTGATTTTGCCGAGCTAGTATAGTTCATTTCGAACTCTCGATTTTTACACAAAAATCTCGAACTCTGGATTGAGATTTCATTTGCTATTTCGCCAAAGACTCGTTTCAGTTTTTCGTGTGTAACCAGAAACGTATATGATTACATTAATCTGGCTTGTGCAGATTGTGGCCTAACAAAATATATGGTCTGAAATTTGTATAATATATAATCTTCCTACGTTGAAAGAAATTAAGCTCTAGAACAGAAAGTTCACTTGGAGCAGCGAGAGGAACGATCCTAGGTTGGTCAAGCTCGATCGCACTTTCTTAATGTCAGTTGGAACCTCGTCTTTGGGAACCACATGATGAATGCTCTTTCCTCGTCGCTATCTGATCAATGCTCACTCCTGCTATCCAGTCAAAGTGGCCCTAGGCGTCCGCCGTCCGCCTATTTTTCGCTTCGAGAACTTCTGGAGCAAGATGTCGGGTTTCCGGGAGGTGGTTGTATCGTCTCGAATGAGCATACCCAACATGTGCATGTTTTCAATCACAACCTCAAGTGCACGATGAGAAAATTAAGAATTTGGAGTCGGAGCCAGTTTTCCGATCGTAAGGTTCAGTATATTATGGCCCTTAATGTCATTCTGCAGTTGGACGTTGCCCAAAACTCCGGGTATCAGCTGAGAAGAAGAATCTTCACACAACTATGAAGAAGAGGGTTATGGGCCTGGCCGTCTTGAAACGCACTTGGAAAAGACAGACCTCCAGGATCAACACCCTCGGGGAAGGAGAAGCTAACACCAAATACTTTCATCTCCGGGTCAACTCCGGCAGGAAAAAAAAACATTCAGAGGCTAAAACACAATGGTGGATGGGTGTCTGGCCATGATGGCAAGACATCCCTGATTTTTTAGCACTTCTCCCATACTATGGGGCAGCCACCGCCTCTACAACTTGATCTCAACTGGACCGTGATAAATCATCACTGGTAGAAAATAGGCCTATAGTCCCGGTTCGCAAGGGCCAGTAGTCCCGGCCGCGCAACCGGGACTAGCTATGCGCGACTAAAGACCCCCCCCCCCCCTATAGTCCCGCCATTTACGGACCGGGACTAAAGGCCCGTCCACGTGGGCGCCAGGGATTCGTCGCGGCGGAGGCCCTTTAGTCTCGGTTCTTGTGGCCAACCGGGACTGAAAACCTGCGCAGGTTTAGGGTTTTAGGCCCCCTAAACCTGGTTCCTTTTTAATTTGTTTTGTTTTATTTCTTTTATATTTTATTTTGTGTTTTATTTTAATTTTGATGAAGTTTCAGTACACATATATATATATATATTACGATACTATATACATGCATATATATATATATATGAAATTTCAAACAAGGAGAATTCAATAGGAATATATAATATATATTCAATATCGGGTGACCATATATACAACCTCGAACAAGTTTCCATATTACACAATTAAGATGGATGACCATACACAAATTCGAATAATTAAGATGCTTATGCGGATAATAGTCATCGTCGGTGGACGCATGATACTCTCCTTCCTTATCGATGACATGTCTAAGGAAAAATCCTGCTATTTCCTCTTGGATTGGTCGGAAGCGAGCTTCTGGAGTAAGCGCCCTCCGCAAGTTAGTGAGACCCCTCCGCGTGGTCTCGTCCTTCTTCCTCTCAGAGATTTCTTTCCGTATGTTCTCACAGACATAGTATCCACATAGACCGGCCCCCGGTGGCTGCTTATCCACACCTTTGACCACATTTTTAAATTTTAGCTCATGTTTGAATCCACCGACATGTCCAAGTGAGAACTGTCTCCAAACTCTACATTGCAAATAAAATTAAATGAACAAGGGAGTTATTAGCTTAGGAAATGAACAAAAGAGACCGATCGATATAGAGCGCAAATGATTGAAAAATAATTACCTTTGCATCATTTTTCTCATGTTGATCCAAAGATCTGTATTTGAATTCATAGAGTCAAAGATCAAAACTATGGAGTTCTGAAGATCAATTTTTAGCAGAATCCAGTGGAACCTGCGGACACGTTAGATGCACAGTCATGCATAACTTATCGATTAGACATACCATGCATGGAGTAAACAAAAGAGAATGGGAACATGAGAGAAACACTCACCCAAAAAGGTAAGGAATTAGAATATATCTTTTGGATTCATGCTTTTTAAAAAATTTGTACAAGTCTTTCTCCATGTCTTTGGGGTGACGTTCTAACATAGTTCCATTAATGATTTGTGGGTCAATGAACCCAACATCATGGATGAGTCTTATTTTGCATTCCCAAATCTTCAATCTGCATAATAGCGTACGCAACAATATAGTTAGGACAATATATATATATATAGTGTAGGCAATGAAGAACGAGATGAGGTAGAAATAAATCACTTACAGAACGTAGCAACTCAGGATAGATTTGTCGAGCTCACGCAGATTGAACAGCTGGAACAATTCACTCATCTCAACTGTTACAGAGTACTTTTTAGTGTGATGCTCCTCTGTATAATCCACATACACAAATTCTTTGTCGGTCCATGTTATGAAATGTTTGTACCAACGTAGCAGAGCTTGCATTAGTGGTGGTAGATCCTTTTCCTTCGCAAGCTCGACGAGAGGCCCTTTCTTCTCATATTGTAATCCTACCTCAGCCACTGGCGCATCGTCTAGGCCTAAAAAGAGACGAAGAGATATACCGGGATCGGACGCATTTTGCATGGCAGTAGGTACAGTCAATCCCATTTCTGCCACAGCATTTATGACCTCGGGGTCCTGTTCCGGAGCGGCTTTCACTATGAGCGGGGGGATCGATTGTTTACTCTGCATCCCGAGCTGGGCAACTTGTTTCCCGCTTTTTTTCATTTTTCCTTTTCCTTTCGACTCCTCCACTATTTTTGCTTTCTCTTCTCCTCCTCCAATATTCCTGGTTGCTTACGAAGTTCAATATCACAGTCTTTAGGCAAATTCTTCACGGCTTGGGACACTGTCGACAAAAAACCCGTAGCCCAATAGTCTACAGTCGGAGGGAATACTTCCTTGGGCTCAGGCTCCTTTAGCGCCTTCAGTCGGCCCTTCCATTTGTCAACGTCAGCCTTCACGGCCAATTTGGTTTCAGCATCACTAAGTTCCCAAGGCCTTGGGGGGAGAGGCTTCAGTGATGGCTCCGGTACCCGTGTGGTCTTAGCTACATAAGGCTCCGGGTTAATAGACCAAGAGCAGGTTCCCTTGCTGTCCGCCTGCCTCTGTTTCTTCGCTGTAGGAGGAATGGAGGGCGACGTCTGCTTATCCTCCGGAGGAGGAATGGGGGGCGACGACTGATTATCCTCCGGAGGAGGAATGGGGGAAGACGGCTGCTTTTCCTCCGGAGGAGGAATGGGGGGAGACGGCTGCTTTTCCTCCGGAGGAGGAATCGTGGGCGACGGCTGCTTAACCGCCAGAGGAGTAATCGTGGGCGACGGCATCTTACCCGCCGGAGATTGTGGATCGGGGGACGGCGTCGAATGGCGTGAAGGAGGCGTAGGTGAACCAGCACCACCACCACCACCACCACCATCACCTGCACCATCGGAGGGGGGTGGACTTGTTAGCCTTGGCGTCTCGCCTGCAAACACTATGTACTTATTTTTCCATAGAATGAACTGGCGCTTGACATCTCCAAGTCTTCTCTCCCCTTCGGGTGTAGCTATGTCAATCTCCAGGTCCTCAAACGCTTGGACTATGTCTTCCACCGTGACACGAGCATAGCCATATGGAATGGGGTTGTTGTGATGGAGTGCTCCAGGTGTATAGGGTAAAGCACTGCCGGTAGCTACCTTCATGGAAATGTTCCCCACGGGATAATGCAGATCACATTCTTTCATCTCCTTTACATCATCCACGGGGTAGTGAGGCTCCGGTGCACGACTCTCGATCATCGGTGCATTAGCACCTGCAGGCGGGGCCTCCGTGGAAGCCACGCTGCTTCTCCGCTGATGCTGGCTTCCGAGATCCGCTGCATCTTCATGCGGCCCTGCAGCCGACGCTTTTTCTTTCTCAAGTATTCCCGCCACGATCTTCTTCAGCTCACTGACTTCCATTGCAAGATGCGACATTTGATCTGCAGCCCGGTCCGTACCTCTCTTACGGCTTCTGTAACAGTACGGGTCACCCTCCTGGGAAAACCCTACTTTCCACGGCAATCTGCCTTTGCCTCGTATATGTCCTCCGTGTTCAGGATTCCCGAGGGCATGGGTCAGTTGGTCTCTCTCTCTGTTGAACGTGAGCACGCCCTGTTGAGCTTTGGTCATTGCGTCAACAAGGTCTTGTGTGGGAGCAAACTTTTTCTGCCGGTGAACACACTCCCCTGTCTCCGGGTCTAGCGATCCCCCATGCCCGTACCACCACATTTTGGCTCTTTCGTCCCATCCCTCTGTACCTAGACGGATTCCTCTTGCCCTCAGGCCGTCCTCCATTGCCTGCCACTTAGGCGCCGAAACGCGGTATCCTCCTGGCCCCATAACATGATGGTACTGTTTCTTTTCCGCATTAGCCTTATTTTTTGCCGACATTTCCTTGAAATGCTCCGATTTATGTTGCGTCACAAATTCTGTCCAATCATCTCTCAGTTTCTCATGTTGTCCAGTGAAAATCGGAGTCTTGCCCTTGCTGACATATTCACGGAACAATTTTTTCTTGAAGTTCCGGAATGCTTCGGCCATCTTCTGAAAAGCGAATTCTTTGACTATCCTCCTCCTCTGACGTCCACCCGGAACGTCCTCACCGAATTCATCTTTTTTGTTGTATTCCGGAGGTAGAATGAAATGTGCAATAAGCTTTCTAAACATAATCTTTTTCGTTCTCTTGTCGACATAAGTGAAACCAACACGTGCTTTCTTTGGCTCCTTCCATTCCTGGACGGTGATCGGGACGGTGTCTCTAACAATGACTCCGCATTGGTTGATAAACTTTGTGGTGTGCTATAGGGGCTTGCCGATTTCACTGACTGATTCGATGGTATATGTTTCTCCATCTTTCATCGACTTGGATTTGCCACGCTTTGTCATACTAGATCCGGCCGAGGGCTAAAATAAGAAAGAGAGTCGCGCGCGTTAGTGCATATGTATTCACATTTCAGTAAGTTTGTATCACGAGAGTCCCAATGTATATATATATATATACCTCGCCGGAGGTGGTTGTTCTTTGCAATTGGAGATCGTCGTTTGTCGACGGTTGACCTCCGTCATCAATGTCCATTCCTTCACCTCCTTGATCATCGACAATGTCCGTTCCTTCACCTGTTTCAGCATCGACAATGTCCGTTCCTCCACGTTCTTGATCATCAAGGTTCAGATAAGAAGAGACTATATCGTCTTGTTGCTCATCTTCTGGGCCCGGCACATAATGGGTCTGGTTGGCTATCATGCCGTATATAATACCTTCAGCCTCCTGCTCTGTATACGGCAAGGCTCCATTGTCCGCCATATGTCACTCCTGCAGACATGCATATAGTAAAAATTAATTAAGTATATAGGAGACTTAGCAAATATTACACCCTCTTTCTCAAATTGTCCGCCATATGTCACTCCGGTGGAAGAACGATGACCGCCGGAGGGGGAAAACCATACTTTAGAGGTGAGTCCAAGATTAGTTTCTCAAATGACTTGGAGAACCCCATAGCTACGTTGCATTTGCTTTTCTGGTCATTTTGGTATATTACACTTAATATTCTGAATTTATTGAATTAAAACTTATTTTCATTATTTTTTTGACTTAGGAATATTTAGGGTTAGTAGAATTAGCAAATATTAGTACAAATATATTTTTAGGGTTAGTAGACTTAGGGTTAGCACTTTGCAAAAATAAAGTGCAGCCCAACTTTTGACTTAGGAATTTTTTTGACTTAGGATTTATTTTAACTTAGTAGGAAATTTTTTTACTTAGGAATTTTTTTGATTTAGGATTTATTTTAACTTTGCAAAAAAAGAGTGCAGCCCAACTTTTTTTTTTTTTGAGAATCCGAGTGCAGCCCAAGAGCTTTTTTTTCTCTCCCGCAGGCCGTGACGTCAGCGTCTCTGTTTCGTCTTCCTCCGGCGAGGGCCACGGCGCCACTCTCCTCTCTCCCCCGCGAGCACGGCCACGGCCACGCACCACGGCACGGCCACGGCCACGGGCACGGGCACGGGCACGGCCACGGGCATGGGCACGGCCACGGGCACGGCCACGACCACGGCACGGCCACGGCACGGGCATGGCCAAGCACGCACGCACGGGCACGGCCAAACCCTAAACAGATCCTCCGGCGGGGGCCACGGCCGTCGTCGTCGTTTAATTCCGATCGTCGTGCACGGTCCTCCAGAGATCCTCAAGAACGCACGGGCGGGCACCTACCGGAGACAGAATCGGCGAGGGCGGCGGGCAGCAACCGGAGACGGAATCGGTGGGGGCGACGGGCAGCAACCGGAGACGGAATCGGCGAGGGCGGCGCGGAGAAGACGAGATGTGTTTGGGACTTGGAAATTTTTGGGGGCAGAGAATATATAGGGGCAGCCTTTAATCCCGGTTGGGGACACCACCGCGACTAAAGGCCCCCCCGCGGACCTTTAGTCCCGGTTGGTGTCCCCAACCGGGACTAAAGGGGTATTTTTTTCGCGGCGTTTTCGTTCCCGCGCGGAAAGAGCCTTTAGTCCCGGTTCGTGACAGGAACCGCGACTAAAGGTGGTTTTTCAAATACTTTTCCTTTTTCCAATCTTAAAGTACAAATAATATATCAGAAAATTTTGAAAAATAAAACTAATTCTTTTTAAAATCTTAAAAATACAAATAATATATCAGAAAATTCAGAAAAATAAAACTAATCATAAAGATTCACACACATCTTGAATATATATATAGATAAAAAAGGCAGTACATAATGGCTAGAGCGGATCTAAACCTAAACGGAGAGCATAGATGCATGATCTGATATCTGCTAGTCATACTCCTGCCTAGGCCTATAGTACATGTACTCGTAGTCGTCGTAGTCGCCGCCGCCGTCATCGTCACTATCGTCTGACGGTGCTCTGCACTCCCTCGGAGGATCACGACTCCAGGACTGGGCCTGAGGGTAGCGCAGGCGGGGGATATCGCCGGCCCTGATGTAGTCCATGACGCTCTGTAGAGTCCGGCCGGACCACCATAGCCGACGACCGGCCTCGTGAAAGTTCCCAGGAGGCAGGCCGTCCTCCTCATACCTGGCGAGCGCCCTCTCACGCCGATTGATGAAGAAGGCATCCCAAGTATGCTGGTTATCGGGATGCCAACTGGGATTCCTCCGCTGCTCCGGCGTGAGCTCGTGATAGTAGTGGTTCGTGATGGCCGCCCGACGCGCCACACCTTCAGGAAGAGGAGGGACCGGCACTCCTCCGGCGCTCAGCATCCAACCGGCGGGAACGTTGTAGCCGCACGGGCAGGGGTAGTTCGAGGCGGAAAGTGCCTCCGCCTGGATGAATGTTAGAGTGGGTACGGTAGAAGCCATGAGAGAGAGTGGTGAGTTTGTATGTGTTTATGCCAATGGTGTGGAAATGCATACATATATATAGCGAGAAGAAAACATCCCTTTAGTCCCGGTTGGGGACACCAACCGGGACTAAATGGGTTAGGGTTTCGTTTGGACCAATCAGATAGAATCACACGGATCGTGTGTTTCTTTAAAGCGCTTGTGAGTCGTTGGATCCGGGGTGTGTTTCTTTCGAGCTGTTGTGAGCCGTTCGATCAGGGCTACGGTGTGTTTCTTTCGAGCTGTTGTAAGCCGTTGGATGAGGTGGTTTCTTAACCGTTGGATCAAAACCCTAGCACAACACTTTGTGAGCCAGAGAACCCTATATATAGCCCACCTTCATACACCGGTCAGTTCATCGAGCAAATACAAAACATCCGGATTCGCCATCATACGTCCTGCCGTGCATTTGGTATGCATATTGCACCCAGTAGCCACGGTGGGGCTGTATGATGGCGATACCGATTGTTTTGTTCTACATCCCCCTTTAAGGTTTGATACATCATATATTCAGTTTATCGAGCAAGTACAAAACATCCGGTTTCGCCATCATACGTCCTACCGTGCATTTGGTATGCATATTGCACCGAGTAGCCATGGTAGGGCTGTATGATGGTGATACCGATTGTTTTGTTCTACACCCCCCCCCCTTTAACACATCCATCCATGCTATGGGTCAGTGTTCACTTTGAGCTCGGTTAGTAATGTGCAACTATTTGCTTGGTTCTGTTAGGGTGGCGCGTGGCGCGGGAGTTGTGACGCGTGGCCAGGAGGGCGCGGTATAAACTGTCGCGCCTCGAGCGCGTCTTCTCCTCTCCACGCACCGTCGCGCTTCCACCATGCCTCCGAGGAGGAACAGCACCACCGGCTTTCGCGGCGTCCGAGCACGGCAGAACGGAATGTTCAGCGCAGATATCCGCTGGGGGGACGACCGCATCCCCCTCGGCTCCTTTGCGACGGCGGCGGAGGCCGCCCGCGCCTGGGACGCGGCGGCCTGGCGCCTCAACCGCCCGCGTTCGCTGATGAACTTCAACGACTGCCACACCGTCTGGGAAGCGGAGGCAAGGGCGCCGAAGCCGCAGATCGTCACTGCCGCCGACCACCTCCACCTCCGTCACCGCGCATTTCAGGGCCTAGTCGACGCCAGGGAAGAACGCGTCGTCCGCGAGTATTACCGGAACAACCCGGGGGAGGAGAGCGCCGACGAGGAGCTCTGGCAGACCCGCGCGGCTGAGCGGGCGGAGCGCCGCCTCGAACGCCACCTCGCGTTAGATGCCGCTCGGGAGGCGAGGACAAGGGCGCTGCAAGAGCTTTGTCGGGCCAACCGCGCCGGCGAAGTCTGGGCCTCCGACGATCCGAGGTGGGGGCCTATCTCGGACATACCATCATGCACCTCCGACGACGACGAGGAGGTCACCGACGAGTTCGCCGACGTCGATGACCCGGAGGAGGTCACCGACGAGTTCCCCGATGACGACGACGAGGAGTAGTGTTCGTATGTTCTCTCTTTTCAATAAAAGAATTTGTATTCCGCAAGGTTCGTATGTTCGTATGTTTTCTGTTTTTAATAAAAGTTATGAAATCAGATATTTTATCTCACAAAGTTTTGAGACATTTAAGTAACTTTCTGTTTTCCATGCTTTCCACTCGTTTTCTCAAATATTTTGCAAAGGAGTTAGTCTTAAACACATCAGAGATAATATAATTCACATGATCCATTCAAAAAAGTTTGGTACCCAATAAATTATTACACATCAATTCTTCCCTTGTGTCCCTGCTTTCTTACGATCTGGCCGTATCCATGGAGCATCGTCATCATTTAACTTAATGCTTGGGTCAGTGTTGACTTTGAAGGGCGGAATTTCACCAAACATATTATAATCTTCTGACATGTATGTCTTGTCCTCCACTCCCACGATGTTTCTTTTCCCTGAAAGAACAATGTGGCGCTTTGGATCATCACATGATGTACTGGTCGTTTTATTATCTTTCCGTTTCCTCGGTTTGCTACTCATGTCCTTCAAATAGAAAACCTGAGCGACATCTTTGGCTAGGACGAATGGTTCGTCAAGGTAACCAAGATTGTCGAAATCCACCATTGTCATTCCGTATTGCTCGTCCACCTTTACCCCACCTCCTGTTAGCTTGAACCATTTGCACCGGAACAAAGGGACCTTAAAGGAGGGTCCATAGTCAAGTTCCCATATCTCCTCTATGTAACCATAATATGTGACCTTTTTCCCAATCTCGGTTGCTGCATCAAAGCGGACACCACTGTTTTGGTTGGTGCTCTTTTTATCTTGGGAGATCGTGTAAAATGTATTCCCATTAATCTCGTACCCTTGGAAAGTCGTTATAGTCGAAGATGGTGTCTTGGCCAACATGTACAGCTGATCTCCAACATCATTGTCATTCATTAAATGTTTTCGCAACCAACTGCCGAAAGTCTCCATGTGGGCCTTTCTAATCCATGATTCAGGCTTCCCCGGGTTGTTCGAGCGTAAAATATTCTTGTGTTGCTCGAAGTACGGAGCCACCAAGCTCGAATTTTGCAGAACTGTGTAGTGTGCTTCAGTCATAGAATGACCGTCCATACATATCGTTGATTTCCTTCCGATCGTGCCTCTTCCACTTAGTCTCCCCTCGTGCCGCGATTGAGGAATACCAATCGGCTTAAGGCCAGGAACATAGTCAATACAGAACTCAATTACCTCCTCATTTCCATAGCCCTTTACGATGCTTCCTTCTGGCCTAGCACGGTTACGAACATATTTCTTTAATACTCCCATAAACCTCTCGAAGGGGAACATATTGTGTAGAAATACGGGACCGAGAATGGAAATCTCTTCGACTAGGTGGACCAGGAGGTGCGTCATAATATTGAAGAAGGATGGTGGAAACAGCAACTCGAAACTGACAAGACATTGGTGTCACATCCCAATTTTGGAATACCTGTTAACACAGTTGTTTTGCTAATTGATTTACTAATAAACCTTGGTTGTGTTTGTTTGTGGTTGTTTAAGTGCAACCAAACAAACTAATTATATAAACTTGCAAACTTAAAAGGATAGCAAAGCAGTGAACTAAAAATATTCAACATATTGTTCCAGGGATAAAAATATTCAACATATTGTTCCAATGACTTTGACAATATTTTCTAAAGTAAATATTGATCAAAGAGTTTTCCAAAAACATCTTATGAATCTCATACGTGTTGAATATCATTCCAAGACCTAAATTAAGAAAGAGGAAACACTTAATAAAATTTCCCTAAAAGATTATCAGAAAAAGAGGCATTCTTAAATGCTTCACCAAAATATTATCAAATGTTTTTCCAACCTTGCAAGATTAAAAACAAAGGTATTGGAGAGCATTGACTTGCTATCTCTAGTCACACAAATATTTTGGCAAAGCACTGCTAAAGAAAAGCCTAGTGCCTTATTAAATAGAAATTCCAATATTTCCAGAAACAGAAAACTAAAACAAGTTACTATTGGAAACTTGATTCAAATGATCTGAAATTGATACCATTGCTTCCTTATATCAAATAAGGAACACACACAAGAGGAGACCAAAAATTGATTCCATTAAAGCCCTGAAAACATGGTTTTTCTCCACAGCAACATTTGGGATTTTGAACAAGTTTGTTCTACAAACTTTTTCCAAATGCCATGAAATAAATACCACATGCTCTATATCATAAATGAGGATGAAAACCAAAAGGGCACAAGTTTTTGAATAATTTAAGTTGCCAAAAACCCCTGTTTTCTTGACAGCACCTTTTAGAAATTTGAACAAGTTTGTTCTATGAAGTAACTCAAAATGACTTGAATTTTCTACCACATAAGGAACACAGCAAATAAAGAATGTGTGCCAAAAATTATCATTTTTGGAAGCTCCCAAGTAGGTTAATAAATTCAATGTCCATTTATGTAAGAATTCAAATTTGAACAACTTTGAATTATAAAGTTCATCCAATTGAGCCAATTTTCATATATGTTGTGTATCTTAACTAATAAGAATTTTGGGCAAGAGGAATTAAACTTTAGACTTTGTTTGCTTGGTGAAAACAACATTTTTCAGAGAGCAAAGGACCTTGTTGTAATTTTTCTAGGGACCTAAATGAAATCCCAGTCATCATCTTCAACCTCTAGCTCCCTGTAGAGAAACAGCACCCCTACCCCTTTGCTTCGATGAGAAGGTATTGAGGAGGATAAAGAGGCCCCCCCATGTGGTCTGTCTCCCCATTGCCCCCCCTCTCTCCCCCCCCCACGAGATCTTCTCTCTCCCTCTAGTTCTTGCCCAACCCGAAACCCTAGCTCGGGCTCGTCGTCGATTGGCCCGAATGGGAGCTCACCGACGGCCGCCGTTGTGCCCATAAGCTCCGCCTCGTCGTGGTGGTTCTGGGTGCCAAGGGAATCGAGATGGGACGACCCGTAGTGCCCGCGCCATCCCCCTCCTTCTTCGGCTCCGGGAGGACTCCGGCGAGGGATTCCCGCCGATTAGCTCCCTCTCCGACCTCACCGACTCCTCCTACGCGTCTAGGGTAAGGAGGCGGACCCCCGCCGTGCTTTTTCCCTCTCCCTCTCTCCCTAAAACGTGGCCGCGATGTGGTCGCTGCACGGCCGGCGCGCGTCGCCGACGCCGCCGCTCTCCGGCGCCTTTCCGGGAAGCGAGGGTGGGTTCATTCGGTTCCCCGCAACGTTAGCTACGTGTAGATGCTTTTGGATTCGAGAGATGTGGCCGGTTGCGCCGGAATTTGCTCGCCGGAGTTCATCTCCCGCCGGCGTGACGTCGTGGTGACGCAGCGCTGGCGTCAGCCCGCCCTGACCGCGCGCTGCGAGTCAAACCTGCAGGTGGGGCTTGGCCTTGCTTGCGTGGCTGCCTGCGTGGCCTCTGGCCCGCCAGTCAGCGGCATGGGCTAGATCCCACCGCGGTAGGTTTTGATCTGGCCGGCCCAAAAACAGATCTGGCCCATCTGTGTTTTGCTTTTCCATTTTTATTTTTACAGAAACTGGTATGATTACTTTTTGCTCTAAAAACCTACCTAAAAGATGATTTTGACCAAGCCAAAAATCACAGTGGTACCTAAACTAATTCTAAACCACCTCCAACTTGTAGATCTACATTTGGATGAATAAATTTTGAAATGAAAAATGATTTGGCAACAGGTACCAGAAACACCAAAATGAGCACCATTTTTATTTCACAACTCAAAATGAAGTGAGGCCAATTGCATTGGAAAGCCCTGGAAATTTCCTAACAGATGCATTTAACCTCGTTTCCAAATTCTTTGTATTTTTGAAATGGCATGCAATTTGGTAAAACACCAGAGAGCACTTTGGTGATTTTTATAAAATAATTAAAAATGATTTTAGATGCAAACTAAACTGGATGGTCTTGTATATGTTTAGGGCTATCCAAACCTAGAAGGGTTTAATTTTTAGAGCACCCTAGAAAATTTTGTGGACAGATCTTTGTTTTGCTTGTTTCTGCCATTTTGGCATTTTAGTTAATTAATTTGTGTGATGATATTTTTGTGTTGCAATATTGTTTTCTAGCATGTATAAGTTGTGTGAACTTGCTTTCTAAGTATTACTTAGCTATTTTATCATGTTATAATGTGTGGACTTGAGTTGAGAAGAAATAGGATTTATATTATTATCATATGTTTATCTCTAGTTTATTACTTGCATATAATTTTTGATTGATTAATTTGTGTGCAAGTGATTGAGTTGTTGTGTTGAGATATTAGATTCAGTACCATGTTGGTACTTATATTTTGTTAGTATCACCTCTGCTAGCTTGCATTTGATTTGGTATAAAAGCATGAGTAGCTTAATCATTACTATGAGAATGCTATGGAAAAATTCCCTCATGTGTGGAATTTTTGACATAAGAATTTGTGGTTGTAAAACCACATATTTTTGTGTTGTATTCATAGGACCAGTAGCATTTTGATAAGGTTGTTATGAGTACTTTACCCCTAAAGTTTTCACTTGTGTGAAAACAATAGCATGAGTAGCATTACCTTGCTTATTTTTGCATCCTAGTATTTTCTACTAGTATGGTTAATGCACTAGATGCTAGTTTAGTATTTTGTTAATTTTTATAAAGTGTGACCAGAGGCCTTGTGACCTCTTAATGCTTTGTTATGCTAGTGGAACACCCACTGGTTTCATTGCATTTTTGGTGGAAACATTATTTCCCCAAACTAGATGCATTTCTTTTATATAGTTTCATAACTAATGAGTGCCTAGTATTTTTGCTTTGGGAATTTTTGTGCTAAACAAAAATGGGTATGCTTCTGTTTGTAAGTGGTTGTAATCATGTGTGGCTTGCTAGGAAAATTCCATTTTTGGAGTGTTGTTTGATTCCTCTAGTAATGCCCTTTTTATTATAACTAGTATATAGGAGTTGCCCTGCAAATTGATGCATTGTTTTATCAAATGGGATATTTTTGTTATAGCAAGTATAGATGTTTTTCACTACTGTTTTTATGACATGGACCCTCTGGTTGTATTTCAATTACTTGATTGAAATGCATCCATTGATTCTTCATGTTTGAGTAGTACTAGTTTCCTTAGCAGTTTTTGTGTTAAATTATTTTTCCTGCCAACTTGTGTTTGGTGGATATTTGTGTATCCTTGCATGAGGACATGTTTTTCATTCCCATTATGATAACATGGTTCCTTGTTTGCATTTTAGTACTTTATTTATTATGCTTGCTTGCATAGCAAATTTTTAGTAGAAACATGTCTATAAGGATTCCTCCTTTTTAGTCATTATTTCTATTGTTCTCACTATGAGAAATTGTGTGTTTTGTGATGAGTCTATTACTTTGTTACATTTGTGTAGGCTCACTGATTTGTAAAAGTAACTTTTACAAATCATGTGTTTCATTTATTCTTGATGTCAATTTAGACTTAATAGATTGGCTACCTTTTTATTTTTGTGGTGTGGTTGATAGACCCATTGCCATGATTAATATTGTGCATGTTTTATATACTTTTAGTAGTCTCACCCTTGTGAAACTAAGTATATTTTGGGTTTATTAATATCCTGGTATGAGAGTGGCACACCCACTGAATCCATGATATTAAGGTTGTGAGATATGTCCCTCCAACCTTAAGTTGTCTTATTAAATGGCATTTCTGCCAAGTAGGATTGTTGGACTGTTTGCCTCAATTAATAATTGAGTGATTTTGTTATTATTAGATTTCCTTGCTGTATGTATTGTTATGTATGGTTGCTTGCCTTGATTGGTTCTGAATGTGTGTCCTTTATTCCTTTTACGGCGTTAGAAAACGAAGAGGAAGGAAGTGTCGTGAAGATCTGTTTCAAGTTCCAGTCACTCCAAAAACCAGGGACACAAGAGATACCAGGCAAGCCATCCTGATGCTTGCTGATACAATACTTATCATTATCTATCATGCATGTTTTACCTCTGAAGTTTTACAAAAACTTGATTATCAAAACTATTTTTGATGTGGAATTTGCTACTATGCTATATTATAGGTTACTATCATGCCAATAGTTAAACTTGGTAATACCAAGCCCATAAGCCACCATATGGTATTTATTACCATCAAATATACTAGTCCCTAAGTGGACACCCTAAAATTGTGATTCTACAAAACAAAGGCTTTACGGAAAAACCCGGAGAAAAGGCGGATCCTTGTTCTCCGGAGGAATGTGGAAGTGGTCATTTTTGAGAAAGTGGTGTTTTCAAAAATGACACATAACCTAGTCTTCGCCGGACAACCTTTACCGTACTGCCACCCTACCCCAACATGGGCAAGGGGCTTAACTTGAAGTTTTTTCTTATTAGTGTGTGCTATCTCAATGTGCTATAGGGGATGCGATCCTCTGAACCGAATGTCGTGGAGACATATAAAGTGTGGGATTAATTTTCCCTCCGGATGCATCAGATGAGGCATCCTGGCTTGGCGGGGATTAGCTCGGTGCCGGGGATGTGGCAAAACTCAACTGAGAGATAGGCATATTCTAGCTTGAACATAGTGGATGGTTATGATCAGATACCTGATGTTTACATACTGTTGTTACAGTCCGTGATTGTTCACGGGAGGTGTACTGGATCTGGTGGATGTGTACACCTCTGCAGAGTACAACTTTTTCGAAGAAGCCGCGTCCTCGGATATGGACAGTTGAATGGCCATGTAGCTAGCATTGTGTCAATGTTTTCAAAAAGAGTTTTTGAAAGGGAAATTTTGGAAAGGAAGTGTTGAACTTGTGAAATTCGGAAAGGAAGGAACTTTGTATCTGCGAGATACTGATGATGGAAAGCCAGGTGTTGTTATACAAAACAAAATGTTTTGAAAAGAAAACCTTTTCTACTCTAAGCAAGAATTCTGGAAACAGATTCCAAGAAGTTTTGCAAAGAGAAAATATTCTTTAACAAAACTTTACAAAACCTCTTGTACATGTGATATCTACAAGAAAAATAAAACTATATATTATTTTTCTTCTGAAGTATCTTCTTCAACGAAGATATAGATTAACCTGACTGCAACTGTGGTGTCATCATATATGAACACCATTGGTAGTGAACCCTATTTATAGCCTACCTATTCCACCATATAAGCATATTTGCATGTTGGTAAGTGACATGATGGATGTCTTGCTGAGTACATTCAAATGTACTCATTATGGTTTCGCCCCTGGTATCTACTTATCAGATTTGGAGAAGGAGCCTCCAAAGGATATCTATGAAGAGAAGTACGGAGTTGACGGCTTTGCGAACTAGGATCGTCTCCGGGTCAGCAGCCTGTAGGTTAAGGCGTGACTTGGGCTCAACTACGTTGTGTTTTATTTGCCTTCCGCTGTGTTTGATAAGTTGCCTGCCCTTTGTGGCAGTTGCGTTAAACTTGATCATGTGATCTTTTATGTAATACCTTTATGTATTCGTGTAATGGATGATGTATTTCTGTGTGCCAACTGTGTATGTTGTTCACGACTGATCTTTCTGGGATCGTGAATGTATGCATACGTAGGGTTTCAGACTGCCGGTCTGGGGTCCTTACAGAGTTGGTATCAGAGCCAGGTTGACCTTAGGAGACCTTAGTTAGCATGGACGTCAGATAGGAAAGAAAAGTATTTTGGAGTAAAAACCTATTTACTATATACATTATTTTTATCTAAGGGAATTTTAGTATATTTTCCCTCCTTATTATCTTTTCAAAAGATTCTAAATGCATATCAAGAGCGTCCTTGAACAGTGGTTCGAAGGGCGGGCCTTACAGAGTTTGGTATCTCTCTCGGTTAAGAGGTTATTTCTTACTTGTTTGCAACTGCTCCGCTCTATTTTTGAAACATCTCTCGTCTTTGAAGTTTTCTGTCCAGAAAATAGTTGGGGTTTCAAAAACAGATTGTTGCGTAGTTTTACCTCTCTCAGTTAAAAGTTTTATGAAACATTACTTCTATTATCTTGTTTTCATACAAAAACTTTTATACTTGCCGATGTCCCGAGAAGACCAAAATAATTGCCTAGCTCTACAGTAATGTTGGTCAGCAGTAGAAATAGTTCTTCAGCCACTTCTAGGATTTTGGATCATCCCCCGACGTAGCTCCAATGGAGCCTTGCTTGTGTGTTTTGGCTTGTTTATGTGTGTCCGTAGGACTTTGTGCTATTGTGTGGTGTAGAATTTTGGTTCATCTAGGCTTCTATATGTCTGTGGGGTGCTCAAAATTTGCAGATTTGTGCTTGCCCTGCTCTTGTTTTTGAATCGCCTCCTGTTAGATTTTTGCAAGCAAAAATGTTTGTATAGTATTCAAAAACAAGAATTTGTTGCTTAGACTTATACTTTTTTTTTTCGCTTCATAATGCGACCCGTCGTGAACCACCACCATCTCCCCCACAATTAATGAAAGCACCGTTGGGCCTAAATAGAGGACCATCGAGCCACACGAGCTGATAGCGTTCCAGTGATGCACTCCAACAGATAAAGCTCCAACAACGACAACCCTCAAAGAAGAAAAGGCCTGAATGCACCAACCACTACTGACCAAAACCTCTAGTTTTGCCTGTTAGTAAAAGACTCTTTTTACCCTGTTGGCTAAATGTCGCACCTTTTTATGTTCCCTTTTAAAAGACCAAACAAGAGAGAACCCCTTTTAAAAGTTCTATACCTCCCTCCTCTGGAGAAAGGTAAAAAAAAGAATTCTTCACATGCCATGATGCGCAACCCCCTCAAAAGCCAATCAAAAGAGCAAATTCAATATTCGACGTACGATAAAGCTAGTCGTATCTTGTCGGACAAACATTATTAAATAGAAAGATAACAAGACTAGCATGCTTGGCCTAATCTTAGGTTTACACCTAACAAAAGCATGTGAACTACTGACAACTCTTTCTAAACCAAGAAATTTAGTGACTTACGACAACTCTTAATATAGTTGGTAAAAAGGAGAAGTCACGAGAAATTAAGATGACGACCTATTCGTTTACCAGTCAATAGGATATCATGTGTATCTATTTTGGAAACCAAATCTTAGTAGACGTTGTAAGTACTATGAGATTCGAGATTTAGAAATTAAGTGAACGATGGAATGGATATGATAGATCTAGAAAACAGCAGTTTTCCGGTGTTTGTTTCTTTGTGTGCTCTTGATTGAAATAAATTTGTGTTTTATTCAATCTTGCGTCCTAACTTATATGGACTTGTTAGGACTTGTTATTATATTGTTTTATTACAATAAATCTACCCTAGAAAGTGTGTGCATGATTGAAAACTCGAATAAAAATGAAATAGCATTTGTTACCTTCTAATTTATTAATTGGAAGTATTGTGAGAACTAGATATGTGTATACTTTCTTAGTAGATTTTGTGCTATGTGTTCTTTGAGTCAAGTAACTTTTAGGTACTGTTATTTTGATGCTTGTACCTATGTTAGCTTGCATGTCTCTTAATATAAAAGCATGTGTAAGAATTGCGATCAATAGGCACTAGTATTGTTGCACTAGATTAAATAGCCTTATAATTTTTATCTGGTATGCAAAGTTTTTCATGAGTAACCAGAGGCTTAGTACCTATTTTTTTGCCTTGGTATTAGTAGGCCATAGCCCACTGGTCCCATTGCATTTTGGCTTGAGGATGAAAATCCCCAACCATACACAGGTGTGAAAATAGCATGTTTCACTATGTGATTGATTTCTATTTTCCACCATGGAAAATATAGTGGTTTCTTTTCACTTATGCAAGTGAGAAGTTTATCTCTTGTTAGTAAATACTAAAATGTTTAGGTGTGATCCTTTTGTTAGCATAATATTCCTTAGGGGTATCATGTTAAGAAATGTTTCACTATCGTGTGCTGAAATTAAATTGTTCGCAAAATACAATAAATTCCTCTTGATTGGTAGATTGTTTGTGAATAATTTTAAATTGAGTGAATGGATTTTTGAAAAGGTTTAGATAACGTTTCATTAATTACATAGCTACTGGTTGTGTGAGTTATACCTTGCTTGTTTTGCTAGTAATTGGTTAAAGAAAACAGAAATTGCTAGAAGAAATTTCTGCATGTTTAATAGTTGTATCATGGGATTGTTTTGATGTTTGTGCTTACTAACATAAGTAAGTTTTGTGTACTGTTATTTAGGTACACTTATATTCATGACTTGCTTGTTTAAGTTTAAACATCATGATCGCATTGTTTGCTTCTCTAGAGTGAAACTAGTGTCACCACTAGAAAATGGTGAGTTTTGCTCTAGTATTACCCTCTTTTTATTTTATGAGTATATGTGTTGATATAGCATGTTTAGGAAGTTATTACTTCTGTTATCATGCCATGAATTATTTAGTTTCATGTTCTATGG
The DNA here is from genome assembly GCA_028641055.1 of Alopecurus myosuroides. Taxonomy (NCBI): domain Eukaryota; kingdom Viridiplantae; phylum Streptophyta; class Magnoliopsida; order Poales; family Poaceae; genus Alopecurus; species Alopecurus myosuroides. Next base: position 249,684,153 of record CM054062.1, read on the forward strand.
TTATAGGATATGATTATCTCTTATAGCATGCTGGTGTAGATTTTTTCCTACTAGTGTGTTATTTGTGCAGTCCTGTTTTTTTATGCCTGTGAAATAGGAGTTTGTATCTTGTGTAAAGATGGTATTTTAGAGTACCTTTATGATTGTATTCATTGGTTTTTAGCTACTGGTTGTTTGCTAATTGTTCATGATTGATGGATTCCAAAACCTCTAATAAACGATAACCTAGTGAATAAATAGTCTATTCATCTGTGGTGTTGTTTGCTTGCTTATTGGATTTTGTTTAAATGTTTTAAAACTTAGCATGAGTTTATACTTGTGTTATGATTGTGCTTAAGAGCATCTTATGAAACTAAAACATCCAACTAAAATCATGAACACATTAAGTGATAGTTGCTTGTGGTGAGTAATACCCACTGCCATGGGTATTATTCTGTCTGTTTATTTTACCTTAGCAACCTAACCTTTGCACCCACAAGCTATATTTTTAGCTTATTATATACCTTGTTATGAGAGTGGTACACCACTCCATATGTGGTATGTAATATGTGGGATATAGCTAGGAACTCATGTAATAATTGACGGTATTTTTCCAGGTAGTTCTGCACTAACCTTAAATTTGTAGTGACGTTATCAGAAATTTTAAAAATTGGCGATTGAGTAAATCGATAGCTGGTGTACTTTTGAAAGATAATTTGCTAATTTAGGGATGTACCCCGCCTCCCAAGAAAAGTCAAAGGGGGGAAGCACCTGCACTCTAACACTAACATTGTGTTTGTTGGCCCTCCCTTAGTCCTCGCTTGTGAATCTCGGGGACGAGATTCTTTTTAAGGGGGGAAGACCTGTCACATCCCAATTTTGGAATACCTGTTAACACAGTTGTTTTGCTAATTGATTTACTAATAAACCTTGGTTGTGTTTGTTTGTGGTTGTTTAAGTGCAACCAAACAAACTAATTATATAAACTTGCAAACTTAAAAGGATAGCAAAGCAGTGAACTAAAAATATTCAACATATTGTTCCAGGGATAAAAATATTCAACATATTGTTCCAATGACTTTGACAATATTTTCTAAAGTAAATATTGATCAAAGAGTTTTCCAAAAACATCTTATGAATCTCATACGTGTTGAATATCATTCCAAGACCTAAATTAAGAAAGAGGAAACACTTAATAAAATTTCCCTAAAAGATTATCAGAAAAAGAGGCATTCTTAAATGCTTCACCAAAATATTATCAAATTTTTTTCCAACCTTGCAAGATTAAAAACAAAGGTATTGGAGAGCATTGACTTGCTATCTCTAGTCACACAAATATTTTGGCAAAGCACTGCTAAAGAAAAGCCTAGTGCCTTATTAAATAGAAATTCCAATATTTCCAGAAACAGAAAACTAAAACAAGTTACTATTGGAAACTTGATTCAAATGATCTGAAATTGATACCATTGCTTCCTTATATCAAATAAGGAACACACACAAGAGGAGACCAAAAATTGATTCCATTAAAGCCCTGAAAACATGGTTTTTCTCCACAGCAACATTTGGGATTTTGAACAAGTTTGTTCTACAAACTTTTTCCAAATGCCATGAAATAAATACCACATGCTCTATATCATAAATGAGGATGAAAACCAAAAGGGCACAAGTTTTTGAATAATTTAAGTTGCCAAAAACCCCTGTTTTCTTGACAGCACCTTTTTGAAATTTGAACAAGTTTGTTCTATGAAGTAACTCAAAATGACTTGAATTTTCTACCACATAAGGAACACAGCAAATAAAGAATGTGTGCCAAAAATTATCATTTTTGGAAGCTCCCAAGTAGGTTAATAAATTCAATGTCCATTTATGTAAGAATTCAAATTTGAACAACTTTGAATTATAAAGTTCATCCAATTGAGCCAATTTTCATATATGTTGTGTATCTTAACTAATAAGAATTTTGGGCAAGAGGAATTAAATTTTAGACTTTGTTTGCTTGGTGAAAACAACATTTTTCAGAGAGCAAAGGACCTTGTTGTAATTTTTCTAGGGACCTAAATGAAATCCCAGTCATCATCTTCAACCTCTAGCTCCCTGTAGAGAAACAGCACCCCTACCCCTTTGCTTCGATGAGAAGGTATTGAGGAGGATAAAGAGGCCCCCCCATGTGGTCTGTCTCCCCATTGCCCCCCCTCTCTCCCCCCCCACGAGATCTTCTCTCTCCCTCTAGTTCTTGCCCAACCCGAAACCCTAGCTCGGGCTCGTCGTCGATTGGCCCGAATGGGAGCTCACCGACGGCCGCCGTTGTGCCCATAAGCTCCGCCTCGTCGTGGTGGTTCTGGGTGCCAAGGGAATCGAGATGGGACGACCCGTAGTGCCCGCGCCATCCCCCTCCTTCTTCGGCTCCGGGAGGACTCCGGCGAGGGATTCCCGCCGATTAGCTCCCTCTCCGACCTCACCGACTCCTCCTACGCGTCTAGGGTAAGGAGGCGGACCCCCGCCGTGCTTTTTCCCTCTCCCTCTCTCCCTAAAACGTGGCCGCGATGTGGTCGCTGCACGGCCGGCGCGCGTCGCCGACGCCGCCGCTCTCCGGCGCCTTTCCGGGAAGCGAGGGTGGGTTCATTCGGTTCCCCGCAACGTTAGCTACGTGTAGATGCTTTTGGATTCGAGAGACGTGGCCGGTTGCGCCGGAATTTGCTCGCCGGAGTTCATCTCCCGCCGGCGTGACGTCGTGGTGACGCAGCGCTGGCGTCAGCCCGCCCTGACCGCGCGCTGCGAGTCAAACCTGCAGATGGGGCTTGGCCTTGCTTGCGTGGCTGCCTGCGTGGCCTCTGGCCCGCCAGTCAGCGGCATGGGCTAGATCCCACCGCGGTAGGTTTTGATCTGGCCGGCCCAAAAACAGATCTGGCCCATCTGTGTTTTGCTTTTCCATTTTTATTTTTACAGAAACTGGTATGATTACTTTTGGCTCTAAAAACCTACCTAAAAGATGATTTTGACCAAGCCAAAAATCACAGTGGTACCTAAACTAATTCTAAACCACCTCCAACTTGTAGATCTACATTTGGATGAATAATTTTGAAATGAAAAATGATTTGGCAACAGGTACCAGAAACACCAAAATGAGCACCATTTTTATTTCACAACTCAAAATGAAGTGAGGCCAATTGCATTGGAAAGCCCTTGAAATTTCCTAACAGATGCATTTAACCTCGTTTCCAAATTCTTTGTATTTTTGAAATGGCATGCAATTTGGTAAAACACCAGAGAGCACTTTGGTGATTTTTATAAAATAATTAAAAATGATTTTAGATGCAAACTAAACTGGATGGTCTTGTATATGTTTAGGGCTATCCAAACCTAGAAGGGTTTAATTTTTAGAGCACCCTAGAAAATTTTGTGGACAGATCTTTGTTTTGCTTGTTTCTGCCATTTTGGCATTTTAGTTAATTAATTTGTGTGATGATATTTTTGTGTTGCAATATTGTTTTCTAGCATGTATAAGTTGTGTGAACTTGCTTTCTAAGTATTACTTAGCTATTTTATCATGTTATAATGTGTGGACTTGAGTTGAGAAGAAATAGGATTTATATTATTATCATATGTTTATCTCTAGTTTATTACTTGCATATAATTTTTGATTGATTAATTTGTGTGCAAGTGATTGAATTGTTGTGTTGAGATATTAGATTCAGTACCATGTTGGTACTTATATTTTGTTAGTATCACCTCTGCTAGCTTTCATTTGATTTGGTAGAAAAGCATGAGTAGCTTAATCATTACTATGAGAATGCTATGGAAAAATTCCCTCATGTGTGGAATTTTTGACATAAGAATTTGTGGTTGTAAAACCACATATTTTTGTGTTGTATTCATAGGACCAGTAGCATTTTGATAAGGTTGTTATGAGTACTTTACCCCTAAAGTTTTCACTTGTGTGAAAACAATAGCATGAGTAGCATTACCTTGCTTATTTTTGCATCCTAGTATTTTCTACTAGTATGGTTAATGCACTAGATGCTAGTTTAGTATTTTGTTAATTTTTATAAAGTGTGACCAGAGGCCTTGTGACCTCTTAATGCTTTGTTATGCTAGTGGAACACCCACTGGTTTCATTGCATTTTTGGTGGAAACATTATTTCCCCAAACTAGATGCATTTCTTTTATATAGTTTCATAACTAATGAGTGCCTAGTATTTTTGCTTTGGGAATTTTTGTGCTAAACAAAAATGGGTATGCTTCTGTTTGTAAGTGGTTGTAATCATGTGTGGCTTGCTAGGAAAATTCCATTTTTGGAGTGTTGTTTGATTCCTCTAGTAATGCCCTTTTTATTATAACTAGTATATAGGAGTTGCCCTGCAAATTGATGCATTGTTTTATCAAATGGGATATTTTTGTTATAGCAAGTATAGATGTTTTTCACTACTGTTTTTATGACATGGACCCTCTGGTTGTATTTCAATTACTTGATTGAAATGCATCCATTGATTCTTCATGTTTGAGTAGTACTAGTTTCCTTAGCAGTTTTTGTGTTAAATTATTTTTCCTGCCAACTTGTGTTTGGTGGATATTTGTGTATCCTTGCATGAGGACATGTTTTTCATTCCCATTATGATAACATGGTTCCTTGTTTGCATTTTAGTACTTTATTTATTATGCTTGCTTGCATAGCAAATTTTTAGTAGAAACATGTCTATAAGGATTCCTCCTTTTTAGTCATTATTTCTATTGTTCTCACTATGAGAAATTGTGTGTTTTGTGATGAGTCTATTACTTTGTTACATTTGTGTAGGCTCACTGATTTGTAAAAGTAACTTTTACAAATCATGTGTTTCATTTATTCTTGATGTCAATTTAGACTTAATAGATTGGCTACCTTTTTATTTTTGTGGTGTGGTTGATAGACCCATTGCCATGATTAATATTGTGCATGTTTTATATACTTTTAGTAGTCTCACCCTTGTGAAACTAAGTATATTTTGGGTTTATTAATATCCTGGTATGAGAGTGGCACACCCACTGAATCCATGATATTAAGGTTGTGAGATATGTCCCTCCAACCTTAAGTTGTCTTATTAAATGGCATTTCTGCCAAATAGGATTGTTGGACTGTTTGCCTCAATTAATAATTGAGTGATTTTGTTATTATTAGATTTCCTTGCTGTATGTATTGTTATGTATGGTTGCTTGCCTTGATTGGTTCTGAATGTGTGTCCTTTATTCCTTTTACGGCGTTAGAAAACGAAGAGGAAGGAAGTGTCGTGAAGATCTGTTTCAAGTTCCAGTCACTCCAAAAACCAAGGACACAAGAGATACCAGGCAAGCCATCCTGATGCTTGCTGATACAATACTTATCATTATCTATCATGCATGTTTTACCTCTGAAGTTTTACAAAAACTTGATTATCAAAACTATTTTTGATGTGGAATTTGCTACTATGCTATATTATAGGTTACTATCATGCCAATAGTTAAACTTGGTAATACCAAGCCCATAAGCCACCATATGGTATTTATTACCATCAAATATACTAGTCCCTAAGTGGACACCCTAAAATTGTGATTCTACAAAACAAAGGCTTTACGGAAAAACCCGGAGAAAAGGCGGATCCTTGTTCTCCGGAGGAATGTGGAAGTGGTCATTTTTGAGAAAGTGGTGTTTTCAAAAATGACACATAACCTAGTCTTCGCCGGACAACCTTTACCGTACTGCCACCCTACCCCAACATGGGCAAGGGGCTTAACTTGAAGTTTGTTCTTATTAGTGTGTGCTATCTCAATGTGCTATAGGGGATGCGATCCTCTGAACCGAATGTCGTGGAGACATATAAAGTGTGGGATTAATTTTCCCTCCGGATGCATCAGATGAGGCATCCTGGCTTGGCGGGGATTAGCTCGGTGCCGGGGATGTGGCAAAACTCAACTGAGAGATAGGCATATTCTAGCTTGAACATAGTGGATGGTTATGATCAGATACCTGATGTTTACATACTGTTGTTACAGTCCGTGATTGTTCACGGGAGGTGTACTGGATCTGGTGGATGTGTACACCTCTGCAGAGTACAACTTTTTCGAAGAAGCCGCGTCCTCGGATATGGACAGTTGAATGGCCATGTAGCTAGCATTGTGTCAATGTTTTCAAAAAGAGTTTTTGAAAGGGAAATTTTGGAAAGGAAGTGTTGAACTTGTGAAATTCGGAAAGGAAGGAACTTTGTATCTGCGAGATACTGATGATGGAAAGCCAGGTGTTGTTATACAAAACAAAATGTTTTGAAAAGAAAACCTTTTCTACTCTAAGCAAGAATTCTGGAAACAGATTCCAAGAAGTTTTGCAAAGAGAAAATATTCTTTAACAAAACTTTACAAAACCTCTTGTACATGTGATATCTACAAGAAAAATAAAACTATATATTATTTTTCTTCTGAAGTATCTTCTTCAACGAAGATATAGATTAACCTGACTGCAACTGTGGTGTCATCATATATGAACACCATTGGTAGTGAACCCTATTTATAGCCTACCTATTCCACCATATAAGCATATTTGCATGTTGGTAAGTGACATGATGGATGTCTTGCTGAGTACATTCAAATGTACTCATTATGGTTTCGCCCCTGGTATCTACTTATCAGATTTGGAGAAGGAGCCTCCAAAGGATATCTATGAAGAGAAGTACGGAGTTGACGGCTTTGCGAACTAGGATCGTCTCCGGGTCAGCAGCCTGTAGGTTAAGGCGTGACTTGGGCTCAACTACGTTGTGTTTTATTTGCCTTCCGCTGTGTTTGATAAGTTGCCTGCCCTTTGTGGCAGTTGCGTTAAACTTGATCATGTGATCTTTTATGTAATACCTTTATGTATTCGTGTAATGGATGATGTATTTCTGTGTGCCAACTGTGTATGTTGTTCACGACTGATCTTTCTGGGATCGTGAATGTATGCATACGTAGGGTTTCAGACTGCCGGTCTGGGGTCCTTACAGAGTTGGTATCAGAGCCAGGTTGACCTTAGGAGACCTTAGTTAGCATGGACGTCAGATAGGAAAGAAAAGTATTTTGGAGTAAAAACCTATTTACTATATACATTATTTTTATCTAAGGGAATTTTAGTATATTTTCCCTCCTTATTATCTTTTCAAAAGATTCTAAATGCATATCAAGAGCGTCCTTGAACAGTGGTTCGAAGGGCGGGCCTTACAGAGTTTGGTATCTCTCTCGGTTAAGAGGTTATTTCTTACTTGTTTGCAACTGCTCCGCTCTATTTTTGAAACATCTCTCGTCTTTGAAGTTTTCTGTCCAGAAAATAGTTGGGGTTTCAAAAACAGATTGTTGCGTAGTTTTACCTCTCTCAGTTAAAAGTTTTATCAAACATTACTTCTATTATCTTGTTTTCATACAAAAACTTTTATACTTGCCGATGTCCCGAGAAGACCAAAATAATTGCCTAGCTCTACAGTAATGTTGGTCAGCAGTAGAAATAGTTCTTCAGCCACTTCTAGGATTTTGGATCATCCCCCGACGTAGCTCCAATGGAGCCTTGCTTGTGTGTTTTGGCTTGTTTATGTGTGTCCGTAGGACTTTGTGCTATTGTGTGGTGTAGAATTTTGGTTCATCTAGGCTTCTATATGTCTGTGGGGTGCTCAAAATTTGCAGATTTGTGCTTGCCCTGCTCTTGTTTTTGAATCGCCTCCTGTTAGATTTTTGCAAGCAAAAATGTTTGTATAGTATTCAAAAACAAGAATTTGTTGCTTAGACTTATACTTTTTTTTTCGCTTCATAATGCGACCCGTCGTGAACCACCACCATCTCCCCCACAATTAATGAAAGCACCGTTGGGCCTAAATAGAGGACCATCGAGCCACACGAGCTGATAGCGTTCCAGTGATGCACTCCAACAGATAAAGCTCCAACAACGACAACCCTCAAAGAAGAAAAGGCCTGAATGCACCAACCACTACTGACCAAAACCTCTAGTTTTGCCTGTTAGTAAAAGACTCTTTTTACCCTGTTGGCTAAATGTCGCACCTTTTTATGTTCCCTTTTAAAAGACCAAACAAGAGAGAACCCCTTTTAAAAGTTCTATACCTCCCTCCTCTGGAGAAAGGTAAAAAAAAGAATTCTTCACATGCCATGATGCGCAACCCCCTCAAAAGCCAATCAAAAGAGCAAATTCAATATTCGACGTACGATAAAGCTAGTCGTATCTTGTCGGACAAACATTATTAAATAGAAAGATAACAAGACTAGCATGCTTGGCCTAATCTTAGGTTTACACCTAACAAAAGCATGTGAACTACTGACAACTCTTTCTAAACCAAGAAATTTAGTGACTTACGACAACTCTTAATATAGTTGGTAAAAAGGAGAAGTCACGAGAAATTAAGATGACGACCTATTCGTTTACCAGTCAATAGGATATCATGTGTATCTATTTTGGAAACCAAATCTTAGTAGACGTTGTAAGTACTATGAGATTCGAGATTTAGAAATTAAGTGAACGATGGAATGGATATGATAGATCTAGAAAACAGCAGTTTTCCGGTGTTTGTTTCTTTGTGTGCTCTTGATTGAAATAAATTTGTGTTTTATTCAATCTTGCGTCCTAACTTATATGGACTTGTTAGGACTTGTTATTATATTGTTTTATTACAATAAATCTACCCTAGAAAGTGTGTGCATGATTGAAAACTCGAATAAAAATGAAATAGCATTTGTTACCTTCTAATTTATTAATTGGAAGTATTGTGAGAACTAGATATGTGTATACTTTCTTAGTAGATTTTGTGCTATGTGTTCTTTGAGTCAAGTAACTTTTAGGTACTGTTATTTTGATGCTTGTACCTATGTTAGCTTGCATGTCTCTTAATATAAAAGCATGTGTAAGAATTGCGATCAATAGGCACTAGTATTGTTGCACTAGATTAAATAGCCTTATAATTTTTATCTGGTATGCAAAGTTTTTCATGAGTAACCAGAGGCTTAGTACCTATTTTTTTGCCTTGGTATTAGTAGGCCATAGCCCACTGGTCCCATTGCATTTTGGCTTGAGGATGAAAATCCCCAACCATACACAGGTGTGAAAATAGCATGTTTCACTATGTGATTGATTTCTATTTTCCACCATGGAAAATATAGTGGTTTCTTTTCACTTATGCAAGTGAGAAGTTTATCTCTTGTTAGTAAATACTAAAATGTTTAGGTGTGATCCTTTTGTTAGCATAATATTCCTTAGGGGTATCATGTTAAGAAATGTTTCACTATCGTGTGCTGAAATTAAATTGTTCGCAAAATACAATAAATTCCTCTTGATTGGTAGATTGTTTGTGAATAATTTTAAATTGAGTGAATGGATTTTTGAAAAGGTTTAGATAACGTTTCATTAATTACATAGCTACTGGTTGTGTGAGTTATACCTTGCTTGTTTTGCTAGTAATTGGTTAAAGAAAACAGAAATTGCTAGAAGAAATTTCTGCATGTTTAATAGTTGTATCATGGGATTGTTTTGATGTTTGTGCTTACTAACATAAGTAAGTTTTGTGTACTGTTATTTAGGTACACTTATATTCATGACTTGCTTGTTTAAGTTTAAACATCATGATCGCATTGTTTGCTTCTCTAGAGTGAAACTAGTGTCACCACTAGAAAATGGTGAGTTTTGCTCTAGTATTACCCTCTTTTTATTTTATGAGTATATGTGTTGATATAGCATGTTTAGGAAGTTATTACTTCTGTTATCATGCCATGAATTATTTAGTTTCATGTTCTATGGTTATAGGATATGATTATCTCTTATAGCATGCTGGTGTAGATTTTTTCCTACTAGTGTGTTATTTGTGCAGTCCTGTTTTTTTATGCCTGTGAAATAGGAGTTTGTATCTTGTGTAAAGATGGTATTTTAGAGTACCTTTATGATTGTATTCATTGGTTTTTAGCTACTGGTTGTTTGCTAATTGTTCATGATTGATGGATTCCAAAACCTCTAATAAACGATAACCTAGTGAATAAATAGTCTATTCATCTGTGGTGTTGTTTGCTTGCTTATTGGATTTTGTTTAAATGTTTTAAAACTTAGCATGAGTTTATACTTGTGTTATGATTGTGCTTAAGAGCATCTTATGAAACTAAAACATCCAACTAAAATCATGAACACATTAAGTGATAGTTGCTTGTGGTGAGTAATACCCACTGCCATGGGTATTATTCTGTCTGTTTATTTTACCTTAGCAACCTAACCTTTGCACCCACAAGCTATATTTTTAGCTTATTATATACCTTGTTATGAGAGTGGTACACCACTCCATATGTGGTATGTAATATGTGGGATATAGCTAGGAACTCATGTAATAATTGACGGTATTTTTCCAGGTAGTTCTGCACTAACCTTAAATTTGTAGTGACGTTATCAGAAATTTTAAAAATTGGCGATTGAGTAAATCGATAGCTGGTGTACTTTTGAAAGATAATTTGCTAATTTAGGGATGTACCCCGCCTCCCAAGAAAAGTCAAAGGGGGGAAGCACCTGCACTCCAACACTAACATTGTGTTTGTTGGCCCTCCCTTAGTCCTCGCTTGTGAATCTCGGGGACGAGATTCTTTTTAAGGGGGGAAGACCTGTCACATCCCAATTTTGGAATACCTGTTAACACAGTTGTTTTGCTAATTGATTTACTAATAAACCTTGGTTGTGTTTGTTTGTGGTTGTTTAAGTGCAACCAAACAAACTAATTATATAAACTTGCAAACTTAAAAGGATAGCAAAGCAGTGAACTAAAAATATTCAACATATTGTTCCAGGGATAAAAATATTCAACATATTGTTCCAATGACTTTGACAATATTTTCTAAAGTAAATATTGATCAAAGAGTTTTCCAAAAACATCTTATGAATCTCATACGTGTTGAATATCATTCCAAGACCTAAATTAAGAAAGAGGAAACACTTAATAAAATTTCCCTAAAAGATTATCAGAAAAAGAGGCATTCTTAAATGCTTCACCAAAATATTATCAAATTTTTTTCCAACCTTGCAAGATTAAAAACAAAGGTATTGGAGAGCATTGACTTGCTATCTCTAGTCACACAAATATTTTGGCAAAGCACTGCTAAAGAAAAGCCTAGTGCCTTATTAAATAGAAATTCCAATATTTCCAGAAACAGAAAACTAAAACAAGTTACTATTGGAAACTTGATTCAAATGATCTTAAATTGATACCATTGCTTCCTTATATCAAATAAGGAACACACACAAGAGGAGACCAAAAATTGATTCCATTAAAGCCCTGAAAACATGGTTTTTCTCCACAGCAACATTTGGGATTTTGAACAAGTTTGTTCTACAAACTTTTTCCAAATGCCATGAAATAAATACCACATGCTCTATATCATAAATGAGGATGAAAACCAAAAGGGAACAAGTTTTTGAATAATTTAAGTTGCCAAAAACCCCTGTTTTCTTGACAGCACCTTTTAGAAATTTGAACAAGTTTGTTCTATGAAGTAACTCAAAATGACTTGAATTTTCTACCACATAAGGAACACAGCAAATAAAGAATGTGTGCCAAAAATTATCATTTTTGGAAGCTCCCAAGTAGGTTAATAAATTCAATGTCCATTTATGTAAGAATTCAAATTTGAACAACTTTGAATTATAAAGTTCATCCAATTGAGCCAATTTTCATATATGTTGTGTATCTTAACTAATAAGAATTTTGGGCAAGAGGAATTAAACTTTAGACTTTGTTTGCTTGGTGAAAACAACATTTTTCAGAGAGCAAAGGACCTTGTTGTAATTTTTCTAGGGACCTAAATGAAATCCCAGTCATCATCTTCAACCTCTAGCTCCCTGTAGAGAAACAGCACCCCTACCCCTTTGCTTCGATGAGAAGGTATTGAGGAGGATAAAGAGGCCCCCCCATGTGGTCTGTCTCCCCATTGCCCCCCCTCTCTCCCCCCCCCACGAGATCTTCTCTCTCCCTCTAGTTCTTGCCCAACCCGAAACCCTAGCTCGGGCTCGTCGTCGATTGGCCCGAATGGGAGCTCACCGACGGCCGCCGTTGTGCCCATAAGCTCCGCCTCGTCGTGGTGGTTCTGGGTGCCAAGGGAATCGAGATGGGACGACCCGTAGTGCCCGCGCCATCCCCCTCCTTCTTCGGCTCCGGGAGGACTCCGGCGAGGGATTCCCGCCGATTAGCTCCCTCTCCGACCTCACCGACTCCTCCTACGCGTCTAGGGTAAGGAGGCGGACCCCCGCCGTGCTTTTTCCCTCTCCCTCTCTCCCTAAAACGTGGCCGCGATGTGGTCGCTGCACGGCCGGCGCGCGTCGCCGACGCCGCCGCTCTCCGGCGCCTTTCCGGGAAGCGAGGGTGGGTTCATTCGGTTCCCCGCAACGTTAGCTACGTGTAGATGCTTTTGGATTCGAGAGACGTGGCCGGTTGCGCCGGAATTTGCTCGCCGGAGTTCATCTCCCGCCGGCGTGACGTCGTGGTGACGCAGCGCTGGCGTCAGCCCGCCCTGACCGCGCGCTGCGAGTCAAACCTGCAGATGGGGCTTGGCCTTGCTTGCGTGGCTGCCTGCGTGGCCTCTGGCCCGCCAGTCAGCGGCATGGGCTAGATCCCACCGCGGTAGGTTTTGATCTGGCCGGCCCAAAAACAGATCTGGCCCATCTGTGTTTTGCTTTTCCATTTTTATTTTTACAGAAACTGGTATGATTACTTTTGGCTCTAAAAACCTACCTAAAAGATGATTTTGACCAAGCCAAAAATCACAGTGGTACCTAAACTAATTCTAAACCACCTCCAACTTGTAGATCTACATTTGGATGAATAATTTTGAAATGAAAAATGATTTGGCAACAGGTACCAGAAACACCAAAATGAGCACCATTTTTATTTCACAACTCAAAATGAAGTGAGGCCAATTGCATTGGAAAGCCCTTGAAATTTCCTAACAGATGCATTTAACCTCGTTTCCAAATTCTTTGTATTTTTGAAATGGCATGCAATTTGGTAAAACACCAGAGAGCACTTTGGTGATTTTTATAAAATAATTAAAAATGATTTTAGATGCAAACTAAACTGGATGGTCTTGTATATGTTTAGGGCTATCCAAACCTAGAAGGGTTTAATTTTTAGAGCACCCTAGAAAATTTTGTGGACAGATCTTTGTTTTGCTTGTTTCTGCCATTTTGGCATTTTAGTTAATTAATTTGTGTGATGATATTTTTGTGTTGCAATATTGTTTTCTAGCATGTATAAGTTGTGTGAACTTGCTTTCTAAGTATTACTTAGCTATTTTATCATGTTATAATGTGTGGACTTGAGTTGAGAAGAAATAGGATTTATATTATTATCATATGTTTATCTCTAGTTTATTACTTGCATATAATTTTTGATTGATTAATTTGTGTGCAAGTGATTGAATTGTTGTGTTGAGATATTAGATTCAGTACCATGTTGGTACTTATATTTTGTTAGTATCACCTCTGCTAGCTTGCATTTGATTTGGTAGAAAAGCATGAGTAGCTTAATCATTACTATGAGAATGCTATGGAAAAATTCCCTCATGTGTGGAATTTTTGACATAAGAATTTGTGGTTGTAAAACCACATATTTTTGTGTTGTATTCATAGGACCAGTAGCATTTTGATAAGGTTGTTATGAGTACTTTACCCCTAAAGTTTTCACTTGTGTGAAAACAATAGCATGAGTAGCATTACCTTGCTTATTTTTGCATCCTAGTATTTTCTACTAGTATGGTTAATGCACTAGATGCTAGTTTAGTATTTTGTTAATTTTTATAAAGTGTGACCAGAGGCCTTGTGACCTCTTAATGCTTTGTTATGCTAGTGGAACACCCACTGGTTTCATTGCATTTTTGGTGGAAACATTATTTCCCCAAACTAGATGCATTTCTTTTATATAGTTTCATAACTAATGAGTGCCTAGTATTTTTGCTTTGGGAATTTTTGTGCTAAACAAAAATGGGTATGCTTCTGTTTGTAAGTGGTTGTAATCATGTGTGGCTTGCTAGGAAAATTCCATTTTTGGAGTGTTGTTTGATTCCTCTAGTAATGCCCTTTTTATTATAACTAGTATATAGGAGTTGCCCTGCAAATTGATGCATTGTTTTATCAAATGGGATATTTTTGTTATAGCAAGTATAGATGTTTTTCACTACTGTTTTTATGACATGGACCCTCTGGTTGTATTTCAATTACTTGATTGAAATGCATCCATTGATTCTTCATGTTTGAGTAGTACTAGTTTCCTTAGCAGTTTTTGTGTTAAATTATTTTTCCTGCCAACTTGTGTTTGGTGGATATTTGTGTATCCTTGCATGAGGACATGTTTTTCATTCCCATTATGATAACATGGTTCCTTGTTTGCATTTTAGTACTTTATTTATTATGCTTGCTTGCATAGCAAATTTTTAGTAGAAACATGTCTATAAGGATTCCTCCTTTTTAGTCATTATTTCTATTGTTCTCACTATGAGAAATTGTGTGTTTTGTGATGAGTCTATTACTTTGTTACATTTGTGTAGGCTCACTGATTTGTAAAAGTAACTTTTACAAATCATGTGTTTCATTTATTCTTGATGTCAATTTAGACTTAATAGATTGGCTACCTTTTTATTTTTGTGGTGTGGTTGATAGACCCATTGCCATGATTAATATTGTGCATGTTTTATATACTTTTAGTAGTCTCACCCTTGTGAAACTAAGTATATTTTGGGTTTATTAATATCCTGGTATGAGAGTGGCACACCCACTGAATCCATGATATTAAGGTTGTGAGATATGTCCCTCCAACCTTAAGTTGTCTTATTAAATGGCATTTCTGCCAAATAGGATTGTTGGACTGTTTGCCTCAATTAATAATTGAGTGATTTTGTTATTATTAGATTTCCTTGCTGTATGTATTGTTATGTATGGTTGCTTGCCTTGATTGGTTCTGAATGTGTGTCCTTTATTCCTTTTACGGCGTTAGAAAACGAAGAGGAAGGAAGTGTCGTGAAGATCTGTTTCAAGTTCCAGTCACTCCAAAAACCAGGGACACAAGAGATACCAGGCAAGCCATCCTGATGCTTGCTGATACAATACTTATCATTATCTATCATGCATGTTTTACCTCTGAAGTTTTACAAAAACTTGATTATCAAAACTATTTTTGATGTGGAATTTGCTACTATGCTATATTATAGGTTACTATCATGCCAATAGTTAAACTTGGTAATACCAAGCCCATAAGCCACCATATGGTATTTATTACCATCAAATATACTAGTCCCTAAGTGGACACCCTAAAATTGTGATTCTACAAAACAAAGGCTTTACGGAAAAACCCGGAGAAAAGGCGGATCCTTGTTCTCCGGAGGAATGTGGAAGTGGTCATTTTTGAGAAAGTGGTGTTTTCAAAAATGACACATAACCTAGTCTTCGCCGGACAACCTTTACCGTACTGCCACCCTACCCCAACATGGGCAAGGGGCTTAACTTGAAGTTTGTTCTTATTAGTGTGTGCTATCTCAATGTGCTATAGGGGATGTGTCGAAGCTCTGGCTCCGCAAATCCCTCAGGTGACCCTATCGGGTTTCGACTAGGAGATGTCATAGGAGCTGGTGGAATCGTCGGCTTGACAGGGAGGCGATATTTACCCAGGTTCGGGGCCCTCGAAGAGGTAAAACCCTTACTCCTGCCTTCTGCTGATCTGTATTAGACGATTAGATCGATTACAGGTGCTCGAATCGAGAGTAGATCTCGAGTTTCAAGGCTTTTGTGGTCGTGCGGTAATACTTGGTCCTCTCCTTTGTGGCTCTCCTGGCTTTATATAGATAGCCAGGTCTCGAGTCCAACCCGGAGAAGATACAAACCCTAGCTTGAGTCGGTTACAATCCCTAACTTAGCCCGCAAGTTGATGCGGGTGGGCTTTTCATGGGCCTTCTAGAGTACTCCAAGGGCGCTTCCTGTCGGGCCTTGGTTAGAAGGTGTGAGAGGGGGTGTCCTTATTCGTAGGGCCCAGGATCCATGCCTTCGTCAGTAGCCCCCGAGCGTATGCTCGACTGGGATTTATTTTCAGTCGGGTAGACGGTCAGACCTTTCCTTTGATCTCATTTTAGAAGTTCAGCTCGACAGTTGTTGCCTACGAAGGGTGTGTTCCCTGTTTCACGAAAAAAAATACTCGAGTATCGAGCAGCATTGGTGCCAGTTTTGCGGCTATATTAGCAGAAGGATGTGGCGCAGTGGCTTGGCTCTCCCGAGAGATCAGGGCCAATTAATTGCGACTAGGGCAAAAACACTCCTGGCCTACACAGATTCGAGACCTCCGACTCGAACCCGATGAGGTGATCGTTACGACTGGGCCGTTGTGGACTTATCGAGTCGAACTTAACCTAAGAGGGTACCCGGCGCGTACGCTAGGATTTTTCTTCGTGTTGTTGACACGGAACTATGCCGGAGGACGCAGCTTTCGAGTGCGATTCCAGGCCCAAAAGAAAGATCTTTTTGGGTCTTACCTTCATATTCGAAGAATATGGCATCCGGATGTGCCTAGTCGGCTGTACAATCCAGGTTCTTGTGATGTGTAAATATCACGCATAAGGTGGGTTCTTTCTACCCGATTGGATTGGTATGAGTTCCGTACGAAAAAGTTTCGTGTTGGAAATGTTAGTTCCGTATGAAAGTTTTCATGTTTTGGAAAATTGTGCCTGTACGAAAGAGTTTTCGTGTATAAGGCATGTTTCTCTTGTTCGAAGAGGCTTTGATTCATGAATTTTTTCATGGAAGATTGTGTTCTATCCGAAGGAATTGATATTCGTGCGAAGATAATTTCGCGTTTGAAATTCCATTCGCAAAAATTTTCCTTTCGGAATGACGAACGCCATGACGTCAAGGCGTGCTCCTCTTCTCCCGATGGGACGTGACGAAGTGGCAGCAGAAATTGGCCCACCTTGTCAGCTTTTTGACCGGGAAACGAGACGTCGCTCCCGTTTTTTACGCGAAATGCGCAGTAAATGCGCACGATCTTTTGCTAAGATCGTGGCACGAAACAGCGTACGCCGCCGCTTCGTTTCATCCTTACGCGTGGCAGCCGTGATAGGTGCCACGTTGCGTATCGTACGGCTGAGATTGCTTTACCCCGTATATAAATAAGGGTGTTAGCGCCGCAGTGAAATTTTCCCCGCTCTCAATCTTCGTCTTCCACCTTGCGCTCGTCTTTGCCTTCCCTGCGCTCAAGCTCTTGCTGCGAACAATGGCCGGTGGAAAGAAACGCGGCGTTGGAACCTCCGCGTCTGGCGAGCCTTCTGCGCCACTCGCCTCTCGCGCCGGCGACTGGCGCACCCCCAACACCACCGCCAAGAGCATCAAGGAGATGCAACGGGAGGGTCTGCTGCCGGCGGAGGCGGAGAAGCGTGTCCGTCTGGGGAAGAGGGAAGAGGTACCAAACCCTCACTCGAACGAGCGCGTGGTCTTCGTGGACCACGTGACTCGAGGTCTTTCCTTCCCTCTTCACCCTTTCTTCATCGGGCTGCTGTGTGCATACGGCATACAGCTCCATGACCTTCCCCCGAACGCGGTGCAGCACATCTCGTGCTTCATCGCGCTGTGCGAATGCTATCTTGGCATTCGCCCGCACTGGGCGCTCTGGAAGGCGCTGTTCAAGATCCGGATCTTCCGCGAGAGATCGCGGGTGGAGTCCGAGCCCGGTGAGCCACTTCGCACGGGTGGCTTCGGGATCCAAGCGCGCCAAGAGAATGCCTACTTCAATATGCACTTCATCGATTCCGCCCAAGGCTGGCGGAAGAAGTGGTTCTACGTCGCCGACAACAACTCGAGTGGGCTTGTAGAATTTCACCCATTCGCAGTTCTGGCGAGGCGCAAATCTTGGAGCCACAAGATGTCAGCCGAAGAAGTTCAGACAGTCAAACCTCTACTCGAAAGAGTAGGGGCTCTTCGAGATCAAGCCTCGGGAGTAGTGCTCAATGGACTTCATCTGGCAAGCCTCTTCTTGAAGCGCAGGATTCAGCCTTTGCAGCAGAGGCCCTCCGCTATGTGGGAGTACCAAGGCGCAGAAGATCCCAGCCGAGTGAGCCGTGAAGAACTTTCGAATGTAGAATTCGAGAAAAAGATCGCGGCCATCACTCGACTGAAGGCCGAAGAGCAATTCCCTGATTGCTCAGTCGAGGCTTATTCTGCTTCAAACCCTCCTCCTGCTGCGGTTAGTCTTCTGTCTTTAATTTGCTTTTATTTTTAGAATTTTTGTAGTCGATAAGATCTTTATCGTCTTCTTATCCTTGTAGAGCCTAGCTGTAGCAAATTGCTACCCGCCCGTTGTTGGCGAAGATGCCTCGTGTCTTCAGTCAAGCCACCAGGACGGCGCGGTTGACACCAGCGTGGCCAACGCTTCCTCGAGTTCTGAGCATGATTCCTCAGATGATGTCGAAGACTCGAGTGGCGTCCCACCAAAACGCCGTCGGGTGAACGAAGACGAAGTTACCTCCAAGGACAAGTCTTTGGAGGCGTCACCTGGCCCAACTCCAATTTCTGCGACTCCGCTTCAATCTCTTCCTCCTCAGACTCCATTCACAAACGCCTGGAATGCGGATGACTTGGATGAAGACGACGAGGATGACGAGTAAGTTTTTTCCCATATTTTAATTCGATTGAACTCTGTTTATCAGTGCTGACGTTTCTTTGTTCTTTACTGCAGTCTGCAGGCAATCAGCCCGCGTAGATTCGCCGCGACTGTTCCTCCCGAAAAGAGGAACAAAGCGAAGGACGCGGGTGAGACTCCTACTGCGGGTACTGTCCAGAACTCTCCCAGGGCAGCGCCTGATGCTGCGACTGCGGAGCGGGATGTCCCCAGCTTCGCTGCTAGAACCTCGATCTCGAAGGAGGCGACGGACAGCTCGGCGGATCCCCTCTCCCGCGCCTCCGGACAGGTAAACTTCTATCTCTTTGGCTTTCTCAAACAAATTTTATCGGGTGCACGACAGTGCTCCCGATGGGAGTAGCCCCCGAGGCTGTAGTCGATTGTAAATAATCGGGTACAGGCTCAAAACCTCTTTCTGTTCTTCTTCTATATTTTGTCTTCTTCGGGTGCACGGCAGTGCTCCCGATGGGAGTAGCCCCCGAGGCTGTAGTCGATTGTAAATAATCGGGTACAGGCTCAAACCTCTTTTCTTCTAACTCTTTATCTTCATGCTTTCGCAGTCGCTCGTCGATTCCCTTACGGCGATCGGTCGCCGCGTCGTTCTGGCCGAAACAGATTGCGAGTCGCTTCGATCAGAAGTTAACCGACTCAAATCTGAAGGCGACCTTCTTAGAGGTAAATTTCGTTATCTTCTTGGCTTTCGTGTATCGTCCATTCTTGATTTCTGATTAATATCCCCTGTGCAGCTCGAGCCGAATTCGCAGAGTCTGAAAAGACCAAACTTTCAGAGCAGGTAACTGCTCGGGAAGCTGAACTGGCGACTACCCGGCGAGAGCTGGAAGCTTCCCGCAAGCAATCGGAGGAACTCCATACGAAGCTTGCGGAGTCGCGGAAGACCGTGAAGGACTTGCAGGAGGCCGGCAGTAAGGCTGACAACGACACTGTCGCGTTCCTTCGTCCTCTCGCCAAGCGCTTTGCGGGTAAGTATCTTGGGTTTTTGAACTTTTCATTCTGCTGATTTTTGCTAAGCATTATTTTCTCTGTCTGTAGATCTTCTGAATGTTCCTCTGGAGATTCCTGGGATTCAGCGGGTGGACGTGCTGACCGACACTCTCGCGCAGCTCAGGAGGCATTCTGAGGGAATATTTTCCCTGATTGATAATGCTTCCAAAGCGTTGGCACGAGTGCATGGCCGTCTTGTCGCCAGCGGTACTCCTGCGCCTGCGCTGAGCGAGTTGTCGAGGGTCTTCTCGGAAGGCGATCTCCTGGAGGCCTTTGCGGTTGCTCAATCAGAAGCTGGCGCAAAGACTGCGATTCAATTCGCTCTGGCGAACGGAGTCGAAGGTCTGGAGGAGGCCTATTCGTCCATGCCGGTCGACCCTTCCACGGGCAAGAAGGTACGGCTATCTCGTTTTTCTGAGCAAGCCACTGTTCTTGCTCGGAAATTATCTGAGATGTTTGCTCGGAAGAAGGGAGGGTCGACCGCTGCTAGTGGCAGTACCAACGCGGCTTCGTAGACTTTTGTTTTCCTTTTGTTTCTGCTGCTTGGATGTAATGAATTTTGGGATATATTCCCGTACCTTTGCTGGTCTTTTAATCGAAGCGCTTTGCATTTAAAATTTATCCTTGTCGTCTATACTTTGCCTCCCGATGGGAGTAGCCCCCGAGCGATTAGTCAGATGTGCGACTGGAAACAACTCGAGTAGGGCTTCTCACTTCTTTCCTTGTACTTCTTCCAGGCAATTGCGTCTGCTGCTGAATCTTCAAGTGGACGTGGTAGTCCAGCAAATCCACTTGTAGCTGCTGTGGGCACTCTCGCTGGCCTCCGTGATAAGGTTCAGGAGGGTGAGCGTAGGCTGAAAGTGCTGCGCGGGGTAGCTGACGTGGCGATATCCAAGCAGAAATTGGCGGCTGAGCGCGAGCAATTTCTGATTGACGAACTGTCTTCGATTGCAAAGGAGTTACTATGTGAGTAGTGTAGCCCCCATGCTATTTTCCTCCTCTGTGTTTCTTAGCTTACTAAGTGCGTTTGCTTCTTAGTTGTGAAACCAGATGACAGGGAAGAAAAACAGTGGGTAGAAAACCACATTCATCAAGAAGCTAACAGCACAAAGCCTCATGCGAGTAATTTCTGGTCCGATCGCAGTCGAGGGTTTGTGATGGCTATCTTGAAGTTTCGAGTCCGCCAGGCGAAAGTTCTCATGAGTTCTTTCCATGAGGTCCTGGTTGCGGTGAATGCTGCTTTTTATCCACTTGAAAGGGGCCCCGAAGACTGGAGCTATCTTCTCAGGTTATTCGGACGGGAAGGAGAGGTTCGTGCGTGCGTTCACAATCAGATGGCATGCGGCGCGGTTGTGGCTCTCTCGTTTGTCCGGATATGGCATCCTGAGATAGACTTGAACTCCGTAGCCCGGCTTCCGGATTATGCAATCGAAGATATTGCGCCGTACTATGATGCTGTTCGTCCTGCGGCCGAGAAGATTATCCGAATGACATCCGAAGAGGTAGATAGAATCTTAGCGGCTAGGAATGCTCAGCGTTTCGACTGACTTTATCGGATGTGAATATCCTGTAAGCTTGTCTGTAGTTTGTAAAAACTGTAGTAAGGTGTGCAACCTTGTACTTGATAATTATTTTCTGTGATGCTTAGTTTTAGGTGTAGCCCCCGTGTATTTTATGGGGTGTGAACCTGTAACCTTGGAAGCTGTCGAGTAAATATGATGAGATAATCATGTATTTATTGCTATGACTGAGAAGTCATGTGTTCGAGCTACAAAATTGGCTAGTATAGCCTTATTGTTGCAAAATAAATAAACCTAGGGGTAGAATTTGCGCAGTTGCGCGATATTCCATGGATTGGAATAGATGCCTCCAGTGTCTGGATTCTTCAGTCGATAGGCTCCTCCTGGGATTACTTCGTGTACGATGAAGGGTCCTTCCCAAGGTGGCTCGAGCTTGTGCCCTTCTTTTTGTTTCAACCGCAACACCAAATCGCCAACCACGAATGATCTGTGGCGTATACGGCGACTGTGATAATTGCGCAGTGATTGTTGGTAGACTGCAGATCTTGCGAGTGCAATGTCCCGAATTTCGTCGAGCGCGTCCATATCTTCTGCAAGTGCTTTGTTGGATGTTTCTTCACTGTAGGCTACAACTCGTGGGGCGCTGAATCGAACCTCTTCGGGGAGGACGGCTTCTGCCCCATATACCATGAAAAATGGTGTGTATTGCGTTGATCGATTGGGGGTTGTGCGGAGGCTCCAAAGTACGGAGGGCAACTCCTCTGCCCAATGACCTGCAGCGGGATGCAGCCGATCGAGCAATCTCTTTTTGATCCCAGCTGAAACTAAGCCGTTGGATCTTTCAACTTGACCGTTTGTTTGCGGATGGGCGACCGAAGCAAACTTCAGATTAATTCCTTTCTCTTCGCAGAACTGTTGAGTTTCCTTTGCAGTGAAGTTCGTACCATTGTCTGTAATGATGTCATGTGGCACCCCGAATCTGCATATTATGGAATCGAGGAACTTAATTGCGCATTGGGCGCTACCCGAGGTCACTGGCATAGCCTCGATCCATTTGGTAAATTTGTCGACCGCGACCAGCAAATGTGTGTACCCTCCTGGAGTAGATTTGCGCAGTGGGCCAACCATGTCAAGCCCCCATTGGGCAAAGGGCCAGGCGATGGGTATCATGTGCAACTCTGTAGCGGGCGCGTGCGGCTTGGGTGAAAATCGCTGGCAAGCGCCACATCTGTCGACCAGGTTTTTTGCATCGTTGGCTGCCGTTAGCCAGTAGAACCCTGCTCGAAAGGCTTTGCCCAGTATTGCTCTCCAGCTAGCATGATGTCCGCAGTCACCCTGGTGTATATCCCGGAGTAGCTCTTTGCCGTCTTCGGGTGCGATGCACCGCTGAAGGATTCCCGAGATGCTTTGCTTGTACAATTCTCCGTTGATTACCCGAAAGGATTTGCTACGCCTGATTAACTGTCGAGCCTCGCGCGGATCGGCTGGGAGCTGTTTATGGAGCAGGTAGTCGAGATATTTCTGCGTCCAGACTGGCTCGACCAGAAAAACCTGTCGTGATATATTATGAGTAAGCTCGATAAGCGCGACCTGCGGGCTGACCTCCGTTTCTGGCGCTGCCGGTGTTTCTGCAGCTTTCTTCAATTTGACCGATCGCTTGACCATCCGTTCGAAGTATATTCCTGGCGGTATGGGTGTATTCGTGGAACCCATGTTTGCCAGTCTATCCGCCTCTTCGTTGCTAGATCTTGCGATATGTTTCAACTCGCATCCTTTGAAGCTTCCTTCGAGTATATTGTACATGTCGCGGTACGCGATCATGTTTTCAGCAACGGCGTCGCATTCTTTCATTGTTTGTTGCACTATGAGGTTGGAATCGCCATAAATCATCAACCGGGTAGCTCCACAAGCAATCGCCATCTTCATTCCGTGCAACAGTGCTTCATATTCCGCGTCGTTGTTCGATGCTGGGTCGTCAGGTGGAAAGTCTAGTCGCAGGACATATTGCAGTTTGTCTCCACGAGGCGAGATAAGAACGATTCCAGCTCCTGCCCCTTCGTTTCTTTTGGACCCGTCAAAATACATGATCCAATTGCTTGTGTACTCGGGTGGTCCGGGCGTTTGTAGCTCTGTCCATTCGCTGATGAATTCCACGAGAACCTGAGATTTGACTGCATTGCGTCCTGCGTAGGTGATATCCCAGGCACCCAACTCGATGCTCCACTTCGCTATTCTTCCGGATGCCATAGGGTTGTTCATGATTGTCCCGAGTGACGCATCGTTAACCACTGTAATGGCGTGTTCCTGGAAGTAGTGTTTGAGTTTTCGGGCTGTGAGGACAACTCCATACGCAAGCTTCTGGTAATGAGGATATCGCTGCTTGCACGGCGAGAGCACTTCGCTGATGTAATATATTGGGCGCTGGACTCCGTATGCCTTGCCATCTTCAGGTCGTTCGACTACGATTGCAGTGCTGATGACCTGGTTTGTAGCGGCTAAATAGAGAAAAAGTGGCTCCCTTTCTTGTGGTGTTGCGAGGATGCGCCTGCTTTGCAACGACCGCTTCAAGTCTGCGAATGCTTGCTTAGCTTCGGGGGTCCACTCGAATTTGTCCGTCTTCTTCAGTAGTTTGTAGAATGGCAACGCTTGCTCTCCCAATCGCGCGATGAACCTGCTTAGGGCGGCCAATCGCCCTGCAAGCTGCTGGACTCCGCGTAGGTTGGTGGGCTCCTTCATGGTGAGGATGGCTTGTATTTTCTCCGGATTGGCTTCAATGCCTCTGGCGGATACCAGGTATCCTAGGAGTTTTCCTGCGGGGACGCCGAAAACGCATTTTGTTGGATTGAGCTTGATCCGATATGCATTAAGGGCGTCGAATGTTTCTTTAATATCTTCGAGGAGTGTGTCCTCTACTCGAGTTTTGATGACGATGTCGTCGACATATACTTGTACGTTCTTGCCGATGAGATTGGCAAGGCATCTCTGCATGCAACGTTGATATGTTGCGCCTGCGTTCTTCAGCCCGAAGGGCATTGTCGTATAGCAGTATACACCGTGTGGTGTGATGAATGCCGTCTTCTCTTCGTCTTCCTTTTTCATTCGGATCTGGTTGTATACCGAGTAGGCGTCCAGGAAAGAGAGACGTTGGCAACCTGCTGTGGAGTCCACGATCTGGTCGATTCGTGGTAGAGGAAAGTTGTCCTTGGGGCAGTGTTTGTTCAGTGATGTGTAATCGATGCACACCCGAAGGATATCCGTGTTCTTCTTGGGGACCAGCACCGGATTTGCTAACCAGGTGGATATTTTGATCTCCCTAATGAAATTTGCGGCTAGCAGCCTATTTACTTCTTCTCCTAGCGCCTTTTGCTTGGGTTCTGAAAATCGTCGAGTCGTCTGTTTGATGGGCTTCGCGTTAGGAAAGACTTCGAGTGAGTGCTCGGCAAACTCCCTGGGTATACCTGGCATATCTGAGGGTTGCCAGGCGAAAATTTCCCAGTACTCACGGAGGAGTTTGACGAGCGCGCTTTCCTATGCTGGCGAGAGGGTTGTGGAAACCATCGCGGTTTTGGCGGAATCCGTCGGGTGCACTTGATGCTTGCGAGTGTCGCTGTTGGCGCTGAATTCCAGTTCAGGCGCGTTTTTCTTTGTGAGTGGCATGACGGAGTGATCCGTGGTTTTTGCCAGCTCTTGTAGTTCTTCTTGCATCCCGAAAGATTTCGCGATCTCATTAAATTCTATGTCGCACTTGTCTGATTTCTGGAAGTCTCCGTCAATGGTGATCACACCGTATTCGCCGGGTAACTTGAGCTTCAAGTATGCGTAATGTGGTACGGCCATGAATCTGGCGAACGCCGTTCGACCAAGAATGGCGTGGTACTGCGAGGGCCAGTCGACGACTTCGAAGTCCAGAAATTCCCTTCTGTAGTTGCGTGGGGAGCCCAGCACAACTTCGAGGTTGATTGTTCCGAGTGGACGTACTGCCTTGCCCGGAACTATCCCGTGGAAGGATGTTTCTGATTCCGTTAGGCCGTCCAGGTTTTTGTTCATTCGACGGAGTGTATCCGCGTAGATGATGTTGATGCCGCTGCCGCCGTCCATGAATACGCGGGCCAGGTCATAATTGCCAATTTGAGCTTGAATGACAAGGGCGGCGTGTCCTGGTCGATAGACTCGTGGCGGGTGGTCTTCCTTCGAGAACGTGATTGGCTGTTCGGCCATCTTCAGGTACTCGGGCTTCGTTGGTGGCGTCTGCACTGCCATGCATATTTGTCTCGAGTTAGTTTTTTGAGCTCTGCGAGAGGGGCATACCTTCTGTATCATCCCGAGGAGTTGTCCGTGCGGAGTCGGGTATGTATTTGCTCCCGTGTTTTGCTGTTGCGGTGCTGGCAATGCAGCAAGTGCCATGTTTGGGTTGGCTGGTAGGGGTGGTGGTGGCGGTAGCTGGAATTGTTGTCCGCCTCCTGGTAGCGGTGGATAGTTTTGGGTGGAAGCGAATCTTTTCTTGGCTAGCGCGTCCGAGATTCCGATGAACTTTCGGCAATCCTTGAGAAGGTGTGTTGCCTTAGTCTTGCCCGTGCGCTTGTCTGTGAACAGATGTAGCGAGCAGTATCCATCGAGGTCTTCCTCGGGTGATTTTTCTTCTTCCTTTGGCCTCCATTCGCGACTTCCACGACGACCGGAGTCGCGACTTCGCGTGAACTCTGCCGCCACTAGTTCTTCTCTATCGTCGTGGTCGTAGTATTTTCTTCTTTTTCTTCGCCCATGACGGTCTTCGTCATGTGTGGGCGATGATGTTCTTTCGTTGCGTACCGCGTCTTCTCCGTTGGCCCATTTTTCGGCTATAACCATGAGCTCCCCTATGGTTTTGGGCGCAGCTCTGCCGAGTTCTTCTCGAAACGCGGTTCTTCTTGCTCCTTTGGCGAAGGCCTCAATCGCCACTTCTTCAGAGATTGTCCCTGCGGTGTTCCTGAGTGTGTTCCACCGTTGGATGTATTCTCGGGTGGATTCGCCACTTTTCTGTTTGCAAGCCCGTAGTTCTTCGATTGTAGCTGGCCTTTTATAGGTCGACTGGAAGTTTTTGCAGAAATCGCGATGCAGGTCGTCCCATGATGCATAGCAAGATCGTGGTCTTCTTTCCAGCCAGCTGCGGGCCGCTCCGGCCAGGTGCAAATTGAGGTATTGCATGGCCGTGTTCTTGTTACCACGTTGGCATTTTACTGCCGTGAGGTAGTCGCTTAACCACTGGGAGGGCTCAAGTGAGCCATCGTATTTTGTCACCTCCGAGCTGAGCTTGAATCTCTTGGGTAGAGGCGCTTCGCGAATACTGCGAGCAAAGCAAAGTGCTCCGCAGGTTTCGTCGTCCGAAGACCCGGATGATGAGCGTTCGCGATACCGTGAAGCCCTCGCTTTATCCACTTTCTTCTGGGCGAGATCGGATCGCGCGTCGTACCCGGACCGGTCGCGGTCGCTATCTTTTCTTGGTTCTTTGCTTCTTTTTCTCGAGCGGCTGCTGTGATGCCGCGAATCTTTGTCTCTCGGGCTGTCTTCGCTGCTGCTTCGGCTGTCCCCGCGGCGTCGGGCTTCTTTTCCTCGGCCACGACGTGGCGATTTATCCTTTCTTGGAGAGGAGCTCCTATGCCTGCGGGGCGCGTCTTTGTCTTTGTCCTTCTCTTGTCGCGCCTTCTCCAGTTGTTCCTTGCGATCGTGGGAGGCGAGCCTCGCGGCAGCCAGCCCTAGACCTTTGCGGATGTGCTTGTATTGTTCCACCCGAGGATCGCTGTCCGTTGGTTGGTTCATCTGCATGTAGGTGGCCGCGGCTAGAATTGCGGCGGCTGGAGTTTGCGGGTAGACGTTCCCGTCGTCGTCAACCCTCATGAAAGAAGATGTGGTAGACCTGTGGGTCCCAGCCATGGATTCGTGGTCCCTTGTTGATGCTGCGGGTCCTTTTCCCACGGGTCGGGTACCGACCGAAGGGGCAAGGGACAGCTCGGCTCGACGTAGGCTTGACTCATCCGCCGCTCTCCTGCGACGGGCTAGATCTGCTCGGGCGTCCTTGATGTTTGAGGCCGCTCTCACTAGGTGATAGTGGTAGGCGGTTAGGTCTTCCTGCGTAGCACCTGCTGCGGGTGGCTGACTCTTTCGCATGGATTCCTTTGCTCTTTTCCAGGCTTCCCGCGAGACGCCGATTAGATCGCGCTCGGTTGCGCTATATTCAGTTTCCGAGGGCTGTTCCGATCCTGCCATGCAGACTTGGGCCAGTTGTGGCCCGTGCGTCCTAGGCGTAGATCGGGAGGTTCTTCGCACCCGAGAGAGTTCCTCTGTCGAAAGTGCGTGGTAGTCGATCGTGTTGAAGCGGATGGACTCGCCGCTTTTCTCCATAAGGAAGCGCGAGTTGACGGCTCCAGATTCGGGTTCAGATTCATCCGAGAAGTGGAGGATCCCGTCTCGGTTTGCCATGAAGTTAAAGCTTCCGAACGTCAAGGTGACGCTCTTCTCCAGATCCTCGAATACCGGGCGTGATTCCGGCGAGTGAGGCGTGACTATGACGGATCCGATCCGTACAGGATTGTTCGGAGCCGTAGTCGATGGTTTCCAACGGGAGTTGGATGTCGATGAAGCCGAAGATGCCGGTGATCCAGCGCCCGCGCTCCCCACGGTCGGCGCCAATTGTCGAAGCTCTGGCTCCGCAAATCCCTCAGGTGACCCTATCGGGTTTCGACTAGGAGATGTCATAGGCGCTGGTGGAATCGTCGGCTTGACAGGGAGGCGATATTTACCCAGGTTCGGGGCCCTCGAAGAGGTAAAACCCTTACTCCTGCCTTCTGCTGATCTGTATTAGACGATTAGATCGATTACAGGTGCTCGAATCGAGAGTAGATCTCGAGTTTCAAGGCTTTTGTGGTCGTGCGGTAATACTTGGTCCTCTCCTTTGTGGCTCTCCTGGCTTTATATAGATAGCCAGGTCTCGAGTCCAACCCGGAGAAGATACAAACCCTAGCTTGAGTCGGTTACAATCCCTAACTTAGCCCGCAAGTTGATGCGGGTGGGCTTTTCATGGGCCTTCTAGAGTACTCCAAGGGCGCTTCCTGTCGGGCCTTGGTTAGAAGGTGTGAGAGGGGGTGTCCTTATTCGTAGGGCCCAGGATCCATGCCTTCGTCAGGATGCGATCCTCTGAACCGAATGTCGTGGAGACATATAAAGTGTGGGATTAATTTTCCCTCCGGATGCATCAGATGAGGCATCCTGGCTTGGCGGGGATTAGCTCGGTGCCGGGGATGTGGCAAAACTCAACTGAGAGATAGGCATATTCTAGCTTGAACATAGTGGATGGTTATGATCAGATACCTGATGTTTACATACTGTTGTTACAGTCCGTGATTGTTCACGGGAGGTGTACTGGATCTGGTGGATGTGTACACCTCTGCAGAGTACAACTTTTTCGAAGAAGCCGCGTCCTCGGATATGGACAGTTGAATGGCCATGTAGCTAGCATTGTGTCAATGTTTTCAAAAAGAGTTTTTGAAAGGGAAATTTTGGAAAGGAAGTGTTGAACTTGTGAAATTCGGAAAGGAAGGAACTTTGTATCTGCGAGATACTGATGATGGAAAGCCAGGTGTTGTTATACAAAACAAAATGTTTTGAAAAGAAAACCTTTTCTACTCTAAGCAAGAATTCTGGAAACAGATTCCAAGAAGTTTTGCAAAGAGAAAATATTCTTTAACAAAACTTTACAAAACCTCTTGTACATGTGATATCTACAAGAAAAATAAAACTATATATTATTTTTCTTCTGAAGTATCTTCTTCAACGAAGATATAGATTAACCTGACTGCAACTGTGGTGTCATCATATATGAACACCATTGGTAGTGAACCCTATTTATAGCCTACCTATTCCACCATATAAGCATATTTGCATGTTGGTAAGTGACATGATGGATGTCTTGCTGAGTACATTCAAATGTACTCATTATGGTTTCGCCCCTGGTATCTACTTATCAGATTTGGAGAAGGAGCCTCCAAAGGATATCTATGAAGAGAAGTACGGAGTTGACGGCTTTGCGAACTAGGATCGTCTCCGGGTCAGCAGCCTGTAGGTTAAGGCGTGACTTGGGCTCAACTACGTTGTGTTTTATTTGCCTTCCGCTGTGTTTGATAAGTTGCCTGCCCTTTGTGGCAGTTGCGTTAAACTTGATCATGTGATCTTTTATGTAATACCTTTATGTATTCGTGTAATGGATGATGTATTTCTGTGTGCCAACTGTGTATGTTGTTCACGACTGATCTTTCTGGGATCGTGAATGTATGCATACGTAGGGTTTCAGACTGCCGGTCTGGGGTCCTTACAATTGGACCACATCGTTCTGTAACCGTGGTAGATCTTCTGGACTGATTACCTTCTGAGAGATTGCATTAAGGAATGCACACAGCTTCACAATGGCTACTCGAACATTTTCCTGTAGGAGGCCCCTCAAAGCAATCGGAAGCAATTGCGTCATAATCACGTGGCAGTCGTGAGACTTCAGGTTTTGGAACTTTTTGTCCGCCATGTTTATTATTCTCTTTATATTCGACGAGAAGCCAGACGGGACCTTCATACTGCTCAGGCATTCAAAAAAAATGACCTTCTCTTCTTTCGTAAGAGCGTAGCTGGCACGACCTTGAAACCATTCCGGATGCCGGTCATCTGGGTCTTTCAAAAGTTGCTGATCCCGCCGTGCTTCCTTTGTATCCTTTGTCTTCCCATACATGCCCAAGAAGCTTAGCAGGTTCACGCAAACATTCTTCGTAACATGCATCACGTCGATTGCAGAGCGGACATCTAGGACTTTCCAATACTGTAGCTCCCAAAATATCGATTTCTTTTTCCACATGGGTACGTGCCCGTCAACTCCCTGCGGAACTGATTGTCCGCCAGGTCGACCCTTTCCAAAGATGACATTCAAATCCTTGACCATATCAAATATCTCAGCTCCAGTACGTTCCGCAGGCTTCGGCCGGTGATCTGCCTTGCCATTGAAATGCTTGCCTTTCTTTCTTACGTTATGATTTCGGGGAAGAAATCGACGATGACCCAGGTACACGATCTTCCTACAATTATCCAAAAATACACTTTCAGTCTCATGTAAGCAGTGCGTGCATGCTTTGTATCCCTTATTTGACTGTCCCGAAAGGTTACTGAGAGCAGGCCAATCGTTGATGGTTACAAAAAGCAACGCTCGTAGGTTAAATTCCTCTTCTTTGTGCTCATCCCACACAGGTACACCAGGTCGGCCCCACAATTGTAAAAGTTCATCAACTAATGGCCTTAGGTACACATCGATGTCGTTGCCGGGTTGCTTCGGACCTTGGATGAGCACTGGCATCATAATGAACTTCCGCTTCATGCACAACCAAGGAGGAAGGTTGTAGATGCATAGAGTCACGGGCCAGGTGCTATGGCTGGAGCTCTGCTCGCCAAAAGGATTCATGCCATCAGTACTTAGACCAAATCTTATGTTCCTTGCGTCAGCTGCAAAATCTTTGAACTCTCTGTCGATCTTTCTCCATTGCGTTCCATCAGCGGGGTGTCTCAACTCCCCGTCGGACTTACGGTCCTCTTTGTGCCATCGCAACAACTTGGCATGCTCTTTGTTCATGAACAGGCGTTTCAGCCGAGGTATTATAGGAGCATACCACATCACCTTGGCGGGAACCCTCTTCCTGGGTTTCTCGCCCTGAACATCGTCACCAGGGTCATCGCCTCTGATCTTATAACGCAATGCAGTGCATACAGGGCATTCATTCAAATCCTCGTATGCACCGCGGTAGAGGACGCAGTCGTTAATGCATGCATGTATCTTCAGAATCTCTAAACCTAGAGGGCACACAACCTTCTTTGCTTCGTACGTACTGGCGGGCAACTCGTTATTCTTCGGAAACATATTCTTCAACATTTTCAGCAAATTTTCAAATGATGAGTCAGCTACACCTTCCCGTGCCTTCCATTTCAGCAAATCCAGTGTGCAGCCCAGCTTTTTCAGACTATTGTCGCATCCTGGGTACAACGACTTCGTGTGATCCTCTAACATGCGATCCAAATTCTCCCTCTCCTTGTCAGTTTCGCAGCGTCTCCGTGCATCAGCAATGGTCCGACCAAGATCATCAGCGGGCTCATCATGTGCCTCTTCTTCACCTTCACCAAACCCTTCCCCACCTTCAGCATCATCCTCCATGAAGGTATCACCGAAAGCGTCATGATAGTTGAAATCGATATCATCCTCTTCTTCATCTTCTTCCATTCTAACCCCTCTTTCTCCATGCTTGGTCCAACAATTATAGCTTGGCATGAAACCGTGCCGAAGCAGGTGCATGTGAACGACTCTTGAGGAGGAGTGACCCTTCTCATTCTTACATTCAGCACATGGACAGATAATAAAACCTCGCTGCTTGTTCGCATTTGCCACTACGAGGAAATCTTTCAAACCCGTAGTGAACTCGCCGGAGAGTCGGTTACCGTACATCCATTGCCGATTCATCTGCATTATTATTATATAAAGTATATAATTAAGCATCATGCATTTGTTAAACTAACTAGCTGGAAATAATACAAATCATGAAAGGGTTCAAGTTGCTAACCGCGACCGCGGAGGTAAAATAAATGAAAACGCTCAAGTGCGGCTCGGACACTTAATATCATGTGTGTTTCATGCTATCGGGCATTTCATCGAACACCTAGTGTGCATAGTAGGAACCAAAAGCATACCCACCACCCCTTGTGAATGTTGTGAGCAGAAGTGACACCAAATGTGGCTAAGTGCAGCGAGCTGAGTTCTATATATAGGGATGGGCCTTTAGTCACGGTTCACCTGGACAACCGCGGCTAAAGGCCGTGGGGCCAGACCGATGACCTATTAGCCCCGGTTGGTCTGGACAACCGGGACTAAAGCCCCTCCCCTCCGACAGCTGTGGACCGAGCGCGCTGGGCCCAGACTATTGGTCGCGGGTCTCGTCCCGAACCGCGACTAAAGACCCCTATGGTCGCGGGCCGATTATTTTGGGGACTAATGGGGGCGTACTGAAGGCCTATTTTCTACCAGTGCATGTCTCTAGAGAGCTGGATGACCTGGGTCTCCGTTTCTCTGCGGATGAGGTCAAGTCCGCTATTGAGGATATGTCAACAGACAAAGCTCGAGGGCCGGACGGTTTCACTACAATTTTCTTTACCTCATGCTGGGACATCATATTTTCTGACCTAATGCGCGTCATCGACTCTTTTTTGGAACTCTCAGCTAACAATTTCCACGTCATCAACTCGGCCAACATCGCTCTTCTTCCGAAGAAAATAGGGGGCCGAGACGCTATGGATCGTTGTCTCAGCCCCAAGATGAACGATCTCGTCTCCCATGACCAGCGTGGCTTTCATCAAGACTAGGAGCATCCATGACAACTTTATGTACGTCCGGAATACATCGAGGTGTCTCCACCAAGATCATTCGCCAATGCTTCTTCTCAAGCTCGGCATTTCTAAGGCCTTCGACTCCATGCGCCGGGACTACCTCTTGGATGTCATGCATTGCGGGGCTTCCCTCCTAGATGGCGGGCCTGGGTATCCATCCCTTTCTCTGTTGCCATATTGTGTGTTGTGCTGAATGGCATCCCCGGGCTCGACATCATTCATGGGCGGGGACTCGGGCAGGGTGACCCTTTGTCCCTACTTCTTTTGGCATCGATCCTCGGAACAGAACTCTAGAGCTGACCACTGACGTGGGCCTTATACAACCACTCCCGGACTGGCTGGCAAGTTTGCGCCTATCTCTGTATACCAGTGACGCGACGGTAGTTTTGTCCCCTCTGCAAACGACATCTCCAACCTCGCCTCCACGCTGCAAAGCTTCGGCGTGTCACAAACATCACGAAAAGCTGCAACCGTACACCAAAGTATTCTGCTACACTAGCCTTGTGCCTACATCTGTGACATATGGTAAATCGACGAACACTACACAAAAAGACACATGGACCAATGGACAATCTCCAAGCCAAGGCGTTGGAGTATATAATATCGACCTCCCGTGCCGTCCCCCGCCACATGGCCACCGTCTCGCTCCGTCTGCAACTCCAGCACCGCCTCACTCTTATCTCTCGCCTCCTTCTGCCACTCCAGCGCCGCCACCATGGACCCCCTCGCCACCAACGGCTTCCCTCGCCGCTCCCTCCTACAGGCCTAGGCGTTTTTCAACACCTGGTACCCGTGCCCCCACCGACATGCACGCCGGGAACGGATTCACCCTTGGTCGTGATGGTGTGCCAATCCCCGACGCGCCGCGGTCAGCGAAACATTTTGGGGGCACGGAGGTCATCGCCCACTACTACGACGTTCTCATGCCGGAGCAGTGCGAGGAGCCATAGTGAGATCCGGATAACCCCGCCTCCACGGCGCGGTACGAGGCCGCCTTCCGCAACCTCCATACGCAGCGGATGAACCGCTGGGAACGGCCTTGGCCCGGCGCCCCCCCCCCCCCCAACGAGTACAACCGTCATGGACGCACGGCGTTCTGGTCGCAGCCGGGGAGCACCCTGCCGTATGTGATGGCGCACATTAACGCCGGCGACCAACCCCGTCTGTCGTGGCCGGTGCCCAGTCTCTGTGAGCCGAGGCGCACCGTGACAATGTCTTCCTCCTCCCGCTCCTGCTCCTCCTACTCGTCCGCGGGCGGCCCCTCGCTCCGCTCCACGCCGCCGCATTTGCGCATCCCCAAGCCGGAGCCGCGCTACTCGACACGCCGCTCCGGCAGCCTCTACATCGGCAACGGCGCCCACTCCGCCCCGCACGGCTCCGCTCCACCGCCGCCGCAAAGAAGCCCAAGCTGGAGGTGAAGATGGAGGCGCCCTCCTCCACCTTGCTCGCCGAGATGATGGCCCTCCATCGCTCCCTGGCAACGTTGGACGACCTGGAGGGCCTCGCGGCGGCCTTCAATGAATCGTACAACACGCCGGTGTCGTTGCCGAAGCGCGATGCGCGCGTGGTCTTTCGTCGACCACGCGCAGACGACCGACGCGCCCATCATCGACCTAGACAGCGACGACGGCTTCTCCTCGGCCGCCAACGACGACGAGGCGGGGTCGAGCAACCGTCCGCCCTCTCCAGGCGAGGATGGCAGCGACGACGGCAGCGACGACGCGTACGGCGTCAAGGAGGAGGATTTCGACATGTTCTACAAGTGAACACGTCAAACTTTGTTTAAATTTAATTTTTTGTTTAAATTTTGTTCAAATCGTGTAAAATATCCTAAAAAAATTGAATGAAATTTAAGTTTTGTTTTTTTGGGTTTCTGTTTGGGGCTGCGAGTGGGGAGCGGCGCCCCCAAACGGCGGCTTCCTGTCCGGACAACCCCAAATGAGTCGTTTAAGCGACGCTCCGGACGCCAATCGGGGGCGCCAAGTGGAGATGCTCTTACGTCCACCCTGTTCCTGGGCGAGCGGGCTAATCTAACATGTCAAACCACTACACCATAGTAGCGTACACCAAACTATTATGCTATATATTGGGCGTGCCTACATCCGTGGTATATGGCACATCCACGCACACAACACAAAAATATACATGGACCAATGGACAATCTCCACGCCGCCCCAAATCCCTCCAAAAGGTAAAATGGAGGTCCGCATAGAAAAAACGGCTCAAACGACAGCCGAACAGGATGTTTGACAACTAAACGTTAGGAACAAGTGCGTTTTATGTTTCATAACACCGAATGAAATTGCTAGTTCTGTTTCGTTAATTAAAAATGCTGATTTCCAGCGCACGATAAATATATTGACGTAATAGAGAATCAGGAAAAGGAGGACAATACTAACCTGCTATTGCACAATGCAACATACCTTAGTGACGAACTTGGGGAGGAGGAGCAATCTGACTCCATGGGTAATGCGGGTTATGAAGGGAATATGCCCGAGAGGCAATAATAAAACGGTTATTATCTTATTCCTTGTTTATGATGAATGTTTATTTCTCATGCTAGAATTGTATTAACCGGAAACGTTGATACATGTGTGCTTAATAAACAAACAATGGTTCCTAGTAAAGCCTCTCTTTTAACTAGCTCGTTGATTAATAGATGATCAAGGTTTCCTGATCATGAACATCGGATGTTATTAATAACGGGGTCATGTCATTAGAAGAATGATGTGATGAACATATACCCAAAGAGAATATAGCAATGCGATCAAGTCATTTAGTTTACATTGTTATATCAAACACACGAAGTAACTTATTCCTTATACCATGAGATCATGTCAATCACTGATACCGGAAGAGTGCTTTGATGGCATCAAACGTCACACCGTAACAGGGTGACTATAAAGGTGTCATTGAGTATTCGGAAAGTATTAGTTGAGGATCATGGATCAAGAGTGGGATTTGTCCATCCAAATGACGGAGAGATATACTCTGGGCCCTCTCGGTGATATCACATCGAAACCGCTTGCAAGCACGTGATATGATCACAAGGATGTTATATCACGGGAACGAGAAAAGAGTACTTGTCGGTAACGAGATTGAACAAGGTATGGTTGATACCAATGATCGAATCTCGGACAAGTAAAATATCGCGAGACAAAGGGAATAGTTCACGGCGTTGTTGGTTCACACGATCACGAGAGTCATCGTTGAATATATAGGAGTCATCACGGATCTCCAGATCCCGCTGTTGATTATTGATCGGAGAGGAGTCTCGATCATGTCTATCTTATTCGCGAACCGTAGGGTGACACACTTAAGGTTCGATGACGCATTTGAGAGGATACGGAATATCGAAGAATATTTTGGACAGCACCAAAATTGTTTCGGGGAAAATTGAAATAGTTCAAGGGGTTTTTCGTCGAATGGTTGTTAATAGAATTAACAAATGATTCGAGGTGCTATATGCAAAAGTTTGTTAATAGAATTAACAAATGCTGAAATAAAGAAATAAAAAGGTTTTATTTATTTATTAAAAGAAAACCTTTGGATTTTCCAAGTGGGAAATTATGGGAGCATGAGTGGGTGTGAGTGGAGCTTCCACTCACATGAAGAGGGAAGAGGTGGGGGCACCCCCATGGGCTGGCCGCACCCCCCTTGGGCTGCCTCCCCCCTCTCCTATAAAAGGAGGATGAGAGCTCTCCCTCCTCCACACACTTGGCCACTTCCCTTTCCCTCCACCCGCTGCTCCATTTCATGGTCTCCGGCTTGGCGAAGCCCTGACCGTGGGATTCTTCACCACCACCACGTCGTCGTGCTGCTGGAGTTCCGAGGGATCCTCTACTTCCGCGCCCCGCTGGAACGAGGGAACGGAGGTCGTCATCAACCGTACGTGTGACCGATCACGGATGCACCGCCGGATTGCGGTGCCATCTTCTCGCTATCGGGATCGGTGTGAGTACGACTACGCCAACAACGAGATTTGATCTCGTACCACTTTGAGTCTTCGAGGGTATGTGTTCTCCTTAACCCTCTTCTTGCCCGTTGCAATTCGTCTCCTAGATTAGATCTTGGCCTTTCGGGTGTCTCTCGTGTAGGAAAATTTTTGTTTTCTATGCTACGTTCCCCTTCAGTGGTATCAGAGCCGGATCTATGCGTAGATGTTTTGTACGGGTAGAACACATAGGTGTATGTGGGCGTTGATGATCATGTTATTACCTCCTTGATTATTTTGTGATCTTAGTGGCATAGTGGGATGAAGCGGCCCGGACTAACCTTACATGTCCACGTACATGAGACTTGTTCCACAACTGACATGCAACTTGTATTGCATAAGTGGCTTGCGGGTGTCTGTTTCTCCTACTATAGTTAAGATCTAATCTATGAAGGGTTGTTAAAAATGTGTTTATCAACGTTGTGGTTGATGTTCGTAGGTATGAACGGTTCTATCCTCGAAAGCCCTAAGCCACGTAAAATATGCAAAAATAAATTAGAAGCGTCTAACTAGTTTTTGCTGGGCATGTGAATTGATATGGTCAATATTACAAATTTGATTATGAGATGATCTATTTTGTAAATTATTGATGTACCGGAAGGTATCCATATGGTTGTCTTCTTATTGATGGACAATCAAGTTTGGGGTACCGTGGTACTTGGTACCACGCCGGTGGAATGATTGAGATCATACCATAATGCACATGATGGAGATCAAGTGCAAGAAGGACCATATCATATCACGTTATCCTTTCATGTGATGTTTGTGATGTTAATCCTTTTATGCATCTTGTTTTGCTTAGATAGCGACGATAGCATTATAAGATGATCCCTCTCACTTAATATCAAGATAATAATGTGTTCTTCCTTAAGTATGCACCGTTAAGAAAGTTCGTCGTTTCGAGACACCACGTGATGATCGGGTGTGATAGACTCAACGTTCGCATACAACGGGTGTTTTCAAGCCTAGCATGTACAGACATGGCCTTGAAACACACGCAATACTACGGTTCTACTTGGCGAGCCTAGCATGTACAGACATGGCCTCGGAACACGTAACCGAAAGGTAAAGCATGAGTCATATGGATGATATGATGAACATGTCAATGTTCGCCTTTGAAGCTACATCATCTCACGTGATGATCGGTTTTGGTGTAGTGAATTTGGTTCGTGTAATCACTAAAGACGACTAAGAGGGATGTTGTTTTTGAGTGGGAGTTCATGGTTTAATTTTTGAATTAACTTGAAGTTATTTATCATGAACAACAAATCAAAGTGAATTTGCACAAATTGTAGTATTCATTGGCATCTATAATTACCTTACACTTAGATTGTTATTTGAGATATAACTGTTATGATCTGGTAAATACCATTTAAGATTGGTACCGTATTAGTGAAATTTAAAATTGAGTCCTATTGTAGATTTTTGGTATTTCCTACCTAGCTCCATATGGTTAATTATTGA
The DNA here is from genome assembly GCA_028641055.1 of Alopecurus myosuroides. NCBI lineage: Eukaryota > Viridiplantae > Streptophyta > Magnoliopsida > Poales > Poaceae > Alopecurus > Alopecurus myosuroides. Next base: position 249,722,195 of record CM054062.1, read on the forward strand.
TTGATCTAGAGAGCAACCAATTCCTACTTAGAATCCAAAGTCATGGTTGCTTCCATATTACTTTATCTTCAAAAGAATGTTTTGTTGATCAAAGTGATTTAGGAACCGAAAAGAATTGTTTTCAGAAACAATCAAGTGAAAGATATATTGATATCTAGAAACTTATTTGTGGCAACATGGCTGAGTATAATTTAGCGTGACAATGTTTGCTTATATTTTCTGAATATATGCAAATTTAGCGTGACAATGTTTGCTTATATTATCTGAATATATGCAATGATTGAAGACGCTAGGCGTTTGAATATTCCAAGAAGTTGGGCGCTAAAAATTATCCTCTAAATCCTTTCCTTTGAGCTATAGTAGCTTAACCATAAAATTGTTATGATGGGATGGATTAAAAGTATGTGTAAAGTTGTTTACCTTACTTGGAAATTGCTAAGAGTGGAATCTAGAAGAATGCTATTAATATGGTGATATTAGTAGAACAATCAAACTCAAAGTATGACTCAATGGGTGATAGTATATGACTAACACGCCAAAAAAAATGAGCTAGTAAGACTAGCATTGTTTGATGTTGAATGATTCTTCTATAAAGGAAAGGGAATATTGAAAATAGAATTACAAATAGATATATGGCAGAAAAGAAGATAACTGGAAAAGTCCAGCTCAAGAGTATATACTTGATATACAAGATATAGATGTATTACTAGTTAACAAAGTATTTTTGGTATTTTGATACCACATTGGTTGGTATGAGTTGTCATACAAAGCAACGCAATGAAAGAAATACAAGGGCCTAAAAGGAACTAGTAATAGATGTGGAATCGATTATGACAAGAACATAAATAAAGTGTTATTGTGTTCATTGTCGTATCGAACCAACCAGTCAAGATTTATTTGAAGAACTTAATAATTTGTTATTTTGTTGTAGTCTTTTGTGAGAACAAATGAGATTGTTCAAACTATGATCATATTCCATAATTGATGGATATGTTAGTATAAATCATGTTGGTAAAGTAAACATCTATAAGACTAAATGCTAAACGTTGCAAGACGTTGAAGAGTTTCACTTAAATTGTGACACCACCATTTTAGTTCATATCGGAAAGGAAAACATGAAGGAACTCCATATTGATGGACTTCCGGAGTCATTTTATTGACGCTTGTGAGACCTCTTCCAAAAGATGACTAGAATTCCGTTCTTAGGCCAAAGTAGAATGGACGACTAATTTAGTGGAGATTATACATATTGATGTATATAGTCCATTATGTGTAGTCATGTATGGTGGATTAATTTTTCCTTCATAAAATTCTGTCGATGATTTAAGTAGATATGTGAGTATATCTATTTAAAGGGAACAGAGTTTGACATTTTGAATTGGTTCAAAAGGTTGTTAATATGAAGTTAAAATCATTGTAACAAGATAATCAAGTATTTATGATTGGATCATAAAGGATAAAGTTTGAGTTACAAGTTTAGCAAAACATCTGAGAAGTTGCAGAATTGTTCTACAACTTATACTTCTCGAATACCCCACATTAGATTGGAGTATTCAAAAGACAAAATCAAACCTTGTTTGACATGGTAAGATTAATAAAAATGCCATTATAATTTTGTAGTTTATACATTAGTGACAACCGCTTTTACACTGAAAAGAGCACCATCATGATCCGTTGAAATTGACAACATATAAGATATGGTTTGGGTAATGACCCGAATTGTCATTTTTCTTAAGTTTTGGTATGCATAGCATGTGTAAAATGTTTACAACCAAAATAGGATAAATATATGTTTATAAGGTTATCCCAAATAAAACATTGGGTATTTCTCCTATCACCGAACCAAAAGACAAATGTTGTTTGTCGGAAAGGGTTGATTTCTCGAGAAAGTAGTTCTTGCGAAACAAGTGAGTGGGAGCACAGTACAAACTCAACGAGATTAGAGAATCTTCGTTATCATGTCAAGAGTAGCGCAGCACTGGAAGTTGTTCCGGGGTTTACTATTTTGACTAAGTAGAAGACACTACAAATGTTGTAGATACTTCAAATGAGTTTGCGAACTGTACCAGAAAAGTCCAAAAACTTTGTACTTAGAACAACTTGTGGTTTAAGTGTAAAGTGTTGTTTTGACAACAAAGGACCTGGACCTTATAAAGGAAGCAAATGATGGGCCCTGGCTTCGTAAAATTGACTATGAGTCATTATATCCGCCATAGTATCCTTGTATGAATATCAAGTATGTGACTTGGTAGTCCTTTCGATAGGCATGATGCCTAACGATAGCAAAAGGGTCTATATAGCGACAAAGACATGGATTTTACATCCTTTGAAAGTTGTACTTATCGAAAAGTTGTTTTCGACGAAGTTCAAAGAGTTCACTACTACAAGATTTTGATCTTCCGTAGTGATTCTTAGTCTTTGCAGATAGTTCTAGCAAAGTTACATATTATGATATGGTAGTTGAATAACAAAACCAACTCTCCTCTCAAGGAAGTTTTATCAAGGATGTGTACTTGACACAGTCTGAGAGTTTTGTAAAATTCAAAAAAGGTTGCTAGAAAGGTATGCACACTTCAATGGTTGAAGTGAGCATAACGAAGTTGAAATCTTTACCTTAATGAAGTTATCAAAAGAGTTTGATTCCATCATGAACGATAAAGATGCTTGTAAAGTTACAAGAAATTAAGTGGGAGCGCTATGACATATTTCCAATACTTTATGTAGATGACATATGGTTGATTGGAAAATATGTATTTTAAATTAACACGGTTAAGATTTTCATATTGATGAAAGGCTTAGAAGATATTGGGCATCGATATCTATAAAACATGGATTGAAGCACCTGATATGATTGAAGCCAAATTACATAGATGAAATATTGAAGTATGTCAATATAAGATTGATAAGAAGGAGTTCTTGTCACATGGAAAATAATTGAGCAAGATTCATGTGTTTTGACACATGATGAGCATCATTGAAATTGAGATTTCTAAGTCATGTTTCCATGCTATGTACACAACCAGATGAGTCCTATGCTATAAAATGTTATAGTAGGATAATTCATATGATGATTAGACGACAGTGGGAGAGATCCTTGTGTCATTTTAGAAATGCTAAGGATATGTTTTCCTATATAGTAATGACAAAATATTAGTTGTAATATGTTACACTAATAGTCTTGTCATTTATTCAAGTAATTTTATCTCAATTAAAATATGTGATGAACGGTAGCACAATAGGATGGAAGAAAGTTCCATGCTGGATTTGAAAGAGTTTCAAAATTAAAATATTGTGACAGATACTACAACAAAGGCTAAAGTATATCGTTGTGTTGACAACTGATTATAAGCGTATTTTGTGTCAAGGAGTTCTTTATTGAACTTGGTGAATTTCCAAGAATGCTGAAACTATGAAGCTACATTTTCACAATGTTAGTAACATCAGTTTAAGCTGAGGAATTAAGGTATCACCGGAACTTGGTGAGTTTCCAAGAATGCTAACACTATGAAGCTACATTTTCACAATGTTAGTGACATCAGTTTAAGCTGAGGAATTAAGTTTTCACCAATTGACCATATATATACAAAGCCATCTCATTAGAGAATGAGTGATGCGTGTAGACGCAAAGAACATGCAAATACAATAGGACCTGAACAGTTCAGATCTTTTTGATAATGTTTACCACATGCGAAGCATGGTAATAACACTGGTACGCCATATGTGTTAAGTGCTTACAGACTAGATTATTGACTCTAGTGCAAGTGGGAGACTGAAGGGAATATGCCCGAGAGGCAATAATAAAACGGTTATTATCTTATTCCTTGTTTATGATGAATGTTTATTTCTCATGCTAGAATTGTATTAACCGGAAACGTTGATACATGTGTGCTTAATAAACAAACAATGGTTCCTAGTAAAGCCTCTCTTTTAACTAGCTCGTTGATTAATAGATGATCAAGGTTTCCTGATCATGAACATCGGATGTTATTAATAACGGGGTCATGTCATTAGAAGAATGATGTGATGAACATATACCCAAAGAGAATATAGCAATGCGATCAAGTCATTTAGTTTACATTGTTATATCAAACACACGAAGTAACTTATTCCTTATACCATGAGATCATGTCAATCACTGATACCGGAAGAGTGCTTTGATGGCATCAAACGTCACACCGTAACAGGGTGACTATAAAGGTGTCATTGAGTATTCGGAAAGTATTAGTTGAGGATCATGGATCAAGAGTGGGATTTGTCCATCCAAATGACGGAGAGATATACTCTGGGCCCTCTCGGTGATATCACATCGAAACCGCTTGCAAGCACGTGATATGATCACAAGGATGTTATATCACGGGAACGAGAAAAGAGTACTTGTCGGTAACGAGATTGAACAAGGTATGGTTGATACCAATGATCGAATCTCGGACAAGTAAAATATCGCGAGACAAAGGGAATAGTTCACGGCGTTGTTGGTTCACACGATCACGAGAGTCATCGTTGAATATATAGGAGTCATCACGGATCTCCAGATCCCGCTGTTGATTATTGATCGGAGAGGAGTCTCGATCATGTCTATCTTATTCGCGAACCGTAGGGTGACACACTTAAGGTTCGATGACGCATTTGAGAGGATACGGAATATCGAAGAATATTTTGGACAGCACCGAAATTGTTTCGGGGAAAATTGAAATAGTTCAAGGGGTTTTTCGTCGAATGGTTGTTAATAGAATTAACAAATGATTCGAGGTGCTATATGCAAAAGTTTGTTAATAGAATTAACAAATGCTGAAATAAAGAAATAAAAAGGTTTTATTTATTTATTAAAAGAAAACCTTTGGATTTTCCAAGTGGGAAATTATGGGAGCATGAGTGGGTGTGAGTGGAGCTTCCACTCACATGAAGAGGGAAGAGGTGGGGGCACCCCCATGGGCTGGCCGCACCCCCCTTGGGCTGCCTCCCCCCTCTCCTATAAAAGGAGGATGAGAGCTCTCCCTCCTCCACACACTTGGCCACTTCCCTTTCCCTCCACCCGCTGCTCCATTTCATGGTCTCCGGCTTGGCGAAGCCCTGACCGTGGGATTCTTCACCACCACCACGTCGTCGTGCTGCTGGAGTTCCGAGGGATCCTCTACTTCCGCGCCCCGCTGGAACGAGGGAACGGAGGTCGTCATCAACCGTACGTGTGACCGATCACGGATGCACCGCCGGATTGCGGTGCCATCTTCTCGCTATCGGGATCGGTGTGAGTACGACTACGCCAACAACGAGATTTGATCTCGTACCACTTTGAGTCTTCGAGGGTATGTGTTCTCCTTAACCCTCTTCTTGCCCGTTGCAATTCGTCTCCTAGATTAGATCTTGGCCTTTCGGGTGTCTCTCGTGTAGGAAAATTTTTGTTTTCTATGCTACGTTCCCCTTCAGGTTACCCTCCTCAAATGGCAAAGCATAAAAAGTTTTTCTTACTAAAGTTGAAGAGGTTAAGGTAGTCAGAGAGGTTAAACAAAAAGAAATGTGTGGTAGTTTTTGGAATAGTGACGAGTTCGGCGATCCAGCGAAACACCTAGAAGTTAATAAGATGACAAGGGAACATAAAATAGTTTTTTTTATGGTTATTTTGGAGATAGGGAGATCTAGTTTACCTCCGCGGCTTTTCAATCATCTTCTGAAGGTTTTGGCTATGATTGGTTTTGTCTCCCGCCACAAGGGTATTTGGGAGGCATTCTAGTTAGTTTTAACTCACCGTCTTTCAAGATTAAAAATGTGTTAGCTCGAGACTCGTGTGTCAAGTTTCACACGGTCTCCAAATCTGATGGTTTCGAATGGGTCCTTGTGGTAGCATATGGAGCTGCTCAAGACGCCAAGAAATCTGAATTTTTAGCGGAGTTGGTGCGCTTCTGCGAGTATGATCATTTACCCCTCTTGTGTGGAGATGATTTCAATATAATTCGTCGTCGGGAAGAAAAAAATAATCAATCCACGCTAAACTTTTAGTTTTAATGCGATTATCGAGAGTCTTTAACTTAAAGGAGCCGAGGCTATCCGGTAGACAACATACGTGGTCCAACCGCATACCCATGCCAACGTATCAAAAGTTGGATCGAATCCTAGTGAGTGTGGATTGGGAAAACAAGTTTCCATTAACAACAATCCGGACACTTGCTAGAGCAGGGTCTAATCATATATCATTGTTGTTAGATTTTGGTGAACAAGCTCACCTCGGAAAAAAAGGAACATTCTCTTTTGAGCTGTCTTGGTTCTCTCTTATGGTTTTCACGAAATGGTAGCACATGAGTGGGATGCAATTTCGGCTGTTAATATTCCTATAGAGGTGTGAAAAATAAAATATGACATATGTGGCAATTCTTGAGATGATGGACACGTAATTGTAGTAGCTCGTTTTAAGAGGAAAAGGACCACCTGCTATCTATTATCGATATTCTAGACCGTAAAGCAGAATCTACATTACTCACTCACTCCTTAAGGGAGACATTGATGAATGCTAATAGCAAAGTTTCTGAACTATGATGCATAGAAGAGTCCAAGTAGGCTCAATGTGTGAAAGTTAAATATATTCAGAAGAGTGGAGATAACACTAAGTACTTTCATCTAATTACAAATGGTAAACATAAACGGAAGAAAATATTCCAATTAGAACAGGATGAAGGAACCATTATAGGGGAACAAAACCTAAGGGTATACATAGAATTCTACAAAAATATATTTAGAGCACCGGATAAAAATAATTTCTCATTGGTAGAAACTCAGACCGATGGCCTTCCTCAATTATCTTCCGAGGATAATGATATTATTATAGATAATATCTCCGAGGATGAGGTCTTTGAAGCTATTAAACAAATGGAAAACAACAAAGTCCCAGGACCAGATGGGTTCCCTGCCGAGTTTTATCAAAAAAATTGGGAAGTGATAAAAGGTGATTTTATGACTATGGTTTACGATTTTCAATAGAGGGAGTTGCCTCTGTTTCGGTTGAATTTTGGTACCATAATTCTATTAACTAAAAAATAAGACGTGAATCAAATTCAGCAGTATCGTCCTATTTGTTTACTAAACGGGCAGTTTTAAAATTTTCACAAAGATAGCTACTTTTCGATTTCTAAAATTGCACATACAGTCATTAGACCTACGATAATGGCTATCATGCCTGGTTGCCACATACTAAAAGGGGTTATGGTGCTTCATGAGAATATTCATGAACTTAAAATTAAGAACATTGATGGCGTACTTTTCAAAATTAATTTTAAAAGGCCTATGACAAGGTTAATTGGTCTTTTCTGAAGCAAGCTCTTCGCATGAAGGATTTTCATACAAAATAAATTGACTTGATTAATTCATTCTTTTGCAAAGGTTGTGTAGGTGTAAAGGAGAATGATGACATAGGTCGTTATTTCCAAACTCAAGAAGGATTGCGGCAAGGTGAACATCTTTCTCCCATCCTGTTCAATATTGTCGCAAATATTCTATCCATACTTATATCAAGAGTTAAGGAGATTGTCCAAGTAGAGGGACTCATACCCCATCTAGTAGAAAGTGGAGTGTTCATTCTGAAATATGACGACGATATTATGGAACACCACCTAGAAAAGGCGCTAAACATGAATTTCATTCTTTTCATCTTTGAGAAACTCCCAGGTCTCAAAATTAACTTCCGAAGAGTGAAGTTTTCTTTTTTGGTAAGGACAAGTAAGAGGAGAAGCAATACGGGTTGTTGTTCAGATGTGAGATTTGTTCTCTCCCTTTCAGATACTTAGGGGGTTCCAATTCATTATCGAAAGCCAAAAAATAGTGAATGGAAGCATGTTGAGGAAAGATTTGAGAAGAAGTTAGCCTGATGGATGGGAAAATTCTTGTCATATGGGAATAGACTCACATTTATTAATTTTTTCCTACCCAACATATGGATTTTTATGTTATCCTTTTTGGAGATACCCAACGGGGTAAGCAAAAGATTGGATTATTTAAATCACGATTTATTTTGGCAAAGTGATGGTCATAAAAAGAAAAATCGCTTGACAAAGTGGAATGTTATTCGTAGATCTGAAGATCATGGGGGTCTTGGGGTGGAGGTTCTGGACTTAAACAACATGAGTCTTTTTATGTAAAATAGTTCTTCAAACTTCTCAACGAGGAGGGTGTGTGGCAAGAATTACTAAAAAATAATATATTTTATTCTAAATCTCTATCTCAAATTCAAGTGATATCTTCTGACTCACCATTTTGGAAAAACCTTATGAGTGTTAAGGAGGAATTCATTTCCAGTGGGTCTTTCCATGTTGGGGATGGAAAGAACATAAGGTTCTGGAAAGATACATGGTTAAGAGGTTCACCGTTGTCACAACGCTATCCTTCCCTACATAACATTGTCAGCGAGAAGATGTGTAGGTATAATATTTTCTAGGGCAACTCATCTTAATATAGCTTTTAGGAGAGGGTTAACCAGAAACAAAAATGATTTCGTTGACCGGGTCTTGTTGAACGTTTAATGGATATTCCGTTGTCCACCAAACATAATTTTTTGCTTGGGGACTAACTAATTCTAGTGTATATAGGGTGAAATCCATGTACCTTAATCTTTTAAATGATAACACCACATTTTTTGGAAAATACATTTGTAAACTAAAGGTGCATCTAAAGATTCAAATTTTTATGTATTTCATTTATCGCAAAGAGTTGATTTCTAAATTTAATTTGTCAAAAAATAATTGGCATGGTAATACTAAGTGTTGCTTCTGTTATGAAAGTGAAACGATTAAACACCTTTTTATTTAATGCCCGCTTGCTAAATTAATTTGGCATGTTGTGTCCATGGCATTTCACATAGCCACTCCAACTAATATCACTAATATGTTTGAGAATTGGTTGCATGGGGTACCCAAAAAAGAAAAGACTCAAATCAGGGTTGGAGCTTCTGCTTTGCTTTAGGCAATATGACATGTAAGTAATGCCATTATTTTTAACAAGGCAGAAACTTCTTCTTTTTTGCAGGTGATACCTTTGGCCATCCACTATATTCTTATGTGGTCTTATATCTAGCCGGTGGAGCAACACACGAACATGAATTCTGGGTGCGCACGTTTGGAAACGGTGGCACGGGAGTTATTCAGCCGGGTTGGGTGATATCTTAACTTTAGGCTAACATGTTGATGCAAAGGCTTTGCATGTTAGTAGTTGTTTTCACATGGTTGATATATGTATCAACCTTATGTGATCTATGAGTTGTAATAAGATGTTGCACTTGAAACTTATTTAAATTAATAAAAGGCCATATGCATCACTTTGATGCAGAGGCAGGGCTTTCCTATCTCGAAAAAATGTCTCGTATGAACATATCATAAACTAAGGCGACGTTGGTGTGTTTTCTACTCGTTCAATAAATCTTAATAGCGGAAATATTTGATGCTGGACTCATCAATCCTCCCACTTGGAGGTTCCCAACAACTTCTACGGATGTACCAAGCCATTTTTAGCACCACAGGAAAACACAAGAAGTACACAATTCTCTCCCATAAAAAATAGCCAATTTCCGACATCGTTGTTGAGAAAGAATAAGCATCAACTAAGCGATCTACACACTTCCACTTTACTCTACTGTTACCACTGCTTAGTTACTTTTTATTTGCATCTTTGCTTGTTAAAAAACTTAAAAATAACAAACATAACAAAAATCCAGGAACAACGCATTTCCTCCCATCGGTCCGGACAACCCCTCCCCCCCCCCCGCCCCGCACCTCCAAAATTGTGGTGCCCACCCACAACTTTTGGGGCCTTCTCGAGGGGCATCGCATAATGCTCGTACGCACTATTCGGCAAGTGTGCCCACTTCTCAACCGCACACAGCCACGTTGGTTTAAATGGTTCCCAATCTTTTCATTTTCCCATGTGGCACTGTCAGGGCTACGCATCGGAGGTATGACTCCCCTATGTGTATTAGGCATTTATATCGACGCATCGCCTCTGTAAGGACCCCAGACCGGCAGTCTGAAACCCTACGTATGCATACATTCACGATCCCAGAAAGATCAGTCGTGAACAACATACACAGTTGGCACACAGAAATACATCATCCATTACACGAATACATAAAGGTATTACAAAAAGATCACATGATCAAGTTTAACACAACTGCCACAAAGGGCAGGCAACTTAACAAACACAGCGGAAGACAATTAAAACACAACGTAGTTGAGCCCAAGTCACGCCTTAACCTACAGGCTGCTGACCGGGAGACGAGCCTAATTCGCACAGTCGTCAACTCCGTACTTCTCTTCATAGATCTCCTTCGGAGACTCCTTCTCCAAATCTGATAAGTAGATACCAGGGGCGAAACCATAATGAGTACATTTGAATGTACTCAGCAAGACATCCATCATGTCACTTACCAAACATGCAAATATGCTTATATGGTGGAATAGGTAGGCTATAAATATGGTTCACTATCAATGGTGTTCATATATGATGACACCACAGTTGCAGTCAGGTTTATCTGTATCTTCGTTGAAGAGGATACTTCAGAAGAAAATAATATAGTTTTATTTCTCTTGTCGATGTCACAAGTACAAGAGGTTTTGTAAAACTTTGTTAAAGAATATTTTCTCCTGGCAAAACTTCTTGGAATCAATTTCCAGAATTCTTGCTTAGAGTAGAAAAGGTTTTCTTTGCAAAACATTTTGTTTTGTATAACATCATCTGGCTTTTCATCATCACTGATACCTCCACGGTATAAGTTTCCATTCCTTTCCGAACTTCACAAGTTCAACACTTCCTTTCCAAAATTTCCCTTTCAAAACTTCCTTTTTGAAAACATTGACACAATGCTAGCTACATGGCCATTCAACTGTCCATATCCGAGGACGCGGCTTCTTCGAAAAAGTTATACTCTGCAGAGGTGTACACATCCACCAGATCCAGTACACCTCCCGTGAAACAACCACGGACTGTAACAACAGTATGTAAACATCAGGTATCTGATCATAACCATCCACTATGTTCAAGCTAGTATATGCCTATCTCTCAGTTGAGTTTACCACATCCCCGGCACCGAGCTAATCCCCGCCAAGCCAGGATGCCTCAACTGATGCATCCGGAGGGAAAATTAATCCCACACTTTATATGTCTCCGCGACATTCGGTTCAGAGGATCCCATCCTCTATAGCACATTGAGATAGCACACACTAATAAGAACAAACTTCAAGTTAAGCCCCTTGCCCATGTTGGGGTAGGGTGGCAGTACGGTAAAGGTTGTCCGGCGAAGACTAGGTTATGTGTCATTTTTGAAAACACCACTTTCTCAAAAATGACCACTTCCACATTCCTCCGGAGAACAAGGATCCGCCTTTTCTCCGGGTTTTTCCGTAAAGCCTTTGTTTTGTAGAATCACAATTTTAGGGTGTCCACTTAGGGACTAGTATATTTGATGGTAATAAATACCATGTGGTGGCTTATGGGCTTGGTATTACCAAGTTTAACTATTGGCATGATAGTAACCTATAATATAGTATAGTAGTAATTTCCACATCAAAAATAGTTTTGATAATCAAGTTTTTGTAAAACTTCAGAGGTGAAACATGCATGATATACAATGGTAAGTATTGTATCAGCAAGCAATCAGGATGCTTGCCTGGTATCTCTTGTGTCCCTGGTTTTGGAGCGACTGGAACTTGAAACAGAGCTTCCCGACACTTCCTTCCTCTTCGTTTTCTAACGCCGTAAAAGGAATAAAGGACACACATAAGAACCAATCAAGGCAAGCAACCATATGTAACAATACATACAGCAAAGAAAGCTAATAATAACCTATCACACAATTATTAACTTAGGCAAACAATCAAACAAAACTATTTGGCAGAAATGCCATTTAACAAGACAGCTCAAGGTTGGAGGAACACATCTCACAACCTTAATATCATGGATTCAGTGGGTGTGCCACTCTCATACCAAGATATTAATAAGCCCAAAATACACTTAGTTTCACAAGGGTGAGTCTACTAAAAGTGTATAAAACATGCACAAAAATAAGCATGGCAATGGGTCTATCAACTACACCACAAAAAGAATAAGGTAGCTACTCTGCTAAGCCTAAATTCACAACAAGAATAAATGAGACACATGATTTGCAAAAGTTACTTTTACAAATCAGTGAGCCTACTCAAGTGTAACAAGGTAATAGACTCATCACAAAACACACAATTTCTCATAGTGAGAATAATAGAAACAATGACTAAAAGGAGGAATCCTGTAGTCATGTTTTCTAATAAAAGTTTGCTATGCAAGCAAGCATAATAAGTAAAATACTAAAATGCAAACAAGGAACCATGTTATCATAATGGGAATGAAAACATGTCCTCATGCAAGGATACACAATTTTCTACCAAACACAAGTTGGCAGGAAAAATAATTTAACACAACAACTGCTAAGGAAACTAGTACTACTCAAACATGAAGAATCAATGGATGCATTTCAATCAAGTAATTGAAATACAACCAGAGGGTCCATGTTACAAAAACAGTAGTGAAAAATTATCTATACTTGCTATAACAAAAATATCCCATTTGATGAAACAAGGTATCAATTTGCAGGGCAACTCCTACATACTAGTAGCAATAAAAAGGGCATTACTTTGAGGAATCATTCAACACTTCAAGAATGTATTTTTCCTAGCAAGCCACACATGATTATAACCACTTACAAACAGAAGCATACCCATTTTTGTTTAGCACAAAAATTCCCAAAGCAAAAATACTAGGCACTCATTAGTTATGAAACTACATAAGAGAAATGCATCTAGTGTTGGGGAAATAATGTTTCCACCAAAAATGCAATGAAACCAGTGGGTGTTCCACTAGCATAACAAAGCATTAAGAGGTCTCAAAGCCTCTGGTCATACTTGATAAAAATTAACAAAAAACTAAACTAGCATCTAGTGCATTAACCATACTAGTAGAAAAATACTAGGATGCAAAAATAAGCAAAGTAATGCTACTCATGCTATTGTTTTCACACAAGTGAAAACTCTAGGGGTCAAGTACTCATAATAACATAATCAAAATGCTACTGGTCCTATGAAGATAACACAAAAATATGTGGCTATGCAACCACAAATATTTATGCTAAAAATTCTACACATGAGAGAATTTTCCAGAACCTTATCATAGCCATGACAAAACTACTCATGCTTTTATACCAATTCAAAAGCAAGCTAGTAGAGGTGATACTAACACAAATTCAGTACCCAATATGGCACTGGATCCAATCAACAAATCCAAGTGTTTGCACATAATTTTATCACCCAAAATTATATGCAAGTATTAAACTAGAGAATAAACATATGCTACTAATATAAATCCTATTTCTTCTCCACTCAAGTCCACACAATATAACATGCTAAAATAGCTAAGCACATCTTAGAAAACAAGTTCACCCAACTTATACATGCTAGAAAAAAATGTTGCCACACAAAAATATAATAACACAATTTAATTAATTAAAATGCCCAAATGGCAGAAACAAGCAAAACAAAGATCTGTCCACCAAATTTTATAGGATGCTCTAAAAATTAAACCCTTCTAGTTTTAGATAGTCCTAAACATATACCAGACCATCCAATTTGTTTTGCATCAAAATTCATCTTTAATTAATTTATAAAAATCACCAAAGTGCTCACTGGTGTTTTACCAAATTGCATGCCATTTCAAAAATACAATGAATTTGGAAGCAAGGTTAACTTCTTCAGTTAGGAAATTTCAAGGGCTTTCCAATGCAATTGGCCTCACTTCATTTAGAGTTGTAAAATAAAAATGGTGCTCATTTTGGTGTTTCTGGTACCTGTTGCCAAATGATTTTTCATTTCAAATATATCCATTCAAATGTAGATCTACAACTTTGAGGTGGTTTAGATTTTGTTGTTGTAGCACTGTAAATTTTGTCTTGCTCAAAAACATCTTTTAGGTTGCCTTTTAGAGCCAAAAGCAAACATGGATGTTTCTGTGAAAAAAAAATAAATGGAAAAAGCTATGGATGGGCTAGATCCGCAACTGGGCCGGCCAGGACCTTTTCCACCGCGAGCAGATCTAGCCGCAGTCGCTGATCAGCGGGCCAGCGAGCCACGGTGGCATCCACGCGGGCAGACGCGGCCCACCCGCGGGTTTGACTGCACCAGCGCGCGGTCAAGCCACGCTGGCGTCACCCCGACGTCACCCGCCGGCGGGACGAACTCCGGCGAAGTCCAAAACGACGATTTCCGGCCACCAAACCTCGATCCAAAAACATCCTCGAGTTGCCCTCGACGCGGGGAACCAAATGAGGGCAGCGCCGCTTCCAGGGAGCCACTGGAGAGCAGCCGGCGACGACGACGCGCGGCGGCCGAAAAAGGAGGTCGACGCGGTGAGGGATTCCGAGTGCAAGGGAGAGGGGAAAGGGGGTGGCGAGTTACGCAGGCTCACCCTAGACGCGCGGGAATGCACGGTGGAGGCAGAGGAGGCTCGAGTCGACGGCGATCTCCCGCCGGAGCTCGCCGGACTCGAAGAAGGGAACCGGACGGCGCGGGCTCCTCGAGGCATCCCGCCTCAATTCCTTCTGCGGGAAGGACAAGCTCGACGAGGCGGAGACGAGGGGCACAACGGCGACCGGCGGCGAGCTTCCCTACGGCCAAATCGACGGTGACCTCGAGCTAGGGTTTCGGTTTTGGTATATTGAGCAGAGAGAGGGAGAGAGCTTGAGGGGAGGGGAGAGGGGGCATGTGAGGGACAAGAGAACATGGGGGGGCCCCTTTAACCTCCAGGGATGGCTTCTCATCGAAGGCATGGCTAGGGTGCTGTTCTTCTACAGGGTGCTAGAGGTAGGAGATGACTGGGATTTAATTTAGGTCCCTGCGATTTTACAAACAGGTCCCTGCCTTCGCTGAAAATTGATGTTTTCCCTAATCAAACAAAGTCAAAAATTGAAACCCTTTTGCCCAAAATTCTTATTTGTTGAGATGCACAACATATGTGAAAATTGGCTCAATTAGATAAACTTCATAATTCAAAGTTGTTCAAATTTGAATTCTGACATAAATGGACATTGAATTTATTAACCTACTTAGGAGCTTCCAAAAATGATAATTTTTGGCACACATTCCTTATTTGATGTGTTCCTTATGTGGTATAAAATTCAAGTCATTTAGAGTTACTTCATAGAACAAACTTGTTCAAATTTCAAAAAGGTGCTGTCAAGAAAACAGGGGTTTTTGGCAACTTAAATTATTCAAAAACTGGTGCCCTTTTGGTTTTCATCCTTATTTATGCTATAGAGCATGTGGTATTTATTTCATGGTATTTGGAAACAGTTTGTAGAACAAACATGTTCAAAATCCCAATTGTTGCTGTGGAGAAAAACCATGTTTTCAGGACTTTAATTGATTCAATTTTTGGTCTCCTCTTGTGTGTGTTCCTTATTTGATATAAGGAAGCAATGGTATGAATTTCAGATCATTTAATAAAGTTTCCAGAAGTAACTTGTTTTAGTTTTCTGTTTCTAGAAATATTGGAATTTCTATTTAATAAGCACTTGGCTTTTCTTTAACAATGCTTTGCCAAAATATTTATGTGACTAGAGATAGCAAGTCAATGCTCTCCAATACTTTTGTTTTTAAGATTGCAAGGTTGGAAAAACATTTGATAATATTTTGGTGAAGCATTTAAGAATGCCTCCTTTTTCTGATATTTCTTTATGGAAATTTTATTAAGTGTTTCTTCTTTCTTAATTTAGGTCTTGGAATTATATTCAACAAGTATGGGACTCATAAGATGTTTTTGGAAAACTCTTTGATCAATATTCACTTTAGAAAATATTGCCAAACTCATTGGAACAATATGTTGAATATTTTTATCATTGGAACAATATGTTGAATATTTTTAGTTTACTGCTTTGCTATCCTTTTTAAGTTTGTTTAGTTGCACTTAAACAAACACAAACAAACACAACCAAGGTTTATTAGTCAAGCAATTAGCAAAACAACTGTGTTAACAGGTATTCCAAAGTTGGGATGTGACAGGTCTTCCCCCCTTAAAAAGAATCTCGTCCCCGAGATTCACAAGCGAGGACTAAGGGAGGGCCAACAAACACAATGTTAGTGTTGGAGTGCAGGTGCTTCCCCCCTTTGACTTTTCTTGGGAGGTGGGGTACATCCCTAAATTAGTGAATTCACTATAAAAAAAATACACCAGTACTTGTTTTAGGTTCAAAACTTTTGTTTCCTAGTTTGAACAAAATTTTAAGGTTAGTACATAACTACCTGGAAATGTACCGTCAATTATTACATGAGTTCCTAGCTATATCCCACATCTTACATAACACATATGGAGTGGTGTACCACTCTCATAACAAGGTATATAAGAAGCTAAAAATATAGCTTGTGGGTGCAAAGGTTAGGTTGCTAAGGTAAAACAAACAGACAGAATAAATACCCATGGTAGTGGTTATTAATCACCACAAGCAACTATCACTTATTATGTTCATGATTTTAGTTGGATATTTTAGTTTCATAAGATACTCTTAAGCACAATCATGACACCAGTATAAACTCATGCTAAGGTAAAACATTTAACAGAATCCAATAAGCCATCAAACAACACCACAGATGAATAGATTATTTATTCACTAGGTTATTGTTTATTAGAGGTTTTGGAATCCATCAATCATGAACAATTAGCAAACAACCAGTAGCTAAAAACCAATGAAAACAATCATAAAGGTACTCTAAAACACCATCTTTACACAAGATAAAACTTCTATTACACAGGCATAAAAACAGGACTGCACAAATAACACACTAGTTATGAAAAATCTACACCAGCATGCTATAAGAGATAATCATATCCTATAACCATAGAACATGAAACTAAATAATTCATGGCATGATAACAGAAGTAATAACTTCCTACACATGCTATATCCACACATATACTCATAAAATAAAAAGAGGGTAATACTAGAGCAAAAATCACCATTTTCTAGTGGTGAAACTAGTTTCACTCTAGAGAGACAAACAATGCTATCATGAGGTTTAAAATTAAACCAGCAAGTCATGGATATAAATGTAACTAATAGCAGTACATAAAACTTACTCATGTTAGTAAGCACAAACATCAAAACAATCCCATGATACAACTATTAAACATGCATAAATTAATTCTAGCAATTTATGTTTTTCTTAAACAATTACTAGCAAACAAGCAAGGTATAACTCACACAACCAGTAGCTATGCAATTAATGAAAAGTTATCTAAACCTTTTCAAAAATCCATACACTCAATTTAAAAATTATTCACAAACAACCTACCAATTAAGAGGAATTTATTTTATTTGCGAACAATTTAATTTTAGCACACGATAGTGAAACATTTCTTAACATGATACCCCTAAGGAATATTATGCTAACAAAAGGATCACACCTAAACATATTAGTCTTTACTAATAAGATATAAACTTCTCACTTGCATAAGTGAAAAGAAACAATCATATTTTTCCATGGTGAAAAATAGAAATCAATCACATAGTGAAACATGCTATTTTCACACAGGTGTATGGTTGGGGATTTTCATCCTCAAGCCAAAATACAATGGGACCAGTGGGCTATGGCCTACTAATACCAAGTAAAAATAGGTACTAAACCTCTGGTTACTCATCAAAAACTTAGCATACAAGATAAAAATATAATGCTATTTAATCTAGTGAAACAATACTAGTGCATACTGATAGTAATTCTTACATATGCTTTATTATTAAGAGACATGCAAGCTAACATAGGTGCAAGCATCAAAATAACAGTACCTAAATGGTACTGGACTCAAAGATACATAGCACAAAAATTTATCAAAGCATTCACACAAAGATCTAGTTCTCACAATAATTCCAAAGAATAAACACTAGAAAAATAACAAATGGTACTCATGCTTTGCTATAAGATCACATGCAAGTTAATGAAGATAATAGCATATAAATCACAGTACCAAAATGGTACTGGACTCACCACAATCATAGCAAAAACTTAGGTAACAAGCACACCAAGATTTGCTCACACAACTAGTGAAATAAGTACCAGAAAACAAACAACAAATGTTACCCATGCTTTGCTATAAAATAAGGTGTAAGCTAATAGAGATAATAACATAGAAATAACAGTACCAAAATGGTACTTGATCTAACAAAACCTCAACAAAAATCTAGGTACAACAAGGCTGCAAGGATTTGCCCACACAACAATCCAAATAATAAAACTAGAAGGTAACAAATGCTATTTCATTTTTATTCGAGTTTCCAGTCATGCACACACTTTCTAGGGTAGATTTATTGTAATAAAACAACATAATTAACAAGTCCTAACAACTCTATATAAGTTAGGAAGCACGATTGAATAAAACACAAATTTATTTCAATCAAGAGCACACAAAGAAACAAAAACAGGAAAACTGTTGTTTTCTAGATCTATCATAACTATTTCATCGTTCACTTAATTTCTAAACCCCGAATATCATAGTACCTACAATGTCTACCAAGTTTTGGTTTCCAAAGTAGATACACATGATATCCTATTGACTAGTAAACGAATAGGTCATCATTTATTTTCTCGTGACTTCTCCTTTTTACCAACTAGATTAAAAAGTGTCGTAAGTCACTTAGTTCTTTGGTTTAGAAAGAGTTATCAGTAGTTTGCATGCTTTGATTAGGTATCAACCTAAAATTAGACAAAGCATGTTAGTCTTGTTAACTTTCTATTTAATATGTTTGTCCGACAAGACACGACTAGTGTCATACGTCGAATATTGAATTGTGCTCTTTGATTGGCTTTTGAGGGGGTTGCGCATCATGGCATGTGAAGACTTCTTTTGCAAACAGACAAAACATAGAGGTTTTGGTCAGTATTGGTTGGTTTATTCACGCCTTTTCTTCTTTGAGGATTGTCGTTGTTGGAGCTTTATATGTTGGAGTGCATCACTGGTAGCAACGCTATCAGCTCGTGTGGCTTGATGGTCCTCTATTTAGGCCCAACGGTGCTTTCATTGATGGTGGGGAAATGGTGGTGGTTCACGACGGGTCGCATTATGAAGCGAAAACAAGTCTAAGTCTAAGCAACAAATTCTTGTTTTTTGAATGCTATACAAAAAATTTTGCTTGCAAAAATTTAACAGGAGGCGATTCAAAAACAAGAGCGGGGCAAGCACAAATCTGCAAATTTTGAGCACCCCACAAACATATGGAAGCCTAGATGAACCAAAATTCTACACCACACAATAGCACAAAGTCCTACGGACACACATAAGCAAGCCAAAACACACAAGCAAGGCTCCATTGGAGCTACGTTGGGGGATGATCCAAAATCCTAGAAATGGCTGAAGAACTAATATCTACTTCTGACCATCATCACTGTAGAGCTAGGCAATTATTTTGGTCTTCTCGGGACATCGGCAAGTATACAAATTATTGGATAGAAACAAGATAATAGAAGTAAAGTTTACTGAGAGAGGTAAAAATATGCAACAATCTGTTTTTGAAACCCCAACTATTTTCTGGACAGAAAACTTCAAAGACGAGAGATGTTTCAAAAACAGAGCGGAGCCGTTGCAAATAAGTAAGAAATAACTCTTAACCGAGAGAGATACTAACTCTGTAAGGCCCGCCCTTCGAACCACTGTTCAAGGACGCCCTTCATATGCATTTAGAATCTTTTGAAAAGATCAGAAGGAGGGGAAAATATACTAAAATTCCCTTAGACAAAAATAATGTAGATAGTAAATAGGTTTTTACTCAAAAATACTTTTCTTTCCTATCTGACGTCCATGCTAACTAAGGTCTCCTAAGGTCAGGATGGCTCTGATACCAACTCTGTAAGGACCCCAGACCGGCAGTCTGAAACCCTACGTATGCATACATTCACGATCCCAGAAAGATCAGTCGTGAACAACATACACAGTTGGCACACAGAAATACATCATCCATTACACGATTACACAAAGGTATTACAAAAAGATCACATGATCAAGTTTAACGCAACTGCCACAAAGGGCAGGCAACTTAACAAACACAGCGGAAGACAATAAAACACAACGTAGTTGAGCCCAAGTCACGCCTTAACCTACAGGCTGCTGACCCGGAGACGATCCTAGTTCGCAAAGCCGTCAACTCCGTACTTCTCTTCATAGATCTCCTTCGGAGACTCCTTCTCCAAATCTGATAAGTAGATACCAGGGGCGAAACCATAATGAGTACATTTGAATGTACTCAGCAAGACATCCATCATGTCACTTACCAACATGCAAATATGCTTATATGGTGGAATAGGTAGGCTATAAATATGGTTCACTATCAATGGTGTTCATATATGATGACACCACAGTTGCAGTCAGGTTAATCTGTATCTTCGTTGAAGAAGATACTTCAGAAGAAAATAATATAGTTTTATTTCTCTTGTAGATATCACATGTACAAGAGTTTTTGTAAAACTTTGTTAAAGAATATTTTCTCTTTGCAAAACTTCTTGGAATCAGTTTCCAGAATTCTTGCTTAGAGTAGAAAAGGTTTTCTTTGCAAAACATTTTGTTTTGTATAACATCATCTGGCTTTTCATCATCGACGATACCTCCACGGTATAAGTTTCCATTCCTTTCCGAACTTCACAAGTTCAACACTTCCTTTCCAAAATTTCCCTTTCAAAACTTCCTTTTTGAAAACATTGACACAATGCTAGCTACATGGCCATTCAACTGTCCATATCCGAGGACGCGGCTTCTTCGAAAAAGTTATACTCTGCAGAGGTGTACACATCCACCAGATCCAGTACACCTCCCGTGAAACAACCACGGACTGTAACAACAGTATGTAAACATCAGGTATCTGATCATAACCATCCACTATGTTCAAGCTAGAATATGCCTATCTCTCAGTTGAGTTTACCACATCCCCGGCACCGAGCTAATCCCCGCCAAGCCAGGATGCCTCAACTGATGCATCCGGAGGGAAAATTAATCCCACACTTTATATGTCTCCACGACATTCGGTTCAGAGGATCGCATCCTCTATAGCACATTGAGATAGCACACACTAATAAGAACAAACTTCAAGTTAAGCCCCTTGCCCATGTTGGGGTAGGGTGGCAGTACGGTAAAGGTTGTCCGGCGAAGACTAGGTTATGTGTCATTTTTGAAAACACCACTTTCTCAAAAATGACCACTTCCACATTCCTCCGGAGAACAAGGATCCGCCTTTTCTCCGGGTTTTTCCGTAAAGCCTTTGTTTTGTAGAATCACAATTTTAGGGTGTCCACTTAGGGACTAGTATATTTGATGGTAATAAATACCATGTGGTGGCTTATGGGCTTGGTATTACCAAGTTTAACTACTGGCATGATAGTAACCTATAATATAGTATAGTAGTAATTTCCACATCAAAAATAGTTTTGATAATCAAGTTTTTGTAAAACTTCAGAGGTAAAACATGCATGATAGATAATGGTAAGTATTGTATCAGCAAGCAATCAGGATGCTTGCCTGGTATCTCTTGTGTCCCTGGTTTTGGAGCGACTGGAACTTGAAACAGAGCTTCCCGACACTTCCTTCCTCTTCGTTTTCTAACGCCGTAAAAGGAATAAAGGACACACATAAGAACCAATCAAGGCAAGCAACCATATGTAACAATACATACAGCAAAGAAAGCTAATAATAACCTATCACACAATTATTAACTTAGGCAAACAATCAAACAAAACTATTTGGCAGAAATGCCATTTAACAAGACAGCTCAAGGTTGGAGGAACACATCTCACAACCTTAATATCATGGATTCAGTGGGTGTGCCACTCTCATACCAAGATATTAATAAGCCCAAAATACACTTAGTTTCACAAGGGTGAGTCTACTAAAAGTGTATAAAACATGCACAAAAATAAGCATGGCAATGGGTCTATCAACTACACCACAAAAAGAATAAGGTAGCTACTCTGCTAAGCCTAAATTCACAACAAGAATAAATGAGACACATGATTTGCAAAAGTTACTTTTACAAATCAGTGAGCCTACTCAAGTGTAACAAGGTAATAGACTCATCACAAAACACACAATTTCTCATAGTGAGAATAATAGAAACAATGACTAAAAGGAGGAATCCTGTAGTCATGTTTTCTAATAAAAGTTTGCTATGCAAGCAAGCATAATAAGTAAAATACTAAAATGCAAACAAGGAACCATGTTATCATAATGGGAATGAAAACATGTCCTCATGCAAGGATACACAATTTTCTACCAAACACAAGTTGGCAGGAAAAATAATTTAACACAACAACTGCTAAGGAAACTAGTACTACTCAAACATGAAGAATCAATGGATGCATTTCAATCAAGTAATTGAAATACAACCAGAGGGTCCATGTTACAAAAACAGTAGTGAAAAATTATCTATACTTGCTATAACAAAAATATCCCATTTGATGAAACAAGGTATCAATTTGCAGGGCAACTCCTACATACTAGTAGCAATAAAAAGGGCATTACTTTGAGGAATCATTCAACACTTCAAGAATGTATTTTTCCTAGCAAGCCACACATGATTATAACCACTTACAAACAGAAGCATACCCATTTTTGTTTAGCACAAAAATTCCCAAAGCAAAAATACTAGGCACTCATTAGTTATGAAACTACATAAGAGAAATGCATCTAGTGTTGGGGAAATAATGTTTCCACCAAAAATGCAATGAAACCAGTGGGTGTTCCACTAGCATAACAAAGCATTAAGAGGTCTCAAAGCCTCTGGTCATACTTGATAAAAATTAACAAAAAACTAAACTAGCATCTAGTGCATTAACCATACTAGTAGAAAAATACTAGGATGCAAAAATAAGCAAAGTAATGCTACTCATGCTATTGTTTTCACACAAGTGAAAACTCTAGGGGTCAAGTACTCATAATAACATAATCAAAATGCTACTGGTCCTATGAAGATAACACAAAAATATGTGGCTATGCAACCACAAATATTTATGCTAAAAATTCTACACATGAGAGAATTTTCCAGATCCTTATCATAGCCATGACAAAACTACTCATGCTTTTATACCAATTCAAAAGCAAGCTAGTAGAGGTGATACTAACACAAAATCAGTACCAATATGGTACTGGATACAATCAACAAATCCAAGTATTTGCACACAATTTCATCACCCAAAATCCCTATGCAAATATTTACTAGAGAGTAAACATATGCTCTTAATATAAATCCTATTTCTTCTCCACTCAAGTCCACACAATCTAACATGCTAAAATAGTTAAGTAACACTTATAAAACAAGTTCACACAACTTATACATGCTAGAAAACAATGTTGCCACACAAAAATATAATAACACAATTTAATTAATTAAAATGCCAAAAAGGCAGAAACATGCAAAACAAAGATCTGTCCACCAAAATTTCTATGATGCTCTAAAAATTAAACCCTTCTAGGTTTGGATAGTCCTAAACGTATACAAGACCATCCAATTTGTTTTGCATCAAAATTCATCTTTAATTAATTTATAAAAATCACCAAAGTGCTCACTGGTGTTTTACCAAATTGCATGCCATTTCAAAAATACAATGAATTTGGAAGCAAGGTTAACTTCTTCAGTTAGGAAATTTCAAGGGCTTTCCAATGCAATTGGCCTCACTTCATTTAGAGTTGTAAAATAAAAATGGTGCTCATTTTGGTGTTTCTGGTACCTGTTGCCAAATGATTTTTCATTTCAAATATATCCATTCAAATGTAGATCTACAACTTTGAGGTGGTTTAGATTTTGTTGTTGTAGCACTGTAAATTTTGTCTTGCTCAAAAACATCTTTTAGGTTGCCTTTTAGAGCCAAAAGCAAACATGGATGTTTCTGTGAAAAAAAAATAAATGGAAAAAGCTATGGATGGGCTAGATCCGCAACTGGGCCGGCCAGGACCTTTTCCACCGCGAGCAGATCTAGCCGCAGTCGCTGATCAGCGGGCCAGCGAGCCACGGTGGCATCCACGCGGGCAGACGCGGCCCACCCGCGGGTTTGACTGCACCAGCGCGCGGTCAAGCCACGCTGGCGTCACCCCGACGTCACCCGCCGGCGGGACGAACTCCGGCGAAGTCCAAAACGACGATTTCCGGCCACCAAACCTCGATCCAAAAACATCCTCGAGTTGCCCTCGACGCGGGGAACCAAATGAGGGCAGCGCCGCTTCCAGGGAGCCACTGGAGAGCAGCCGGCGACGACGACGCGCGGCGGCCGAAAAAGGAGGTCGACGCGGTGAGGGATTCCGAGTGCAAGGGAGAGGGGAAAGGGGGTGGCGAGTTACGCAGGCTCACCCTAGACGCGCGGGAATGCACGGTGGAGGCAGAGGAGGCTCGAGTCGACGGCGATCTCCCGCCGGAGCTCGCCGGACTCGAAGAAGGGAACCGGACGGCGCGGGCTCCTCGAGGCATCCCGCCTCAATTCCTTCTGCGGGAAGGACAAGCTCGACGAGGCGGAGACGAGGGGCACAACGGCGACCGGCGGCGAGCTTCCCTACGGCCAAATCGACGGTGACCTCGAGCTAGGGTTTCGGTTTTGGTATATTGAGCAGAGAGAGGGAGAGAGCTTGAGGGGAGGGGAGAGGGGGCATGTGAGGGACAAGAGAACATGGGGGGGCCCCTTTAACCTCCAGGGATGGCTTCTCATCGAAGGCATGGCTAGGGTGCTGTTCTTCTACAGGGTGCTAGAGGTAGGAGATGACTGGGATTTAATTTAGGTCCCTGCGATTTTACAAACAGGTCCCTGCCTTCGCTGAAAATTGATGTTTTCCCTAATCAAACAAAGTCAAAAATTGAAACCCTTTTGCCCAAAATTCTTATTTGTTGAGATGCACAACATATGTGAAAATTGGCTCAATTAGATAAACTTCATAATTCAAAGTTGTTCAAATTTGAATTCTGACATAAATGGACATTGAATTTATTAACCTACTTGGGAGCTTCCAAAAATGATAATTTTTGGCACACAATCCTTATTTGATGTGTTCCTTATGTGGTAGAAAATTCAAGTCATTTAGAGTTACCTCATAGAACAAACTTGTTCAAATTTCAAAAAGGTGCTGTCAAGAAAACAGGGATTTTTGGCAACTTAAACAATTCAAAAACTTGTGCCCTTTTGGTTTTCATCCTTATTTATGCTATAGAGCATGTGGTATTTATTTCATGGTATTTGGAAACAGTTTGTAGAACAAACATGTTCAAAATCCCAATTGTTGCTGTGGAGAAAAACCATGTTTTCAGGACTTTAATTGATTCAATTTTTGGTCTCCTCTTGTGTGTGTTCCTTATTTGATATAAGGAAGCAATGGTATGAGTTTCAGATCATTTGATTAAAGTTTCCAGAAGTAACTTGTTTTAGTTTTCTGTTTCTGGAAATATTGGAATTTCTATTTAATAAAGCACTTGGCCTTTCTTTAGCAATGCTTTGCCAAAATATTTATATGACTAGAGATAGCAAGTCAATGATCTCAAATACTTTTGTTTTTAAGATTGCAAGGTTGGAAAAACATTTGATAATATTTTGGTGAAGCATTTAAGAATGCCTCCTTTTTCTGATATTTCTTTATGGAAATTTTATTAAGTGTTTCTTCTTTCTTAATTTAGGTCTTGGAATTATATTCAACAAGTATGGGACTCATAAGATGTTTTTGGAAAACTCTTTGATCAATATTCACTTTAGAAAATATTGCCAAACTCATTGGAACAATATGTTGAATATTTTTATCATTGGAACAATATGTTGAATATTTTTAGTTTACTGCTTTGCTATCCTTTTTAAGTTTGTTTAGTTGCACTTAAACAAACACAAACAAACACAACCAAGGTTTATTAGTCAAGCAATTAGCAAAACAACTGTGTTAACAGGTATTCCAAAGTTGGGATGTGACAGCCTCCCCACACACTCACGTCGTCATTTTCTGCCGCTTCCCGCCTCTATTTTATGCCAAATCCTCTATGCTGTGGAGACTGCATGATCTTCACGAATGATTTGTTTGCCAAAACAAATAAACATCACTTGAAGGGTACGAAGGAAACCCTTGATCCGAGCCAACAATGTTGTCGCTTAAAGGATAACTACTGGAACCTGGCGAGATCGAAGCTAACTATTGAGAATGCTATGACCAGCAACAAGTATTCGCCCAACCATACTTTCAGTTTTCAATCCACATAACCACGCACCAAGTTGGAAGTAAGAACTGGTCGCCGCCTCAACAATTGTTGTTGTAAATCTCAAAGTGAGTTTACCCTCTCACAAGGCAAGTTTACAAAAGCTAAGGAGTAAGTGAACTCTCAAACAAGATTTTGGTTGCACACTGAGCTAACCTATGCTGAAATAAAATTGTCAAAGAGTTGTGGATTAAGTAGGAGAAGGAGTATTTATACAAGGAACAACCCTCGTAGTTTAGGTGTGAAACCAGTCCAAAATGAGGCTTAAAATTCGTGGTACATAGGTTGTTGGAAATAAAAAATGTGGATTCTCTCACAATAATAAATGGACTTGAAAACTTGCAATAGAACATGATAACCCACAAGTGTAGGGAATCGTAGTCTTCGAGGGTAAGTGTAACCCAATTTATTAAATTGATACAAGGAATGCCAAATAATACCTATAAGCATTAGCAACTAAGTTATCAATCCAGCCACACCTGAGAATCACTTGAAAAATGTTAGTAACAAAAGGGAAAGAAAATAGTGTATGGAGTGGTGATGGGATGATTCTCTGTTAGATGTATATCCAAGAGCCTATAAAATACAGCAGTTTCATGATTAATGTTTATGTTTTTAGTTATAACTGTTAGGTCACTAAATATGAGATTCATAGGAAAACCCATAAGCCCGTGTAGAAACATAAACATACAATTATAACCCTTTGTCAGTCTCAGAAACAAACTCATTAATATTAAATGACCACGTTTTCCTAGTCATGGACATTTGTTATGTCAATATTAATGGAAGCACAATGTTGTTTCAACTTTGTGGCTTGATAGACCCAAGTAGTTGATATACTACAATATTAGTTTTGCTAAATAGTATCATCATAGATTGGTCGTTTTGTGTGCTTCCTTAGACTATGAGAATATTCAATGATGTTTACCGTAAGGATCATTTTGGTATAGTTAAGTATCACACCGTAAACTAGGTGATAAAAAAGGCTAACACTAGGTGGTCATGAAAGTATTTATTCATTGTGATATTTCAAGATTGGGAATTACTCCTCTAGTTAATATAGAGATACATCGAGGATCCACTCGGTGAAATGCTATCTGTAAATAAGTCTACACACAAGGACATGACACTAGTCATGCAGATACTATGTCATAGTAACGAGTAAAAAGAATCATACCGAATATCGGGAATAATGTGATAAGGTGATTAAAGAGTTTAATCATGGTCTTATCATTATCTCATCCCGAGGTATTGATTGGTATCACAAAGTAATAGGAACTTACTTAACAACCAACAGGTTCGGCAGTTTTCTTTCATATAACTTGTAGAAATCAATATGTATGTTTACGGTCCCAATGTTGATTATTGATTGGAAAATATAGTTTTCCAATCATGTCTACTAGTTATAGAACCTGTAGGGGTCACACACACTTAAGGCGTGAAACTCGGTTGTTTGCATTGGATTGTCCGAAGGAGAATAGGGTATCATTCGGGTAATTCCGATGTGATAGAATAAATATTACAAAATATTAGGAAGGACATGATATGACCAAAGATGTTGGAAATATGTTTCTAACCTCAATAGGTAATGGTAAATGTCATTACGATATCAGAGAAACAAGTCTGGTGTCAATCAGAGTCGTTTCGGGAAAGTTACCATCAGAGAGAAATAATGCCGATGTAAGCAGAATGTTATATGAGATAGAATGGAGGATATGAGGTGTCCCAGGATGTCGGTAATATGTTTCTTTACATTGTTAGATAATTCCTATGATTTTATCTACAGGGGTCACGGGGTTCCGGAAGAGTTCTGGAGGACTTTCCAAATAGGGAAGCAATGCCAGAGGGGGGCAGATTTCCTCCTGTGGAAAAAAACCCCTAATTTTAGGGGATGCCAGGTGGGTGAACGGACAACGACGTCACCTAGAGGGGGGGGTGAATAGGCGATTAAAACTTTTCCGCTTAGGGCTTGCTAAATGCGGAAATAAACTAGGTGTTTAAATTAACAAGCATACAACCTAAATATTCTAGGGTCAACTAGGTGCACCAACAACTTATGCTAAGCAAGACAAGTAACAAGGTGATAGCAAGATATATAACTTCAAGCTCGAAGGCTATCACAATGTCAATTGCATAAGTAAAAAAGCTCGGGTATAGAAATAACCGAGGCACACTGAGACGATGATGTATTCCCGAGTTCCTCCCACAAAGGGGAGTACGTCTCGTTGGAGGGGTGTGAGCTCGCCACAAAGGCCTACTCAACGCCACAAAGGCCTCACCCTATTCTCCGATGAACCCCGCCACAAAGGCCTAGTTCACCTTCCACTATTGGCAACCTTCAAACCCGAGGCACGCATCCACAACTTGATTGGAGACTCTCGGTGTCACCACAATCTTGGGGCACACATCCACAACTCAATTGGAGCCTCCCAAGAACACCACAAGTCGTCTAGGGTCCAAGACCCAAGAGTAACAAACTCACAAACTTTCAACTTCCACGAATCCTCGTGGAGAGAGCAAACCGATGCAACCGATGCAAATGGCAAGAACACAAGTGCTCAAATCCTTCACTCTCAAATTCCAACAAAGCAACAAATGCTTATGGGGGAATAAGAGAGGAAGAACAATGGAGGAGAAACACCAAGAACTCCAAGATCAAGATCTACTAAGTTTCCCTCAGAAGGAAGATGGATTGGTGGAAACGTACATCTAGATCTCTTCTAACTTCTCCCACAAAGATATGCAAGAATCATAGGAGGGATTAGGAGAGGGGCAAGGTTCCCAAGGTCAAAAATGGTGGGGGAGAGAGGATATTTCATGCTTGGAAGACTTGGGGACCAATAGGGAAGAAAGCCCCCTTAAATAGGTCCCCACAAAAACTAGCCGTTTTGGTGGAGAGTAGACCGGATATTCCGGTTCAAAACTGGACCGGATAATCCGGTCTGACCGGAATATCCGGTCTAAAGTGAATAATCCGGTACAAATAATCCGGTCCATGCCAGTGTAAAATATGGTCCAAAAATTGGCCCAACCGGAATATCCGGTCTGCACCGAATAATCCGGTTCAAATAATCCGGTTCACTTCTGTCAGTTTTGACTCCGGTCCTTAGCCGTTTTCTAGCAAAAACTCCACAACCGGAATATCCGGTTTGAGATGAATATTCCGGTTCCAAATAATCCGGCTCATCTCTGTCCCGAATATGGACCAAAACTATCCTAACCGGAATATCCGGTTGCCCGGAATAATCCGATTAGAATAATCCGGTTGAGTTCTGAAACAGAGAGGCTGAACTAGAAACCCCATAACTTTTGCAAATCAACTCCGAACGAGGTAAATCCAATTCCATTGGAAAGATAACAGCAAGGAGTATCCAAATATTGATACCTCAAAGTATGGAGAATTTACCACATATGGAAGGTGTGGGAACATTCTCAAAGACGAACGGAATATTTTCACCACCGAAAACGCAACAAGTTTTTCTTACGAAATCCGTTTTCGAGAAACCAAGGCTTGTCATGAAGATCACGACAAGCACTAAAACCCAAAGGAGACAAAGAAAAATAAGATCCAAGAAAGATGATATGCAAAGTATGCAAAGGTTTGAACTCTCCATAACGACTCGATCAAGTTACTCACTTGAGAGCCCCTCTTGATAGTACGACTATCTATCCTATAACCCGGTCTCCCAAAGACACGAGACCGGTAAAATAGAAAACCTATCAAGATTATACCTTTGCCTTGAGCATTACACTTGATCTAGATGATGACGATCTTGACTCTCTCAAGTTGGATCTTCTTTCTTGATTGCGCTTGCTAGCACAAGCTCCGCTTGATGAAGACTTGCAAGTTGCTCCCCCATACACCATTATGGGAGAGACTAGCTCCCCCATACACCATTATGGGAGAGACCCTTTGTCAAATCTTCACAAGGCCACAATATCCAAAAGGGTGGGAAGCATCAAGCATAGGATATCTTCTATATGCTTCACTTGAGCTTCCACGTCAAGCAAGATGACGAACACCACTTGACGACGACATAGACCATGGGCTATATGAAATCTTCCTTTTGTTTCATGCCCATGGAAATACCTAACCACACATAGATATGCCACACACACATATCATGGGTTAGTTCACAAAGCTATATTTACAATTGCTTACCATACCATGAGATACACAATCCCAGTTGGTACAACTTGTAGCTTTGTGTGTTGATCACTATCTTGATCAACCTTGTATCCTTTCTTCTCACTTCAAATGATGATGTCTTAAAGATGATAATGAAAGATCACCTAATCCTTTTCTTCAAGACACACTATCAATAAGCTCAACTAAACCATGACCATTCTTCATATAAGTCCTTGAATATAACAATGGCCATCAAGGAAGCTAATAGAGTTCAACACATGAACTACATTATTTCCTATGGACAAGATCTACAAGGATAACTCAATGGAAACATTAGTCCATAAGGATTGTCATTAATTACCAAAACCACATATGGGGGAACCATGCGCTTTTAGTGGGGCCCATGGTCTCACAATATGCACTAGCTTTTCCCTAATTTATTTGAGAAATAAATGAAGTGAAAAATGAAAATAAAAAAGGGAGAGGGGTTGGACTCCTTCTAGGAGTCTAATCCGCCTCCTCTTAGGGGTATTGGTGCGGCCAGCCTATGGGCTGCCAAACCGACTCCCCCCCCCAAGGAAAGTACCTACCATTGTCCCACTATGTAATCCCACCCCCTCCTCTATTTTGAGGACACGCAATTGCCCTTCGGGAAATTCTCTCTCTCTCTCTCTTAGAATTAGAGATCTAATTAGAGAGCCTCTAATTGAATTAGAGCTTATAATTAGAACCTCTCTAATTGAATTAGAGCCTCTAATTAGAATGATTCTAATTGGATTAGAACTTCTGATTAGAGACCTTCTAATTGGTTTAGAGCTTCTTCTAATTGGGAAATGACGACATCTCTCGATTAGACCTAGTTATAATTGCTCTCTCTCTCTCTCTCCCCCCCATGTGTTGGGAACTTCTCCACCTCAATTGCAAACCTGCGGTGCCTAGTCCTGGACGGCGAAGCACTGGAGGATTTTGACGGACATATGTTTGCGAGCTCTAATAGGGGTAACACGTGATACTCTCACTCTGCTGGATCCAGAAGGTGGAATACGGGGAATCGGCAACCATCCTACCACTAGGTTTAGCCGTGGGAATCTTCATCAGGCATCACCGACATCGTCATCAATAATACTTCCACGCTTCATGTCAGCAATGAATCAGATCTATCCACACCTTTACCTACATAGTAGATCATGTGTGCTACGTAGGAAAAAAATTGAAGGTCGGCTACGTACACCAATATTCTCCTGTGTCCTCAACACACCTAATACAACGGGTGATTGTATAGGTGCACTTGTTCAGCGAAGATACGGTGAAGGTGGTGTAATATGAAGTGAAAGAAATGATATGTGTGATCTGAAATAATAATTTCAGCAAGGTAACAAGTAAAAAAAGCATGTGAAAATAGTAGCAATAATAGTAAAAGATGGATCGGGGTTCATGTTGGATGTATGCCCAAAAGGAAATAATATTTGTGCATATGTTTCATAATTATGATTCATGTTATTATGCTATAACTGATGTGGCTCCTGTATATGATATTCAGAGGAAAACTCATTCTCATGTGTAGTAACATGAACATAGTTTAAATCCCTAGTCTTGCCTTTTATGACTAATTTATTGGATGCTTGATGGCTGTGTTTTCCTGATCATGGACATTGTTTATGTAAGGATCAATAAATAGCATATTGTTGGAAGGGAACAATATGGCTGGGCACACCCTAGTAACTGATATGCTAAGAGATTCCATTGCAGTGTATTTTGTCCTTAGTGACATCTCACACAATGGTTCTATTGCAGCATATCCTTTGACCATGAGGTTATCAGGGTTGTATATTCTGGAGACATTAGTTTGGTACTATCAAGATTCACACCATAAACTAGGTGAAGAAAACAGTAGCCACTGGGTAATTTCGAAGGAGTATATTACCTTGATGTTCTGAGATGAAAATTACTCCTCCGTAAAAAGAGAGATACAAGCCAGGGCCCACTCGGTATTCTTGATATCCATAAGTACTACAGACAATGCATGATGATGATACATCACGTGGGATATCATAATATATTAACGAGAAAGAGGAATTTTACCGGTTAACGAGATAGACAAAGGTATAGTGAACCAAAGATTGTTTCACGACAATACTGGAATCAATAATCTCGGGTAAGTTCGGTATCGTGAGTAATGGGAATATTGTATAATAACCAACAGGGAAACATGGTATCTTTATCATAGTGAGTAGAAGTCAATATGGGCGCCCATGGCCCTGCTATTGATTATTGAGAAGGAAAGAGTTTCATGTTTCATGTCCACACACTATCTGGTCGGTAGGGGTAACACACTTAAATTAGGTCCGATTTATATGTATATTGCTAGGTTCGGATCAACAAGAAGTATCATCAGAATGTTGTTTCGGCATGATAAATATATTATATATATCAGTGAGAATTTATATTGAGGGCATTGGATGTCCCAGCGTAATAGAAACAATTTATGTTACTGCTGGAATTTATTCTGGAGTTTTTCTGAGAGAGATAAAATACATTTACATGCTTTCCGGAGAAAGTGCAGGGGTCATGAGATGTCCCGGCATTTATGAAATATATTTCTGACATGGTTAGATAAGGTCGATAATTTTATGTATAGGGGTCACATGGTTCCGGAAGAGTTTCAGGTAAAAACCGAGAAGGGGGAGTGCCAGAGGCGGCAGGATTGCCCCCATGGCCGCACCCATCATATGGGGTATGCCAGGTGGGGACTAGGGAACCACACATAGGCGCATTACTCCTCCTTGATTTTTCATATGTTTTATTTAATAGAAAAAATAAAAGCAAAAAAGGGAAAAACTAAAAAGGAAAAAAGGAGGAGGAGTTGGACTCCACATGGGAGTCCAATCTGAATTTCTCTAGGAAGGGGTGCGGCTGCATCTTGGTGCGGCTACCTCCTTGGTGGAATTGGGGAGGGACTCCTCTCTCCGAAGGAAGGTCTCCCCCTCCTCCACCTATAAAAAGGACCCCAAACCTCAAGGCAAATTATATCAATTGGCTCTCAAACCTCTCTCTCTCTCTAGTATAATTAGAGGGTCTAATTAGAATCCCTATCATTAAATTAGAGGTTCTTATAATTGGTGTTTTGAGCTTTCCTCTCCTAATTAGAGCTAGCTTCTGATTGACCGCTCTCTCATATGTTGAGAACTCCACCTTCATATACACCTGTGGCGTCTAGTCCTGGACGGCGAAGCGTTGCAGAGCTAGTCCTGACGTATGTGTGCCAACTCTTAGAGGGGTAACACGTGAGACCCTCACTCTGCTAGATCAAGGTGTTGAATATGGGGAGTCAGCAACATACTCACCCACAAGCTTGTTCATGAGGATCTTCTGCATGCTTCATCGACATCTCTTACGCTTCTACGGTGTCTGGTACACGGTCTCGAACTAGATATGGGAATCGTTATTAACTTGTATCTTCATAGATAGATCTTGGCGGTTGCGTAGCAACCTAAATCTACAGCTATGGGTAGGAATCTTAGAAAACACCCAGAGCGTATCACAGCTTTGAAGCAGAATAGAGTGAAATGTCTTTCATTCATAGTAGCCGATATAGATACTTTTTTGGTAAATAATGAACATGTACCTTATGCAGCTAGGTTCTTACTAATTTGTCCGGGGGATGATGTGGCTGCCATATATGATCAAATAGACACGTATTTTAGTGAGGAATACAATTTTATATTACCTTCCTTTGAAGAAAGGAGTACAAAAATGTTGGAAAAATTTGTAGAACGTATATCCCAACTGGTATCTAAACACAATGACGTGAAAATAATTTACTTTCACAATTTCTCACAATTTGGTGGTATTCTCTTAATGAAGTTATTAGCAACTCATATGGTCGAGTACTCCATTAAACCTCTGATTTCAATCCCCGTACACGCAACCTAGTAGTGGTATCAAAGCGGTCTATGCGTACGTACAAGATTTCATCTAGAGCACCACTGAGTGCGGGTATTGCATAAGTTTGTGCAAGTACATTGAAAAGTTCCCCAACGTTAGGATTATTTATGATTGCTTCCCAGCAAGGTTTGTTGCTTTGTTTCCGACGACATATCGAGATTTTTACAAACTTCTGGCAATCCTACGACGTTCAAGTTGCCCCGACATATCTCGTTTAGTCTGAAGAAGTGCTTAAGTATATTTGGGCCTTTTTATAGTTGGTCTTGTTAACAGCATTGTGGAAGGGTAATTTGGATTGGATCCACATGGGGTCATGGTTATGAATAAGTTTAGATTGAGGCTCTCGACACTTTTGTAATGTCTCTGTTTCAATCACCCCACAATGTCAATCTAGAAACATGAATAAGCATGCCTCTTGAAGAGTAGGTTACTAATTAACGGTTTGTTTCGTAGATCCTACAAGCACGCTAAAATTGGAAAACATACATTAGAGGAATCTAAATCTATTCTGGAGGAAACATGATGTGGTATTGTCTCGAGATTTAGAATTTTGAGATATTGACCTAACAATGTTTTGTTTCCAGCAAACCATTCTAAGACTGATCATGGCGACGATGGGTAGGAGAAGGATTGCACTTGTCGTGAACCTCGACATGGCCCCATTCTTGTTGGTGTAATAACACACCCATTATGAAACCCAAGAGGAAGGTATGATGTAGACAGCGGCGAATTTCTCATAGTTAAGGAACCAGGGTTATCAATCCAGTAGGACTTAGAAGTCTCTCAGTAGGTTACTTGTTGTCTGGCGCTTCAAAAACGTGCACACACACACACACACACAAACAAACCCTATCTTGCTCCTAACTTTCCGAGAAGTTTAATTGTATCTAATGGTTGGATAATATTAAATAAAAACGGAACAACGAGCAAATAATGATGGAAACAAGTAAACAAGGTTGTAATCCATGAGGAAAATAGTATCGGGGACCAAAGTTTCACTAGTGGTGTCTCTCCTAAGAATAATAAACATGATGGGTGCACAAAATTATAGCTGGGAAATTGACAACTCATGAGCGCATGACAATACTATTATGACAAAATATAGTTCGCTGGTTCTAACATTATAGGCATTACGTCAAGGTAAATAGACAGCCATCCGACAACATCTACTACTAAAAGTCCACCTTGAGACAGAAACCCATCAAACCTTGCTGGTATTAAGTTGCATCAACGAAATGACTGCTTGTGTGCAACAGACAAATGCATTAAGAACACATAATGTAAACAATAGTTCTCATCCGTAGACAAGAATACCGTTGTTTTCTCCCTAGTGGCAACATGACATCCTCCACCTTACACGTTTGTCACCCGAGTGCAGATGCAAAGAAAACATGAACCTACTATCTAGCATATAAACCCTCTCTTGGAGGTGCTTACAATAACTTGGCCAAGGAAATCATACACACCGTAGAGCATTGCAAGACAATATTAAAACACTCTAAAGATATAAGTGAAGCACTCAAAAATACATGAACAAAGTAATCATGATTTTAATGGTTTATCGGATCCCATCAAACACAACATGTAGCAATTACATAACGGTGATCTTGATCATGTAGGGAAGCTCAAAAGATCTAAACCTGGAGGCACAAGGCAGAGAGAATACCATCTAGCTACTGCTATGGACTTGTAGTCCTAGGATGGACTACTCACGCATCTGTCGAAAGGGAATCATGGCGATGTAGAGGCCTCCGGCAACGACCCCCCTCTCCGAGAGGGTGCCGGAGCAGGACTCCAGAAGCCCTAAATAGTACTTTTGAGGCGACGGCTCCTTTGTATATGTTTGATGGAAAATTTCTCCGTCCCTGGAGTTTGGGTTAATGTGATTTTGTAGGCAAAGAGGCGGTGCGAGACGGTGACCAGGGTGGCAAGGGACCCACCTGGCCCAGACTAGGGTGGACCCACGCCTGGGGGTCACCTGGCTGCCCCCTGGATCCCCTTCGGCTCTCCTTTGGACTCCGTATTTTTTCCGGGCAAAAAACTAAATCCCGTAAATTTTCAGGACATTTGGCGAATATTTTCTACAGGGCTTTTTTAAAATACTAAAACAGCATAAAATAGAAATTGGCTCTAGGCATCTTGTTAATAGGTTAGTCCATGAAATCATCTGGAAAACAAAGTAAAACAAGTAGAAAATATGAAATAACATAAACAAAAACAAGTATGGAGCATAAGAAATTATAGATACGCTTGGGGCGTATCACATCACCAACGTACGATCCGTTGGAGATGGAAGAAGACTATACTACATCGCTAGTTATTTTACTTGTGCATGCTATATCTGTTTTATGTATGTCCTTTGATTATGCAGTAGACTTGATTATTAGGGTGATTCCTCATAAAAAATATCAAATTAGTTCGTTCTCTTCCAACTTTAGCACCATCAAATAAATTGGAGTTCACATTCATCACTTGTATCCAAGGTCAGCGTGTTCTTATGATTGGGAGGCCGGCATCAAGCTGGTTCATGTTGGTCACTTGTATCCGAGGGTCAGCATGTCATCGTTTAATGCAGCAGGATCAGTTGGTTGTCTTGTCGTTCAGACATGAAATTCATGAGCTTAGAGCACATACATCGAAAGAGGAAGCGGAAATCATGGTGGAAGTGATTGGCAATCTGGCCTACCCGTTGTAAGCTTGTAATCATTCAGATATATCCATCCTTGGTTATAAGTTGAGCATGGATTCCGTAGTACACTAAAATATGATCACGAGGAATATCAGTTTTAATGAGAGCACATAGCTAATTTATTTTAATCAGTACTTGGTAAATAATTATGAACATGTCTAAGTGAAGTATTAAATTGTTGTACATATATGGCTCGTGACGCACCCGCTATTAACCTTGATCCACTAGTTGAGAAGAAACCACTTGCTGCCAATGGAAATAACTATGCGGATTGGGTCCATGCTCTGAAAATTGTTCTCAGGGGTATCAAGAAAGAGTATGTTCTCAATGCTCCTCCTCCGGAAGATATCGATGGAAACTTTTAATGTTTAAAAGGATGCTCACACCTTTAAGAGTGATGATGCAATAGTTGTTCGATGTCTCATGTTGACATGTATGGATTCTGAGTTGCAAAAATGATTTGATTGTACATACATGTACGATATGATTGTTGCACTCACGATCATGTACCTGAGTCAGCCAAAGACTAAACGTTATGCGATAACAAAGACTCTATGGTCATGTCGCATAGAAGAAGTAAGCTCGATGAGTGAGCATGTAATCAAAATGATTGGTTACATCACCAGGCTTCATATTTTGGGGTTTCCAATCCCATGTGAGCTAAGTACAAACTTTGGGGTACAAAATTCCTACAAATGTTATTCAAGCAAAACTTTCGTTTCCTATTCCGGTCTTGCAAGATTCGAGTAGGACTGAAAGTCTATAAATGTCGAATGGACCCATAGGATTTTTTGCCCGCCCTTGAATAAGCCGTAAGGCGTGGGTGCGTAGTGACTTTGCATAAAAGGGCGAGTTGGGTTCTCCTCCATGTGGTGCACTCCTGCTTCTTCATACCCATAAGACATTTGAGTTCCTCCAAGGGAAAGCTTTGCTGTGGGATGAAGGTCTTACGGCGGCTAAGAAGACAGAAAATGTCATCTATTTAGCGGTTCTCGAGATCGGGGAGATAAGAGTTCACGCTCTCTGTTTGGAGTGGGTGCTCGCAAGGTCAAAGTAGAAAATTTGATTCTTTTATTAAGACAGGGATAGGGTAAAGAGTGGGGTTGATTTACACCTCAAAGTAGAGATGTATTGGTTGAGTCATTCGCTAAACAACTCGGATCGAGACCCGGCCCCTAAAAGTCTGTTTAGTAAGTAGTATGTGGCGGTAATTCTGATAGCTTTGCTTTGTTTTGTACGTTAAATGTAGTCAGAATTTAAATATTATGCACCTGAAGCTTAGTGTTCGCATGCAACTAAACGAACTTAGTTACCTAGGTCGATCCTCATCGTCCTCCCTTTCTTCAAAACAAAGCAAAGTATATGCAGATGTCACACATTTTACTTCTCATAGCAGTAAGTCAGAGTATTCAATGGATCAACCCAACAAAAATTGAAAATTGTGGAAGTTTTTTAATCGTAAAAGTTGAAACTACCTTAGCAAATATTAGTGAGGGACAAAAAAAAATTATGCATATCGTTCCAACTACCAAAAATATCAACCTTCATAGTCGTTTCACATGCAAAAATGTTGTGCACACGCTGGTTGTGGAGCAAAACAAGATTTTTAATTCAGCAAGCTGATCACAAGTGATGCATATGCCGTGCATGAGATATTTTCCTTGTACATCATTATATCCAATCACGTGAAACTTAAAAAATTAGGTTTTTCTTTTACATGGAGAGTTGAAATTTGTGATTTATGAAATGTTCTTGATAGCGGAACTCAATTAAATAGGTTCAATAAACATGGCATAATACAAAACATGGGCAGGGTTTGTTCTATGAAGCATTTTCTCATGTCTAACTAATTTCACATCATAAAAATGACATCAATCATGTCATTTTTTGTTGTTCCAAATTAAGTGGAGGCATAAGAAATTTTAGACGGAGAAATGACAGCAGGGTTATACCAATTGTTCGCTTGCTGATTGTAACTATGAAACTATCTTATTGCATTGCATGCTCTCTCTCCTCTTGAAGTCGTGTTGTCATTTTTTTTCTTTGTGGTTTTTGCTACAAAATTAGCACTTAACTTCCTTTTTTCAAAGCCAACATGTATCTTGCAAGAAATAACACCAATAGTAGAAATGATTAGCTTATTTTCAGCAAAGTCCTAACTTTTGTGTCAAATCTCTCAAACCATTTTGTGTAATATCTTGTGCTCTCGCCTTTTAAACTATCGGTCTCACATCTGGTGGAATCACACAAATCACTC
The DNA here is from genome assembly GCA_028641055.1 of Alopecurus myosuroides. NCBI lineage: Eukaryota > Viridiplantae > Streptophyta > Magnoliopsida > Poales > Poaceae > Alopecurus > Alopecurus myosuroides. The sequence continues at coordinate 249,761,451 of CM054062.1, forward strand.
TTTATAATATCACTCTCACCCATTTTAGCTATGTGGGTCTCATGCTCACATGGGTTTTGATGTGCATTCGTCATAAGAGAAGTTTGTCCAAGAGTGGCTTTTTCACCATGGAACTCACTCTTCTCTGCCGCTGCTAGCAGCCTTCTCTCATCTCCAATATATTCCACTTTAGATATTGACTCATGCTCTATCTTCTCACGACTTAGCTTCTTCAAACATGGTACTGGTGACCGGTTCTGCATACCGAATATGAACTGAGGCAGATAATGTTTCTGAATCCTCTTTTCTTCTTCTATGGAATATGTCACAAGGTCTTGCATACTACCATCATATTTCAAACGAACAATAGCAGCAACATCAAAATTCAAACCTCTCTCTTGAAATACACCCTTGCTGCAGATGCATCCACAATATTGGCGCGACACATCGCACTCTCTAGCTCATCCTAATAGGTTTTAACAGATATGAAACCTTGTCTAATGCTCATCCTAATAGGTTAATGTATTCAAATAGATCATTCTCATAAGAATCTGGTACAAACTCTTTCCTCATGATCATCTTCAGATCTTGGCAAGTTTTGACAACACGCCTTTTGTGGTGACGCTTCCACCACTTGCTAGCATACTCCTCAAACTCCATGGTTGCTGATACGTCTCCAACGTATCTATAATTTCTGATGCTCCATGATAATATTATGTCAATCGCTACATGTTTTCTCCCTTCTTTATAGCATTTTTTTACACGTTTTCCGGGACTAACCTATTAACAAGATGCCAAGTGCCAGTTCCCTGTTTTCTGCTGTTTTTTATTTCACAAAAGTTGTTCTGAAATATTCTCGGAATTGGACCCCACAAAGCCCGAAGTGCCTATTTTCCCCGGAAGCATCTAGAATACCAAAGAGGAGTCGAAGACGGGAACCAGGGGCCCACACCATGGGGTGGCGCGACCTCCCCCTAGCCGCACCAGCTGGTGGTGTGGGTCCCCCAGGGCTCCAACGCCTTTTCCCTTTCGCCTATATATTCCCCCCGGATGGAAAACCCTAGGCACCTGATCAAATATCCCCGAAAAGTTCCGCAGCCGCCGTCGTCGTCAACCCTAGATCAGGGGGGTTCTGAAGCTGTCTCCCGGCACCCTGCCGGAGAGGAGATCATCACCGGAGGCCTCTCCATCACCATGCCTGCCTCCGGCATGATGCGTGTGTAGTTCATCCTTGGACTACGGGTCCATAGCAGTAGCTAGATGTTTGTCTTCTCCTCATATGCCTCCATGTTTAGATCTCGTGAGATGCCTATCATGGTCGAGATTGATCTTATGTAATTCTATATGCTGTGTTTGCTGGGATCCAATGAATATTGAACTTATGCCAAGTTGATTATAGTCTTTATTGCATATGTTATTTGTGATCTTGCATGCTTTACGTTGCTAGTGGTTACTCTGGCCAAGTAGTTGCTAGATACTCCAAGAGGGAGTATTTATGCTAGATAGTGGGTTCATGCCTCCTTTTCGCCTATGCTCGAGTGATAGAAACGTGATGGGGTAGGATGTGCTGTTGTCACTAGGGAGAAAACTGCGGTGTGAGTGCCCGCGTGTATAATCATTGCTTAATTTACACACATTGTTTAATGCAATTATCTGTTGCTTGCAACTTAATACCTAAGGGGTTTCAGATGATAATCTGAGGGTGGATTATCAGTCATAGATGCAGTTGGATTACGGTCTATGTATATTGTTGTAATGCCGGCACTAAATATCATAGTATTCTTCATGTCATGAATGTGCACTACGGTGCATCCTTTATTTGTCAATTGCCCAGTTGTAATTTGTTCACCCATCATGCTATCTTTTACGGAGATACACCACTAGTGAACCTATGAACCCGGTCCATTTTCCTGCACTGTTAAACAAACCTCTACAATTTCCTGTTTTCTTTACTTACTGCAAGCATACACCATTTTCCACACTATATGTCTAGTTTTTGTTTTCAGCAAGACCGATGAGATTGACAACCTCACTGTACCGTTGGGACAAAGTATTTTGGTTGTGTTGTGTGCAGGTTCCGTGTTGTTGCTGACACCGGTGAGGCGCCATCACCACCGTCAGTGGCATCAACCTTCCGAAGGTCCTCTTTCTCCTACTGGATATATAACCTTGGTTCTTAACTTAGGGAAAAACTCCTACCGATGTGCTCATCACACCCTCCTCTTGGGGTCTCCCAACGAGTGCAAGATCTTCACCATCAAGGACTTTTTCTGTCGCCGTTGCCGGGGAGAAAGAAATCTTCTCGCAAGGGGAGTCTCTCACTCTCAACCTCTTTATTTTGTTTATTGTCTTGTTTTTATTTTTTTCTTGTTTTGCTTCTTTATATCAAAAACAAAAAATATTAGTTCTTATTCTAGTTGTTATTTTTTATTTTATCATGCTTGTTATCAATGGTTAATGTCTTTGAAATTAGAGCTTACAGGAAAGGTGGGTTCACGGATGAACAACAAAAATATTATAATGAACACCGTTTGTCACAAAAAGGGATACACTTATGGGAACAAATTAATAAATTTCATGACTATGCTAGAAACTTGTGCTCTACTTATAATGTCAGTTATTGCTTTGATAAATCGTGTTGTTGTAGGAGGTATAAACATCTCCCTTTTCAATGTGAGTATAATGATAATGTTACCATATCTTCTTATGTTAAAGGAAATTATGAATCTTATGATGTGAAACAAATTGAAGAATTTATTGCTTGGAAGGGTGCATTCGAAATTGCCTATTTGCTTGAAAGTATTAATGATGCACCTTATAAATATGAGATTAATGCTATACTTGAATATTGATTTGATAAATACAAGGATTAAAATTACTACATAATGGATTATCTTAATAGATTCTCTCCCCCAAAGGAAGAGACTAATGCCTTGCAGGAAACTATGGAAGAAGAAATTGCTGAAATTGGAAGCTCTTTGGATGAAAAATAGGAGGAGGGTGATGATCAAGAGGAGGAAGAATGGAACCCATGTCTACCTCCCAATGATAGTAACTCTTTAACTCATAATTGTGACGATCCTATTGATTCTTTTGAAATATCTCTTTTTGATGAGGTTGATACTTGCTATACTTGTGACCTTGATACTACTATGAGTGCAACTTGTGAGAATAATATTGATATTGTTATTTATGATAATCCATGCTACTTTGATAAATCATATGAGAATCCTCTATTTATTCCAACTATTGATATGCATGATAATGAGGAAGTTTGTTTAGAAAATTTATATGATAATGCTCTTGATGATGGTCCTATGTTACTTGATGTTATAAATCATAATTATACTAGAAATAGGATTGCTATAATGTTCCCTATAACTTTTATGAGTGATCAATCATCTTGTTTTTCTATTGCTAAAAGTGGGGGAAAAGAGGAGCTGATTTTAAATTTTGATCCCACTATTTTTGAGCTTTATAAGAATTGTGTGCTTTCATACCATGACAAGCATGCTTTATGTGATAATTATGTTGTTGAGTTTGTTCATGATGCTACTGGAAATTATTATGAGAGAGGGAAATATGGTTTTAGGAATTTTCATGTTACTAAAACACCTCTTTTTTTGTTGAAAGTTTTGAAATTGATCTTGTTCTACCTTCCCATGATTTCTAGTTTGAGCTTCTTTAATTTATTTCTTTACAAGATTACTATACATAGGAAGTGGGTTAGACTTAAAAAAATTATACTTGCCTCTTTATGCTCTCTTTTTCTTAACTCATATTTCTTACGTGAGCATTTTCTGGCTTTATGTGCCTAGCTAAAAGGAGTTAGAGAAAAGTGCTACCGGGAGAAAAAAAACGTTTTATTTCTCTGTTTTCAACCAGTTTTCCGTTGTTTTCTTTTGTGTGCTTTGCACATGGGTGTTGTCTATTTCCTTAGCAACCCACATGTATCTTTTATTTTGTGTTTTTGTTGAGCCAAGTAAAGCCTCTAGTGGAAAGTTGAGACTATATTTCGGATTTATGCGCAGGAAACAGATTTCTGTGTCCACTGTTAAATTCGTATAAAATCACATAAAATTCAAACTGACCTAAGTTTTTTTGTGCATAATCCTGGGATATATATGCAACTTTTCTTAGTTGCCCACTTTTTGATTTTAGAAACATAATATTTTCTAAAAAAAATCATCTTACCTACTGTCCTTTTTGACAGATTTCTGTCAATAATTGCATTTGCATCTTAATCTCTTTCTTTTGGTGTTCTTTTGAAAAAAAGAGTTTTAAAAAAAGTTGTGAAATTATCTAATTTTTTTTAGTGTTAGACTTGTGTTGAAACTGAACCATGTGAATTTATTATTTCTATTGGACTAACGTTGCTAATGAAGATTGTGAAAAGTTTGGTGTGAAGGAAGTTTTCAAGGCTCAAAAGAAGAGGATGATATGATGTGATCAAGAAGAGTGAAGAACATAAGCTTGGGGATGCCCCGGTGGTACATCCCAGCAAATTCCAAGAAGACTCAAGTGTCTAAGCTTGGGGATGCCCAAGGCATCCCCTTCTTCATCGACAAATTATCAGGTCACTTCTAGTTAAACTATATTTTTATTCGGTCACATCTTATGTGCTATACTTGGGGCGTCTTTTATTTTTGCTTTCAGTTTGTTTTTATTTTTGCAATAAGCTTGGTTGGACCCCAGCATTCTTTTATTGGAGAGTGACACGCTCCGCTTTTTCATGGGAATACTTTGTATTCTTAATCTTTGTTTGTCTGCTGCATTTATTTAGCTCATGTTTTGCATTCATCTCTTATCAGAGCTGTTAGTTTTAGTAGTGTTATATGAGTACTCTCATGTTTTCTTTATGTATCATAAAAAGTATTTGTGTTAAACATATCTTGTATGGTGCTTGTTGGGGAAAAAATTGTTGCTTGAAGTAGAATTTATAACAGTGCAAGTAGAATCTTGTATAGACTGTGGCTAGAACTTTTTCATGCCTTGATAAATGTTATTTTAGTTTTAAAGCCTTGTGGTTATTGAGTAGCATGAATAGCCTCAAATAGCTGAGAGTGTATAATATTCCATTGAAAGATTCATGAGGTATTCTTGTCATAGTAAAGCATAAATTTATGGTATTCTCTTTCGAATGTTATATTTGGTTGACTTGGAGGATTCTCACACCATGTTTATGACTATGAACCAGTCACGAATAGCCTCCATGACCACTTAGTTTTAGAACTTTTGATACCTCTTATGCTTTAATTAATGATGCTTATGTCGCTATGCATGATTGTGGCTCTTATGCTCTCTTGATTTGCCGCTCCCAGTCTTTTGCTAGCCTCCACCTGTACTGAGTATGAGCTCTACTCGTGCATCCAACTCTCTTAAACCAAAGTTTTCCCATTGTGTCCACCATACCTACCTACATGTGGTATTTCACTGCCACTCAAAGTAAATTTCTCATGTGCTACCTTTAAAACTTTCAAAATTACTCATGTTTTGTGTTCTTGTTTTTTATCATGAGGACAATAATGGAGAATATTTATCTCACTTGTTGATTGGATTTCACACCCTGACTAGTGGCTTCATCCGCTTATCCAAATGATAGAAGAGCTGGCAGCGGGGTGCCCAGCCCCAAATTAATAGAAACAAATTCTCTTCACTATTTTCCCCCCTGATTTATCAGTCAAAGCATAATTGTGTAAACAAAAGAGAAAGAGGGATGACCTTCTACCCAGATGCGTCCTTCATATGGGAGCCGCTCTTGTGAAACCAGTTGGCTTGTGACGTACTGTATTTTCTGTTTACTATTTGTTGACATTAACATACACCTCACCTAAAATATAGACACTCCTCCATGGTATGTGATTGTTGGCAGGCACCCGAGGATTCGGTTAGCCATGGTTTGTGAAAGATGGATTGGAGGAGTGTCAAACTTTTAATACCCTTGTTTAATAAAATAAAAAGCTCTAGCACATGAGTGATCCCTGCTTCCCTCCGTGAATGGCCTTTCTTTTACTTTTATGATGAGTCTCCATCTTCTAACTTTATGCACAGTTGAGAGAGCATTTTTTCCATTCTGAGTTCTATGTGCATTTGTCCCATAAACATCAATAATTGATTCATGTTGTGATATTGTTTGTTCTTAAATTATTTGCTCTAGTCTTTCTCATGAACTTTGAAGGTGTCCTGGCATTTATGTTTTGTCCCACTCTTAAGGACTAGCGAAATACCACTTTGCCATGCTTTCTCTATACCTGAAACAAACGTTTATCTTTCTTTGCATTATTATTCATGATCCTTTGTTTTAGATACTCTTCATGATGCAAATTGATTGATATGCTTTATTATTAAAGTTCTATTTATCATGTTTGTGTTTGAAGTTCTATGATCTCAGCGTACATATGCTTTTACATTATAATGATCAAGTTTATGTTAGTAGCATGTCACCTCAGAAATTATTGTGCTTTATCGTTTACCTACTCGAGGACGAGTAGGAACTAAGCTTGGAGATGCTTGATACGTTTCCAACGTATCTATAATTTCTGATACTCCATGGTAATATTATGCCAATTGCTACATGTTTTCTCCCTTCTTTACACGTTTTCCGAGACTAACCTATTAACAAGAAGCCAAGTACCAGTTCCCTGTTTTCTGCTATTTTTTATTTCAGAAAAGTTGTTCTGGAAATATTCTCGGAATTGAACCCCACAAAGCCCGAAGTGCCTATTTTCCCGGAAGCATCCAGAAGACCGAAGAGGAGTTCAAGACGGACACCAGGGGGGCCACACCATGGGGTGGCGCGACCTCCCCCTGGTCGCGCCAGCTGGTGGTGTGGGGCCCCCAGGGCTCCACCGCCTTTGCCCTTTCGCCTATATATCCCCCCGTATGGAAAACCCTAGGCACCTGATCAAATATCCCCGAAAAGTTCCGCAGCCGCCGTCGTCGTCAACCCTAGATCAGGGGGGTTGTGAAGCTGTCTCCCGGCACCCTGCCGGAGAGGAGATCATCACCATAGGCCTCTCTGTCACCATGCCTGCCTCCGGAGTGATGCATGAGTAATTCATCCTTGGACTATGGGTCCATAGCAGTAGCTAGATGGTTGTCTTCTCCTCATATGCCTCCATGTTTAGATCTCGTGAGTTGCCTATCATGATCGAGATTGATCTTATGTAAATCTATATGCTGTGTTTGCTAGGGTCCGATGAATATTGAACTTATTCGAAGTTGATTATAGTCTTTATTGCATATGTTATTTGTGATATTGCATGCTTTCCGTTGCTAGTGGTTGCTCTGGCCAAGTGGTTTCTAGTGACTCCAAGAGGGAGTATTTATGCTAGATAATGGGTTCCTGCCTCCTTTTCGCGTGTGCTCGAGTGACAGAAACATAACGGGGGAGGATGTGTTGTTGCCACTAGGGAGAAAATATCGGTGTGAGTGCCCGCGTGTACAATCATTGCTTACTTTACACACATTGTTTAATGCAATTATCTGTTGCTTGCAACTTAATACCTAAGGGGGTTCGGATGATAACCTGAGAATGGATTATTAGTCATAGATGCGGTTGGATTACGGTCTTTGTATATTGTTGTAATGTCCACACTAAATATCATAGTAGTCTACATGTCATGAATGTGTACTACGGTGCAACCTTTATTTGTCAATTGCCCAGATGTAATTTGTTCACCCAGCATGCTATATTTTATGGAGAGACACCACTAGTGAACCTATGAACCCCTGTCCATTTTCCTACACTGTTAAACAAACCTCTACAATTTCCTGTTTTCTTTACTTACTGCAAGCATACACCATTTTCCACACTATACGTCTAATCTTTGTTTTCAGCAAGACCGGTGAGATTGACAACCTCACTGTACCGTTGGGACAAAATATTTTGGTTGTGTTGTGTGCAGGTTCCGTGTTGCTCCTGACACCGGTGAGGCGCCATCACCACCGTTAGTGGCATCAACCTTCCGGAGGTCCTCTTTCTCCTACTGGATTGATAACCTTGGTTCTTAACTAAGGGGAAAACTCCTACCGCTGTGCTCATCACACCCTCCTCTTGGGGTCTCCCAACGAGTGCAAGATCTGCACCATCAGTTGCTCGGAGTACTTGTTTGGTTTCGGGAAATTTCTTCAAGGCTAAGTCCATGTATTGTACCCATTCAAGGTACTCTCCCGGATCATCAATTCCTTCGAAAGGAAGTTCTATATACTCGTGACTTGCCATAGTTAGTTGTGTAAACAAGCATTCTACATTATATGTGGGAAAATATGAATCACTTCATCTCACCCTTTCTTACAACCAAAGCTCATGCAACTTCCAAGTGAGAACAGAGACGTGTTCAACCATGGTGCCATGGGGGCACCAGCCCCCTTGTGTCAGCAACCCCCCATAGCGGACACATTTGTGGGGTGCCAAACAAAACTTTGGGGCTGCTGGAGGAGATGCTAAGGGACACTTCTTTTAGATTTTCTAGGTACCAGAGGGAAAAAACTCAAAAGAAGTATCCAGTTTCTACTCAGATTTTCCCCACCGAGAAACTCCTTTTGTACATCAAGCCAGAAACTGCTCGGGAGCAGATTCCCGAGTTTTTCACCACCAGCCCGAATGGGTATTGCTAATTGGACATGTCGTTCTCAGTATTTACAGAGGATTGCCACCTCCTGGCCCAACCCTCATCCGAATGGTCAACCATCGGAAAAAAATTGGAACCCCCGTCCCCGTTATGTCTCCTGATTCGGCCCCGACACCGACCCTCCCAGTCCTGCCCACAGCCGCTGCTCGCCCCCTCCCGCCGCCGGTGCAACACCGCCGCCGCCCCAAGCCGGCCGCGGAGCCGCCGGATCCGGCCACTCCTCATCCTCATGTGCCGCCCCTTCCCATTCCCGCCTCCTCCCCATTGGATTCCTCTTCGACCGTCCGCAGCGAAGAGCACATGTCCCCGCCGCCTCAAGCCCGTCTCGCCCACGGCCGCCGACGACCTTCCATGACTCGAGCCGTCCCGCTCCAGTGCTTCTCAGATCCAACCGCCTCGAGCTCTTCTTGCAATGTCGACGTCGGGGGCAGCACCAGTAAATACCTGAAATTCCACTCATTTGTACTAGCATCGAAGAGGTGCTTGCAAACAATCGTCCGGTGCAAGTTTTGACTAGACTTGGTTGTGAAAATTTGGTCATTTCTTCGCATATGTATTTGTTCATAAATATTTTATGATATTTTCTGATATATTTGCTACTTTCAGGAAAATATTATTTTGTTGACTCTGGATATCCTAACAAAGTTGGTTATCTCGCCCCATTCAAAAAGCAGCGCAATCATGTTCCTGAATTCCAAGGGGCACCCCCAAGAAATATGGAGAGATTCAACCATCTTCATTCATGTTTCGAAATGCTATTGAAAGAACATTCGTTGCTCTGAAGATGAAGTGGCGCATTCTTCTTAGAATGCCATATTTCCACAAGGCTTTGACGCAAACGAAGACATCACTGCATGCATGTGTTTGCACACCTTTATCCGTGAGAGTAAGCTATATGATCAACATTTCCACAAATTTGAGAGATGCCCATATATTCACGAGGATAGAGCATCTTGGACTGTTGGATCCGCCCCCTATTCATCTGATACCATCATGGGTGCTCATGGGTGCACTACGACAGAGCATCGCCGAAGCAATAGTAGCTTGAGCGGTTATTTTTATTGTTATTCCAAAATCACTATGACATTTCTATTATTTTGGCATGTATTGGATTATTGGAATTTTTTATTGTAATTCCGAAATAACTAAGACCTTTTCATATTATCTTGTTTTAATATCTAGCTCATTTCCTATTTAAACATAGCCATGTATCATACATATCAGTTTACTAAGTGCACATATCACATTCAGAGGCATAACGGACATGTCACAACTCATCCTAGCAAATAAGCAAAAACGGTAGAAGCCAAAAGAAGTCTCTCAGGGAGTTTCTACCAGTTTGTCCCCACAACAGTTTGTCCCCACCAAAACCGAGAAAATGGCTTCTGCATAAGCAGAAACTTAAATGAAGTCACCCTAAGTCTGCAACTATCTCCGCATGCATCCTATTATTATTGGATACCCCACGATGTGAGTTTATAAAAAAGTGAAATAAACCATGGGTATAGGTTATATTGTATCTTGTGCATGTACACATTTTCATACAAATACATAAACAACGTGTGGCATGCACTCAAAGAAAAATAAAAAAGATTTGTGAGCTCGTTTGTCACCCCTCCTTTCATTTCATTTGGCAGAAAGGAAATGAAAGGATACCGATGCCATCATTTATTTGAAATTTTAACATGAATAACCATGTTTGGCTGGCACAAGGATTTACAAGAAGAAATAATTTTCAGAAAAATGATGGGGTTGGAGACATAAATTGACTTAAAATACTAGAGGTATTCATTGAAATTCCAATTAAAATGATGTTTTCAATTCCATGACAGCCATACAAGTTGATTACAAAATTTTGATCGTATTCCACGATTCCATCTCGAAATCTAAGAAATGAGGTTTAGCTCTTTTCCTTTTTTGCACAGGTTATATAAGGTCATATTTTCAAACGAAAATTTGTAAATATAGAAGATACAAACGTACTTCATGTTCATGATTTATTACACTTAAAAAAAACTTGTAAGTGCGACATACGACAATGAAGTGTGGTCAATTAGCCGTGAAATATTCGCATTCCAATGGATCTATCTCTATTCTACCTCAAAATATCCTGGTTCCAAAAAAAAACATGCCGCTCCCTGTAATCAATCATTACAGCTTCAGCTTTGCCTCTACGGACTTCTTGTTTTATCTTGCGTGTTTCATAGTTAACACCTATGAACATCCTTGTGTGTTATGAACCTATGATCTTGTGTGTTATGAACCTTTTTTTTAGAAATGGGGATAACCCCGGCCTCTGCATCGAGTGATGCACACAGCCTTTATTACTTATTAAGATCCAGCGTATCCAAACATTTACAAAAGTTTAACCCTTACAAACAGGATAATCTCCTTATAATGAAACAAAAAAATCAAAAGAAACTACGGAAGCCTATTATGATTGATGGGGGGATAGTAACCCGGTAGGCCCACGTCAAGGTATAATCCGGCCCGAGGTGAGCTGAGTAATACCCGGATAGGGGTAAAGAGGTTACTAGAAGGCCCAAAGGCTTGTGAGATTCGTAACCCGGCTTGTGGGTTGCGATAAGGAAAGTTAGGCTTTGTATGTGGAGTTCGAGTAGGACTCAAGACGTGCCTTGAAGGGCAAGTTAGGGGTGTGCGGGTGCTTTATAAACCGGCCCCTAGGTTTAGTTTGCCAGAGATTCGAGTCATAGTTATAACACCCGTTATCGAGTATCCAGTATAATCATATCGAGATCCGGCGAGTTACTTTCCGGTTCTTAGATTGCTTTCGCCATGTCCTCCTTCGAGCTAAACCCTCTCCCAAATACCTGTGTCGACTTGCCCCAAGATCAGTTACCCCAGGTAACATCTGCCGTGATTATCCCACGACAGTTGGCGCCCACCGTGGGGCCTGCGTCCAAAGGTGTTTACATCGCGGGAGAAGCTCGGAAGATCATGAAGAACTTTGTTGTCGGCGAGATCTACTCTGATGACGAAGGAACAAGGATAGTGGACAATTCCGGGTGGGAGTTAGAGCCGGAGCGTCTTCAATCCGGGTCCGCGGTATCGATTGGCCAAATCAGTATCTTCATCGGTATGGTACGTACGCTCAATTTAAAAGGACAATATCATGTGCATGTTACAGGGACTTCCAACAGGGACAAAAAGGCATTAAAACAGACAGAGAATTCAGTTTCCTCGGCCACCCCGGGATACTTGAGATGGGCAGAGCAAGAGGTAACATGGAGCAGAAGGGATCATCCGGAAGGAATAGAGCACCCTGGAACCCTGGCGTTAGTAGTCTCGTCACAGGTCAACGGTTATGAATTGAGAAAGGTATTGATGGACGGAGGGAGCAGCATCAACATCCTATATTGGGAAACCTTCTTGCGCATGAACCTCAAAGAGTCTCAGCTACAGAAAAGTTCGACGGTTTTTCATGGAATCGTGCCGGGTCACTCGGCGCGCCCCGAAGGAAAAATTACATTGGAAGTAGCCTTCGGAGAGTCGGTAGATAACTATCGGGTAGAATGGCTCACGTTTGAGGTGGTCCGGTTGCACAGTCCTTACCACGCATTGTTCGGGAGACCAGCTTATGCTAGATTCATGGCTAGGCCGTGCTATGTATATTTGCAGTTAAAGATTCCAGGCCCCAAGCAGACCATCACTATCCATGGAAACCGGGATATAGCAGCAGAGTGTGATGAGGGAGATTCGGTGATGGCCGAGCAAGCCTGCAGAAAGGAAGAGCTTAAATATTACCGGTCTCAGGTGGATCCGGAAGATGGCACGGCATTGAGAAGACCAGACTCTGAAGACGAAAGAGTAAAATTTAAGGCGGCTCAAGACACCAAGAAAGTAGATTTTGTGGAAGGAGACCTCACCAAGCAGTTCACTATAGGGTCCAATCTGGAAGACGCGCAAGAAAAGGCCCTAGTGGAATTTATACGCTCAAATGCGGATGTGTTCGCCTGGACACCCAGCGACATGCCGGGTATCCCCACCGAGTTGGCAGAGCACAGTTTGCATGTGGATCCCAGGGCCAGGCCTGTGAAGCAAGGTTTGAGAAAAATGAACGAGGAAAGGAGAAGAGCAATAGGTGAGGAAATCGCACGACTATTAACCGCAGGCTTTATCATGGAAGTATTTCACCCGGACTGGTTAGCGAATCCGGTTCTAGTGATGAAAAAGACAAATGAATGGAGGATGTGCATCGATTTCACGAGCCTCAACAAGCATTGCCCAAAGGATCCGTTCGCGCTGCCAAGGATAGACCAAATCATAGATGCGGTAGCCGGAAGCGACTTGCTATGTTTCTTGGACGCATATTCGGGATACCACCAGATCAAACTCAAAAGGGAGGATTGGGAAAAAACCTCATTTATAACCCCTTTTGGGGCCTTCTGCTACAAAACCATGACGTTTGGATTGAAAAATGCGGGCGCAACGTATCAGCGGTGTATTCAGAAGTGCTTCGAGGATCAAATTGGGCGTAACGTGCACGCGTATGTGGATGATGTGGTTATTAAGACCCGGAAGGCAGAAACATTTATTGATGACTTAAAAGAAACGTTTAAAAACTTGAGGAGGTATCAGATGAAGCTTAACCCAACGAAGTGTGTATTCGGAGTCCCGGCCGGGAAGTTACTTGGCTTTATAGTCTCCGAGAGAGGAATTGAGGCAAACCCGGATAAAATCAAGGCCATCCAGAATTTGAAGAAACCGGAAAATTTGAAGCACGTTCAAAAACTCACGGGCTGTGTGGCAGCCCTGAGCCGACTCATATCCAGGCTTGGAGAAAAGGCAATACCCTTGTACCGGCTTTTGCGGAAATCAGATAAGTTCGTATGGGATCAGGAGGCAGATGAGGCGTTTGAAGCACTAAAGAAGCAGTTATCTGAAGCGCCAGTACTAGCGGCGCCGGGTCCTAAAGAGCCTATGTTATTATACGTGGCAGCCGGTCCCCGAGCCGTCAGCGCAGTAGTTGTCGTGGAACGCAAAGAAGATGGGAAAGGTCACCCGGTCCAGAGGCCGGTTTACTATGTCAGTGAGGTGTTATCGGAAGCGAAGCAGCGTTACCCGCATTGGCAAAAATTGGTGTTCGGGGTCTTTATGGCCAGCCGGAAGTTGAAGCCATATTTCCAAGAACATCCCATAACAGTGGTTAGTTCAATACCAATGTCGGATATCATCAGAAACTCGGATGCGACGGGCAGAATAGCCAAATGGGCAATAGAAATGGGAGATTATCATATCAGCTACGAGCCCAGATCGGCAATCAAGTCCCAGGCCTTGGTTGATTTCGTTAACGACTGGACGCACACTGGAATGGTTACCGCAGTTCCAAGTTCCGAGTCATGGACCATGCACTTCGATGGATCAAAGCAGTACGAGGGGTCAGGAGCCGGAGTGGTGCTGACATCGCCAAAGGGGGATAAACTAAGTTACGTGCTACAGATTCATTTTGATTGCTCAAACAACGTGGCCGAGTATGAGGCTCTGTTGCATGGCTTGAAGGTAGCCAAGGAGATGAACATTAGAAGGATACGATGCTTTGGCGACTCGGATCTCGTGGTGCAGCAGGTATCAGGAACCTGGGACAGGAAGGACGCCACTATGGCAGCGTACCGCAGGGAGGTTGATAGGGTTGCCGGGTGTTTCTCCGGGTATGAAGTGGAGCACATAGACAGAAGAAAGAACGAGGCGGCGGACGCACTCGCCAGACTCGGCTCACGCAGGGAGCCAGTTCCACCTAATGTTTTCGTGGACGAGCTATGGCGACCGTCAGTTAAATCCGAGTCTGAGGAAGAATTAGCAAATCAAGACCCGGACGTGGAGCTCGTGGCTACAATACACGGCGTTCCCGAGTGGACGGAGCCATATCTGGCATACTTATCACGGGGCGAACTGCCGGAACAGGAGGTACTAGCAAGACAAATCGTGAGGCGGGCAAAAGGATACGCTATTATCAATGGAGAGTTGTACAAGAGAAGTGCGGCAGGAGTCTTTTTGCGCTGTGTGACACCAGAAGAAGGCCGACAGATTCTTAAGGAGATCCATGAAGGTGATTGCGGGCATCATGCGTCCACAAGGTCTCTTGTGGCCAAGGCCTATCGACATGGGTTCTTCTGGCTCGCAGCTCTGGCAGACGCGGAACGGATAGTGGCAAGGTGCGACGGATGTCAAAGGTACGCTCGCCAAACTCATGTGCCGGCTATGGAGTTACGGACCATTCCATTAACTTGGCCATTCGCTGTTTGGGGTATGGACATGGTTGGCCCCTTCCATATGTCACCTTGCAAGAAGACGCACCTCTTAGTTGCTGTTGATAAGTTTACCAAATGGGTGGAGGTTATGCCGGTCACCAATTGCGAAGCGGCCACAGCAGTCAAGTTCCTGAAAAGAATTATATACCGGTTCGGGTACCCCCACAGCGTAATTACCGACAATGGAACCAACATGTCCCTTGGAGAGATGGAAAAATTTTGTGGCAGCAATGGAATCAGGCTCGATGTAGCATCAGTGGCACATCCGCAAGCCAACGGGCAAGTGGAGAGGGCGAACCAAGAACTACTTCGTGGATTAAAGCCAAGACTGAGGGTTCCCTGTGTCAGGGCTGCTGGGGCATGGGTTGAAGAACTTCCTTCCGTGGTCTGGGGTATTAACACTACACCCAACCGATCCACCCAGATGACACCTTTCTTCATGGTCTACGGCGCAGAAGCGGTATTACCAAGCGACATCATTCATGATTCACCAAGAGTGACAGCTTATGTGGAAGTAGAGAACGAGAAAACCCGGCAAGACGCCGTGGATATGTTAGAAGAACAAAGGGAGCAAGCCTTGAAAAGATCAGCCATATATCAGCAGGACTTGCGAAGATATCATAGCCGGCGGGTGAAAAGCCGGGTCTTCCAGGAGGGAGACTTGGTCCTGCGCTTGGTTCAGACAAACGAGGGAAAGCACAAACTATCGCCACCATGGGAAGGACCTTTCATCGTAAGCCGGAGTCTGCATAATGGGTCATATTACTTGATAGATGCAAGAGAAGAATCGGCCACAATCAACGACACTGCTCACACCACTGCACCTATGCAAGAGAGAGATAGACCATGGAACGTGGCTCAGCTACGTCCGTACTACACTTAGCAGAAAACGATGTAACAGGCAGCAGGTTTCAGACGCACTCTTTTCCTATCCGGGGCACCCTTGGGGACTGGATGGGTTTTTAATGAGGCGGCTTGCTGACTCAATTTTCTCATATCAAATAAAAAGGAGGTTATCAGGAAAAGAAGCAATTATCATTTATACGGTGTGCATATTTTAGGTCTTGAGGGCTGGTTGCTCCTATAAGCACAGCTGCGAACTCAAAAAAGACCCGGCCTTGATGCCAACGAGTTATAGGGGCCGTCATTCGAAAAAACGAGTGCGGCTACAATCTTATAACCGGACAAAGAAGTCCAAATTTCTCGGCTATTCTTACTTAAGCTCGATGTGACTCGCAACGAAGTGGCATGATTCGTTCGCTTACGATTAATGTCGGTCATGAGACCCAAACGGGACTTGCTTGACCCCGTTTTCGTATTGATGTAACAACATGGTATCCACGCGAAAGCCGGCTTATAGTACAAGATAGTCGAAAGGGTCATCTAAACCACAAGTTGTGCAGAGTATAAGGCCGACAGCCGGAAACTCAACGATTATCAAGCATAACTTCAAACCTCATAAAAAGCTGTCCTGAAGTCTTGGGCATTCAGCGACAGGCGATTCGTTTCCTAGACGCGGAAACCCGGACTAGAGACTTATGAGCTCTAAGAAAGAAACAGCATCATCCAGCCGATAAAATTACAACGAGCCACGCATCCGGGTCTCAGGAGCTTAGGGATTCAGGTGTAAAACCGTTCCCTAGACGTCAACGACACCCGGAGGACGGGTCTTGCTAATGAAAGTAAAAAAAAAAAAAGTATAAGGTATCGAGAATAAAGCAAGTGGATATCAAGAACAAGCAAATGCAAAGACATATTCATCAAAAGCCCAAAGGGGCGCAAAGTGCATCGGGAGTTTAAATAAAAGTATTACAAAAACCATAAAGTATCAAAAGAGCACAGGCGCTCTGCTTAAACGAATAGTAAAGCTGTTTTAACGATGCTTTGCCGGCTGACGTATGTGGAATGATAGGTATTACTTCAAGCTGCAGGGTCCATCTTGGCCTTGCCCTTGTCGCTACCGGTAGTTGCGGCGCCACTCGGGTCAGTAGCAGTCCCGGGTTGTGCAGCAGAAGTTGCAGGAGCAGAGTCGGCCTCGGTCTTCTTGGCGGCTTCTTCCTTCATCTTGATCGCCTCCTCCCTCCAACGGGTAAGCATATCGAACGGCTGGGGGCGGTTCGCCTTGACAACCTTGTCATTAGCATCATAAGCCGGGAGAATCACATCAATTTCTAGGGCATCAGCGATAACACTAGCCGGATGACGGACTTCTTTCTGAATAGCCTTGAAGTCCTTTGGCAAGAACTTGGACCCATCCAAGTTGAACTCTGGGAATCCGCTCATAAGTTTGGCCAGCTCTAGCTTGGGAGCGTAGGCCTTAGCCAACGCGAGTCCCCGGGTTACCCCAAATCGGCAGGAGGACCGTTTCCAGTGCCAAATCCACTCGGGGATTGTAGAGCAGCATTCCAGTAATCTCTTCATGTTATCTGGCCTGACACCCGGCAGTCGCAACTCGTCAAGTATCCAACTGACTCCGCTGCAAAGTTGGCGAAGAGTATTCTTGATGGTTTTAAGCTTGGCAGCATCATCTTCTTCGGGGGCAGCATCACGTGGGCCTGCTAAGAAAGGCAAAAGGAGCAAAGATAGTAGGCAAGCAAGTGCAGTTGTTCAATCCGAGTCGTAAAAAGGTGAAATTTAAAAATCTTACCAGTCGCAGTACGGTGAACATCAGCAATTTGAGCAGAAAGAGTTGTAAGTTTGTCCTTAGCCCTGTGAGCTCTCTTCCTGTACTTTTTCGTCATCTTTTGGCACCTGCGAGCCTCAGTCTCAGCAGCTTCACGAAGGGCCGTTTCTTTTTCAATACGCTTGGTGGACTTGGCCAGCTTCTTCTCCAACTGTGAAACATAGTCCTGTAAAGAAGCATGAAGAATGATCAGCCAGAAACATTATACAAAGTTCCAAGCAAGTTACCTAGTAATTTACTCGGAACTTGGGGACTATGTATGGAAACAATTGATGATTAGTCGGGATTACCTCGTGCTTGGTTATTAAGGCATCTAGTATGTTTTCTTCGTCGCCCTTCAAGGTATGGAGGGCATCTAGCATTTGAGCAAAGGTCATGTCTTCAGGGCGAAGTTGAGAAGGGCCGGAGGATTGGCCCTCTTGTGGAGGAGTTGTTCCGGGTTTGGGGGTCGAAACCCGGATTGTTTGAACGTCCGGGATAGGAGAGCCCGACTTGGTCTCCACAATGATGTCTTCATCCACTTCTTCAGAGGGCTGGGGTGATGCAGTCTTTGGTGGAATTGGGTCCTTAAAAGGATCTTCTCCATTTCCGTCCTCGGCCTCGTCCTCAACCTCAACATCCATGTCATCACTCGGCTTTTCTTCTCCCTGCTCTTCTGATTCAGGGATATCCGGGTCGCTCAGCGTAACTGTGGCGCTGAAGAAAAGAAGGGAGACATTGATCAATGGAATATACGGAAAAAAGAAAGGTAACCGGTACAAGAAAATGCAAGTAAAGGTAGTTTACCCGGTGTTCACGGCATAATCCGGGGGAAGCTCGCCGCTGGAGGCGGATGACGTTGGTAAAAGCACTGGCTGCGGTACGCGAAATTGCCCGGCAAGTGGATGATTAGGAGACGGATGACGTTGAGGAGATTGGGAAGGTTGAGCTGGAGGGGTACTGGCTCGATGAGTGGGTGAAGTGGAGATACCCGGGTTAAGGGGATCATCCCCCGGAGAATTCCGGGTCACCCTACGTTTAGTCGGGAGAGGGTCCTTCAAGAAGGGTGAGTGTGATAATCGCTCGTTAAGTTCATGCATAGCAGCAAAGGAGTAAGGCGCACGAGACATAGAAGAGAAGGGAACCTTTTCAACTACCCCTCTAGCCTTCCTTTTGTTTCCAACTGGGGGCTCCTGGTCAGACTCGGTGGCTTCCGGGTCATTTTCTTCTTCCTCCTCTTCATCTCCCGACCCTGAAAGCCGAGTAAGTATCAGATAAGAGAAATAACACAGATGAAGGGCAGGTGTAAAGGGTATGGGAGAGTACCCTCATCATCATCGACAGATTCGGTTTCCTCTTCGGGGTCTTGAGAAGGAGGAGGGCTTTCGACTTTCCAGAAGGGATCGTCAGCCTGTGAACAAATAAACACAAGTGGTGGTTAGAGACTATAACGGACGAAAGTACTGAAATAAGAAAAAGGAGTCAGGTCTTACCGCTGGGGCGGGATTTTCCCGAGTAAACGGGGGTAACCCGGCAGTGTTCTTTATAACATCTAGTCTCTCCATCAGGAAGCCCTTGATGGTCTTGTTGGTGTTACCGGCAGGGAAGTTCTTGGTGGAGTAGCGGAGGGAATCTGTGACGTGACCCGAATATTCGTGTAACAGCTTCGGGCGAATCGAGTTGGGCTGAACCCGGAAGTCTACCCAAGTCTTTATTAGATTGAGCCCAAGAAGGCCGTGGGCTGAGAGAGCTGCTAGTTTGGCCAGAAGGGGCTGAATCGCTTCCCTATCAAGGTCAGATGCAAAAGCACTGAAAGACTCGGAGGGCTCGAGAAGGCTCTCCGAATAACCCGGTAGTTTCCTCTCACCACCCGGAGAAGTGTCGTGGCAATAAAAGAAGGATAATTGCCAGTTTTCGGCGTTGGGAAGCTCGGGGTCGATTGCGGCCGGAGATGGCGGCCGGAGATGGCCTTATCTTTCGCAGCGTGCGCGAGCCTGGTGGCAGGGACTGCGAGGGAGCGAGGAGAGAAAGGATGTTGAGGCGAAGTGAAAGGCCTAGGGTTACTTTCGGTTAATATTTATAAGGGAAGTGGTGAGCTCGCCCGCGGCTGGAAAGCCGGAAGTTACGGAGCAATAATTATCCGCACAGATTTGGTGTTGCGGGCGTTCGGAACGAGGTGAAATGTTCCGTTGGCAGGGGGAACGCGATTTATCCCGAGATATCAGGGATCCTTATCGAGAGTAGGGCCTTAATATCTTAGGGTTCAAATTTGGAAAGGTCCGTTAAGCATTCGAGGAAGGATCGAGCTGTCGAATGACCGCTACGGAGCTGTGTCTAGTCATCTGTTAAAGTAATTTGACCCGGTTCACGTGAGCTTGGGCGTTTCGTATCTTTTAGGGAATAGCGAGCACTTCAAGAATGAATCTGTGAAGCCCGCGCTATCCTGGGGACTACTGATGGGGGGATAGTAACCCGGTAGGCCCACGTCAAGGTATAATCCGGCCCGAGGTGAGCTGAGTAATACCCGGATAGGGGTAAAGAGGTTACTAGAAGGCCCAAAGGCTTGTGAGATTCGTAACCCGGCTTGTGGGTTGCGATAAGGAAAGTTAGGCTTTGTATGTGGAGTTCGAGTAGGACTCAAGACGTGCCTTGAAGGGCAAGTTAGGGGTGTGCGGGTGCTTTATAAACCGGCCCCTAGGTTTAGTTTGCCAGAGATTCGAGTCATAGTTGTAACACCCGTTATCGAGTATCCAGTATAATCATATCGAGATCCGGCGAGTTACTTTCCGGTTCTTAGATTGCTTTCGCCATGTCCTCCTTCGAGCTAAACCCTCTCCCAAATACATGTGTCGACTTGCCCCAAGATCAGTTACCCCAGGTAACATCTGCCGTGATTATCCCACGACAATGATGCTGCCACGTATGATGGGAGAAAAAATCTTATGCCACCGTAAGGAGACGGGTGCAGCCATCCACCTCTGATCTGAAGGGAGTAAGAAAGCCCATAGTTTGATCCAATGTGCTGCGGAGTAAATAACCTGTAAGACATGAAAATAGTTCTTCCTGTTAAAAACAACATTATTTCTGCATAACCAGATTGCCCAACAAATGACCGACACACCAATCCTAATCATTCTTTTAGTTCTAACATCAATCCCATTAAGCCAATTTCCAAACATATTAGTCAAGTTGGAGGGAGGAGGAATATTAAAAGTACAAAAAACCACTCGCCAAATAAGTTTAGCCAAAGGGCGAGAAATAAAAAGATGATCTACTGTCTCCTTGTTCCCACAAAAAGAACAAAGCATGTCACCTTTCCGCCCTTTTCTAGCTAAATTATCTTTTGTCAGAATCACCTTCTTATCTAAAAACCACATGAAGATGTGCTGGATCCATCTTTTTATGTGAAAACTGTTGTGGAACGGAGTGGGGATTTCGTGCACCCGAGCTCAAGTGCTCTCGGCCTCTAAACAAAAATCCGAAAATCATATTTACAAGATTCAAAAAATATGAAAAAAATCTTGATATTCTTAATGAATTATTGTACAAACGTGCAAAATTCCAATTTGAAAATCCTTGTATTTTAATCTACACAAAAATGACAATGGTACATATCTATAATGTAGTGTTTGAAATTTTCAAATTTTCCGAGATTTTGTCATTTTTTGTAGCTTATAATATAAAGAATTTCGTATTGTGATTTTGCACGTCTGTAGGCTATATCATGGACTACCCCCATAATTATTTTAATTCTTTTTTTAAACTTCTAAATATTTTTAAATACTTTTTTAAAATGGAGGGAGCACTAGAGCTCGAGAGCCAAAATGACTTTCAGTGTGGGACGTAAATTTTCTCTTTGCAATGCCTTATATTCGTTGATGTGCATGCAGAACTTTTCGTTCACGCTTGCCGCTGGCCCACGCTTTGACAAATTTCTAGGTCTGCCACTGGTTATTATAGATGCTTACATATGAGAATACTCAAATAGCGGCCCATTTCACATCCCGGAAAAAATACACAATCATGTTGTCACTCGGCATACACCATGCATCCGAAAGCATCGGTAGGGTGTGATTTGATTCGGAATTTCAGAATCAGTAGATTAACAGGAAGAAATATGAATACATATACAACATGAACATGGTTACATGACGGAAGTTAGGAGTTCATTACATTACAAAGTAAAATACTGCACTCGTACAGAAACAATGTGTTGGAAGTTTGAAACCACTTTGCAAGCAAGAGCCCCAGACAGATTATGAGGGTGAACCGCCATCAGCACTGTTCTTCTTCTTATGATGGAACATTCCTGCGATGCTAGGCAGCATGAAGCTCTTCTTCAGAGCTTTGCTGGTCTTCTGATGCCCGTTGCTCTTTTCATTGGCTCTTGGGGCGGAAGCCCTGTGCACGGAGTGGGACGGAGCATCTGCTAGTGATGTCGCTCCAACTGGAGGCATGTAGGCCTCGGCATTTTTGATTTCTTCTTCCTTCTCTCGCCACTTCTTGAGCTCACTTTCGACCGCCTTGTTTGCTGCTTCCGCCGTCTCTGCCTTCTTTAGCGCCTCCTCAGTCGCCAGTTCCATGTCCTCCATCTCCTTCCGAGCAGCTTCCAGTTTCTTGATTGCCTCATTCTCGCTTGCTCTAACAGCGTCCACCTGGGCCATAGCAGCAGCAACCTTCATCTCGGCCAGCTTCTCTGACTGTTCCACCTTTCGGCTTAGAGATTCAAACTCCTCCTTCGAGATGGTGATATTTGCACCTGGTTCGGAAATTGAGGCACGGGCAGCAGTTGCCCTGTCCGTTAGTTGCCTGATCTGATCAAGAGCCCTTGATTCAGCCGCTTTTGCTACTTCTGCCTCCTTCAAGGAGGACTGTAACTTTTGCTCGGCTTCCATTAATGCAGCGCGTGCTGCTTCAGCTTCATCTCTTAACTCAGTTGCGCGCTTCTGCATCACCTCAGCTTCCTCAAGAGCATTTTTTGACTCGGAAGACAACTGCTCAAGGGCTAACATCAGGTCATCAGAAGCTAACGTTGCATCTGCTTCTGTGGCTACTGCTGCCTCAAGATCAGATTTACACTTCTGGAGCTTAACATGAAGCTCTCCTACAATAGATTCAATTTCTGCATCTTTATGTTTCAGCTGATTGTGTTCCACCTTTACAGCCTGTAACTCCAGCCTCAGCGATTCAACCAAACTGCTAAGAGAAGTTTCCTCTTGCACAACTTTCTGCAACGTTTCTTTTGCATCATCCAGCTCTGTGCTGACAACAGAAACAGACTCCAAATCTCGAGCTCTGGCATCTTCAATCTTCTTCTGCAAAGATGCAATCTCGGAATAAGTTTCATCTAGTTTCTCTTGGAGGCTCTTGCAAGCTACAGGATCAAAACCATTTCTCAAAGTTGACAATTTCCTCCGAGTTTCTTCCAGAGCTTCTTTACAGGTTTTCCTGGCAACATCCTTCTCAACGAGGACGTGTGCCTCCTCTTCACGTGCTTGTTCCGTGGCTGCCTTAGCATGCATGAGTGACTCCTGAATTAGTGCAATCTCGGTACGGAGCTGAGTTGCCTTTTCCTTGTTTGCTTCAGAAGACTGCATGGATTCTGCTTCCTGCTGAGCAGCAAATAACTTGGCATCCAGTGAGGTTTCAAAATCCTTTCTCAGTTTTCTAAGCTCTTGCTTTGCTGCATCAAGATCTGCCAGAGCAACAGCATATTGTTCCCTCGCATTGTCTAGCTCTTGCTTCAAAGGACCATCCTTTCCAACAGATCCACTGGGGCTGCCACCTTCAAGCTCCTTTGTTCGAATATTTGCATCTTCGGTTGCCCGAATATTCAGCTCTTTTGACTTGTTGACAGCATCAAGCTTATTTGTTAGATCCTGAACGGTTTTTTTAGCTCTCTCCAGCTCAGAGAGGGCTTGAACTCTGGTAGTCTCAGCATTACTCAGCTGTTCCTTGTATTTATCCAATTCCTTCTGGGCCAAGTGCAACTCTGTCTCCTTAGCCAACACCCTCTAACACACAAAAAATGTACAAAGGATCAGCATGATTTACAAAGGATCAGCATGATTGCATGGTACTGAAATACAAGCTAAATTGAATTGAAGTGAAACTGATTGACAACACCCTACGTAAACACTTTTTAACATTTACAACCTGGTAATAATGCATCAGCATTTATGGAAAACTAGGGTAGAACAACCTGTGCTACATGGGGCTATGATAAGTCATTTTTAATGCACAAATCAAGATACATGAAAGAAATTAAGAAACAACCTTATTCTACATATTAAATAGATTGTACAAGCAAAATTAAATGTTATTGCATTTGAAAATAGAGAGAGCAACCCGTTGCTCACAGGAAGTCCATGTTTCCAGTCATGAGCTATGGTGAACGGTTCCCCAAACTGAAAAACTATCTCTTTATTTCCTGTGCTAGGATCTGACTATAACTCGTGAAGTCAATTCCGACTCTATTCATGGAACGGTATAGATACATCTGCAAATTCCAATCTGAAAAATTCAATATGATGGATAAACGAGTTACATCTTAAGTTTCACTTGTCACTAGTATTCCCTTTCTTCTTCATTGTCCGTTTAGATCCAAATTTAAGAACAACAAATGAATTGTATAAAATTTTGTCGTAAGGTTGTAGAAAATTGTACTTTACTAAGATGAAGGGTGAGTCAGTAGAGATAAGCAATGTTCAGGTATCACTGAAGATTACCAGTTACATCATGTCTAGAAGAAAAATATCGCTTTAGACAAATTGTAACAGCTGCCAAAAATGACCAGACCCACAACAGAGGTTAGCAAAAAATATAAAAGATGGTTTCTATAATATAATATTCTGATAGACATGTAAAATCATTTTCCTTGTTTCCTTGTATGAGAAGTCAAAACTGGAAGTTGCAACTTCCAGAACAGCTGAATGACTGCTTAAACTGAACTGAAGGCAATAACTGTAAGTTTTAGGCAAATGCAAATGGATAAAAAAGGGAAAAACAATAGTTTGTATGAAAAACGGTAGGCTACAATCTAATGATTTCACTGTTAATAGAGTTCGATCTGCAAATCTGATCACAGGAACCTATAAGTAGTTTTTAAGTTAGCAATTCAAGCACCAATAAAGCTTTTTGTCAATAATACACTTTATTATTATTCCTGAATGATTAGAGTGCATATAATGTATATGTGTTCTAATAAATACGCATGCACGCCTACTATATAATCAACTATTAAAGCACACAATTTCAGTTCCAAAATAGTACCTCTGCTTGAGGAGCATGCGTCTTTCTGGTAGCAGATTTGTCAGATGAAAACCGGACCTCACCAAACAAGCTTACGGCAGCTTTAACAGATTCGAAAGGAGCCCTTGTGTCTATTTCTCCAATCTCTGTCTTTTCTGGATCAGGAGAAGGTGATTTCGTCCCCATATTCCTGATATTATATGCAGCCTGTGAATAAAAAAATCATTGCAGTTACATCACGTTGATAACATAAATATTTTTCACATATACAAGAACTAAAATGGATCGGTTTAAGAAAGGTTTCCACTAGGGTATGACAACCGACAAGAGATATTTAGCAGCTACATACCCTGCTGATGATTAGTTTTACGGTATTCAAGGGCTATACAAAACTGAATACGTTTGTGATGTTTCTGGATATTTAAACATCCGACTCGAAACAACCACCCTTTCCTGAATAAACAACTGCGGCGCATTCGTTCCATTTTGTATCGGGCCCAGCCCCATTGCTCATACTCCATGCCCTGGCTCTTTCATTACCAAAAACAGCACTGCTCCCTTATCCTATACAACAAGCATGTGCCCTCTTAATCTTATATGCCCCCTACCACACCATCCCATTCCCCTCCATTCTGAATACCGCAAAATATTAGTTCGTGGGTTGCCACAATAGGTTAAAAGCAATCTTCTGCCAATCTGCCATCCATGGCAGAGATTCTCTCCAGATATTAGAAGTGACAAGTAGAGACCGGACCCCTAAACTTGCAAGCATGGTAACCACGAATGAGTAACAAATGTGGTCGCCCATTTCTCGATGAATTACCGCTGTAATTGCCGAAACAGAGCATCCAGCCAAAATGCATATGCAGCTCGCATCCTCGCTAGCACAGAAATTTCTCGTCAACACCACCCACATACTATGATAATATAAAGCGAATCCAGCAAAAAAAAATCACCAAAATTAGCCGGTAATATTTTCAACGACAACACTAGGTGATTGCAGGCTCGACGCTACATTACAAACCAACCGTCGCGATCCACCATGTAGCTGAGACTAATTCACAGCCGCGCTTGCATTTCAAACACGTGGAGGCGATCATATAATGGGGGAAAGGTTCAATCGAAGAGGATCCGCCGGACCAGACCGGCCAATGCAAGAGGAGGGTACCTGACGGCGGTGGCGGGCGGAGGAGCGGGTTGACCAAATCCGAAAGAGCGTGTTGTGCTGGAGGTCGGGAAGTCGAGGTCCTGCTATGCCGAGTACGAGGAAGAGGCAGAGATTTCTGTCCGGGTGCAGAGCAAGGAGACCGTGGCGCGGCGGGGAGCAGGGATCAGGTCGTCGGAGGGGAGACGACGGGAGGGAATGGAGGCAGAGGGGGGAAAGGGGGTGGTGCGGTGGCGGGTTTCACGGGGCGTCCGCTCCTGTCTTGATCTACTATTTGCATGGAAGCCCCTGTGTCTGCTCTGTTTCCTCAGGGGCTCCTCTTCTCTTCTCTTGTTGTTTTCTGGGAGCCTCCTCATTCGAATTTATGACGAGTCTTGGGTAGATTTTTCAACGCCTGAGGGCTCATTTGGTAGCAGAGGCTAATACACCCGGGGAACCAAACCCCCATCCCCAATTTCCCTAACCCTAGTGGAAACCTTTCTTAAACCGATCCATTTTAGATAAAGTAGTATAAAGAAAAGAAGAAAAAGATTATAAATCTCAAAGTGAAGTGAAATTTATTCAGCGAAAGGAGGACAATTCTAACAAAGAAATGTTACTTTCTTTGTAAACATATAAAGTATCTGCAATATATTGAATCATCGTTGTTACATAGCGATGGTACCTTAGAGAAAACTAACAACCTTTTGTCCCACCCTCTCCCACACACACAATCGGACAAGCATATACAAAAGGAGTAGAAAATGCCCAGTTCTCATTTCAAGTAAATAATTTATTGTGTGTGCATGAACGATGCAGCTGAAGGAAGGATGCAATTCAACTTTGTTAATGCCCACATTTTCTTGTATTGTAGTTTTGTGCGGACTGAAGGTGATCAATCCTGTCACAGGTTCAGTTCAGCAAGTGCAGTGCCACTTTAATTAGTTACAGGAAACACAATTATCATTCGGACATTCAGTGATACATCCATTTTCTCTGACCAGTTCCCAGCATGGAGAAAGACAGGACTTTATCTGGCCAGAGATACAATGTTTCCACACTTCAAATCCAAATGCAAAACTCAGCTCGTGAATGATCAAATAACAACAGACCATGCAAAATAACTTGTCCATCAGGAGTTCGCATGGTGCTCATCCCAAGCCAACACAATGTGACTAAAATAACTACTACTCCAAGAAAAGACTGATAATAACAACACGATCATTCCCTCTCAAAGAAGCTCCGGTTCTCAATCAAAATAAATATACAGTACGTGTTATCTATCTGGTACAAACCCGTCGATCTGAATAGAAATCACCCGAGTTGGTTTCAGCTACCACAAACGCTCGATCACATCTCACCTGCTCATCCCAAGCTAACACAATGTGACTAAAATAACTACTTGCTCGATCGGATCGATCTGCTGCAGCCTCAGATCCAAAGCCTCCATGCGCTCCCAGGGTGGATGCTCTCCGGTAGAGTCGCTGGTCATCAACCAAGAAATCAACGTGGTAGGGCTGGCTGGGGCTGGGGCTGGGCGGCCTCTCGTCGCTCACCGTCCTCGCCAACCACGCGTTCCGAAAAACGGGGACAGATCGGAGCGAAGGTAAGGGAACGAGGATTCGATTACTCACCTTTGTGGCGTGTACCGGCGACGGAGGGGGCGGAGGCGGAGGCGGAGGAGCGGAGGAGCGGCCGGATCCCTGCCAATTAGCGCCGCCGAGCAAGCGAGCGAGATTAATCAGGCTGCGAATGGTGCGGGTAGGAATGGGGATTTCGGTGCAGATTATGCTTCGGCTTTGATCGGAGTGGTGGGCGGTGCGGTGCGGTGTGGGGAAAAAAAAATGAAAACGAGAAATGGGCTCAACCCGTGGGTTTGACCCGCAGAAGACGTTTGGGGCCACGGAACTCCAGCGATTCCCCTCCATCCCATCGGAGCAGTTCCATACTTGTATCGCTCGTCTCAGCTGTACCACCCACTCAGCACACATGGAGCACCTACGTAGCAGCCTGGTGAAATGGAGCCATGGAGCTCCGTGCCACCGCCTGCTTATTTCTTTTTTTTTTTGAGGTTTACCGCTGCTTATTTCTATCTCCCTTCCGTCGAGTACTACTTTGGTCGGCCGTGGCCTGTTACGGGGCGACGCTAGCACGCGCGCGCTCGAGCGTAAAGTTTCGCTCGATCGGTTTCCGACCAGGCAAATGTTACTGGATTATGAAAGTATGGAATCGCATAGATTTCCTTTTTGGGGTTACGTGACAAGGGCGCGAACGTGTTGGACGAGTGGGTAAACCCAGTAGCCTATTTATACGGTGATTTTTGTACTGTGATTTTTTGAGTAGCCTATTCCCTTTACTTCGTGAACTTTTATAATGAGAAAAAAATAATTTTTGCTGCAATCGTTATTATACAATTAATTCCCTTTTTGGGCTAGTGATTTTTTAGGGCAAGAAAAAAAGGGTGGAAGATAGAAAAAAATTCCACTTCCAACTAGTATAAATTTTTGGAAAAGGCTGTCAATCAGCCGGGGGATCGTCCCACTCCATCCTCCGCATCCGTTGTTGTGGCAATGTGCGCCTAGACCCGCGAGACGTCTGCGGTTGGTATCCCATTCTACCACGAGGCTTATCTCAAACGGTTTATTCTCCTCCACACACACACGCGAGTCAACCATGGCTGGCCACGAGACTCCGCCGCCGACCACTCGTCGCCATGTGCTGCCGCCGCCATGCGCCGCCGGCCAGCTCCTGGCCCCGCCCGCTGTCATGCTACCCCGCAGGCGCGTCGCCGCCCCCGTGCTGCTCCTCCGCGCGGATCTCACCGGCTCCCGGCCATGCGCCACCGGCCAGCTCCCGTCCCTCGCTCGTCGTCATGCTCCTCCACCGGCGCGTCGTCGTTCCCGAGTTGCTCCTCTGCCTGATCTAACCGTCCCCGTCCTTCTTCCTGCATGCTACTCTCGCCACGAGCCTAGGCGCCATCCTCTCGTCCGACCACGCGGGGAAGGTGCTCCCATGGCACTCAGGTGATGCTCGCGAAGGCCGGCTGCGGTGCTCCCGAAGACCGGCAGTGGGGGTCACGTGCTTATGGGTGATTTTACATGGGGGCGAAATTTTGCTATATACTCTTTTTTTTTGCTTTTTTTGTGTAAATTTTTTGCTATGAGAACTCCGGCGATATTTCGACGAGGTCATTTTTTGCTAATATATGACAATTTTTTTGCTACAATGTTTTTTTGCTATAGCAGTACAATTTTTTGCTCACATTTTTTATTGCTACAAATAGTATATTTTCTTTGCTACGATAACTCCGGCGAGGTCCGTCTTCTTCCTTTTCTTTTCCCTGGTGAACCCTTTTTTTGCTACACGGAGAAAAAGCGGGATTTTGTTTTTCCTACATAGAGCAAGTACCAAATTTTGGGACAAAAAAGTACATGTGTCAACTTGGGGATCCCCGGGGGACGCCCAGAACTGTCCTAAATTTTTTTCGCTTCCTACTAGTATAAAAATTCCCACTATCTATAGAAAAAATACACTTCCAACTAGTATTAAAAAATTCCACTTCCAACTAATATAAATTTTTTCCACTTCCAACTGGTGTAAAAGACTGTAAATCTAGTAGAAAAATTACCAAGATATTGTGCAGAAAATAAAATTATTCTGTAAATTATTGGTTGTCTCTGATAAGTGCGCGACTGCTTGGGACGGCACCGGCCA
The DNA here is from genome assembly GCA_028641055.1 of Alopecurus myosuroides. NCBI lineage: Eukaryota > Viridiplantae > Streptophyta > Magnoliopsida > Poales > Poaceae > Alopecurus > Alopecurus myosuroides. The sequence goes on from CM054062.1 coordinate 249,791,103, forward strand.
ATTCCCACTATCTGGAGATTCATCTTTTACACTTGATAACATTCTTAAAAGGATTATGTTTGGTAATTTTAATTCATCCCAGCTGATAAAATCATTTTGAAGAATGTTTTTAGGTTGGTATTTTTTGTTAATACCTCTTAATAACAATATTAAAAATGGTTTTTTAGATTTGTGATTTCCATTCATCACACTTGATAAAACAATCTTAACAAAGGTTTTTAGGTTGGTAATTTTTATTCATTGCAATTGATAAAAATTCTTAAGATGTTTCCAGGATGCTAATTTTATTCATGGAACTTGATGACATTCTTAAAAAAAAATTAGGTTGGAAATTTGCATACTTGATAAACTTTTGAAGAATTTTAATAGGTTGGTATTTGTTATTATTTCGCCTTCATAACATTCTTAAAAAGTGTTTTAAGGATGGAAATTTACATACATCCCATGTCGATAACATTCTTTAAAGTTGTTATGTTGGTGATTTCCATTCATCACACTTGATAAACATTTTTTTAAAATGTTAGGCTGCTAATTTCCATTCATCAAACTTGATAAAAATTCTTAAAAAGAGTTTTAAGTTGATGATTTTCCATTCATCGCACTTGATAAAATTCTTCATGGGTTTTTAGGTCGGTAAATTTCATTCATCGCACTTGATAACATTCTTGATGGGTTTTTAGGTTGGTGAATATCATAATCCCACTTGATACCATACTTGATGGGTCTTTAGGTTGGTAATTGACATTCATCCCACCTGATAACATCATTGATGGGTTTTTAAGTTGGTAGATGTCATTCATCGCACTTGATAACATTCTTGATGGGTTTTTAGGTTGGTTATTTCATAAATCTTAGTTGATAACATTGCTAAAAGTGTTTTTCATTTTGGTAGTTTTCCATTATCACCATTGATCGAAACATTCCTGAAAATGTCTAAAAGGTTGGTGATTTTCATACATCACATTTGATAAAATTCTTAAAAAGTTTTAGTTTGGTCATTTTCATTCTTCAAACTTTATAATATTCTAACAAAAATGGTTTTTAGGTTGGTAATTCTCATTCATCGCACCTTATAACATCCTTGATGGGTTTTTATGTTGGTAAATGTCATTCATCGCACTTGATAACATCCTTTATGGGTCTTTAGGTTGGTAAATTCATACATCTTATTTTATTTTTTTTGACAGTAATTCATACATCTTAGTTGATAACATTTCTAAAATGTTTTTTAGTTTGGTAGTTTTCATTTATCACCCTTGATCGAAACATTCCTGAAAATGTTTAAAGTTTAGTGATTTCCATACATCACCCTTGATAACATTCTTAAAAAGTTTATGTTGGTGATTTTCATACATCACACTTGATAACCTTCTTGAAAATTTTAGTTTGGTCATTTTAATTCTTCAAACTTGATAATATTCTAAAAATTGTTTTTAGGTTGGTAATTGACATTCATCCCACTTGATAACATCCTTGATGGGTTTTTATGTTGGTAAATGTCATTCATCGCACATGATATCATCCTTGATGGGTGTTTAGGTTGGTAATTTCATACATCTTAGTTGATAACATTGCTAAAAATGTTTTTTAGTTTTGGTAGTTTTCATTTATCACCCTTGATCAAAACATTCCTGAAAATGTTTAAAAGGTTGGTGATTTCCATACATCACACTTGATAACATTCTTTAAAAAATTAGATAGGTGATTTTCATACATCACACTTGATAACATTCTTAAAAAAATTAGTTTGGTCATTTTCATTCTTGAAACTTGATAATATTCTAAAAAATGTTTTTATGTTGGTAATTGTCATTCATCACACTTGATAACATCCTTGATGGGTTTTTATGTTGGTAAATTTCATTCATCGCACTTGATATCCTCCTTGATGTGTCTTTAGGTGGGTAATTTCATACATCTTAGTTGATAACATTGCTAAAATGTTTTTTAGTTTGGTAGTTTTCATTTATCACCCTTGATCGAAACATTCCTGAAAATGTTTAAAGATTGGGATTTCCATACATCACATTTGATAACATTCTTAAAAAGTTTTAGGCTCGTGATTTTCATTCTTCACACTTGATACTATTCTAAAAAAAGGTTTTTAGGTTGGTAAATGTCACTCATCGCACTTGACAACATTCTTGATGGTTCTTAGGTTGGTGAATATCATCAACCCACTTGATAACATACTTGATGGGTCTTTAGGTTTATAATTTCATACATCTTAGTTCATAAACATTGGTAAAAATGTTTTTTTTGTTTGGTAGTATTCATTTATCACCCTTTATCGAAACATTCATGAAAATGTTTAAAGGTCGGTGATTTCCATGCATCATGCTTGATAACATTCTTAAAGGGTTGGTAATTTTAATTCATCACCCTTGATAACATTCTTGGGAATAGACTATACATTGGTTTCTAAAAAAAAGGTTGGTAATTTCCATTCATTGCCCTTCATAACTTTGTTTGGAAATAAAAATATATATTGGTTCTTAAAAGTTGGTAATTTCCATTCATCTCCATTGATAACATTCTTGGGGGGGTTATAAAAATATGTTTTCAAAGGGTTGGTAGTTTCCACTCATCTCCCTTGATTACTTTGTTTGGAAAGAGATATATATAGATTTTTAAAGGGTTGGTAATTTCCATTCATCTCCGTTGATAACATTCTTGGGAAATTATATATAGGTTTTTAAAGGGTTGGTAATTTTCATTCATCACCCTTGATAACATTCTTGGGAATAGACTATACATTGGTTTCTAAAAAAAAGGTTGGTAATTTCCATTCATTGCCCTTCATAACTTTGCTTGGAAATAAAAATATATATTGGTTCTTAAAAGTTGGTAATTTCCATTCATCTCCATTGATAACATTCTTGGGGGAGTTATAAAAATATGTTTTCAAAGGGTTGGTAGTTTCCACTCATCTCCCTTGATTACTTTGTTTGGAAAGAGATATATATAGATTTTTAAAGGGTTGGTAATTTCCATTCATCTCCGTTAATAACATTCTTGGGAAATTATATATAGGTTTTTAAAGGGTTGGTAATTTTCATTCATCACCCTTGATAACATTCTTGGGAATAAACTATACATAGGTTCCTAAAAAAAGGGTTGGTAATTTCCATTCATTGCCCTTGATAACTTTCTTTGGATATATTAATATGTATTGGTTCTTAAAGGTTGGTAATTTCCATTCATCTCCATTGGTAACATTCTTGGGAAAAATTATATATAAGTTTTTGAAGGGTTGGTAATTTTCATTCACCACCCTTGATAACATTCTTGGGAATAGACTAAACATTGGTTTCTAAAAAAAAGGTTGGTAATTTTGCATTCATGTCCCTTGATAACTTTCTTTGGAAATAAAAATTTATAATGGTTCTTAAAAAGGTTGGTAGTTTCCATTCATCTCCCTGGATAACATTCTTGGGAAAATTATATATATGTTTTCAAAGGGTTGGTAATTTGCATTCATCGCCCTTGATAACATCCTTGGGAATAGACTATATACTGGGTTTTGAAAAAGGTTGTTAATTTTAATTCATTGTCCCTTATGAAATTCTTGGGAAATAAAAATATATAGTGGTTTCTAAATAAGGTTGGTAATTTCCATTATCTCCCTTGATAACATTCTTGGGGAAGTTATAAAATATGTTTTCAAAGGGTTGGTAGTTTCCATTCATCTCCCCTGATTACTTTGTTTGGAAAGAAAATATATATAGGTTTTCAAAGGGTTGGTAATTTCCATTCATCTCCCCTGATTACTTTGTTTGGAAATTATATATAGGTTTCCCCTAAATTTTCATTCACCACCCTTGATAACATTCTTGGGAATAGACTATACATTGGTTTCTAAAAAAAATGTTGCTAATTTCCATTCATCTCCCTTGATAATTTCTTTGGAAATAAAAATATATACTGGTTCTTAAAAGTTGGTAATTTCAATTCATCTCCATTGATAACATTCTTGGGAAAAATTATATATACGTTTTTGAAGGGTTGGTAATTTTCATTCATCTCCCTTGATAACATTCTTGGGAATAGACTATATACTGGTTTTTGAAAAAGGTTGTTAATTTTAATTCATTGTTCTTCTAACATTCTTCGGAACCCTACATACAGGTTTTCAAAAAGGTTGGTAATTTCCATTCAACGCCCTTGATAACATTCTTATAGAAAAAGTATATATAAGTTTTAAAAATATTGATAATTTCCATTCATCGCCCTTGAAAACATTCTTTTAAAAAAATATTTCTAAAAGAGGTTGGTAATTTCCAATCATCACGCTTTATAACATTACTGGGAAACAAAATATATAGGTTTTCAAAGGGTTGGTAATTTCTATTCATTACCCTTGATAACATTCTTGGGAAAAAATATAGGTTTTTGAAATGTTGGTAATTTCCATTGATCACCTTGATAACATTCTTGGGAAAACTATAAATAAGTTTTTAAAAAATGTTGGTAATTTCCATTGATCACCCTTGATAATATTCTTGGGAAACCTATGTATATGTTTCAAAAAAAGTTTGGTAATTTTCATTCATCGCCCTTGATAACATTCTTGGGGGAAAATATGTATAGGTTTCTAAAAGGTTGGTAATTTCCCTTAATCACCTTTGATAACATTCTTAGGAAACAAAATATATATAGGTTTTTAAAAAGTTTGGTAATTTCCATTCATTTCCCTTCATAGCATTCTTGGGAAAACTATATATAGGTTTTCAACAAGTTTGGTAATTTCCATTCATCACCCTTGATAGTATTCTTGGGTAAAAAATATATATGGGTTTTTAGAAGGTTGGTAATTTACATTCATTACCCTTCATAACATTCTTTGTAAAACTATATATATTGGTTTTGAAAGGTTGGTAATTTCCATTCATCGCCCTTGATAACATTATTGGGGAGATTTGCACTTTACGAGAGTTTAGGGGGGCATCGATTGGGAACTGCCCCCGCATCGCCCTCCTCTGGCGACTCGGGGGGGGGGGGGAACCCTTGCTCCCCGGCGGCGGCCCCCCTCCCGTCCGCTTCCTCCGCTTCACTGCTGCCGGAGGGGCGCCGACGAACAACCGATGCGCGCCCCCATGATGGCGGCGGCGGGGCTTGCTTTCTGTCCTCTACACGTGTTGGTTCTTGTCCACTAACCAAGCACGTGATTTCTATGGGATCATCATGTCCATCATAAAACCAGGAAAACACCTAAATACATAGATCACATGGATGCAAAGGAAGAAATAATTAAGATGGTATAATATGTGGAAACAGTATAGCTATATACAGTATGAAAAGTATGAGCTAAGCTAGCAAGCTTGTGGAGATGGTTGAATTACCGGACCAAGAACATGCATACCAATTAATATACTATCATCATTGAAGCGTCGCAAAATTACTATACTAACAACTCAAATAGTTTCTTAACTAAAGCATGATAAAAATAGCAGCAACATGTTTCTTCATCCTAATGAATACATTATGATGCATAAAAGCACAAACGAGAAGATAGGTCGTGTGTCCTTTGAGCTCGAAATGGTACAGGACGATCTCCTCATCAAGTTGACAGTACCTAACAATGCTATGCATATTGGCTAGAGACTAAACTGGTAGTTTTCCGGCTCTGACCATGCCACTTTATGCACTTGGAGAAACCATACAAAGCATCAAGTTCAAGAACCATACAAGGGAAATTTCAAAATCGGGACAAGCACACACACACACACGACTGAATGCTCATGAGAGCAACAAATCTGCAGAGAAGGGATTTTCACCTGCCTCCCGTTTAAGTGTAGCAAAGTGACCGAGTCAAGGAGCTGTAGTAGTATGTTGGCGAAGCGTCTCCCTTGCACGACTGAGAGGCCGTGCGCTTGCATCCTACAGCTACGACATCCACTAGATGGACGCCGGTGACAGATGCGGGTGGACGCGGCGGCAACAGTGCAGAAGCAGCTCCTCCTCCGTGTGTCCCCGTCGCCATTACAGCACGGCTACATCAACCCAAGCCCACCTTCACCGTCTCCACAGCCTGCTCGTCGCAGTTACATTAAATTAATTGGGTCAGGGCATTACAATAATTTCATTTCAATACTTATAATTGACAAAACATAACAACAATATCATCAATCTAGCAGATGCTACATCGTTATTCCAAGCTAGACAACGAATGTAGACTATGAATTTCCGAATGTGTGTGTAAACTAGCTTTGGGATCAGAAGAGAGGAGGATGTTACTACATGTAGCAGCAAGAAAATGTAGAAGAAATTGTCAATAAGCTAGCAACAACAGGCCGGCTGCACTTAATCGTGCGGCAGATTTTTTTTCCTGCAACCGGGCAGTGCCTGGGTTCTCCGTGAAGGCAGAGAATAGGAGGAGGACGGGCGCGGCCAGAGGGTACGCAGCAAGGCGTTGGTGCAGATCACCTCCTACCTCAGTCAGTTGGTCGGTGGAGACGGACGCGCAAACCCCGACGGCCGCGGTGGGGCGCGAGGCCGATGTGATTGGAGGATGGACTGGACTGGAGCAGAAACGTCCAGCAAGCCGCACTTGTCGCCGTCCTCTGGCCTCCAGGCATGGCGTTGAAGGCCAGCTCCAGCTCCGGCAGCACCTGGCCAGCAACCTGACGTTCATGCGTCGGTCCACCCGGTGCCGGCCAGCGGCTGTGCTTCCGCGGGAGACGACGCCCAAGTGCAGCCTCGTGGATCGCATCGGGATCTTGGAGCAGAGAGTGCCGCGGAGAGCTTCTCGGCGCCGTCCTATATCGCGGAGGCGCGCGGGCAGAAGCCTCGCCGACGAAGGTCTCCCACGTGTCTGCTGTACGTACTGTATTATCGCCAGCGACATAAGTATCGATGCTACCGATGCACCCACAATTACACTGAACCGGCGCCAGAACGACACAGGGAGATCGGATCAAATGGGGGAGTTCCACGCCCGCGCGCCCGGGAAGATCATCCTCGCCGGCGAGCACGCCGTCGTCCACGGCTCCGCGGCCGTCGCCGCCGCCATTGACCTCTACACGCAGTCCTCCCTATACCTCCTTCCCGCGTCAGGTCCGCCCTCCCTCCCCCGATTATTCTTCTTTCTTTCCTTGTTCGTTCCTTCCTTCTTTCTTTTAACTGTTCCGATTCGTTCGCAGAGGAGACCGGCGCCGGCGCGGTTGAGGTGGACCTGAGGGACACGGGCCTGGTCTTCTCGTGGTCGTGCTCGCGGCTACAGGAGGCGCTCGGGGACAGACTAGCGGCGGTCAACGCGCCGAGGCCGTGCTCCCCCCGCCGAGCTGGCCGCCATGGCCGAGCTCCTGGCGCACGAGGACATCCCTGAGGCCAAGATCTGGCTCACCGCCGGCCATGCGCCTGCACCTTAGGAGCTAGGGTATGAGGTGGGTGGCGGTTCGGCGGTGCCCCGCCGGGGAATCGAGAGAGGAGGAGCATCTGGTGTAGGGGTTTGGTCTGCAGCGCGGGGGACCGGCAATCGTTGGCCGGATGCGAGTCGGCGACGAGCCCCGGAAAAGGGGATCGGGGAGATGGTGTAGGTGAGAGAAGGAAGCTCAAAGGGAATAGAACGGGTCCACGCGGGACCACGGGACGGACACGCGCGTCCCGACCGCGCGAGTGCTCGCGCGCTCGTGGAAAACGATTTCGCCTGTTACGTGGGCTGTGAAACGGCTTGAAACCACAAACACCAGATGGGTTGGTGCGGTTTGGAGGAAAAAGGACTGCGGGCCGGTGCGGATTGGTTGCCGGTAATTAATTAGTGGATTGGTATGATTTGGAGGAAAGATAATTTTCGTTATGGGCTGGCGTGGGTTTGGTGCGGTTCTCACCCCATTCCCAGCCTGAAGCGAGAAGGACGAGCGAGCGAGCAGCCGGCTAGGGATTTTGTCCCCGAGGTCCCGACTAGGGGAACCCTCATCCGGGGATCGCGGAAGGCCCAACTTCCCTCCCCTCGTGGGAGCGCCAAATGGGCTGGCATGCCTTCCCGGGCCAAATTCACCCGGGGGCTTTTCACCCAGGGAAAGGGCCGGGATCCCGGGGTTTTCCCGGCCTACCAAATGAGCCCTTAAATGGCAGCACAACGCCCAGTCTAGCCAACTGAAAGCTTTTGCTTGTTTGTTTTTTTCATTTTTTTTAGCTAAAAAGCTTTTGTTTTCTTGATCCTTTTGTTTTTCTTTCTTCTTCTTCTTGAATCCTTTACCAAAATAAGGTTATACCCCGGCATCTATATTAAAGTGACGTAGGCGATGTTTTGAACTTAGGAATCCTTCCAAGACATTGTTTGCTACTAATGTATTTTTGGGGATTGTTGAGGAATATCCCGGCCTAATCCCGAATCACCACATAACACCAAAAGTACGTTTGATTCAAGTGTATTTAGCATGCTTTATTCTATTTTTTCTAGAATTTCTCAATCTCTAGAGTATTTTCTCTATACCAAATCCACTTCTCCTACGTAGTAGATTGGGGATCAGGATTTAATGGCATTGGGTGAAGGTGAAAGTTTCACCCAAACCCTGTGGGGATTGTCCCTACTAATTCCCTTAAAACCTCTACTGCCAAACAAGGCATAAAGGTATTTTGTAGGTTAGTTGAATTGTTATTATTTCAAAGGGTAAGACGCCATGAGCACTCACAGGCATCAGCGGAGCTTCATAAGAATTGTTGGGAGACACAGCCTTCAGCCACACAACTTTCTTTCAGAAAATAGTAGCCTTACCAAGATAGCCCAGCAAGAAAAGGAACGAATGGCTAAGGCATCTTCACCCGCACCCCCGGTGTTCGATAAGTTTGTAGCTATACTGAGGGGTAGTAGTGATCTTCACTTGAGACTTCAGCGAAACGACCACCTCCTACCATCAAGGTATGTGGATGCCATATTGAACAAAGAGAGGATCCATGCAGTTATGGTTCCACGAGGCGATGTTCATGTTGGGAGCCGCTTGAATGAAGTAAGCTAATCTTGTCGCTATTGTTGTCGGTAATTCCGTTCTTTCTCCGGGTAATTACAACAAAACACAACACATGTGTTGATACCGCATCACATGCCATACGTACACCGGAGGTTAAAGAAGTGGCAAACACTCAGACAGATAAAGACGTTGAGGAAAATCCTGCTTATCGTTATTGGTTCATGGCATCAGGCAGTGATAGTGACATCATGTTGATACATACCGGGGACAATGTACAAGCACCGGTGCCGCGATCCCGTACACGGGGAGAGAGATACTGTCTTACCTATCGCTACGTTGACATGTCTTTGCAAGAGGTGGACATGCGCATGATACCAGGGAACCAGTAAGGGTCATAAAGGATCATTTGTCAGAAAACTCCGTATTTGCCAGAATTAACTATCCGTTCCTCCCGCCATCTCATGTTCCCCCGCATCAAATGGTGCAGATAGCGATGAGGTTATCTCGGTATTCAGGCCTGATTGCGTCTTTGCCACACACAGTCGTTGATCCCTTTACCCGCGACCAGTCCCAGATTGGAACCGCGTGTCACTGAACGGAGGTTGTGACGTTGGTTCATCGATGCGGTACAGTCACGATGTATGGAGTGTTTGTGACGCCGATGTGATTTGTGCCGACTCTACGCAGTTACGACTGAATCATAGTATCGTTGATGCTTCTACAAGACAACGACAACTACAGTATATACAGCTTTGTATATACGTGTGGATGGTTTGTTTGGTACTTTATGTGATCTGTTAGGTAAGGGTTGTATAAGATATTGTACCCTTTTAAGGTTTAACATGTAATATTGTGTTATCATCATGACCATGATTATCGTTTGACAAAATATATGTTTGTAATTTTTAACGTGCTCGGGGTTTGTTTTTATGCTCTATATTGCATCGGTTGTTGAAATGGTCAACAAACTAGGTATTTATTTATGCTTCAAAGGAAGGCACCATGGTGGGTTTACCAACAAGCAAGGCTTCAAAGAGGGCTGTCAAGTGCGACTTAGTGTGGGGTGCTGCTGCGTCTCTCATAAGTCTAAGTGAGCTCGGTTGTGTTCCCGTGTTGGCTTCCATTAGTTCTTCTCGCTGTCACATTATGTTTCAGTGACACTATACGAGATACTCTTAAGTGAAAGTTATCTTATGCAGTGCATTGAAACAGGCGTGTGGTTAAGTTCTACGATCATCGATGAGTTGGAGGACAACTGTACTCGATGTTGATTCTCGTAGTTAGTATAAGAATATTGTTAGGATTTACCCGTCGCTTGGATAGACGTATCGGTGGATTACATTTTTGGCCTTGCGTGATTTCTAACAGAGAAACATGTCTTTTAAAAAATTAATAGGAGTGATATTATAGTCGTGTGTATCGGTCGATGGACTAGACGGCCTAGTGCGGTGTTCCACCGCGCCTCTCTTTTCTAGTATCTTGTTAAGATTTGTTAGTTTCTCTTAGAGAACGTTTATTAAAACTCTCTTGATTCCCATATATTTGTTTGGAGAGTTGAATTGGAATTCATTTGGTGCTTGGTTAGTATGTTGGAACTAGAAAATTGTTGTTTATGGTAGTGGTATGATGAAAAATTAACATAATCTTATAGATCATTAAATTGTGTCACTTGAATCTTTGCAGTGGTTATGGGTTATTAATATGGTTAATGGTTAAAGTTGTTGTTCGAATGAAGTAAAAATTATTAATGGATGGTCTAAAAGGTTTTAACCGTGCCACACTTGAAACATTAGTTGATGGTACAATCATGCATGAGTTCTACTAGTGGATAATGATCATTTGTGATTTCGGTTATGCGTTGATGAGCAGGGACCCCAACTGGACACTTGTATTTTCTCCGTAGCTTCCCCTTGGAGTGGTATACATATATTGTCATGATTAATTATGCTTTTAGTTGGAATCAGTAAACTTGTGAGTTCTGTTTTACTAATGTTGGGCTACGGTTTTCTGTCACTTTTACCATACATATTTGCTAGCCTCTTCGGTGTTCTGCATTACCCTTTATTACATTGAGAATATGTGCATACTTCTCTAGTACATTCAAACCCCGTGGGAGAACTTCATTTTGTTCTTCTACACGTAAGCTCATATATCCTCCTCAAAACAGCCACCCCACCTACCTATCGCGTCATTTTCATAGTCAATCCGAGATATATTGTCATGCAACTTCCATCTTACATTACATGACTTGGTGTCATTCTTCATTGTTATACTGCTTTGCATGATCAGATGACATGATGATTTTATGCGGCTTTGTCCATTATTAATTTATTTCATGTTACGCTAGATCATTGCACATCCTGCTACATTGGCAGAGACGTTCAATTTTATACATAATGTATTATTCATTACGAGTATCAAAAGTCTCTTGATCATTTTCATGAAGAGTGTTTCCCCTACTCGTGAGGATATAAAAAGATTCCAAAGAGACCAAATAAAAAAAATCCCAATGGGGGCCACATGAGAGAAATAAAAGAACCACGAAGGTCACCAAAAAAAAAAAGAGGGGACAACATTATGATGCCTACAACTGCAAAGTGTTGTTATAGCTAGTTTCAGAGTAAGAGCATCGAACCTCAGTGGAGCTATGGGAATGGTCTCATGTGTTTATTTTTGATCCTTTTTGCTCGTTTGTTCCTGCAAATTGTCTTTGGATCCAAGCAGGCAGAAAAGTGTGAAAACGTTGATTGTGGTGCTTGTGAACAAAACACTAAATAAAATAAAACAATAAATTAGATGAGAGAAAATTAATGAGTGGTGAAATGTTTGGATATGCAATAGGGCTAAATCCGTTCTCGGGGAGTATGCTTCTACCACTATCATATTTCCGAATTGATTCGGCATGCATGTTGTATACATATGAATGCTTTGTGAGGGCGAAGCTCCATAAATTAGTGGGTCCTGCGTGTCTCTAGCCAACACACTACTCACAACCACTACTAGCCCAGATAATTGGCGATGTGCCTACTTGGCACAGGTAATTAAGGGTCTCCCAGTGGATGAAGTATTGGTACTTTGAGTCTCCTTTACTCCCACATTGGAGATCAGCAAAATGGAGGAGGGACTTTTTTCATGTATAATCACTCTACACTCTGTCTCAAACCAACACTAATAACCCCATCATGTACCGCAGGAAAATACTGGAGTGGTCGATTTCACACCAATATCATGAGGATTGTTATCAGAAAATAGTCAATGGAAATATTGCATCTTTATCTCAATTCATAGTAATACTAGGGTTTTCCCATCTCCCAAAGAACTAATAAAACTACTCACACATGAAGATAGTAAACATCATCGGATTGTATTGCAAATGGAAAATGGATGTATGAATATACACGTGTAAATCTAGAACTAGATGTTCCAGAATTGCAACGAGATGGGTGAGGGATTATATCACGTAATGTAGATGGCGGTGATAACGATGGAGATCAATGCAGAGGGCTTTACATTGATGGAGATGGATTATCCTCTGCAAATTCCCCCTGGATACCTTTCGGAGGCTACGGTTTGGTGAAGTTTCGTGTCTCGCGGCTGCTCTATGTATTTGCTTGGAAACCTAAGGGCATGGGGTAAATATACTTGAAGAGTCGTCGCCTACGAGCCCTGGTACGGTGACTGGTATGGTCGGTCATCACTATACCAGTGGCCGTTGTGGCGGTTTCCTTCTCTCTGATACGCTGACACTCTCCGCTTCGCCCTGCGTGCCGAGGTCTCCTCTTTGGTACGGTGACTGGTACGATCATGGGCGACCGTACCGTCACTCATTACACGGTATTGTCATGCAGAGCCACAAATGGTTGCACGGTATGATGGCAAGTATGGTCATATGCGACAGTACCGCAACTCGTTAAAAATTCTGGAAGTTGATTTTGGGCTCCTTCTGCTTATTTACGAAATTGTGTTTAATGGAATGGCTTTTAATACTTTTAATTTACCATATTGCATCCCAAACTTGGTCCTTTATGCCTTGCACGAAATGTCTCCTCTAAATTTCAATTATCTTCGTACACAAACATAAACGGTGCACTTTGGCACGTAAAATTCTAGAACCCCTAACTACTCATCAATTAATTATTAAGTAAAATCATGTCTAAAATGGATGCATCATATTACTATCCTTTATTCCACACTTTTACTTCTCTTAGCACCTAGACTTCAGTTTGGATAGAGTTTTCATGTTTGTATAAATATACGGGGATCCTTTAATTATAGAACTTGGCTTGTATACTCCAATGACAGCCTCCTCAAAAGTGATTTAGGTCTTCGTGAGCAACCAAGTTGGATGCATCCCCACTAGTTTCATTAGAGAGATTTCATACACTTATAGCTCTATGTGCATCCGAATGCGGAAATCAATACTCCTTGCACAACTTGGATTATAAGACTTCATCTTGTCTAATGATCACTTTAAGTTATGCGAGACTTTCTTCCATTGACCTTCCAAACCTCCCACAATGTTCTCTTAGTTATAACATCATGGTGTCAGAAATCAATGCTCGCACTCACATGTTGAGTGAACAGTTAGAACATATGATTCTTTTTTATGTTCATGTTGTTATCACATGGCTTGATCCTGACAAAATTTGCTATGACTTTTGCAGCTTATAGAAGGATTGTGCTTTTGCGCTTGATACTTAAATAATCTTTAATATACTTTGCGTAGTTTTATTGACTTATAGTACTATTAATTGAAAGTTTTTGCCCTGTTATTCTTGTTGATTTCTGCATTACTTGTTTGATATCAACTATGAACCAATGCTTTGATTCACTTGATCTTAGTTTACATGATTTACATTATTATCTTATCTTGATTGTATTGGTAGCATGCCACTTTCAAAATTATTTTTGTTATCATTTACCTACTCGAGGACGAGCAGGAATTAAGCTTGGGGATGGTAATATGTGTCCACATATCAATAACTTTTTATTGTCACATGCTTGTTTTATATCGTTATTGCATGTTTCCACTACTTTTTTATATCATATTAGGGCATTTTTCCAAACTAACCTACTACCAAGATGCAGGTGTTAGTTCATATTTTTATTTTATTTTAGAAAAGTTGTTCTGCAAAACTCCGCGAAAATACCCTAAAATTATAGGAGGTCGGTTTTTACCCGATACGAAGACGAAATCCAAAGGGGAGCCGGAGAGGCGCACTAGGGGGGGGGAGTGATGACCCACAAGTATATGGGGTCTATCGTAGTACTTTGGATAAATAAGAGTGTCGAACCCAACAAGGAGCAGAAGGAGTTGACAAGCAGGTTGGATAGAGAATTCATAGTAAACACTAGCAAACAGGTTTTTGGTGTTTTTGAATAAAGCAGATAAATAAAGTGCGAGTAAATAAAATACATTAAATATAATTACAGCGAGCGGACCAATCCTTTTGAGATCAAAGGACAAGCCGGTTGTTCTACTTATGATTACCAAACGTTCTCGAGGACACATGGGAATTTCTTCAAGTACTTTCGTTTCATACGGTTGATTAATATTTACTGTTTCGGTAAGTGTTGTGTGGGTGAACCTATGCTAATGCACCGCCCAACTAGGACTAATACATACTTGTGATTATACCCATTGCAAGCATCCGCAAATACAAGAAACTAATTAAGATAAATCTAACCACATATTTAAAACTCCGGGATCCTACACTCCCTCATGCACTGGTTTCCTAATAGGGGTTTCGGTTTATGTCACTCCGGCAACCCCATAAAGGTGAAGTATCATGTTGTCGACGTTCACATGACACCACTAGAAGAATAGCACCACAACTTAAATATCAAACCACTAGATATTACTTCAACATAATTCCACTACTAACATCATGAATTCTCCCATGTACTCAAGAACTAAATGAACTACTCACAAGAAATCATATGGATCATAATTAGAGGTGATATAATGGTGAATAACAATCTGGTCATAAAGTGTAAACACCGATAAATCTCACAAGCATCAACTACTAACAAGTAATCCACACCGGGAGAGAGATCTAATGAAGAACAACGATAAAGACCCCTAATTGTTACAGCGGGATGAAGGTGGACGGTGGGAGTAATGGTGATAGTGGTGATGATGATGACGATGGATCTTGATGATGCTCGGAGTGATGACGATGACGATGGCGATGATTCCCCCTCTCCGGGGAGGAATTTCCACAGCAGATTTCTCCCTGTCGGAGAGCTTTTCTCTCCCTGTTGTTTTCCGCCCCGAGGCGGCGGTGGAATATTTCTTCGATGATGCTCTAGGGCTTAGGGTTCCATGGGGGTCAAGTACGCGAAAGGGGGTGACCAGAGGTGGGACAGGGAGGCCACACCACCTGGCGGCGCGGCCAGGGGGGCGCCACCCCATGGTGTGGCCCCCTTGTGGCCCCTCCAGGTCCCCTCGTGGCTAGCTCCCTCTTATGGACTTCAAAGACATCCCCAATGCCCCCTTCTTCTCCTGATCTTCTGAAATAGGGTAACTTTCCATCAGATTTCTGGTCCCGGTGTTTATTCTCCAAAAATTATGAAACATGCAAAATAAGATGAAATAACATAAGTAACGCACCATAACATGAAATATATCGATGAATAACAGAAGATAACAATATAAGTTAGTGATGCAAAATGGACGTATCAACTCCCCCCCCCCAAGCTTAGACCTCGCTTGTCCCCAAGCAAAACTGAACTCGGTAAACATGACCACTGGTTTATGGAGTGAGGTTCGATTAATAATATACGGACAAGAAGCATCACATCTAACAAAGAACAATTCATTTAGACAACAACTTTCTCTCATATAATTAAACTTGAAACAAGTAGAGGAGATCACAATAAAGGTGCAAAAGGAAATCATAATTGGTGAGGGCAAACTTTGTTCTTGTTCAGAGAACAATTAACAGCATACTTATCTTTCGATCAGAGTCTTTATACTAGAGCTTATATTGCAGAGTTTATCATGCTTAATCATAACAATCTCTTTGCAGTCATTGATAACTTTCAAAGTTGTATTCAATCAGATAAAAGCACTTGTACTACACAAGGAAGAATAAATAACATGATTGTGTAAATCAACATATAGATGGATGGATTGCAACAACTCAAATGCTTGCTTAAGACAGAAAGGAGTAGGTTTACTGACTCAACATATAGGTAAAAGATAGGCCCTTCGCAGAGGGAAGAAGAGATTATCCCATGTGCTAGAGATTTTTATTTGATAAACAGAGTCGTTGAAAACAATTTTGAGAGTCGTGTATGTTTATGTCAACGAATGGCAAACAGAAA
The DNA here is from genome assembly GCA_028641055.1 of Alopecurus myosuroides. NCBI lineage: Eukaryota > Viridiplantae > Streptophyta > Magnoliopsida > Poales > Poaceae > Alopecurus > Alopecurus myosuroides. The sequence goes on from CM054062.1 coordinate 249,807,344, forward strand.
ATACAGTACGTCACAAGCCAACTAGACTTCACAATAACGGCTCCCATTGAAGGACGCAACTGGTATAGAAAGTCATCCCTCTTTCTCTTGTTTACACAATTATGCTTTGACTGATAAATCAAGGGCAAAAATAGTGAAGATAATTGTATTATTAAGTTTGGAGCTGGGCACCCCGCTGCTAGCTCTTCTATCAATTGGATAAGCGGATGAAGCCACTAGTCCAGGTGTGTAAAGTCCAATCAACAAGTGAGATAAATATTCTCTATTTGGTACCTCATGAGCTAAAACAGGGGCACAAAAAAGGTGTAATTTTTAAGGTTTAAAGGTAGCACACAAGTAATTTACTTGGAGTGGTGGTTAAATACCACATATAGGTAGGTATGGTCGACAAAAATGGCATGGTTTTGGGGCTCAAGGTTTGGATGCACGAGAAGCATTCCATCTAAGTACAGGTTTCTGACTAGCAAGGCTGGGTAGCAAGCATAAAAGTTGAGGGAAAACAAACAAATATACATATGATAAAACCAATCATGCAATCTTCCTTGAAGGTACAAACAATCTTACTTGATAATACTAAGATTATTAGGTAACAAGAAAGAAAGATCATGGAATAATATATCTACATGCAACTCCCTCTTTTCTACTTAAGTCTCAATGTATTGTTGCTACTGACCAATGCTTAGTTTGCCAAAACCAACTAGATCAACTCAAACCAAGGGATACAACGATAACCAACTAAAGAGTGATACTTCCATACTGTAAACCATCCTATATGATATTTTCTATACTCATGATATGACTCTACTAAAAGGTAAAAAGGTGAAAGGTAAAGGTGTGATACCACGACACTCCCCCAATCTTGGAACAAGCCAAGGAGATGCCAATATCAATGACGAATTAATTCTTCGGTGGTGGTGGTGAATCCTTCTCAATAAGCTTATCAATTGATTTCTTAAAATCTTCAATTGCAAACATAAGCATACGCATCATCTCTGTATTGTGCTCAATACGGTTTCCGTGCTTGTCAGACAGTGAATTCCAGCCATCAAATTTTTTCCCCACACTTCCTTAGGTTGAGAGCTTTCTTCATCTGCACGGTTAGAACGATCCATATCCGAGCAAGAAGGAAACTTTGCCTCGGTTACTTTTTTAAATTGATACTCATGAATCAACGTATGGAAAGGGTTTTTGATACTTGGAAGTGGTATCCCTGGGGCTAGGCAGTGACGTGGGACCTTCCCTCCAGTGCTCATTCGTGCTTCTTGCTTGAACTTGAAGGGTTTTGCTACTACTCCATTGCATGCGACGGTAACGCATGGACGCACGCGCGAGTCTTCTTCTACATATCCTTCAGCTCCAATCTCGATCTCCTCCTCCGGCTTCCGGTCTTGGAGATCATCTTCCTTTGGCCCCTTCCCCTTGTTGTTGTTGACGCTAAGAGAAGGATATTCTCTTTGTCACTTAAGGACAAAGCAAGGGAGTGGTATGAGCTACTAGATGATCCTCATCATTTGGAGTGGAAGGAGGTTGAATCTCTATTTTATTCTTATCACGAATTATATTTAGATAGCAATTACATTTATAATTTTTTTCCTCGTGGTGGAGAAAGCATTTCTCAAGCTTGGGGAAGACTGAAAATATTGATACTTAAATGTCCTAACCATGAGCTTCCTGAGGAAATAATTGTTACTAATTTTTATGCAAAGCTTTCACGACATTACATGGACTATCTAGATGCATGTTCAGAGGGTTCTTTCTCAAGCAAGAAGGTTTAAGATAAATGGGATCTTCTTGAAACAATTCAAACCAATAATGAAGGTTGGAATAATGACAAAGGTAAAGAATCGGGTATAAACTATGGGTATGATTGCATTAAGTCTTTCGCTAAAACTACTGATTTTCAAGAGCTTAGTGCTAAATATGGTCTTGATCCTCAAATGATTGTTAATTGGTATAGATCCTTTGCTTCTTATATTAATGTTCCTAAAGCAAATGGGGACATATATCATGAACCTTTTAAATACACTTGCATGAAAAATGAAATTGTTATTAATGATTGCAGTGAACATGCTCAAACTTATGAAAGTACTATTTCTTAGAAGCATGTTAATTTTTGTGGAGCACTTAGACCTTGTGAAAAGAATCAAATCTAAGAAGAATATTGCATCCATCATAGGAATGAAAAAACTAGAAAGTGGGACAGGTCTTTAGATGATCTTGGTAAAAAAGTTTGTGCCCTCTATCCTTTTATTTGTGAACTTTGTTGTAAAGTTGGTCATTTAAATTTTCAATGCTCAGGCTGTAATAGCTATTCGAATACTGCAAGTTTGTATTATGATGACATGATCACTCCTAAAGAGCATGATGAACTTACATTATTTTTTGGGTGTGAAGAGTTATCAAGAAAAACTTCTTTGGTAGATATGAGTGCTCTTGATATGAATAGTGTCCTGCATGGTTGTCATCTTTATTGTGTCAATAATTTCCACGCAAATAATTACATAAAAAATATTATAAAAGAGGATACTTCACCAAAATATGATAGGGCTAATATTTGTTTTCATCTTATTAATGAAGAGGAGGAATCCTCCAAGGTTTTTTCTATTTTTTCTGACAATAAACCAGGGTATGTGGAGAAGCTTCCTTTCAAGCCTCTCCCTCCTATAGAGAGGAAGAAGAACAAGAGGAGTAAAAAGAGAGAGGTAATAGTATCTCCCCCTGGGCATGTTGGTCATATTATAGTTTTTGATGAGTATGAACTCAATGATTTTCCTATGCCTGTAAGTGATCATGATTGGGACAAACACACTACTATCGATATTGAAAATCTCTTTGGTACCAATTATGAAAATGATGATAATTGATGTACTATTAGTACCATCCATGTTCCTTCCATTGATGATATAGAAAGCTCTGAGCTTGTGGATGATGTGTTTGATAATCCTTTTGCTACTGATGATTATATGCTTGATACATCTCATTCTAGTAAAAATGATGATATGTTTACAAATGAATGCACTTTGGAAGATAACTATTCTATTGCCTATGATTATACTATGCCTCCCGTCTTTGATAACTATTATAAAAGATGCTATAAAATAGGTTATGATTACAATTATTCTTATGAAACTTGTCATAGTTATCGAGGGATTACCCAAAACCATCTCCCTAATATACAACATGTCTATCATGTTGGAGTTCTTTATGATGATTACAATGATGAATATGATATTTTAAGTCCACCTACTATTGAGGAGAAAGTTAATTATGATTATAATATGCCTCCTATATTTGATGATTATGGTGATGAGAATAATAATGATAGCTATTTTTTTGAATTAGCTCCCACTGCTATTAATAAGAATGAATATGCTTATGTGGAGAGTATTAATTCTTTTGTGCATGTGGCTCATGATAAGAATGGTTTATGTGATCGTTATATTGTTAATTTTATTCACGATGCTACTAAAATTTATTATGAGATAGGGAAACATCATATTATACACCTCAAAAATATCAAGTTTCCCCTCTTTATGTTGAAATTTTTGAAGTTGCACTATTTTGTCTTCCTATGCTAGCCACTTTGTGCTTTATTGACTTGTTCTTGTACAAGATTCTTTTTCATAGCAAGTGGGTTAGACTTAAACTTGTTTTATATTTTCTTCTTGATGCTCTCTTTTTCTTCAATTCATATTTCTAATGTGAGCATCTTCTCAAATTATCATGCCTAGCTAAAAGGCGTTAAAGAAAAGCACTTCTTGGGAGATAACCGATGTTTTTATTTTTGCACTATTTTCTATGTTTTCTTCGAGTCAAGGTGTTGTATACTTCTGTAGAAACTCCTTTGTATATTTATTTTCATGTATTATTTGTGCCAAGTAAAGTTTCTAGCGAAAAGTGGTCTTAGTTTTGGATTTCTGCGTAGAAAACAGATTTCTGTTGTCCACCGTAAACAATCGCATAATTCACAGAAAGATTGAAATGACCTAAAACTTTTTGTGCTTATTCCTCAAATAATTCCTAAACTTTTTAGTTGTTTAAGTTTTTGATTTTAGGAACTTAAGTTCCCCGAAAAAATTATTCATTACCGACTATTCTAGTTTTGGCAGATTCTGCCATTTTTCTTGCATTTGCTCTTTCACGATGTCAAGTGGATTTCTCTTCTTCACGAAACATCAACAGATGTAGATAATATTTAAAATAAATATCACTTGTGCCCATTAAGAACCCATGAAATTTTTATTGTTGCATTACCTCTAATGCGAATTACTTTTTGAGTGTGGTGTGAAGGAAGTTTTCAAGGGTCAAGAGAAGAGGGTGATATAATGTGATCAAGAAGAGTGCAAGGTCAAACCTTTGGGATGCCCCCGTGGTTCATCCCAGAAAATTCTAAGAAGACTCGAGCGTCTAACCTTGGGGATGCCCAAGGCATCCCCTTCTTCCTCAACAAATTATGAGGTCACTTCTAGTGAAACTATATTTTTATTCGGTCACATCATATGAAATTTACTTGGAGCTTCTCTTATTTTTTCATTTTGTTTTCTTTAGTTTTATTTGTTGTAGTTTATGGTTGGATCCTATCATATTTGTTTGGGAGAGAGACACGCTCTGTTATCATTGCTTAGAACACTCTAGCTTTCACTCTTATTGTTCTGTGAGTGGTCACTTTTTGCCAGTACCGCGTTTAGCCCTTGTTTTCCACTCGTATTTTGTTCAGAGCTTGTTAGTTTTCTTAATTTATACATTATTAGCTCTCTGTTATTTGATGAATATTATCTATGAGAGTTGTTTCAAACAAGTTAATTGGTTTTGGTGAAGAGTAAAATATTTCATGCTTATAATGGTGCTTGAGGAATAGAAAATGCTACATGTGGTAGATGGTATAACGGAAAAAGCTTATATATTCTTGTAGATCACTAAACTGTTTCACTTGATTATTTGTTGTTGTTTTGAGATATTAATATTCTTAATGGTAAACTTGCTGGTTTAGTAAAGTAAAAAACTATTAATGGTTGGTCTGAAAGCTTGAAACTGTGCCACACTCGAAAAATCAGTTGATAGTATAATGGTATATGACTTCCTCTGCTGATAACAATCGTAATGGATTTTTGTTACGCACTACGGTCGGGATAGATAACAGTGTATTGTCACTGCCACGGATCCTCTTGAGTGATTTTCATTATGTCTTGTAAGATCATGATTTTAGTTGTAATGTTTTCACTTGTGAGTTCTATGTTGCCTTTTTTCTGGCACTTCCACAATCCATATTTGCTAGCCTCTTCGGTACTGCGCATTGCTCATTCTCACATTGAGAGTTGGTGCAAACTTTGCCAGTGCATGCAAACCCCGTGGGAGAACTTTATTCTTCTACACATAGGCCAAAAATTATCTTCCTCAAAACAGCCACCATACCTACCTACCATGGTATTTCCATAGCCATTCTGAGATATATTTCCATACAACATCCATCATCATTATGTTACTTGTCATGGTTCATTGTTATTTTGCATACTGATACACTGGCAGGAGCATTTAGTTTTTTATACATCAGAGATATTTCAGTTTGAGTTATGAGTACTAAAAGTGTGATGATTCATTGTAAAGTAAAGTGTTGCGCCTACCAGTGAGGTTATAAATCAAAAAAATAAAAATTAAAAGAGAAAAAGCCCCAAAAAAAAGGGCATAAGAGAGATAATAAAGAGAGAGGGGCAGCATTACTATCATTTATTCCACACTTGTGCTTTATTTAGCACCAATATTTCAGTTTGGAGAGATTTTTCATATTATGACTTGCATAACTATGTGGGGGAACTTAACGTTATAGAACTTGCCTTGTATATTCCAATGATGATCCTCCTCAAAAGTGCTCTAGGTCTTCGTGAGCAAGCAAGTTGGATGCACCCCACTAGTTCCATTGGAGAGTTTCATACACTTATAGCTCTATGTGCATCCGTTGTGTGGCAATTGATACTCCCTGCATAACTTCGATTATAAGACTTCCTCTTGTCTAATTATCACTTTCAGTTGTGTAAGACTTTCTTCCATTGACCATCCAAACCCCCCATAATGTTCTTTTAGCAACAACATCCCGGTGTCAGGGACCAATACAGAACGCTTGCTTGTTTTTAGTGCACAAATATCTTAATGATTTTCCTATGTGCATATTGTCGTCACTTGACTTGATCCTAATAGGAGTTGTTGTGAGAGTTTGATGCCTTGGATGATTCTATTGTTTTTCTTGAAGCTTAAATCGTCTTTAATAATCCATTGCACGGTTGATTGTTTTTTAGTATTGATTCATTGAAAAGTGTTACTTTGTTCTTCCTAATGGTTTATACATTATTCTATTTGATATCAACTATAAACCACAAAATTTATTCATTTGATCCTAGCTTACATGATTTACATTACTATGATGATCAAGTTTATGTTAGTAGCATGTCACCTCAGAAATTATTTGTTTTTATCGTTTACCTACTCGAGGACGAGTAGGAAATAAGCTTGGGGATGTTGATACGTCATAAACGCATCCATCACTTCTTATGTTCCATGTTGTTTTCATGTCATATGCTACATGTTTCCCTTACACTTTATGCCACTTTTTATCTATTTTATGGGACTAACCTATTGACAAGTTCCATAGAGCCAGTTCATGTTTTATGTTGTTTTTAGTTTCTGGAAATATTCTCGGAATTGGACGATTCAAAAGCCAAAAGTCTTAGAATTCCCGGAGGGTCAAGGAAGTCCAAAGGAGACCCGGAGGTGGTCCCTGGAGCCCCCACACCATGCCTCCACGCGGGCTCTGTAGAGGCCCCAGACCGGAGGTCCAGAACCCCTCATATGCATTCATTCACGATCCCAGAAGAACCAGTCGTGAACCACATACGAAGTTGGCATACAGAATATATCATCCGATACACGAATATTAGAGTCTTACATAAATGGTCACATGACCAAGTTCTTAACAACTGTCACGCAGGACAGGCAAATAACAATAACACAACAGAAGATGATAAGCATAGCGTAGTAGAACCCAAGTCACGCCTTAACCTACAGGCTGATGACTGGGAGACGATCCTAATTCGCAGGGTCATCAGTGCAGAACTCCTCCTCATAGAACTCTTCCTGAGGTGGCTCCTCATAGTCTGGCCAATAAAAATAACCAGGGACGAAACCAAAGTCAGTACAATTGAATGTACTCCGCAAGACACCCTTTATGAGCTTACAATTATGCATACATGCTTATTTGGTGGTGTGGGTAGGCCATACATAAGGTTCTGCTACCCATGACAGATAAAAGATTTATCATGGTTGATTTGCATATTCATATCTCTGTTAAAAGTTTTAAAAATAATATATAGTTTCTCTCGTAGATATCGCATATCTCAGAGTTTTCATAAGATGGTTTGAGAAAACAAAGTTTTCTTTGCAAAACTTCTGGTAATCAGTATTCCAGCTTTTTCTCATCCGTATCTCGCAGATACCAAGTCATTCCTTTTTAGTACCCCGCAGGTACAAAACCTTCCTTCAAAAACCTCTTTTGAAAATTGACACAATGCTAGCTACATGGCCATTCAACCGTACATATCCGAGGACGCGGCTATTTCGAAATAGTTTTACTCTGCAGAGGTGTACACATTTCCACGAGATCCAGAATCCGCCATGAAACAACCATGGACTGTTCACAGCAGTATGAGAACATCGGATAGCTGATCTTTACTATCCACTATGTACAAGCTAGTATATGACTATCTCTTCAATTGGGTTTACCCTCCCCGGCAATCCGTGTCGCACACAGCCTAGACAGGAGACCCAACTGCTGCATCCGGAGGGAAAATTAATCCCACACTTTGCATGTCCCGTATCCTCACTCCTAGCGACATTTCGGTTCAGAGGATCCAATCCCCTATAGCCCTTGAGACAGAACACGGACTAACCATAACAAGTTTCCAATCAAGCCCCGTATCCATATTGGGGTAAAGTGGCAGTACGATAATGGTTGTCCAGCGAAGACTAGGTTATGTGTCTTTTGTAAACATTTCTCATATTTTTCCAACATGACGTCCTCCCGGTAGACAAGGTCTCACCTTTCCACCGAGGTTTTTCTTCCATAAGGCATTTGTTTACAAAAGCACATTTTAAACAGTTCAATTAAGAACTCAAGTTTTAATTTAGTGAATGGTATTTATATACCATTTGGTGGCTATGGGCTTGGTAATACCAAGTTGACTATTAACATGATCATTTACTTAATAATATTAATAGTAGTGGTATTCACAACAAAAATAGTTTTGAGAATATAATTTGTGAAAACTTCAGAAGTGGAAAGCATGCATGATAGATAATGATAAGTATTTATACAGCAAGCATTAGAATGGCTTGCCTTGATACAGATGGTGGTCCTGGTCTTGGTAGTAACAGGAGTTAAAGTGATCCTCTTCTTCAAATACTCCTTCCTCGTTTTCTATCGTCGTATAATAAAAGTAAATACACACTTTCAGAACCAACCAAGGCAAACAATTATACAAGTGATACATACAACAAGCAATTAAAATGCATCGCCCAAAATACACAATTTTCCCATAGGAAAAATTGGCATGAAAACTATAGTGGGAAAAACTTCTTTTTCCTAGTGTTTATGTGTGGCCAAAAATCAATGATTCTAGCTAAGAGCACCATGGACCAGTGGGGTAAAACCCATGTTACTAGGCAGTAGGGTGTCACACAAAACACAATTTGATGGTTAAAACTCTCACAACAATTTCTATGGCAAGCACATAAATTATGCTAATTTTTGCAAGTGGTGGAAAGGGTGCACAACAATAAGCCAAGCTCAAATTCCACCATGATGCAAAAATGAACGGTGGGTGTTCCACTAGCAAACTACTCACAAATAGGTTAGTAAGCCTCTGGTCACAATTAGAAAAGTGCTCAAAACAAGAAAACAAGCTTCAAAAGCTCCTACTCATACTAGTAGAAAACTAGGAAAAATACTAAGCTATTCTACACTACACATGCTAATTTTATGCACAAGGGTGCAAACTAACAGAAATAAAATACTCATCTAATCAGTACCAAAATTCTACTTGATCCCACAAAAAAAAGTCTAGCTATTAAACAAGGAAATATTAGGCTAAAATGCACACACATGTGAGAGAAATATTTTCTAGTCACCCAAGTGCTACTCATGCTTTTCTACAAACCAAGAGGAAAAATAGCAGGGGTGAAAACACTAAGATAAAGATGCCACAAGGAAATTTCATCCTCTGTTTCCAACTACAAAGATTCATATTTTCCCCTAGTGGAAAGCAAGGCTAAAACCTATGCATGAATAATTCTAGAAAAAGGAATATGCTCACATAGCTATCCCCATTTAAGCTCCAACTACTCAATAAACTCCTAGAATGCTAGTACTGCAAGAAAACAACTTTATAATAACATAAAACAACTTAAACTTGATGTAAAACAAGAATCCAATACATACACATAACCATACTATTTAATATTCACACAAAAATTCTAGGCAGAAAACAGATGAAACAAGATCTGTCCACCAAATTTTCTACAGAGCTTCAAACATCAAACCAAGCTAGATCTAGATAGCACTAAACATATACTAACATGTCCAATTGGATTCACTCAAAGAAACATCACAGATTTGGCATGAAAAATGCCCAAACAGAGACACATGCTTTTGGAAAATAACATGTCATTTTAAATCTAGAGCTCACCTTGATACAAGGTAAAATTCTACTGGTAGGCATTCACATGGGATATCCAAAACAGTTGAGTTTGCAACTTTTGGATAGCTAAAACTAAAGTTATAATAGATCTAAGAAAACAGACACTCTCTAGCATATGATTTAAATAAAAATCATAAAGATTCGAAATTTGAATCTGCCAGTGGGACATGGTTTGGAAAATGTGTGTCTATTTGCACAAAAATTGGCTAAGCAAAAAGTTTATCCTAGCTAGGCCAAACAGAGCTAAAGTAAACATGCACAGATCTGCCAAAACAAATAGAAAATAAAAACTAGGCCTAACGGGCCAGATCTGCACAGCGCGGCCCACTACGGCGCTCGCCAGCCTGCCAGGGCGCGAATGGGCGCGTTCAAAGGAGATCGTCGATGCGCAGATCGACGGCTCCCCTTCTCTCTTCCTTCCCGCGCTCTCTCTTCTCTCTCTCTCTCTGACCGCGGATGAACACCTGGCGGGATCGGGGTTTAGCTCACCTAGGGCTCGCGCAAGGTAGAGGGGTGGTGCTGGGGTGGAAGAGGGATGCTTGGGCGGTGCAGGGGCGCGGTCACGGGCGGTGGCGTTGCACGGGCACGGCGGCGGCTCGACGGAGACCCGCGGCGTTCCCGATGATGGCGCCGGCATTCCTGCAAGCGATCGCGAGCATGAGCATGCCAGGGAGGTGCGCACGGTCTAGGGGCTCGACCATGAAGCGAAATGGGGGCGGGGGATGCAGTACTCACGGCGCTATCTCGGTTTCGTTTTGCTCGGGCCCGAGGAAGAACACGGCTCGCCTCGCTCACTGTGAGCGAACGGGCAAGCGTGGCTGCTTCGGGGTGGGTGAGTGGAGTGAGGGGAGGGTGGTGGGGCAAGGGATTGGCCTGGGGTGGCTCTTATGCACGGCTTGGCAACGATCGGCATGGGCAGGCACGTCATGGGCAGGGCTTGCCCTTTGGGTGAGTGCCAGAGGTGGCATGTGCGGTGGGGGAGTGCCCCTGGTGTTCCCAACTCGTTGTAGCATGACCATGGCTACAGGAAAGGCCAAGGGATGGCAAAAAGCCACTATTCCACCAACTATTCTTACCTCACAACAGTCAACTTAACTAGTCACTCCTTCCCTCCTTGGTCAACCAAAATGGCATCCAAGGCCAGCTTCTAGAAGCCTATACCATGGGGATTAGAAATGTCAAAGCCACTCATCCTAGATCATCACACATAAATAGATCCATCAACTTTAAAAAGTGTGCAGCTACTGCTCTGACAGAAAATTCAGTTTCGACAGTTTTCCGAATTTTTCTAGTGTTGGCAACAGACAGAGATAGCAAAAGTTGAGGTTGTTTTCAACAAGCAAACCAAGTCAAAAATGAATGATTCAAAATGCTCATTAAAGAACAATAATCCAAGTTTCATAAACAACCATTGGATCTGAAAATTGAGGGGTTTAAGGCTTTGAAAACAGATGGCAAAGTGAGCACTTTCTCTGTTTCTAAACTGCCTAAAAATCTGTCTTAACAAGATGGCTCAAAAACAAGCATGGATAAGTGTGTTAAATATTTTTGTAAATTTTTCCAAGGATGTAGTTTTGTTGTCCACATAACAGAGATTAAAATGGATCAAAGAAAATCCATAATTGGATAATCCTTGTGGTGGAAAACAGGGGTTGAAAACAGCTACTTGGCTGATTTTTCAGGACAAAACTATATAGGAAAAATCTAATGAAATCTTCTCCAAATAATTTTGTTCCAAGGCCAAATTGATTACTAAAAAGCAATAACACAAATATGAGTTGATATCAAGTGATGTCCCAAAGTTTTGATAATATTCCCCTAAGAATTCCAGTGGAAAACATAGGAAAACAAATACTTTCCTTAGGAGAAAAATTCTCAAGTGAGTGAAATGAACACACAACTTATATTTCATAGATAAACATGATTACACAAACATGTTGTCCACCTAGTTAACTTACAAAAGTCTTAAGAGGCTTCCTAAATTACTCTAATACAGGTGCTTAAAAACAGGGGTGTGATAGGCTCCCCCTGGCCGCTCCGGCTAGTGTTGTGGGCCCCTTGGGCGCCCACCGCCATCACCCTTTCGCCTATATATGCCCCCCCGAAGCATAAACCCTAGATATATCGGGCCCTTTCACAAAAAGTTCCGTAGCTCCGCCGCCACCGCCGACAAGTTTCGGGGGACTGAAATATCTGTTCCGGTACCCTGCTAGGATGGGGAAGTGCCCCCAGAGCCATCTCCATCGACTCCACCGCCATCTTAATCGCCGTTGATGTCTACTATGATGAGGAGGGAGTAGTTCTTCCTCAGGGCTGAGGGCTCTACCGGTAGATATGTGTTTCATATCCCTCTCCCATGGTGTGATCTTTATGTGACCATGAGCTTTGTAATCTAGTTGAATATGTGGATGTTTCTCTTCATCTATTATGCTACTCAAGTGGTTTTTTTATGAGATCTCCGTAGACACTTTGATCACGGTGTAAAGGTGCAGTGTGTGCACCGTGTGGCTTAGCAAGATATTTATATCTTGTTTTGGATGACCCTATGAAATTGTGGCGTTTGTTTAGTACTAATTTGGGGCGCTCATAGTGAAAGCGTGGGGTGCCCTAGAGAGGGAATACAGACCTGAGGAGTGCTATTAGAGCCCTACGCATGGATTGGTGTTCGTTATCCGACCGGAGAGTGGTTCGGAGTAGCATAGTGAAGAGATGATATTTATGCATTCAATTATATTATTATTGTTGAGAGTGTTCACTAGTGAAAGTATGATACCTAGGCCTTGTTTCTAAGCATTGAAACACCATTTACAATCAGCTCTGCCACATGTTTGCTTGCTTCCATTTTAATTTCAGATTGCTATTATCACTTATAATCATCCATATCACTTGTATTACTATCTCTTCGCCGAACTAGTGCACATATACAACTGACAATTGTATTAGGTGTGTTGGGGACGAAAGAGACTTCTTGTATCATAATTACAGGGTTGCTTGAGAGGGATACCTTTGACCTCTACCTCACTGAGTTTGATAAACCTTGGTGATCCACTTACGGGAAACTTGTTGTTGTTCTACAAACCTCTGCACTTTGAGGCCCAACACTGTCTACAAGAATAGAAGCGTGCGTAGACATCAATGCTCTGGCCAAGTTGATGCTTGTAACTCCAAGAGCAAGTATTTATGCTCGATAGTGGGTGCATGCCTCCTTTTCATCTGTGCTCGAATGATAGAAACATGACAGATGGGGGATGTGTTGTTGCCATTAGGGAGAAAACAACAATGTTTTCATTGTTTACATTACGCACTTTACTTAAGGCAATAATTTGTTGCTTGCAACTTAATATCCAGAGTCTGATTGGATTACGTTCTGAGGGGGGGTTATTAGACATGGGTGCAGTTGGATTACGGTCTATGAATTATGTTGTAATGTCCGCATGAATCTCATAGTAATCATCATGCCTTGCATATGCACTACGGTGCAGGCTTTATATATGTCGATTGCCCAGCTGTAATTTGTTTACCCAACATGTTATCTATCTGTTTTGGAGAGACACCACTAGTGAACTGTGGACCCCGGTCCATTCTTTTACACTGATAATACAACCACTGCAAGCACTATTCTTTTTACTAGAATCATTGTTTTCCTTTCATTCACTGCAAACAAGTACTATTTTCCACATTATACATCTAACTGTTTGTGTTAGCAAAACCCGTGAGATTGACAACCTCATTGTTTCGTTGGGGCAAAGTATATTGGTTGTGTTGTGTGCAGATTCCACGTTGCTACTGAGCCTGGTAGTGCGCCCTGCCAACATCAGTTGCCATCAACCTTTAGAAGTGATTTCTTTCTCCCACTGGTCCGATTAAACCTTGGTTTCTTACTGCGGGGAAACTTGTTGTTGTACTCTTCATACTTTCCTCTTGGGGTCTCCCAACGAACGTGTGTTTCCACGCCATCATAACACACTTCCACACAAGACTCAACAGGATTGCCTGGGATGTGACCTAGACAGAGAGGCGATGTCATCATGCTTCTCACAAGTGGGACCACGGAGTTGGTCGCCGTGTTGCGTCTTGTCCGCCCGCACATGCACAGGTACGGAGAACAAACTTTTAAGGAAAACCCAACGCTCCCCCTATTTTGTCCTCGCGGACCGTAAAAACCCCATCCCAAGGACCCCCTCCCCAAACGGACTGGGGGGTTGGACAAGCCGAGTTCCCCCCAAACATGGCAAAAGTTTGGTACACATTTTGGGTTGTCCGTGGACACCATTTTCCCTCTCTAGCCCGTCCGTCAGACAGACGGTGCCATTCTTCACAAATCCTTGCACTTCCCCACTCCGTTCCCTACCTTCTCCGCCTCTGCCAGGGTAGCCGTTGGCGATGACAAAGACAGAGTGCCGCAACACCGAAGCCAACCCCCACGCCACGGTTGTCGCCCAAGCCGGAGTCGAAGAAGCGGCAGGGCCGGCGGGTGAGGCAAATCAAGACCAAGAAGGAGGGGTCGCTGCTACGCTGCTCCTAGCCGAGGTAGGAACGCGGCAGAACCGTGCCACCGATGCTCTGACCGCAGAATCCATGGGCGTCATCATGATCAAGGGTGAGACGTATGATTTCATCCTGCCCACGACGTCCCTCCTTCTGTGCGTGTCGGTGCCGTCCTCGATCTCGGTTGCATCCGCGGCCAGGCCGCCACTCTCGTTGTTGCAAGCGCTATCGTTAGCCTCACCAGCGTGCGTATTCCCAACCGCGCCACCGGTGGGTGCAGGTAATTCGCGCCACGGGGTGTCATTGCACGACACATCGTCTGAGATCAGCTCTCGGCCCTTTGGGACCGCGCCGGCGGGCATCGATCTCAGCGTGGCCCCCGTGTTGCGTGAGGCGACGCCTCGGGCCCCACTGATCCATAGCAAAGCGCCGCCGGTGGTGCCTGAGGAGAACATGCCCCAGGGCCGGCAACTGTTCAACGGATTTTCCGCCATGACGAGAGCCGACCCAGTATGGGTTTCATGTTTGCACGACTCGATCATTTGTGCATTGCGTTGTTTTTTATTGACGTGCAACTGCAGGTGTACCAGGGGAACGAGGAGACCATGGGCGACATCATCATGGAGTCCACCGGCGGCCATGATGGCATAGCCGTCGAAGATGCCGAGACCCAACCGGGCAGCCAATAGGGAGCCATTTCCATCGACGGAGCGCCGTTGTTTGCTGATGGTGACGAGGATCAAGAGATGGAATATGGGGACGACGATGTGGAAATGGGGAAGAGGCTGAGGTCCAGCAACTACTCGGAGACCGAGGATCGTGTGTTGTGCGAGGCTTGGATGATCGAGTGCCAAAACCCCGTCAATCTAACACGTAAAAAAGGGAAAGCATATTGGAAAAAGGTTTTGCGATACTTCCATGAACACCGCAAGTGGAAGAAGTGGAACATTGATAGTGACCGGAACTCCAACTCTCTCAACAAGATATGGGTACACATTCAATCGGAGTGCAACGAGTTCAATTGCGCCTATGAGCATATCATTTCTAGGCCCGAGAGCGTTGTAGGATGTAGCTACCTTGGATGGAGTGCTTCCTTGGCGGTTGCCTCGGTGATGTTGTCAAGCAGGCTACGTCGGCCGACGCTGGTAGTTTTTCCCTTAAGGATACCACAAATCCATAACTTCGTTACATGATGAAACAATGCAGACAAAATCGAGAAAAATATTTATAGAGGAAATACAATGATTTCACTAATTCTCTACCACTTGAAAAGTTTTGCTTCTTATACGACGCCGAGAACCGTTAATACGATATTAATACGATTTTGATTTACTGCTATGTTCGTAATCATGCTAAACAGAAATGCCCTTAATTTGTGAGGGTCCTCGATAATTTTGTTGGGTCTTGTGCGCTTACATGAATATCATCTTTTCGCTTGAAGTTACGGTGGAGCATGCTTTATGCAATTCGATTTTAGATCCTATGTTCACTAACATGTTCATAACAAAACATAGTTTTTTTTTTCGTTTTGTAGTAGTTAAGAAAAGGCCGAGAATAAATTAATTCACAGTGAGCTTAGACATGGAAACTCCCGAAAACAAATAGCTCCACATAATTTTGAATTTTACTTTGGATATGGGCTCAATCATTTTTTTCAATGTATGGACTTGAATTTCAGATGAAATTTTACATTACATGCGTCAGTGTTGCAGTGGATTTGTTATCGCTGTTCGCACTGTTGTAATACTGGGGCGATGTGGGCTGCCCGGCAACGATACGTGTTGTGCTCCATGCCCTACGTGGGTAAAAGTTACCGCTCCGCCATTCTGTCCTACAGGTGCAAACTAGCGTTATTTGTTCCGTTTACAGTTGGCGTCGTGGGTGTCTGGGTTTGCGATCGTCACAGTCCAAGTTCGTTGCAGAGAGGGTCTACAGAGAGAGAAAGAGAGGACAGTGCATTGCAGTGCAGGTGGCTGTGAGACGCTGACGTCGTGAAGCAAACAGTGCAAGCAACGAATATAATCGTCGCAGGCACGCACAGGACCCACTGCTACAGAGATCAAACTCACTCACTCACTCCTGCACGACTCGTCCTTGTCAACCGCTGATTCGCCCAACAGCTGCAGCCGTGTAGTGTATGTTCGTATGAACACGAGAGCGTCTCTAATGTATACTAAACAACCTTTTGGCGCGGCAAATTAATAATGACACACAAAAATAGGAACTTTTCTTTTCATAACGCCCGCATATAGCGTGTTATGCTCTCTTGTGCAACCCCTATTTCGGAAATTCTAGAAATTGGTCTTTGCAACCACTAGAAGAGGAGGGAGCGGTAAGTAAGAGGGGACGACAACATGCGTGAAGTCCAAAGTCCTACCATTCAGGGTGAAAACCCAAGGTCTGGACTTAATTGGTTGTGCCTGACACTGGTCTTGTTGGAGACTTTGTTTTGAGAGCGAGGAGTATCTTCAGCGTAAAAATCCAATGTCTGGCTTTAATTGGTTGTGTCCGGCACCGTTCTTATTGAAAACGTTGTTTTTGAATAGCTGGACAGCATGTGTTGTTTAATGGTGGTTGTGCAGCTGCTACAATGACCCTATAGCGGGACTTTTCTTTTTTAGTTCTTCTTTTTATCGTCTTTCGGCTGGGTGCATCCGTAATGGCTATGGCATTGCGTTGTTGCAGAGGCTAGATACACACCCCTTCCAGTTCGCTTTCCTTAAGGGGCGGTTTATCCATGATGGGATTCTAGCCCTGCACGAGATAGTTCACGAGGTGAAAGTGCGCCAACATAGAGGAGTATTCCTAAAACTAGATTTTCAGAAAGCCTATGATCGACTGGACTGGTCATTTCTCCGTCAGGTGATGCAGCGGAGAGGCTTTGACGACCGATTTATCTCCTGGGTAATGCAACTCGTTATGAGCGGCAATACTGCGATTAACATCAATGGGGAGATTGGCTCCTACTTTAGACCGTCCTGTGGGGTGAGGCAGGGAGATCCTATATCCCCCATCCTTTTTGACCTTGCGGTGGACGTCTTGGCGGCGATCCTGGATAAGGATAGAGCGGCCGGTCATATCTCCGGTGTGGTAGGCCACCTCATTCCGGGAGGAGGCGTTACCCACTTGCAGTATGCTGACGATACTATGATCATGGTGGAGGGGTCGGGGTTGGATATTGCCAACCTCAAGTTCCTCCTACTATGTTTTGAGGATATGTCTGGGCTCAAGATTAACTTTGACAAAAGCGAGGTCATAGTCCTGGGGTACCCCCGGAGGAGCAACAGAGGATAGCGGACAATCTTAACTGCAAATTGTCCGCCTTCCCGGTTACTTACCTGGGGGTCCCGTTGAGTGATTCTAGGATCCTTATTAGGGATCTGGAACCCTTGATGGGGAAGGTTAGACGGAAGGCGGAACCGTGGTGCGGACGCTTCACCTCCAAGGGAAGTAAGTCAGTGCTGATAGGTTCCTGCCTCGCGAGTGTCCCATCGTATATGATGGGATTATATTCTTTGCCAGAAGGGGTGCACGCTTCCTTCGATAAGGAGCTCTCCCGATTCTTCTGGCAGGATGGGAGCGGACGACAGAAATACCACATGGTTAAGTGGGCTGACGTGTGCGCCCCCAAGGATATGGGGGGCATAGGCCTTGTGGCATCCCGTAAGATGAATGTGGCGCTTCTCCTGCGCTGGGTCTGGCGCATCCTGAGGGATGAGGGGGGCCTATGGCTACAGCTCATTAAAGCCAAATACCTACAGGGTCGCCCCCTCCTTGCCTGTGAGAGACAAGATGGCTCCCTATTCTGGAGGTCTATCCAGTCTCTAAAGCGGGACATTAGGAAAGGGATTCGGTTTACCCTGGGGGATGGTCGGGGCATCTTGTTCTGGCTGGACCCGTGGCTTCGCGCCAACCCTTTACGGCTGGAGTTCCCGAGACTCTTTGCGATTTGCGCGGACCCATCGGTAGTGGTGGCGACGGCATTTAGACAGGGGGCTTGGGATATTGCGTTTAGACGCTCCTTCGGACCAGCCGAGGCAAGGGAATGGGCGGAGCTTCTGGCCGAGCTTCCTTCGAGCGGGGCGGAAGGCCCAGACCAGGTGGCCTGGACGCTGGCCCCGTCAGGGACCTTCACGGTTAAGTCGGCGTATCGCTCCCTATTTACCGAGCCCTCGAGTCCTTGGGCTGCTCCACTTTGGAAGGCTCCACTTTCCCTCAAGATCAAGATTTTCGTTTGGCAACTCTTGAGGGATAGGCTTCCTTCTGGGGTGGAGGTCGCCAAGCGCCGGGGACCTGGGGACGGCTTATGCCCGCTCTGCAGGGTCCCTGAAACGAGCACACACATATTCTTTGTGTGTCCGGCTGCCCGGTTTCTGTGGAACTTCGTGCGAGAGGCGCTGGGGCCGGCTTGGCTGGCCCTGGACCTGGGGGAGTTCCTAGAAACCAAGGCACACCATGCTGGGGGAGGCAGACGTCTCTTATGGCTGGTGTTTGCGGCAATGGCGTGGTCGTTATGGACGACCCGTAATAAGATGGTGATTGAGAAGGTTTTCTTAAGGCGGGCCTCTGACTCAGTGTTCAAATTCTTGGCTTTGCTGCAGCAGTGGCACCCGTTGTGTAGCTAGCGGGATAGGGCGCGGCTGGACGCCTCCATCTACAGACTTCTCGTGGCCGCGCGTCGCCTCTCTGTTTCGGTGCCGCCTTGACCAGGTGTCCCCAGCATAGTGTGTGTGTGTGATGTTCGTCTTTTCTTTTGGGTTGTATTGTGTTGTGGCCCCAGCATTGTGGGTGTGTTGTATCTGGATCCTGTAAACTCTTGTGGTCGGTTGCTTTATTTATAAAGCGGAGCGAAAGCCTGTTTCGAAGAAGATGTAATTTGTATATCCTCGGTATTAATATACATTTCTCTTTATAAAAAAAATGCTCCCATAGAAATATGAACAAATTTCCGCGCTGCGTCGAGTACAATCATAGATAGCCAGGCTTGCACCCTGTACGTGGTAATCAAGTGACTCGCTCTCGCGCACTGCCATGAATGATCGGTTCGCCGGGAGACGTCGTGCGGTGGACGAAGCGCATCTCGGCGCTGGCGAGGAGCGGGCGCGCGGTGGAGGCCGTCGCGAAGTTCGCCAGAATGGACGCGACGCCGAACGCGCTCACGCTGGCGAGCGTCCTCCCGGCGTGCGCCAGGCTACGAAACCTCATGCTTGGGCGGGCCATCCACGGCCTCTGGCTCCGGCGAGGGGGCGGCCCTGGCGCAAACCCGATCCTGGACAACGCCGTGCTGGACGTGTACGCCAAGTGCGGAGCACTACGCAGCGCGCGCAGACTGTTCGACGGAATGCCCGAGAGAGACGTCTTCACCTGGACCACGATGGTGTGGGGGCTCGCCAGAAGCGGCAGCCCGCAGGACGCCATCGCGATGTTCCGGGAAATGCTCTCCGACGGCGAGACCGCTCCGAACGAAGCCACCGTGGTGAGCGTCCTGCACGCCGTGGCGTCCACCGGCTCTCTGGCATGTGGCAAGGTGCTGCATTCCTACGCGCTAAAGCGAGGACTCGGTGGCGAGCAGGTCGTCGGCAACGCGCTGATCGACGCCTACGCCAAGTGTGGGGAGGCCCGGCTGGCGTTCGAGGTGTTCAGGCTGCTCATCGACAAGGAGGACCTGGTCTCCTGGGGCACCGTCATGAGGGCCATGGCCGTGCACGGCCGGTGCAGGGAGGCGCTGCAGCTCTTCTCTCTGATGCTGCGCCGCGGGGTCCGGCCAGACGGCGCCGTGTTCCTGGCGTTGCTCTATGCCTGCTGCCATGCCGGGCTGGCCGACCATACGCTACACATCTTGGGCGCCATGAGGAGGGTGTACGGTATCGCGCCGCGGAGGGAGCACTACACGTGCGTGCTCGACGCCTGTGGCCGAGCCGGGCAGCTCGACGGAGCTGCAGAAATCTTCAGGCGGATGCCGATGGAACGCGATCAGCAGGTGCTTGGAGCTTACTGCTCTTACGCAAGTCTGAGTAAAGTGGACGGCGTATCCGGCGAACAGTTCTGGGAGAGGTTTGCCGGTGGAGAAGTGGACGCCGGAGGGGGCACGTACGCGCTCATGTCCAAGTCGATGGCTGGTGCAGGACGATGGGACGATGCTTGTGCTGTCAGGGAGAGGATGGCTGCAAGAAGGATTCAGAAAACTGTTGCTTCCACTTGGATTGAAGTGTAGCAACAGTATTACTCGCATCACCATCTAACACGGTAAAATTTTTACCATCCATGATACCTGGCCGGGACGATCTTTATGTAGGAATCCATTTCAGATAAACAAGTCAAGCTATCAAGAATTTCATGTTGAGTTGAACTGTTACATGTTACAATCAAGTAATGCATTAAGTTACAAGCAAAAGTTCTGAGTGAAAAACTGATGCTGATCTGTCATCTGTACAACAAATTAACGGATTAAAAGTTAGGCTTGTGAGCTCCATACGCATCACTCTGCTATGCTAGTTACAGTGCCAACTTCAGAAACAACAGAGGCAATATCCTTTGATGCTACACGTGTCCATGAACTATTGGTCTACCCGTGCCACAGTACTCTATCAGATATATATATTAGTGCGTATGCATGTAATTTATGTACTTCACATTCTTTTTTTCCACCATCCATTGACAATACGTTGGAGGGGTGGGGAAAGGAAAAGTGGAAACCTTTGGTAACTCTACCATATAATCCCCTAAGTATTGTACACTAGCGCGACTGTGACATGAACTGATTTACAAGCCGGATCTACCTTTTCATCAACCGACTACACCTAAACTGTTGTTGCGTTGCTGAAACCATGAAAATGTGGCTTACTGCAACCATGAAAATGTTGTACCATCCCCAAAAATGTTCTTGCGTTGCCACTTGCCAGCGAAGCCAATTGTGCTGTTTGATCCTAAAAGTTCAAACAGAGGATAACATTAGTTCCAGACTTATGAACCAGATTTAAAAGAGTACCAGAAGCACGTAAGTGTGGAACATACCTAATTGCTTCTGGTAACTTGGCATCACCACTGACTGCCCACTATTACTGATGGTTTGCTCTCAACAAATCTGGAATCAACACCTCATGATCATTGGATTTTCCATACAAAATGAACTAATAAAAGATAAACTAACATTGAGCTATTCCCTCCGTTCCAAAATAGTTGTCGTGGTTTTAGTATTTCGGAACGGAGGGAGTAACAAACTATTAAGGAAATCATCGCAGATGGCAAACCCAACAGCGCATGTACCAATGGTCCATGGAGCACCACTTTTATCCAACTAGAAGCAAATACCAATGCTTTGACAATAAACGGATATAAGAACTTCAATTATCACAAACATGATTCCTCCTGCATATCTGAAGTTGACTCCAAAGAAGTGAGGCCAACTGATAGGGTGAAAGTCGCTGTATGTCTCTGACCACAAATGAATGCGCCAGAGCGCCAGTGCATTTGCCAAACATCAGCACCACATGATTCAATAAAATTATGTATCTTCATCTTAATATGGAGATTTCATTTGATAGCAGTATCCTTCATAACTTAATCTACAGTTTACTGAGAGCTAGGACTGTTATCAAAGGCAAGAAGATTTTGCTTACCAGTTTTATTATGCTTCACAAACAAGTTGCATCATCCGAGCATACTATCCATTTCTGTGTTTAATCACCACCAGTGATATGCAATGGAGGCATTTTGAACCATCTTTAATGGACATTAACACTGATTGAAAGAAAACAATGTCAACTTAAGAGTTCAGAGAGGCAGTGGAGCAAATCAAAATACTAAATATCTATTCTAGGATCACAACTAGGTGACTTTCGCACAATGGATTCAGCATATCACATAACAAATTTTCTTCTGGAAGAAGGCAAAACAAAAACAGAATTGCAATCTTCAACAGCATCTAGTATGATAAATATTCTCTTTCACCAAAAGACAAAATGGAGTAATAATAACAGAGGACACAATGATGATATATGAATTCAGGCACAGGATTGTCCTCGTGGGAAGAAAATATAACAAGAAGCGATATTACATACCTTTCTGTCCATTATTTCCCAGACAACATTTGAGCTTGATAATTTTGTCCAGTCCCCTAAAATCCATGTCTAGATGCTGGTAAAAAGCATGTATTTTTCTCCTAAAAAACCACCCCGTGTTAACATCATGTAAATAACATGACATGAAACCATAGCACAATTTTAGGTTCCAACTGACCTGTTGAGGAGAGATTACTGATGTGTGAATGAAGAGGGAACTCAATCACTGCTATGGTGTTTGCTAGAGAAAATGCTCCAAAACAATTTCTCATGTCAGGCACTCAATCTTGAGATTGTCATCTAATTCCCAGATTAGTCAGCACAAAAGAAACTTTATTGATATTCTGATTCAGATAGTCCCCCTTCGAGCATAATGCGCTAACCAATGGGGTGAAGATGACAGTATCTAGCTCAAATCCTCTAGAGCATATTTCATCAAGTAGGTTGAGCACCTTTAGAAATGTTACTCCTTTGACCAACCGATTGTTCAGGCAAATAACATGATCAGGCACCGACCCATGTCTCAAACATGCAAGAGACGTCACTTTATGGACAAATTTTCGATCTCTACATAGGCTAACAATCAATGTAGCATTGGTAAAATTATTTGGCAAAATATTCCTACTGCACATAATCTCATATGTTTGCTTGACTCCACATAAATCACCAGCATTGTAGCATCCATGAATCAAAGTATTGAAAGCCACAACATCATATCGAATCCACTTATCATCTATTAGACACTTAGCCACCCAGAGTTTCCCAGCTCCACAGAAACCACGGATTGCAATAGTAAAACTAAACATATCTGGCCCAATTCC
This sequence comes from Alopecurus myosuroides, assembly GCA_028641055.1. Classification (NCBI taxonomy): domain Eukaryota; kingdom Viridiplantae; phylum Streptophyta; class Magnoliopsida; order Poales; family Poaceae; genus Alopecurus; species Alopecurus myosuroides. The sequence continues at coordinate 249,830,456 of CM054062.1, forward strand.
CTTCTTCAACAGACCAACGAAGAGCTTGAAGATGCTGACAAAATCACCGACATCGCAAAGCCTACCCATCAGAGTGTTATAGCAGAACACATCAGCACGCCAGCCTATTTCTTCACAGTTTTCCAGCAAGCACACTGCTTCTGAAAATCTCGAGCCACGGCACAAGCAATCAAAGAGAATACTCACCGTCTCAGCTGTTGGCAACAGCCCTCTGCTGCGCATAATATCTACTTGATGACAGGCTTCATCCAAGAACCCCGTCCTGCACAGGGCAGACATGTAAATGTTGTAGGTAACAGTATTGGGCGTCCACCCCTTGTCTTCACTTTCCCCTAAGATCCTCTCCACCTTATGAAATTCCCTAACGCCGCAAAGCCCATCAATAAGCACGCTATATGATACAACATCCGGTGGGCACCCTGCATCGGCCATGTCATCCACTAACCTCTCCGCTTCAAGAATCTTGCCCTGCTCGCAGTACCCACGTAGAATCGCGGTATAGGAGCGAACAGTGGGGCGGACTCTTCCATCGATCATGTGGTCAAGTATACCCCGGGCCTCCTCCAGTCGCCCAGAGTCGCAGAGCATCGAAATGTAGCAGTTGTACAGGGCAGCGTCAGGTGAGCAGCTGGCGGCCTCCATGGCGAGAAAAACCTGGTACATGGAGTCGAGCGAGCCGTCGTGGCACTTGAGCAGTGCGGTGAAGGCCGAAGTGGTGGGCGCAAGGCCGGAGACGAGGAGGGAGGAGAAGGCGGCGCGCGCGGCGCGGGGGTGGCCGGAGTCGGCGAGGGAGGAGATGAGGGTGGTGAAAAGGGGGGCGTTGGGGGGAAAGGGAAGGGAGCGGAAGAGGCGGAGCACCTCGTCTGGGCGGCCGGCGCGGGAGTAGGCGGACATGAGAGCATTGTAGGCGGCGGGGGTGCGGGCGGCGGGAACCGAGCCTGCGGGTGGCGAGGGTGAGGGGTTGGCGGAGACGGAGGCGAGGGCGGAGAGGAAGGAGGAGAGCTTGGAGTCGTGTAGGCAGCGGCGGGGGAAGGTGGGGCGGAAGGGCATAGGAGGCGCCGGCGGCGGGCGGAGAGGTATGGTCAGGTCGCCAGGGTTTTAGTTGGGGTTTCGGCCTTGTTAGGTGATTTTGGAGGGAAAGAAATTAAACTGGGCCGTTGGGCCGACGATGCTTCCTGAGCGTTTTTTTTTAATCGCTTCCTGCGGTTAGGTTCAGTCTTGATCAAGTTTTATCGATGTTTCGATTTTAAAAAAAAGGTTTTATCGATGTTTCCGTAGTGTTTTTGTCCTGAAACTAGAAGCTCCATATATTAAGCCAGCAAGCAAGCCGTCTCGTTAAAAACTTAAAGTATCACTCAAAAAATTAGGAGGTTAACCATGCCAGGCCACATTGTCAACCTCATCAAACTTTGCTAACCTATGAGCTGCTACGTTAGCTTCTCGAGGACTATGGGAAAAAGTTACACGTACAAAACTATGGCATAAGAATGTACATTCTTCATAAATTATGGCCACGGCTTCGAGGGAGTTTCCTTCTTTATGCATTGTGTTGATAACAGCAATGCAATCAGATTCCACAATGAGTCTGTTTCACCCTACTTCTCCGGCGAACATCAGACCATTGCTTAGGGCACAGGCTTCAGCAGTTTCCGCGTCTTCCACATGTACAAGCTTCCAATGTCCTCCAACAATAAAGCCAACCCGATGATCTCGAATAATTGCCCCAATACCTCCAGAACCCGTCTCCATATCAAATGTTGCATCCACGTTAAGTTTGATAGCGTCCTCGGGTGGTTTCATCCACCCATGTCAAGGTATAGGGCAAGTTCCAATAGTTTTAATCCACTTGTAATTTAGAGTAAGAGCCATGATCGATTGGATCGATCTCTCCGGGGCTTAAATTGGTTATCCTCGACTAGCTTTCCTTCTCTCCCACCACAAGTACCATGAGGCTGTGGCAGCAAGGTCACATGTTCTAAGCTCTGGTAGCATAGGCACCTCCTTAGTGTTCAGTAGCAGAGATTCCATGATAGGGGACCCGTTATACTCATTTATGGCAGCATCATCTAGTGTCGAACCTAAGTGGAGGCCTTGCCGAATCTCCTTTGCTCTAGGGCACTTAAAGAGTGCATGAGAAATACTCGCACACTCACGTTTACACATCGGACACTGGCTGGATATGGTATACGCCGATTTGCTAGAACACCATTGCATGGGATCGCCCCAAGAAGCGTCCCCCGGCAATGGATCTTTATTTTTCCTGGAGTTTTGAGTTGCCAAAGAGAGCGCCATACCGGGTTTGCCGCCGAAGAACTGAACGGGCTCGTATTCCTAAGCTTGTGACCATGTTGTATATCCCAATATAGATGGTACACTGATTTCACAGAGAAAATGCCATTTTTATTGAAGTGCCACGACGGGAAATCTTCCATCATACCGATGGCAAGAGGTATCCGCAAGATTCTCTTGGCATCAACAGCCCAAAATAAGTCACGAATTCTATCTTCGTCCCATGAGCCCGTGTCAGGGTCAATAAGCTCCGAAACTTTTGTAAACACAATATTTTGTCTTGGCGTCAAAACCCTCCTGTTGGGACTAGAGGGGATCCAACAATCATTCCATATGTTAATTTTCTCACCATTGCTAACACGCCAGATCAGTCCTTGTTTGAATTTTTGAACCCCAGCCCATATACTCTGCCAAGTAAAGGAACTTCCTTTCTTTAACTCACAATTTAGAAGGTCGCCGGATGGGAAATATTTTGCACGTAGGACTTGTGCACATAATGAATCCGGTTCAGATAGCAATCTCCAACATTGCTAAGATAATAACGCAAGATTGAAACATTCTAGATCTCTAAATAGTAAATACCATACCTCCTTTCAACTTTGGGATACACACCTTCCACCAAGCAAACCAATGCATGTGTTTTGTTGGTCATCATCTCGCCACCAGAATTGGGACATTGCTGAGATTATCCCTTTACAAATATGTTTGGATAGCTTGAAGGCCGATATTGCATACACCGGTATTGATTGAATTATAGCCTTAATAAGAATTTCTTTGCCCCCAAAGGAGAGCATTTTTTTCCTTCCAACCACTCAATAACTTGCAAACCCTGTCAATCAGATGTTGGAAGCAGTCGGTTCTATCAACCCCGACTAGAGGGGGCAGCCCAAGATATTTATCAGTCGCACCCTCAGCTGTCATGATATCAAGAATAGAGCACACTTTGGCCCTCCTTTCCACGGGTGTACAAGGGATAAAAAAGATACTTGATTTATATATGCTCATCACTTGGCCCGAAGCCAAACAATAGTCATCTAAGAGGGTCTTCAGACTTGTAGCATTACCAATATCCGCTTTCATCAAGATTAACGAATCATCAGCGAATAATAAATGTGAGATAGAGGAGGCATTACGACACACCTTGAGGCCTTGCAACTGGCCTTGTTCTTCTTCAAAATTTGATAAACTTGTGAGGCCTTCCGCACATAGAAGAAAAAGTTAGGGAGAAAGTGGATCTCCCTGTCTGAGTCTGCGAGTAGTCAAGTTGGCAGTTTTCCCCGTGGGGATGGGTACCCGCGGGTATTTACACCATAAGAAACGGGGATGGGGGTTGAATTGGCCCCATGGGGCTAGCGGGGCGGGTACGGGGAGGAAAAACCCCCCATGGAGGCTCCACGGGGACCCGGGACCCCACATGGCAGTGTAAGAAAAACGTCTAACACCAAACCCTACCTACCTGACCGCACCAGATACACTCATTCCTCACCCATGCCGCCACGATTGCACGAAGAAGAGCCCACGGGCCACAGCTCGCGCACGCGTTCTCCTCAGTTTCACTCGACCTTGACCCAATCGAAAGTCACATGAATCGCACCGGCGGCCGCCTCCTGCTCATCTCCTTCCGTCCGTCATTCCCGTCCAACGTGAGGAGCGGAGAGGCAAAGTCGCAGAGAGCAGGGAGAGTCTGCTCCTTGCCTTCTCCTCTAGACCTCAAGGCGTGCGCGACCGACAGGAGGAGCTCGCCGTCTTTTGCAAAGCGAAGTTTGCTGGCCAGAAGCGCTTCACCTGAGCCACCGACGACCCCTTCTGCACGCTCCTCTTCTCCGCTCTAGTCGCTGCCATGACCTAGATCGCCGGCGTCGAGGTCCCCATGGATACCCGGTGGGTGCCGGATACCCGACGGTGACGGGGATGGGGGCCGTTTCACCCCCGATAGCTTCATGGGGACTCGCGGGTACGGGGACTCGTGGGGATCTGGGCGGGGACGGTGGAGTCATCCCCGGCCATCCCCGACCCCGTTGCCATTTTGAGCGAGTAGGTGTGAATAAATATGAAAGATAATTAATTAGCCGAACTTGATAATAAACTGAAGTAACACAAGCCATAATAAGATCAACCCACTCCTCCTGTAACCCCACCTTTAGTAAGATAAGCTTCAAGAATTTCCATACCGCTCTGTCATAAGCCTTATTCATGTCCAATTTAACCGCACACGTACCATAGCTGCCAATTTTTCTATTTTTGATTGCATGGAAACTTTCAACCGCCACCACCAGGAAATTATTCGAGATGAGTCTACCAGGAACAAAGGCATTTTGCATGGGCGAAATGATCTCCGGGAGGAATACTTTCAGTCTTGCAGCCAATATCTTGGAAATCACTTTATACACCACATTACATAGACTGTTAGGTCTGAATTGTGACATGCTATCGGGGCTCTTAACCTTCGATATCAACACGATCGTGGTATCATTCCAATCGCTAGGGATCTTCGGAGAGTTGATCGCCAAAAGTACCTCATTAAACAAATCCTTTTCAATGGCATGCCAAATTTCTTATAAAAGATAGCATGCATGCCATCCGGCCCCTGAGCCTTAAGATCACCGATAGAAAATAACGCATTTTAACCTCCTCTCTAGAATAATTTGTTGTTAATGCCTCGTTCATTAGATAGGACACGTGGGGTTGTACCTTGTCAATGACAGCAGGCTCGGATCAAGCATCTCCGAAGAAATCAGGGTCGCGAAATAGTTCTGCGCCATGGCCTGCATGTCACTCTGATCCTCCACCCAAGAACCATCATCATTTCTCAATTTCTTAATAAGATTAGCCTTCCGACGAGCAGAGGTTGTTCTATGAAAATATTTGGTGTTTTGATCCCTGAACCGAAGCCAGTCAATACGACCTCTTTGAGCCCAATAAAGTTCTTATTTTTCCAACAAGTCCTCAATTTGTATTTGTAGCTCCTTTTGCTGATCCAAATAACCCTCATCAGAGGTCCAGACATAACATCATTCAATTTTGTCTGGAGGTCTCTTAGTGTTGTGCGTGGTTGTTTCAACACCTCCTTATCCCAGAAATGCAATGATCTATTAACCTCCCCAATCGCCTGAGCAAAATTTGAACCAGGTCTCGATTTGGTGTGCAACCATGCCGATTCAATGATATCTCATGTGCTTTCTTCACCCAACCAGTGGGCTTCAAAGTGGTGCGGCCCAGGAGGCCCAGCAGTGGTTGTCTCAGCATAGTAGTCAGTGTTAATAACAAGAGGTCGGTGGTCTGATTTTCCAAACTCCTCATGTAGAACATCCAGATTAGGAAACATATTCCCGCTTTCTTGATTAGTAACAATTGTCCCAATCTCTCTCTAATACGACCCCTCCTCCAAGCGTAAATGTCTCCTATATAACCAGCATCCTCAAGAGCACACTCGATCAACACATCACAGAAAGCTTGCATATAGCATTGAGGGCAGTGTTGCCTCCTTCTTTTTCGTTGCCAAAAATAATTTCGTTAATATCGCCGCCAATAATCCAAGGCAGGTTTGCCGTATGCTTCAGTTGTCGTATGTACTCCCAACTGAGATGTTTCCGGTCCCCACTATGTTCGCCACAGAATCCAGTAAACCTCCGGCCATTATCCAAACCCTCGTCGACTCGGATATCAACAAAATTCGTGTGCACCTCTCTTGACGTTACATTTAGGCCATTTTTTCATAGTAAAACTAGTCCTCCCGAGCGGAAATCACTAATAGAAACCTCAACCTCATCAAACTTCAGTCTTCTTTTGATCTTACAAGCTTGATCTTTGTTTAAGTGTGCCTCTGACAAGAAAACAATATCTGGACGTACTCTCTCCAGGAGAACCAGGAGACCTCGAACTACCGAGGTCTTTTTCATACCCCGAAAGTTCCATATTAAAATTTTCATTGCGACCGGGCGGACCCTCACGGGAGCCCGCCGATCCTAGCGAGGAGGAGATAGATCCATCCTTCTTTGTATGATTCAAGCGACCCTCAGTAACAACATCATCTGTTTGGTTTCTTGGAATTTCATCAGTTTGCATTAACCCTGACACCTCCAAGCCATCTTCACGTAGTTCCTTATTTTCTGCACATTCAGTTCCCATCAGAAGCCTACGCTTAACCCGCATCTCTTGATCTTCCTTGTCCCATTTTTCTTCATCATGTTCACCGATACCACAATCGAGATGAGTGTGTCCCAAATATCCGTAAGCACCACAAAATCTCGAAAACTTATCATACTTTATTTGATAGAGTTCTCTTTACCCCCAACAGGAAATAGATACCATCCGCGCAAGAGCCTTCCTGACATCCAGGTTTACTCTAACTCGCACAAAATTTCCAGCCCCATGTACATCATTTTGAACTTCCACAACCTTGCCAACTCTTTTTGGCAACTCGCATGAAATCCATAGTGTTTTCTTTTATTTTTAGAAATTTAACTACAAAGAGGCCAAAAAGGTCTATCTACACCGGCACCCATTAAAAGGCCTCCAATTCCCTAAAAAAAATTCAAACAACCCCCAATTACCCATTTGGGGTCGGATACAAAATTTGCCCACAGTGGCACCCCAAAGGGCCAAATCCATCCAATTTTGTCGGCACCCTAAACTCGGGACCTGCATGTGGGCACCAAACATTATCCGGGCAGCCCACTCGACAGGCATGGCCAACACGTCATAGACACATGACGATGTAGGCCGTTAGTAATTTGCCCCTCCCTCGCCCTATTGTTTCCTCTTGTCGTTGATTCGCACCATCGCCGCCATCCTCGTCGTTGACAGCTCCCCGTAGGAGTTGAGCAAGTACGCGCAGGACGGTGCCCGCCACTCTCCGCCGGTCCCCGTCGTTGTTAGGCGTCGCCGCAGACCATTCAGCCGGATCTGCCTCTTCCTCGTGGCCACTCCGAACGTAAGGTGTTCGGTCCCATAGCCCTTCATTACCAACCAGAAGAGTTAGAAATATGTACAAACATATAAAGGGGGATAGACTAAGAGAGTCTAAAACAAACTAAAAAAGAGAGAACTTAGCCTTGATGAAAGCTGATCCGCCAGTGAGGTTTCAACCTATGATTAAGCAAGGTGATATCCAACACAAACCCGGGCTTCCAGCCTCTAAAAGAATGCCTCTTAGATTTCAAAAATAAATGCATTTCTCTGCTTCCAAATGTTCCAGCAGGCCAAGATCACAATCTCTGTAAAGCATGGTCCAATGAAGATCTTCCTGGCTTGTTTTAAGTTAGACATGACTGTGTCATCACTCCATTGGATCTGCAAGTAATTCCAAATTCTGGGCTGAAACAACATTGAAAGAAGAGACAAATCCAGTCCTCATAACTATGCCAAGGACAGAGAACACATCTATAATTTCCTTGAATCTTCTAGTTTCTCCTCTTTATCATATCTTTAGTATTAACTCTATCATTTAAAAGCAACAAAGCAAAGAATTTATGTTTTGACATGCACTTGGATTGCCAAATCCACTTGTCTGGATGATGATATGCCAACTGAGCAAATTGTTGCTGATAGAATTTGCTTGAAGTATAAACTCCTTTATTGAAATTACACAACCAGATATCATGGGAATCATCCAGCTGAAACACCTCCAAAAAACATTGCAGGATAGCAAATTCCTGGAATGCTTCATTAGCGAGTGGCAGATGAATAACATTAGAGAGAGAGAGAGAGAGAGAGAGAGAGAGAGAGAGATTAACTTCTTCATATATCTAATAGAAGCAAACTTATCCTTAGCAAAAGAGAACAACCTCGAGAATTCGAGCGATAGAACAGCTCCATACCACAAAATCCTGCTAGAAAAGGACAGAAAAACCATTGCCAATTTTACAGGATGAAAAGGAGCACCAAGAGTCTGCCAATTTCATAACTTCTTTCCACCAAAAAGAACCGCAAGAGGTTACTGCATGTGGAATAGACTCAAAATAGTAAGCATTCTTGACCAGATGTACCCAAGGAACATCAGCAAAATTATAGAATTTGGCCAAGAATTTCAACAACAGAGCTCTGTTTTGGATTTGCAAGTTGATCACTCCCAGGACACCCTTTCTCTTTGGCTTACAAATCATATCCCAAGCCAGATTGACTCTTTCCTTATTCTTGTCTTTCCTCCAAAGACATCTCCTTCTGGACTTATCAATAACTTCAATGACACCTTTAGGGAGCACTAAAGTACACATGTAATATGTAGGTAGGGAAGATAGAACAGAATTGACAAGAACCAAACTATCACCATAAGATAGGAATGTCTCTACACTTTGTTGCACCCATGGGATGCTGAGAACTACACTAGGCTATGAATGATCTACCAGAGTTAATCTCAAATTTCGGCTATGAGTTGATTTAACACTTGTAACATCAATGCCATAATGGGTAAAATTATCTGTACTCTCATGGGAGTTATGCACCTAAGCAGGTTGGACACTCTTATGACTCTTGAGCAATCAAAACATCTCAGGAAACCTGTAATACCCAAGTCATGAGTGAATCTAAAGTTGTCACAACTTGTTGCAGCCCAACTTTGCGTTCAGCCCATTCATAATTACTATTAAGTTACTGTTTTTGAAAGTTAATGAAAATAAAAGGTGCATTATAGAGCCATTTACTTTATGTCAGTGGGAGCTAATGAGTTAATCTCAAGTTATTCTTATTCAAACATGTTATAGCACTCTTATTATGATAAAATTAATCCTTCTAAATGTCCCTTGGTAGGCTTGCGCTCTCTATAGAAAGTGGACTGATTTTTGCATTATTAAATGTCCATGTTAATATGATATTTATTTTATTTGTCTTAATGACACTGCTATAATACTTTGTTGCTACACTATTTATATCAAGCTTTCAGCTAAAAAGAGTGTGAGCCATCAGACAACCAATTGTAAGTGAAATAAACTTCTCGTTATTTCAGTTTAAATACCGAGTTCCTTATGATTTTGTTAGTTTCTCGGGTCGATCAAGGTTTAACCTTGGGGATGTAGATGCGTCCAAAAATGGCACATCTTTATCTATGTTGAAACTATATCTTTGTCATGAAAATGATAGAGATATCACTCTAAACCTGCCACTAATCACTATTGTGCAATTTATTTGAAATCTCGAGGTTGTTATTTTATGCCAGATAATGGACAAGAAATCACAGGAGGGATAAAATGAAGGAAAATATAAAGATCATGATGCGGAGAGGTTGGCTCCTAGTTGGCCCGATCTTCACGAATCGATGAAGAACGATAAGAACGCACGAAGAACACGAGATGTGGAATCAAGGGGGAACCACGAGGCGAGATAAATAGCACGAACCGAAGAACCCCAAATCTCCCGTCAACTAAACCCCGAGGGCCGCCTACGGGACGATCGATCCAACTGAACTCATCTTGATTCAAACCGCTTCACACCCATAGCGGTCCACTACGCCAACAGAACCTCAAGGATTGGTTGAGGAAGATTGGACAACTCCTAACTGAATCCCAAGGGGAAAGGATAGGTAGTTGGACGAATCTTGATACGATCCTAGATAAACATCATAGGAGTAGCCTTGATACGGTCCTAGGTACACACCATAGGAGTAGCCTCACAAGAGGGATACAAGAGCAAAGCTCAAAGTTCTAATTCCATCTCTAACCCTGGATCTGAGATTGGGGAGTCTATTTATAGTCTAGTACCAAGGGGGTAGGTGGAAGGAAGAGATACAAGGGCCAAGACCCGAAAGTTGGCACGGAGGCCGCGCAGGAGCGGAGGCTCCGGTGGTTTCACCGGAGGTACCGGTGGTTCAGCCGGAGGCTCCGGTGGGGTTCCGGTGGGGCTTCTGGGTTGGACCATCGGAGGCTCCGGCGTTGGTTCTGGTGGAAGCTCCGCTCTTATCGGACAGAAGGGGGTTTGGGCGGAGGTGGCCCCGGAAGCTCCGCTGCCTGGAGCAGAGCGGAGGCTCCGGTGGTTTCACCCGAGGTTCCGCCACCTGGGGCTTCTTGCCTTTGTCTTCTTGCTCTGTTTCTTCTTGGTCACCTTCTGCGGCTTCTTGAGCAACTGCTTGTGCGTCGTCTTGGAAGTCAATGGTGGGTTCAAACCTGAGCACACAAAGGGTATTTTCATGAGGTATCGCACCATTCGCCAAGTCACAGAAAGCATGAAGCGATAGGAGTGAGTTCACCTTATCATGTATGGCCTTTGCTCGAGATCTTGTCATTGGTGCACTTGGTGGAATTGGGTGGGCTGCATCAGGTCAGAAAATGAATTTTTAGATTAGAAGGATCGTCAGATCAAAATGACTAAAAGTCATCAAAGGGCATAGAGCCAATTTGCGAAGGAAGACGCCTGAAACCCTAGTCCATTCGCTGAAGCCCCTTATAAGGAAAGGAAACAACACCCAGAAGAGAGCTGCACACCATATCATCTCCACCGCCGTCACCACCGTCCTCTCCACGCAAGACCATGAAGTGATGACGCATCTCCACTACCACCATAGTCGTAGCCGTACTTCTACTTTGTAATCTAGATTCTATTGCGATTGGCAACATTAATGTAAGAACTATCAGTCTATTCAACTCAAGTACTATTTTTGCCTCAATGTTTTCTATTACCGATATCAATGTGTGAGCAATCTCTCTCGGGCTATGGGCCGAGGCCTAATCTTGCAGCTATGTGCTTGATCTAACCCATTGGATAATTAGTCTAATGAGTTCATTTATGTTATTTGAGTGTGTTCTACTATATGTGCCTCGCTCCTAGGACTTGTTAGGTACCCAAGACCCCAAAGAGTGAACAATGTAAAGGTATAGTTACAGTTTAGTGGAAGGTTGATCGCGAAAGTCTGTGACCGGAGGATCAGTAAGACTGCTGGAAGTGGATCTCTCAGGAACAACAATGACATCATAGTGCTTAATGCTTTCGTCTTTCTTTCAGAACTAAAACTATATAGGACCAGTGGTTGGACAAATTACTCTATGTTGACTCGTGCTCAGAGGTATAGTGGACTACAGATGCATTGCCTACATACAACTAGCATATGTATTAATTATACTAAACTACGTTAATTTTATCTTATTTATCCCATGCTACTAATGCACTGCTGCAGGTGAAACCTTAAACCCATGCCTACTTTTAATCATTGATCACAAACCCTCTTTTGCAAAACAAGATTGGTCCGGTAAAACAGGAATTAATAAACTTTGTGTGCACTCAATAATTGGTCTCATCAAGTAACTACTTCCCGGTTTGATAAAACCTTGGGTCTCAAGGAAAAAGTTACATACTACATTCAGTAATCCGGATCGAAGGTATCAGTCATTAATCTACTTTTCACACACTAGACCAGATATTTCTTATGAGATTAGTGTTGTAAGTAGGTACATGCATTATCCTAGATCATGCCCTCTAGAAGCCGTGAACAAAATTGTAAGATACCTTAAAAATATGTCCTCGTGAAATGTGAAGGAATTTTATTTTCAAACAATATCCACCTGAACATAGAAGGATAAACAAATGACGATTGGGCAGGGTGTCTAGATGATCGGAGGTCCACATCAGGTTATTGTGTATTTGTTGGCAAAAAAATATGGTTCGATGGAGATGTAAGAAACATGGTGTGGTGGCAAGATCGACAGCGGAGGCTCGGTTTAGATCCACGGCATCCAGAGTGTGTGAGTTGATATGGCTTAAACTCTTGCTAAGTGAACTTTGTAATGATGCTCCAACCCAACTCTTTTGTGACAATCAGGCTGCCATAAAAATCGTCAATAATCCTACTTATACTAAGCACGTTGAGATTGATAGACACTTCATTAAGGATAAATTGGAAGAGGGAGCTTTGCAGGTTAACTTTGTGAGATCAAGGGATCAACTTGCTGATGTATTAACCAAAAGAGTGTGTGTGATAAACTTTACTGAAATCTGTAACAAGGTGGGGCTGTTAGATATGTTTTCCCCATCTCGAGTGGCAGTGTTGGTAGGACTCAGTTGTAATGTTAGTTTTCTAGTTGGTACTGGTATGTAAATATACCATTTATACAGTGTTGGAGCTAGCGTTGCGCTTGAAAAATTTTGTACTTAACATTAGTTTTGACATGATTTTTTTGGACAAATCAGCTCTATTCCTAAATGAAATTTACCTTGTTTGCCCCCCTCTAATCTTCAATCCTGCTTGTGTCCCTGCTTGTATATTCCAGGCTTATCGTTCTCACACACTAAAAGAAACCTAGCTCCGGCAAGCTTCATCTTCGTCGATTGGTGAGCTGCAACACTGTACATGGTACATCTTTTACTAGTGACTAGCAAATATGCCCGTGCGTTGCTACGGGAGAAAAAACATTACATAACACTAACCCAATTATAAGGACTAAGAATCCTCTGCATCTGCACCCTACACACAAAGATCCATGTCCTTTGTTTAATTTTTTTGCGTGTGTTCTATAGTTACAGTGAATGACAATGCATTAAAAGCTAAAGCTCCAACTAAAAACCTATTTTAGGCAACATTCTCACCATAGGAATAAGTTTAACAACCTATAAAAATAAATAAATAATATGATCTTAAATAAACAATATGATCTTCTGTATATTTCAAGTAGATCAAATAACTTCTTCTTCTCCTCCGATATACTTCTTCTTGAACTAACTTCTTCTTCTAAGATATAGTTCTTCTTCTTCTGTTGCGATATATGCAGGGTTCTTCATCGCAATGGATTCTTTGCATGTCGTGTTGCGTCTTAACTCTCGTGTCGCCATAATTTGTTGTACTCTAGCTTTTTTTTTGTTCTGGCTGCATATTTGCATATTTCTGTCTTTTTTGTGCGCATAGTTTTGTCCTTTGTTCTGGCTCTAAATCCACATATTTTTTCGCCTTTTTAATTGTTTTGTTTTGCGTATAAGCTTCACGACGTTTTCTCAGTTTTTCCTGCTTTTGTTGATCCGTCATTTGTGCATACCGCTCTCTATCTCTTTTTCTTCTTTGTTCCTTGACATCTATGAGTTGAGATTGTGAGCCAAATTTCTTACCTGCATAAGAGAAGTGATTGTTTATATTTTTTTCAAAAAAGAAAACAACTATATTCTCGAGTGACAAAATGATAATTAAACCAGAGCGATTTGGAACCAAATCTAGATCGTAATATTCCACTTAGTCTAAATCTGCACTCATCTTGTGGAAACCGCTATTAGAATACTGAATCTACAAACCTACAAACACACAATCATCGTGTCTCACTATTCCCTGTGTTGCTATGGTTAGCTTTTATTAGAAATTATATTTTAGGTCACAGAGAGATTTATATTACTAAAAATAAGCTAGTATGTGTGTTGCTACATAATCAAAATAAAGTACCTTTTCTTTTCCGTTTAAAATAAAAATAAATAAAGCCGACGATGAACAAAAAAATAGCATGAAAAGGACATCTTAGCCAGGACCGCATCCCTTCTATGGTTCACGGCGGCCGGCGGTTAGCTCGTACCTTCTTCTTCTCCATGTAGATCGTCCATCATAGGTACTCCAGCCAGTTGGTCCACTTTAGATTGTTCCGCATCGATATCACCTATAAATAATTAGCCCATCATCAATGATAATCAAGAACTAATAGTATGTTTGATCCAACAATCGCAATGTACCTCGCGTCCACATATCCAAATAGATTTGCATGATGTGAACCAAGAGTGTTGATTAAACAATTTTAAGCTATGTGTGTGAGCGCTTGGTACTCATCCATCTTCACTGGCCTTACAATATCTTGGCCAACAGTCGGGGCGACCATGGCAACACCGAGTTCTGCATGCATGTAGACACATGAATCTTACCTTTGTCCATATCTCGTGGAGCCCCTGCTCGTCAAGCTTCTGACCACCTCGGTTATCACCGGCTGGAGACGTAATTAATGAATCTTTTTTTTATCTCTCCTAGAATCTTGACGCGATGAGAGCTCCTCCCGACGGCTGGCCAATAATATGATAATATGATCTGGTTCGAATCGGTTGTGATCTATTCATGGATTCTATTTTTCCGGTCCGATTTCCTATTTCCTGTCAGACCAAGTTGGATCGCTCGATGATTTCCTTTTTTTTTAACTTACTCGATGGTATACTGTGTGCGTCCTTGGAAGTTGGCCCACTGTTCGTTTATATGGTTGGTTAGTTTTGGTAGCTGACTCTATTCCGGTTTTCTAGTGAATTAGTGGTTCTGTTACGCACGATTGGCCAGTTTGTTTAGTGCTTCCGATTTCTAGGCTACCTAAAAAAACGGTGTATGGACGACCAGAAACTTAGACGGACCAAGGAGAAACGTAAAAAAAAAGGTAGGTATTTGACGTGGACCAGCAGACTTGGACTTGGGTCCTGTTCGGCTTGACCAACTGGGCTGGGCCAAAGGCTGTTCGGATGGGATTTCCTCTGCTACACCCAGCGATCGATCGGATGAGAGACGTACGTAGAAAATCAATACGAACACACGACGACGTACCAAACCAAGGAACGAACGAAGGAAACCAAACGGACCAAGGAGAAACCTTAGCTCCTTTATTATTATTATTATTATATTATATATATTATATTATATTAGGTATAGAGGTATAGAAGTGTGGCGTGGTGTTTCTCCGGAGTTGATCCGTCAGACTATTTGAAATGACAATACGATTTATTGATGAATAAAGCACACGGTTCTCTCTCTCTCAAAAAAAAAAAAAATCGTGACAGGTAAATGCCATCGTGGATGCGTTCCGATGCATGCATGCTTGCTTGGTCCACGGGATTTGCACCAAACAAACCACAGACGGACCGAGCGAGGGACGAACAAACCCGCGACACCACTCTTACGCGGCAGCATGAATTATTGCAGCCGGAAAGCCAATGCCGCTCCCTGCTGGTTGGAGTCAGCAAAGCATAATTTGCGCGGCCGACTACACTACACTTGCTCATCGATCCCGCGCCGCGCGGGGGTCCGGCAGACCGGACGGCCGTACGGCGGCGCGGAGATCGGACAGCTAGATCGGCGGGCCGGCTTTCTCCAGCACACGGTGGTGTGCACATCATGTCATGTCAGTTTCCATCGATCGTCGCCTACATCAAAAGAAGAGGCCCCCAGCCCGCAGGCTAGAACCCAGCATGGAGGGACACGAACATCTTTAGACGCATGTGCCGCGCGCGGCGCTATCTACCGCGCGCGCTTCTGTCTGAATCATTATTTGGCGAGTTCCGTTCCGCGATCCCATCCATTCTCAGCTACATATGTTGCTAGTCGACCCCAATCAGACGCTGATCACTTGTCCGAACAGCTGAGAGGTAAACTGTAAAACTGTCGCGTCCATATGTGCACATGAGTGAATGCATGCACGGTGTCCACGCTGCAGGCCGACCGAGTAAATGCCTCCGATCGAGCTAGGAGAGTAGCTAGCTAGCTGACACATGAATGTGCATGCATCTTCAATTTACAGTCGCGTACATCTGGATCGAGTGGAGGCGACGAGTTTGTCAGTCTGTTCGATCGTCGCATCATGCATGCGCGCGCGGACGACCCTGACTACGTCTGCATGCATCGTACTCCCAGTCCGTACGGGCATGGTAACAGAACAGCACGTACGTACCGGCGTACGTATACATGGTACATCCGTCCAAGCATAGACCATATAGGCAGGGGGCTATCGATGATCGATCGATGCAAAAGAGGCCGGTCGATATCGATGGAGATGGATCCAGCTCCTACGTACGCAGAACCTGTTGCACGTAGCGTACGTATGTCTCGGTTCGTACGCCCCGCACACATGGGGGGCAACCGATCCCTGCCTGACTGCGCGCATCCGCAGTAATTATTCCAGCATTGCATGCGTTATGGAACAGGCTCGCTGTCGCTGGGCACGAGCTTTAGGCGGCAGACACGAGCTCGATCGATCGTAACGGCAGCCGTGTACCTGTCGATCGCTGCAACTGCATGCAGATTTAGGCTGCAAGCTAGGCTCGCCGGGGGCCGGAGCAGTGCGTGTTCGCAGCTAGCTAGCGCGCAAGGTGGTCCTGTGCTGAGGCCGGCACGGAGGAGGTGGATGGACCGAGTTCCGATTCGAGATCTCTGCCCCGACAGGCCTATAACGCCGTACCCGTCGACCGCAGCGCCAAAACCTGTGATAGGGATCAAGTCTATCGATCGGACGTGCGTACAAATTGATCAACATCATGGGAGCCACGCGGCCAGGCGCGCGCCCTGCCGGCCACCGGTCCCGGCTCCTCTCCGATCCCCGGCCGCCCTAGCTGGATAGGCACGCACACGCAGATGCATCAATCGATCGATCTGCATATGTTGGTCAGTCAGACATTTTTTTTTTTTGAAGAAATGGCAAAAGCTTTGCCTTTTATATTGATTGGTCAGTCAGACATGGTTCGGAGCAAGCGGCAATCATCATACATACTACTCACATAGGGATTTTGTGAGTAGTTGTGGTTGCTCTCGTTGGTATGTTGTGTTGCCTCTGGATTGCTTCCTCCATCTTCTTCTCTTGGTTTTGCTTCTCTCTTGTATGTTTTGCGGTTTGTTTGTTTGTTAAATGGTGCTTTCTCACTGCGTTCCTGGAAAAAAAATATTAGAGCATGTCTAACAGACCCCCTAAATGGCCCAAACCCGTATAATAACCGCCGATATACGGGTTTGGGCTCTACCCGGCCATCTAGCAGACCCCGTAAATGGACCACCCCGGACGATTTTTTACAAGTTTGGGTAGGGGGCGGCCCGTCGACCCCTACATGTGCGGGTCGGGAGGAGATGTAGAGGGCCAACCCTCTACCTCGTGCGAGCTAGGGCGCGCTGAAGATTCAGGTTCGAATCCACTTTCGTTCGCCCCGCCGCCAGCCGCCGCCAGCCGCCGCCGCGTAGATCCGGCCGCCTCCGACGCACCGCACCCCCGCCGGACACCGCCGCACCCCCGCCGGACACCGCCGCACCCCCCGCCGGGCCCCCAGCGGTCCTCGGCGCCCCTCGACTCGCCGCGCCGTGTGCATCTCCGCCGCCTCCCCACGGTGAGTACTCGCCGGCCGTGTTTCCTCTTCGATTTCGCTGTTCCGCGGGGGCCTGATCTCTGCTTCGCGATGCCGTAGATGTCTGCGGACGCGACCATGGAGGATGTGGAGCATTCCGATGATTCCTTGAGCTGGTCTTCGGGGGATTCGGACCTCGACGAGCTGATGAGCGACGACGACATGGAGATGATGCAGTACATCTTCCGCATCAAAGACCTCGAGGACCGCGCGAAGCTGCTAGATCAGAGAAAGGGTTCCACGAAGGGCCGCATATGCATCCCGCGGAACCGCGCGCTCGGCCACGAACAGCTGTGGCAAGATTATTTTGCCGAGGTACCTACATATCCCCCCCGTCTCTTCCGTAGGAGATACCGCATGCGTAGGAGTTTGTTCACCAAAATCGTGAAAGATTGTGAAGCAAACTCCGATTATTTTAAGCAACGGAGAAATGCCGCCCAAGTCATGGGATTTAGCCCATATCAGAAAATATCAGCTGCCATGAGGGTGATTGCATATGGTATCCCTGCGGATTATACTGACGAGTACCTTCGCATTGGGGTACAAACAACCACAGATTGTGTGCGTATGTTTGCCAAGATGGTGATCAAGTTGTATGGTGAGACGTATCTCCGAACTCCAAATGAGGATGATACAAAGAGGCTCATGGAGATGAATGAAAAGAGAGGGTGGCCTGGGATGCTTGGTAGTCTAGATTGCATGCATTGGACATGGAAAAATTGTCCAAAAGCATGGCATGGAATGTATTGTGGAAAAAGCAGTGATGCTACCATTGTGCTTGAAGCTGTGGCATCCCAAGATTTGTGGATTTGGCATGCATACTTTGGACTACCGGGGACACTCAATGACATTAATGTCTTGAATAGATCCCCTTTATTTAAAAGAATAATTAGGGGTGATGCACCACCTTGCAACTACAAAGTTATGAACAATGAGTACACCATGGGGTACTATCTCACAGATGGTATTTACCCAGACTATGCAACTCTTGTGAAGGCAATTAAAGAGAGAAAGGATAGGCCTTTGACAAGAAAAGAAGCAAAGTTCACAAGAGAACAAGAGGCTGCTCGCAAAGATATTGAGAGAGCTTTTGGTGTTTTGCAAGCAAGGTTTGCCATTGTTCGGGGTCCTGCACGGTTTTGGGACAAGGAGACTCTTGTCGACATCATGACATGTTGTGTGATTCTTCACAACATGATCATCGAAGATGAGAGAGGGTTAAGATTGCCATGTTTCTATGATAATGTTGGCACCCGAGTTGTGCCCGAGAGAAACCCTGATCGGCTTGAAGTTTTTCTTGCAGGGCATCGCGGCATTGAATGTGCTGAGACTCATCACCAGCTCACCCAAGATCTGATCGATCACCACTGGCAGTTGCATGGCCAATGATTCATTTTCTCTTCTTCTATGTGTGAAACATTGATTGGCAGTTCGGAAAATATTTTATTTGTGTTAAACATTGATTGTAATAATTAAGATTTTTATTGTGTGCTTTGAACATTTTATTTGTGTGAAAACATTGATTGTAATAATTAAGATTATTTATTGTGTGGTTTGATAATTTTATGCAATGTGACGAGATGTTGCGTTGATATGCAAAAATGTCCAAAACCCTGTTTTGTGAGGGGCCAAAAGCTCGTGCGAGCTAGCAGACCCCCTACCCCCACCCCGTAAAACAGAATATTCTGTTTTACGGGGTGGGAGTAGGGGGTCTGCTAGCTCGCACGAGTTTTTGGCCGGCGAAAAGCGTATACAGGGCCCTCTACACGCGTTTTAGGGGGCGAAAACATAAGGGGTCTGTTAGACATGCTCTTAGTATGGATCGGAGGGAGTGCTAGACACGATTCGGGAGAGTTGTCGATTGTCTGAACCTCTGTGTCTGCGGTGTGAAGGCATCAGCAAAAATGTGGGTTCGCGAGAATCGTACATTCGTCGTACCTTGGCTGCGCAGTGTAGTAATGTCGTTAGTTAATTTGTTTGATCGCAGGTACGTACGTCAGAAACAGTTAGACTGCGTTTGGCATTAAGCACCCGATTGTTTCAACAACATTCGTCCAAAATAAACAGAGATCGACCGAGCTGCTTTTACATCATACCCAACATAGCAGCTGGCAAGAGATACAGTGACCTGCTCCTCAGTCCTCACCCAGCTTCAACGAGGGTTCGACAGAGACACGGCCGCCGCCGCCGTCGCTTGGTAGATGCCCGCGCGGCGCGCGCCATCATCTATCGGCCCGGGGAGGCGCGCATGCTCCCTGTGTGCACTACGCGCCATCAGAGCAAGTTCAATAGTAGAGTCGGCAGCCGGCTATAACAAATTGCCATGTCATCTATAGCCAACATATAGCCAACAAGTACAATAGGTAACAATAAAGCTATCTTACTTTATCAAGATATGGCCCACCTCCCACTCTCACAAAGTGCCTAGGAGCACGTGCTGCAGCTGGCTCTTGCATGAGAGCCCACTCCCCTTCTCTCTCCTCTTCTCTCTCCTCCATGTCATCACAATAATACTATTTTAGTTCTTATAGCCTGCTGACTGTACCTTGTTGTACTTGCTCTCATAAACATCAGCTTAATTTGCGTATGTAGGTGTATGAGTCACTTACTGGCATTACATGCTCCCTGCGTGCATCCGTGCAGGCAAATGCAACCAGTTATTCGAGATATTGTTGCCCATGGGGAATTGAATGGTCAGATAGGTGACTGAATTCGATTCGAAGAAGCCAAGGAGTAGATTTGTCTTCCTGCAGGGAATGGAGGGAAACAGAGCGATGGCGTTGGCGATTTTCCCGATTCCGCTGTGGCGGCTTCCCTCCGCCGCCGTCCCCAGCGCTGTTCTCGACCCCGTCGCGCACGGCCCCAACGCTCACGGCCCTGCCGCTCTCGGCTCTGCCGCCTTCCCTTCTCCGCCTCAAGCTCGCCTTCCACTCCGCCGGTCTCTGTACCACTCTCTGATTCGATTCGCGGGAGATGAGGGAGAAGCGATGGAGACCTGTCGTGTGCATCCACCGTCTCGGGAGGGAGCTCCCCGGCTCGAGAGCGGCAGGGATTAAGTGGCGTATTCGTTCGGGGTGACGTGAGTTCTCCGGTGACCGCCGTCTTGTGCTTCGACTCCCCGGTGGAACCACGCTCAAGCCGGCTGAACCAACAAGCCGTGGACGTGGGGTCAATTCGTGTGGACCTCCGTCGCGGCACATCTCCTCTGGTCCCGCCTTGGCCCGGTGATCCTGTGGCATTTCCGGAGCTTGTCAATGGCGGCCGGGTGGTTCCCCGCCCCCCAGTGGGCCTGGAACTACGTTCGTGTCTGTCCCTACCTGTCAGCGACTGTGGAGTTGATGCTGAGGTGGTAGAGGAGGTTTTTGGGTAGCGGTGGGTAACTTCGTCTTTTCACAGTGGAGGGGATAACCCGAGGAGCATCCCTGTCTGGATCCCAAAGGGGATCATAGACTCGGAGGTCTCCATCTCCGACTATTTCCCCGCCCCCAGATCTGCCCTTCTCCACCATCGTGCTCGTCGCTTCCAGCCGTCGCTGTCTTCTGGACCCCCGTCCTTCGTGGAGGTCCTATCAAAGCAGATGCAGGCAGGCCGTCCCAATCGTGGGCGCGACCGTGGGAGGGGGGGGGGCTTCTCCAGCCGCATCAACCCTAGCTACAAACCATGGTGAGCCTGTGGTTGCGGGCGCCCCCAAGACTCCTCCAGCTAAAGGAATCCAGAACCAAAGGTATCAACGACCTCCTCCTCGCTACTACCACCGCAAAACTCAGAATCAGCAAGGCAGTGCCCTAGGTCAACAAGGTGGTATGGTGTCTGGTACCTCTCTCTCGCAACCACAGCCTGCCTCCTATGATAGATCTGCTTCCTCCTAGTCTGCAAGCTCGGAGGTCCCTGCTTTACCTGAGCAAGTTCTTGATCCGCGGTACAGCAAATTGATCTGTTTCAACTGTGGAGACCCAAGCCATTTTGTTGGGAATTGCGTCAAGCCCAGACTCTGCTTCATCTGTAATCTGCCTGGCCACCCCGTGAATTCTTGTCCCGAATGGCTTAAGGAACATCCAACGGCAGAATACTTCGGGAGTGGGAATCCTGGTCTTGGGTTTTTCCATATTGATATTCCTGATTCTGAGTTAACCAAGTGGCTCAACTTTGCTAATTGTGGTGTTATCTCTGTCAAGAAAGGGGCCTTATCTCTAGCTGAACTTGAAGTTAATTTCAATTCCATCTTCTTCAAGGAGCGGAAATGGCCTTGGCAGATGAGGGAGCTGGAGCCCAGTTGTTTCTTGGTTAGGTTTCCTCCCTGGAAGAAAGTGTCTGATCTGAGTGAGTTCCCTGCTTTTGACCTTGAGAAAGAAGGTGTCACAATCAAGATAACTTCCTGGGATGGTGAGGTCAAGGAATATGGATTCTTGGATGAAATCTGGGTTAGCATCAGAGGCATTCCACCCAAGTGGTGTGCTTGGAAGACCATTGCTCAAATTGCCTCTGTCCTGGGGGTTTTGATTCATGTTGACTGGTCCTTGCTCTTCAAGTCTATGTATTCTGTTGTTAGAATTCTTGTTTCTGTTAAGGATAGATCCAAGATCCCCTCTCAACGAGTTGTTGAAATGAACCAAGCATTATATTTGTTAAATATCCAAGTTGAGACTGATTTGGATGGATCCTCCTCTCTTGGTGATGGCCCTGATGGGGAGTTGGCTAATATCTCTACAGACATGGATGCTGATCAGTTGCTTTCTGCTGGATCAAATACCCCTGCTCCTTCTACTCAGATGGCGGTTGTCCCCAATCAAAGAGCTGGCAAGGGTGTCATGGAGGAAGACTGTATTAGCTGCCCTGAACTCTGTGCTGTTGAACATTGTGCTAGCCATGTGGGGTCCCTCCCAGATAAGCTTGATTACTCTAGCCTTGATGATGGTGTTTGGGACTGGGAATGTCCCTTTCCTAAACCCCTCCAAGTGATACCTAAACCGGTTGAGTGTATCCTACAACTGGAGAATTCCACCATTGATATGAACCTCTACAAGGAATTGTTTGATGCTGGTATGGATACGGAGGAAGATGAACCTGCTGAAGATCATCCTTGTACTGAATCTCTTCCATCTGAAATGGTCTCTCTTCTTAGTGGAACCAAACGTACCCTCTTGCCTTCGTTGGATGAAGCCTCTACAGCTGCTCCTCCACCCAACCAAAACAAGAATACTAAATGGGGTCCAACTGTTGCTACTAGAAGAAGTGCTAGGAACCATGGCGCCCTGAACATTGTTGAGAAAGCAGAGAAATACAAGATGAAACAGAATTTGGAAATTCCTCGCAACTTTAAAGGTAACTCGTTTGTTGTTCTTGATCCTAATGTCCTTGGTGATATGTGATGTCTACGTACGCTTCTATCATTGTAGACACTGTTGGGCCTCCAAGTGCAGAGGTTTATAGAACAGTAGTAAGTTTCTCTTAAGTGGATCACCCAAGGTTTATCGAACTCAGGGAGGTAGAGGTCAAAGATATCCCTCTCAAGCAACCCTGCAATCAAGATACAAGAAGTCTATTGTGTCTCCAACACACCCAATATACTTGTCAGGTATATAGGTGCACTAGTTCGGCGAAGAGAGAGTAAAATACAAGCAGTATGGATGATTATAAGTGATAATAACAATCTGAAATAAAAATGGCAGCAAGCAAACATGTAGCAGAATAGGCGGAAAACGGTGTTTCAATGCTTGGAAATAAGGCCTAGGGCTCCTACTTTCACTAGTGGACACTCTCAACCATGAAAACATAATTGAATGCATAAATATCATTTCTTCACTATGCTACTCCGAACCACTCTCCGGTCGGATAACGAACACTAATCATTGCGTAGGGCTTTAACAACACTCCTCAAGTCTATATTCCCTCTCTAGGGCACCCCAATGTCACTACGAGCGTCATAAATTAGTAAACAAACGCCACAATTTCATAGGTTCACCTTCTAACACAAGATATAAATAGCATGCTAAACCACACGGAGCACACACCGTCACCTTTGCCTCGTGATCAAAGTGTTTGCGGAGATAACAAAATCACTTGAGTAGCATAACATATGAAGATCAATCTACAGATTCAACTAGATTACAAAGCTCATGATCACATAAAGATCACACCATGGGAGAGAGAGATGACCACATAGCTACCGGTAGAGCCCTCAGCCCCGGGGGAGAACTACTCCCTCCTCATCATAGGAGACAGCAACGACAGATAATATGCATGTTTGTATTACTTGTTGGAAATTACTCTCCTCATGGATATTGCAATTTTTCATTTGAGGCAAACAAAAGATATGCATATGTGTAGGGGGAGAATTTTCCATTTTATTACAAACATGTACTTGTCGAGGTTTTATTGCAATTCTTAGTATTGTCATCTAACACCAAAAAGGGGGAGATTGAAAGTGCTTTTCATTTTCCCGTGTGTTTTGTGTGTTAGTTAACAATACTAAGTACATTATTTATTGAAGTGTTAAGTGTGCAGGTGTTATTTTCAACATCCGCATCGATCACCAGAAGATCGGTGAAGTTAGATCATTGAGGTTTGGGACAGAAGAACCGGCTTATTCCAGGGCAACCCGATATTCCGGTTAGGAAGATCCCAACCTAGTTTGAGACAGAGAAGAGCCGGATTATTCCAATCGGATTGTTCTGGAACAACCGGAACTTGAGGGATTTGGGTCTAGGGTTTCCATTTGTGGAGAACCTAGACCTCTTTCTACACTTGGTGATTCTTGGTGTTGGGAGCCCCCAATTTGGTCGTGGGTGTGTGCCCCAAGCTTGTTTCTAAAGGATTCGATTCCCGCCTCAAAGGGGATCAATAGTGGAAGATGGACTAGGCCTTTGTGGCGGGGTTCATCGGAGAATAGGGTGAGACCTTTGTGGCGTTGAGTAGGCCTTTGTGGCGAAGGTCACACCCCTCCAACGAGACGTACTCCCTTAACAAGGAGGAACTCGGGATTACATCGTGTCTCCGCGTGCTTCATATTGGTTACCTCGTTCCCTTCCCCTTTACTTGTGCTTGTATTGTGTTTGTTGTTGTCTTTTCATATAGGTAAATTCACCATAGTTGCATTATGTAGAGAATTTACCTTTGTGTCAAGTCTAATCTTGAAGAAAAATTAAAATTGCTCGTAGCACCTATTCATCCCCCCTCTAGGTGCCCTTACTATCTGTTCACATGCTGGATAATGGCCATATGCCTTGAAGTAATGTCTACAATGTTAGAACCCGTGAACTATATCTCTTCATAATAGTTTTGTTATACGATCATGATTTATCAATTGCCCAGCTGTAATTTGTTCACCCAGCATGTTTGTTTTCTTTGGAGAGACACCACTAGTGAACCTATGGCCCCGGTCCTATTTTCCACATATTTGAAACCTTCTTTAAAGCACTTTAACAATTGTTTTCTTGCTATTCTGTTTTTTTACTTTTATTACCTTTTAAGACTCTATACGCTTAATTCTCTAGTTTTCAGCAAGATCGGAAGATTGAAAACCTGCTAGGAAGTTGGCGAAAGAGAGAGTTTGTGTTTGTGTGCAGGTTCCACGCTTGTTGACGCGCTAGACAACAAGTAACATTATCCAACACTACGAAGTATTACTGGTTCGATAAACCCTGATTCCTTAATTCGGGGAAAATTTCCGCTGGACTACATCATACCTTCTGCTTGGGGTCTCCCAACAAGCGTGTGATCACTTTAGCATCACTTGTCAAGTGTAATTATTTCGAGATATTTACGCTCTGGGCTTTGAAACAATCTGATTGGCTTCATTGATTAATTGTGGTTTATTCATAAATTAAGCTTTGCTTAATCTAATGTGGACTTAAGAACAAATTGGTTCTTAATACTAATTTAGATTTCCATCTATTCGCTTGTGGGATTTTGATACGTCCATTATGTATCACCATTTTATACCATAATTTACTGTTATTCATCGATATATTTCATGTTCAGAGATGATACTTATGTTATTTCATCTATTTTGCATGTTTTACAATTATTGGAGAATAATTCACCAGGACCAGAAATTTGCTGGTAAAAGCATCGTCAAGATACCATGTTTTCCACTAGATCTCTCTCCCCGTTTGAATTACTTGTTTGTATTTGATGCTTACGAGATTTATCGGTGTTTGCACTTTATGACCAGATTGTTATTCATCATTATATCACCTCTGATCATGATCCATATGATGTCTTGTGAGTAGTTCATTTAGTTCTTGATGACATGGGAGAAGTCAAGATGTTAGTAGTGGAATTATGTTGAAGTAATATTTACTGGTTTGGTATTTAAGTTGTGGTGCTATTCTTCTAGTGGTGTCATGTTGTAACATCCCAAGTATGAAAATCCCCTTAGAATGTTTGTTTCATGTTTATTAAAGTTTTGCATCATGTCATCATGCTCATTTATTTGTTTGCATTATTACTTATTTGATTGAATCTGTTCTCCTCTGCTTTCACAATTCAAATTCAAACTTTATTCAAACATTTATTTCCTACTTGCTCTGTTACAATCTTTTTCAAATAATAATGTCAAATCAAACCCTTATTTGTTTCCATTTTATTCCATAATGCTCAACTATTA
Source organism: Alopecurus myosuroides (assembly GCA_028641055.1). Taxonomy (NCBI): domain Eukaryota; kingdom Viridiplantae; phylum Streptophyta; class Magnoliopsida; order Poales; family Poaceae; genus Alopecurus; species Alopecurus myosuroides. The sequence continues at coordinate 249,856,383 of CM054062.1, forward strand.
AAATGATGGTTTTAATCAATCAATTAAATCCTAAATCCCATTCAAATTTCAAATCAAATCTTCAAAGCAGCACCCAATTGGAATTTATGAAAATTTCAAAACAAATCAACTACTTTGTTCTAACTAAATAATAGGGTTCACCCTATTAAGTAGTTGTTTCAATAATAATTCATTTAATACTTAAAATTCATCCAAATTTGGTTTAAGTCATAAACAGCCTTTTAATTTGAAACCTTTTGGAAAACAAGGTTAGCATTTAGTTGCTATGTTAAAAACTACCCTAACCATATTTTTTTTTCCAAATTTTTACTAACTTAAAACCTACCTTTTTCTTCCAATTTGTTTTCTGCAAAAAAAATAAAAAATAAAACAAAACAAAAATAGAAAAAGAAAACAACTTACCTGCGAAGGGGGGGCACACGGCCCAGCCCACTAACTCACCGCAGCTGGCCCGCGTACCGTTTCGCAGCCGCCCCCGTCGTCTGTTTCGCGTACGGTCGCCCATCCGTGGCGCCACGGCGGCAGCAGCGCCCTCCGACGGCGATCCAAGCCCCCGTACCCCTATATAATCCCCCTAGGGCAGCGCGCCGCAGCCTAGCTAGCCCTACCACCCTATCCCCCTCGAGCTCCGCCGCCGCTCCCTTTCTCTCTGCCCGTTCCCCACCACTGCCACCCCTCACCGGAGTTTCTTCTCTGAACTTACGATGTCCGCCGCCGCTCCCGTTCGCCACCTACCCACCTAATCGCGGGAACCGCACCGTCGCCTCCTCCTCGAGCTGTTGAACACCGCAGCCGCTGCGGAGAACCGCCACACCGTCGCCGCCGTCCACGACAAGGTCACTGTCGCCGTCGAGCGCGTCTCCACCGGGCCTCTGCAACTACGACAACGCCGGTGAGCCACCGTGCCTCCATCCCCTCCTCTCTGCCGTGCACGTTGCCGCATCCAGCATCCACAGCATCCACCAGCAAGCATCGCATCCATCCACCACGGTGATCCCCGCCGGCGAGCAACGACCCGTTGTTTCCCGTCAGGTTCAGTTAGCAGCGCGCGTTTAGGTTCAGTTAACGCGCAGGGTAACGATATCCTCACCGCGACCCCGTATCTGTCGAAACTGACGAAGCACCGCAGTGGTAGCACTGCATCTCGCGCACGTGCAGGTCGCTGGTTCGATCCCTCGCGGCCGCGGGATAAAAACCCAATTTTTGCGTGGGGCACTGACAGGCAGGCCCCACCTGTCGGTGACCCTTGTGGCCACGCCAGCACGCAGGCACGCCACGCTGGCCCCAGGCCCACGGGCAGTGGCTAGGGCTAGATGGCAGTGCGGTGCAAATAGTTTTTCCAGCACGTTTTCTTTTAAAAACTAGCCCTTTCAATTCACAGTTTGGTCCCTAAAACTAAAACTTTAATAACTTTCAAATTATAACTCCAAATAATGAAAATAAAATATGTGTGTTGATCCAAATTTAATTCTCTATCTAATGGTAGCATTTGTTTTCTGTTTTGAATTTTCCAAATGCACTTCAAATTTGAATTCAAATAATTCAATTGTAATTTGCTAAATTGCATAACTAAATCATAATTAATCCAAATAATGCAAAGGAAATATGTTTTCCATGCTATTTCAAATAACCTTTTCAAATATAAAATTTGTTTCATGTTTTGAATAATTTAAATTGCCTAAATAATTTAAACCTTATTTAAATCATTTAAAATTGCTAAAATCATAACTTGCTCAATTTAAATTATTCTTGAACAAGTAAAATATGATTTCAAACTAGAAAAACATAACCTTTTCAAATATGAGTTTGAAATTATGTTTTGAACAAATAAAATTCAAATAAAATTCATGCTTGTTTTAAATTCATTTAAAACTTGTTTAATTTTGTTCAAGTCATAATAAATTCATCCTAATTCCTTTTTCAATATTTGAAGCATGTAATCCACCTAAAATTGTGTGTTCTTTTCAAATATGAATTTTGTTATTTGTTTTGAACAATTTAAATGGTTGAAAACAACAAATACTTGTGTGTCACCTTTAAGGAACCAAAAATTCCCTAAATTAATAAATAAATTTCTAAATTGGTAAACCCTATTTTTAAATTGGTTTATTGTTGTTATTTTGTTGTTTTCCCCATCCATGCATCATACTAAACCACTTCCACCTGTTGGTTAATTAGAAAATAACTGTTTCAACCAAAATCCATGGGCTTTTCATATGCAACTCAAAATTGCATATGTGTCCATTTAAATTGTGTTACCAAGTCCACTAGTTTATTTTGATGCATCCATTTAAATTGACATGCATCATCCCCTGATTGTGCACTATGCCATGATATTGATTGTTTATCTTCCTGTATTGTTTGTTTGCTTCTTCTCGGATAGACGACGACGTTGAGACCGACGATCTTTACGACACCCCTTCTGAGGATCTAGCCCAGTACCAGGCTACTGAGTTTGCAGGCAAGTTATCACTCACATGAACCACTGTGTTCCTTTCAACATTGGTTACCGATACTTTCCGTTGTCTATTTCTGCTAGCCATATGTATCGTTGCTTCTGTTACGAACCTATCACATGATACCCTGAACCCTGATATGCCTCACCTCCAGTCCTATAACCCCGTTGCTTGGGCCCGTGTCTTACTAGCATGCTTAGGGTTGTTTTTGCTCGAGTCTGTTACCAGTTACTGTCTGTTATTATAATTTGTTATATTCTGGGGCTCGATGTTAAACAACAACCTGTTAATCTTGAGGTAATAATAAATTGCTGATAAGGCACCGGCAGGAGGCCCGGCGTGGTTTTGAGGCCTGCTAGTGTCGACCCTAATAGGAAAAGGGTCTTGTCTACTGATCCATGATGAGCGCACTATCCGCATGTGGGAAGCGTGTATGGGCGCCCCCCTCAATTTGATTCGATTCGCATCTCGTCCAAATCACCACACCTAGTTCGGGCTTTCCATTTGATGCACGCATATGCAGGTACGAACCCGAGGCCAGGGTGGAACTTTTGTAGTCGGCATTTAGGGCGGCGTGGTCTTCCAGTGCTATGAGGGTCCCCTTTTCTTCGTGGGGCTCGATTAGCCGCACACGCACAGCACATGGTGCTTTGGGCTTGATGCGAAGAAGAGTTGAGTTGTGTTGAGTGCCCCGCTTGGTGGGAAAGGCCTTCCCATCTGGCGGGTTATTCTTACGTGTACGGCCAAATTGGTGCACCCCTGCAGGGATAAATCTTCTCGAGAAGCCGTGTTTTCCGCGGTTATGATTGACTTGGTGAAAGTACTGGCTAACAAGTACTCAGAACAACTTACACCTAACTAATGATAACTTGACTAGTAATAGTCTTATTGACACAACAATTTGATCCATCATTATTCCAACTGTGTGAGATATCCTCGGATTGCTTCTTTGGATAAGGGGCAAGATCCAGGATGGGTTTGTTTGGTGGTTAGCTATAATTGGTTACGATACGCTATCTTATCCCCTTTCTGATAGTCGGAAGTTGTAGTATGTTCTGTAGTTGGTTAGTGCAGCCAGTTGCACCATCTTTATATCCCTTCTTTCCGTTGAACCCAAGGCATATGTGCTTGGTGTTGACGGGCTACACTTTGGTGAACTGTGAGTCTTGCTTGCCAGTACGTTTATGTACTGACCCCTTTGGGGCTGTGGTTTCCGCAGACTACGCTTACGAGGATCCAGGTGACGGCTACTACGTGGAGTTTGACGAGGCTGCTGACGAGTAGGTAGCGGACCCGGGCAGGATCCGAGACATCGTGGATGGGCTCCGTTTTCTTTTCATTCCCGGCTTCTTAAGCCTATTTGGATTTGTCTGTACTCAGACCCTTTGAATGCTTCCGCTGAGATGTAATGATGTTATGTTGGGACATGTGTCCTCTGGATGATTGTATTTGCTATCTCTGCTCTAGTGAGAGCTATTTGCAACTTATTTCCATCTTTTGTGTCTTAGAGATCTGTTGTGTTATCATTTTGTTCAACGCCGTTGACGTACCATGTGTGTATGGTATGAAGTACGTCAATGGTAGTGTCCTGATTTCTATGGGATGGTTTACGTAGACGCTGAACAGATAGGGGTTGGTTGTCACACATACGTGTGTTGGCCTACTCGTAAGAGATGCGGGTGCCGGTAAGCCCCGTAATCCAATCCACTACTGTTCAACGGAACTGCGAGTATCCTCTAGAAGTCCGGGTGCGACACATGTGAACGTCGACTACATGACACTTCACCTTTATGGGCCTAGAGAGATGCATTGTATATTTGGCTACTAATTGTGGGTTTGCCGAAGTGACAAAAACGTAAACTCCCGTTAGAAAACCGATGCATGAGGGAGTGTAGGATCCCAGAGTTTAAGGCTGTGGTTAGATTTATCTTAATTACTTTCTTGTAGTTGCGGATCCATGCAAGGAGTATAATCATAAGTATGTATTAGTCCTAGTAGGGCGGTGCATTAGCATAGGTTTACCCACACAACACCTATTAAAACAACAAATATTAATCAACTGTAGGAAACGAAAGCGCTTGACGAAATTCCCATGTGTCCTCGAGAATGTTTGGTCATCATAAGTAAACCAACCGGGTTGTCCTTTCCTGTAGAAAGGATTGGGCCACTTGCTGTATTACCGTCTTTTATTTACTCGCATTTTATTTATTTGCTATATCAAAAACCCCAGAAAACCTGTTTGCTAGTATTTACAGTGAATCCTTTATTCAACCTGCTTGTCAACACTTTTTGCTCCTCGTTGGGTTCGATACTTTTATTTATCGAAAGTACTACAATACACCTCCTATACTTGTGGGTCATCAGATTTGTCTTACTACAACTTAATACGATTATAGGATGTTTTATTGCCTATTGTTTTTGCCTAAAAAGATCATCGGATCATGCTCCCAATGTCTTTGTTGTCTTGTATTGATCAAGTTGTTGCCTATTTACTCAATTTTTTTTACTATCTTGCTTTATTGGCTGATGATGCATTTTTTCCCATAGGTTGCCTTTTCCCCTCTTATGAGCATTACTTCAACATATGATCTAGTCCCTTTGCTTCCTTTCAAATAGCAATGCCCTCTAGTCTCCTTAGTTTTGATCAGGATCTTATCCGAATTGACCTTGGTTAAGTTCCAAACTCTAATTTACCTCACACATTTGAACGAAAACAATTTAACTTTCAAAAGAAAGTTTTTCTTGTCCTATGTTTCTTCGATTTGCAAGTTTAAAGAAGATAATAAGTACTACAAGACTTGGTATAGATTTTAGAACTTATGAATTTCTACTTCTATGAAAATTTCCTTTTTGTATTTATTGGTGGAAGTTCTCAATGTATAAAATAATGTAATAAATATGAGATGATAAATAAAGTGTTTATTTGTATCTATCCAATTTTTATTTTATTTTGTTAACAATTATTTGACCTTGTAATAATTATTGAGAATTTCACTTGTAAAAACAATTTAAATGAATATTCCACTTGTCCTATGAATTCAAATACTTGTATGAAATGTGTTTGAATCTTTTTCTAGCATTTATATGCAAGTAAAATACTTATGTTCATAATTATAATGTTTTTCCCAATTGTGATCATTAGAAAATGTCATGTGCAAACTTATCACACTCTTTGTCGACAACCTATTTCTAGATCCCCGACTAGAGTCAAACTTTGATCACTTTGCTCTAAAATTCCTACGGAATTTTATATGCATGCATGCCAAAAGCACACATCTAAATTTTACCCCTGGAGAACCTAAAACTATTCGATCTCACATCCTATCCCCCTTATTGAAAACTTTATCCCAAAGTTGCAAATTATCCCTACATGAAGAGTTGAGGATAATCCCATCTCATTTTCTTCTCTTTCTCCCAAGTATCTTCTTCCATGTGATATGTTTCCATTTCTCTTTCAAAATCTTAGATTGGTGCTCCACATATATAAGTCTGGTGCAATTTTAGCACTGCATGTGACAAAGGTTCCTCCAATGGTTTCAAACACGTTCGAGTTGTTGTACTTGGAATACATTATGAACTTTTGACAGTCCTTTGGGTAACTCTAACCCATATGCCTCCGGTCCTTTTTGACTCGGAATTGTAAATGGTCCAATATATCTAGAAATTTTGCTTCTTACTCCTAATCTCTTCACTCCTTTGGTAGGGCTAACCCTCAAGTTTTATATGGTCTCCTACTCGAGGTTTCCACTGTCTTGTGATTCGATTTGCGTAACTCTTATGTCTGCTTTGGGCCCCACTAAATCGATGTTGCGAACCCGGAATAGGGGGGCCCGGTCGTTAGGAAGCAATAACCCCGAACTCTCTGGTAAAAAACAATTAAATTTTTTTAGGGCCAAAATAATTTCTAATATATTTTTATTATTTTCCCCACCAGGCATGATCAAGTATATTATTTGGGAGTTTCTCTGAAAGTTATATTTATAAGTTCTGTGTTTGGCCCAAATATTTGAGTAAGCAAAGGAATGCAACTTTAAATCCAACTTCTCACAAGAGCATCACAAAAAGGCATTTTGACCAAGTGCTCAAGTTTGATCATGACAAGGTGTTTAAAAGTGTTTTCGCAACACATCTTAGTAGGTTCCGTTTGGTAATCAAGATAATAGATGGGATAAAATGTTCCCACGTGTAGTCTTTTAAAAGATGTTACGGAATAAGAGCTGAGCTACTTGTAAAAATATTATTTCCGAAAACAGAGAGGAGTGGTACCTTATGGATCACCATAGATTTAGAAATATTTTGTCTTGAGTACATTTATGTTGTTGCTAAAAATCTAGTCCTCCGAGTCTTGTGCTAAATCGAAACCTTTAGATTGGAGTTTAGCTAAAATAGGGTTTTAGAAAATAGCTTGAGGATTTTCTTGTCATGACAAGAACACAAGTACCATATTTGGTTAGGTTGATTCACAGGATGATGGTCTTCGTGGGTTGTCAACACAAACAACAATACATACAAGGTAAAACAAAGAAATGGGGAAAAAAATACGATCTCCAAAAGTAATTTCAAAAAATGTGATTGTTCTGAATTATGGCTTATTGAAGTAATCTTTCTTGATTAAAAAATTTGAGGATGCGATAGTCCATGACGACTCCGTTCACGTCATGGAATCATGGATGTACTCCCCAGTATTATCTGCCGCGACCATAATGATCTCTCAAATTTCAGACACCTCAAAAGTATATGTTTGGGAAAGTTCTTTCCATCTATACATCAAGATGTGACTACCTTTTAACTATTATAGTGAGGTTGTATCCAAGCTCGTGGCGCTCTTAAACACTCGCATTGGTTTATTCTAACAACGCATTTTCCTTTCATTTTCTTTGTTTTTTGCTTTTGGGTTGAATCGCCTTACTTGTTGCCATTTTAGTTGAAGTACTTCGGTGTGAGCCAATAAAACCGGTGCGCTCACGAATTGGCCGAGGTAGGGCTGACGGGGCGATGCAGGAAGTACCTTGCTCGGCCGTCTCATACTCACGAGAAAAAGAGAGGAGAGAGAGTTGCAGACTTGCAGTTTTGTTGCAGCATTGGCCTGAACCAAGTAAGATGGTGTCCGTCTCACAAGATGATGGACGGCAACTGCAGGGAGCAGAATAAAGAGGGAAGCTGCGCACAGTTATGAGAGGAAGAATAATTGCCTACGAGTCAGGCAGTACTGAATCAGTAAAGCGACCACCATACTCAGTGTACATGATCATCAGCTTCGTACTCAAAGGATGGGCACTGCAGCATGCACTGAGCGCTAGTCAGTAACATACAGGTCCATGATGGTAGCATCTAGCACAACCAAACTCAAGATATTTAGTTGATCAGAAGGCGTTCTGCATCTGGTAAGGGAAAATATGATTCACACACCACGTAAACACGGCACCTCTAAGTTGTGTTTGGAAGATTTCAGGTCAGTATGATGCTCATGCCAAAACGGTGGTAGATATGTCATGTGTATGCTCCCATTTTCGACAACATCGCTCGCAAATCTGTTGTTCTGTCAATTCCTCGGAGCGTAGTGGCAACTGGACATGTACCAATCCGTAAACTTAGAAACATGCGCAGAAACGGTTTAATAGCTAGCTGGACATCCCCACTTTGCTGAAATTTATGATCATATAGAGGAGCCAGGCCCCATGACTTAATGATCAAGTTGCTGTTTTGGTAGGAACATATGTAACGCCGCAGTGAAAAGTCAGTACACCCACATGTACTGCGCACATGCATGCACGTCGTTAAAGAGGAATAATGAGCAACATTTTCCAAAAGAAAGCGAGTGTGAGAGGAATGAGCAAATTGCACAGGCAGCAGTCTCTGAAAAACTTGCTGCACTGGACTACTAACAGAACTGGCAGGATTCAGTTTTTCTCCCATGCCATCTGGACCCACCACTCTCAGAACAGCAAGGTTTCCCACGAGGACAAGGATAGTGGCGTCTTCTCTGAGAACGGCAGGAGGCTAGGTCCCCGTCTGATTAGCACAAGTAGCTGGTTATCAAGTGCTGGAAATGCTAGCTGCTGGTGAGATCTGGACCTGTAACCAACCACAAGGATTTGTATGTATTTGGCTCTGGTCAAGAGAGTCTTAATCAATCGATTAGTGACCATTCTGTCTGTCCGAATCATTTAGTACGACTAGCTAGCCACTAGTACGATGCACAGCATAATTCGGTTCGCGAAATCCTGGATAGTGACCCCTGCTGGATCTTAAATGTATACACGCAACAACTGGTTCAAGGTCCACCGCTATACTGTGAACAGCTTTAAACTTTTCACACAAACGAGAAGGTCTATTTACTGCTAGTATATACTTCTACTAGGTGGTACATACATATACATACGCTCGTACGCACCAACTTGCATTTCCTAACAACAACCACATTCTTCAAGGGGTCATGATAGATAATTTCGAGAAAAAAAAACCCACATCTGTGGTATATAAACTTGCCATGCATGTGTATTGGTCATCAAGTTGTATTTTGCCAAAATTGGGTCATCCACTAGCCACTTTGTGCGCGTGGTCATTCCGTCATGGTGCCTGTTAAGTCGCACATGTTGTTCCTTTTCGAAAAACTCCTTAGATCGCTGTTAGACTATTTTGTGAAAATGCCATCATGTACATAGGCTAGTAACAATATGATCCAAATCCCTATTCCTCATTCGAATTAACCCTAGGAATCGAAATTCCCTATTCCCACACCGTGGCCATCAAGAGGAGATTTTCCACTGCATTGAGCCGGATGTGCGGCCGGAGGTGGGCCACGTTGTGCTTTCGCGTACCCGCGATATAGTGGCCGAGAAGTACCGTTGACATAGGCTCGTGGTGTTGGTAGAAGGTGTGTGTCTTCCTATGTCACAAGAGTCTATGGTGGCTGCAATGGAGACGTAGTATGGCGTTTTGTGTGGACAATGTTGAGTGGATGTCTTGTACCCGACGGGTTTCTTCATCACCTTTGCACCGAGTGAAGATTATGAGTGTGTTCTCCATTTGTCCTAGCACCTGCGATGATGTGGCACAAAGATCTAGTTCTACCGTTGGAGTAGGAGATGTTGCCCCGAGTCTTCGAAGTTGACCTACTTTTCAAAACATAAGCATTGAGGGCTTGCCAGGTAATGGATGGAAAGTAGAGCTGGTATCTAAGCTCGTCACCAAGATCATGGCGATAGAGTCACATGTGGATCGTTGATGCCTCACGTGCTTCGCCTCACTGCCGGATCTATGAGGTGTTTCGAAGAATATCAAGGTCAACATCCCAGAGTCATCGATGGAGGTCATGATTGTGCGTTCTGATTCCAACGATCCCTACTCACCGCGGACACATGTGGAACGCACTATGTGGCACACATTATCGTACCCAGTGCTCATGCACATGCACGAGGTGTTGGACCGGAGCCCCATCCTCGTTGATCTTCCATAGCAATATGTCAACAAAGATCAGGGCACCACCCACAACCATAGGTTCACCGGTTGGAGCGGCAGGGTCGACGACACCGGTCCCGATGACACACGGCACCATGGTGGCCACCTGTTTGCAGGTCCAGGCATTGGTGGAATGGCCAGAGTATTGGACGGCGAGGGCATTGTTTAGATTCAGTAAATTTAGTGTTCGTCGTGTGTATATTAGTGTTAAGTTTAAGCTTCAGTTTATTTAGTTTTAATTGTTCGTAATCTCTGGTTAATTGAGTGAACTTAACTAGTAGTTTAGCTTTCCGAATTCAATAACCCATGTATAGTCCAAATTCATTGTTTAAGTCCAGTGTTCGGAATGTGAATTTTAATGTTTAAATTCAGTGTGCATACTTTGAATTCTAGTCAATACATTGTTAGGGAAAATAAATCAATTTAAATATGCGAACGTGCATGAACGTAAAGATGCAAACTGTCACTCCAAGTTTATATTCCTAAAAAATCACTGTCAAGTTCAAATTCATGCTCCCAAAAGCACTTCCGTTTGTTACATGTAGTGAGCACATGCAACAATGATTGAACATTTTCTTATCTACCAAAAGCATTATCATTAAATATGCAGTCCTAGCAAACAGAATACACTAATTAACTACTCAAAACTGCCTTGAGGTGCTCCTTGGGTTGTGTTCATTGTAATGCATTGATATTCTTCCTAGTGTTGTGATATCGATGCTCCCTCGTCTTCACATAGCAGCCAACATGCTCAACCCCTCCCTCTAGTTCTTCTACACATTATGTTTATTCATCTTCCTTTTGGTCCTACATGCGCAACGTCAATTCTTCTTCCTCTTCCTATTGGTGCAGTTCTCCTAAGCGTGCTCTTGTAGTTGTTCAGGCATTGAGTGTGCCTTCCTTCCTAGATGCAAGAATTTCCTCTATATTCTCAGCCACATATGAAGATTCTACGGGAATTTGTTCATCTATCCTTCTATCCCTTGTAGAAATTGTTTCAATTGATAAACGATGTATCCGTAAAGTTTAATTAAGACAAAACTCTCACAATCAAAGAAATGAAGTAGTCACCCACTTCATCTCTCGTGATAATTTGTAAACCATAGTGTTATTCCGATGTGTTGGCTTATTGCTAGTAATTGGATGCGTAGGAAGAATGTGCTCCAAAGGTTACCATATAATTGAAAGTGAAAACAATTAGAATTTTAATAATGTATTGCATACTTAATGTTGATGTAGTGAGGTCATCAATCTCCTCGTTTTCATCAGAAATGCTAGTTCTCAACCTTCTGGCATCATAATCATGTTGTGTGTATTACTTCTCTCCCTTCTTCGAGTTAGGTTTTTATCTTCTTTTCCATGGAATCAACTCTTCTACTTCATCATTTTGAGCATGATCATTTCGCAGTTGATCATCTTGAACATTTTCAACATACATTTGATCATCTAGTACTTGATCATATATCATCCCATTATCTAGGTATGCCTCGGATTTTGGACACTTTCTTCTAGTGTGATGAGGTGACTTACACCAACTGCAATGCATTTTAACACCATGCATCAGGTCTATTTGTCTTTGTACATTTTCTTGTGTCTGCATGTCACTATTTGTTTCTCATATTTTTTGTATGGAAACTTCAACAGAATAGTTGCCCAAAACCATGTCTCATGGTCTTACCATCTTAAGCCTCATACAACTCATTACATGGTGGCAAGGTATCCTAGTCAACATTTCACCTCTTGCATGTGCAACTCCTCATGTTGAGCTACACCACATACTGAAACTGCTTTGACATAACATAAACACTCACATGTTAGCTAGTGATGCAAAACATTCATCAGAAAGGTCTATGTATTTTCTCAATTTGTGCATGATTTTTGGACAGACCTTCCCTCTCGAATTCTCATATGGTTTCTCCCATTTTAGTGTGCCTCCTAGAATGAATAATGGACTTAATTCTTATTAAGATAGAAATAGCACACACTTATGTAGCTTCCATAATCATCCTAGCAAAAAAAAACATGATATTTGATTTGCTATGAGGCAATTACAGAATTGTATTAAAAAAATAACTAGCTAAGGCTAACAAGTATATTGGTCTTGCAAACTAAACGGATAATATTATAAACTTCCAAGTTAAAACGACTTACTTATTCAATACTTTACAAATATTGTTAAATTGGAGATCACATTTTGGAAACTTCCCTTCAACAACAGTCACAACAATAGGGTATATGCAATCATTTTCATTACCGGTAACAGCGGTTTGAAGTTGTCCTCCATATGTTTTTCTTGATATGTGTACCATCAAGACATATGATTGGTATGCTTGATGCTTCCCTTTAGGGATCCTCTTTTTCAAATATCCAATGACATGTACAAATTGCTGAAAACACTAGGGTTTCCTATTGTCATCACGCTATATTTTGTAAATCGCAGTTCTTCCCCATAGTCCCACAATAGGTTGTACTTCTTCTTATCATCCTCATAGGTTACCTTAAAATCCTTGTATTTTATTCTATCTAACTTATAATGGTGTGATACCATGTTTAGCTCCTTTTGGATAGTTTTAGGAAATGATTTCGGCGACACATTTTCATTGTCCTTGAACTCTTCAACAAATATTTCTGGCTAGATATGAGAATGTCATTTGTTTCAATTTCCACACCTTCTGACAAGTATGCTCTACTATATAATTGATCGACCAAAACTTGGTTTTCGTGTTGTCCTTAAACACAACAAGTTTCCATGGACACCCTTTACATAATGTGCTTCCAATCGGTTGGCACTATTCCCCTTCTTCCTAATATGCACTCTATTCTTCACATAATACTCACGTATTGTTTACCTCACCTCTTCCATGCTACAGAAAACCATGCTCAACTTGAATTGACGATTTACATATAAACTTCAAGGTTTAAAAGATTTGGTATATATTTATTTGAAATTCTTCCTCTTCGGTCTCAGGTAGCGGTAGTTCACTATACTCTTCAGGTCATCGGCCCATACCTATTCCTCTTGTTCCTTTCCAACCAGCGGATCATCAACTTCATTGTGTCATCATCTATAGCTTAACTCTCTTGAAATTCATAATCAATATAAAACAATCTTTGAATCAGATCATCATCACTTGCAGAAGCGTCATCTTCACATCGATTCTTCATCTGCTTTCTTTCATTCAGTTGGCTAATTGGGCTTATGACAACATGAATTGGATTTGCAACTATTACAACATCATCAAGTATTTCTTGTGTCTTTGAGAAGATACAATAGCCATCTCCGTAGCATTTTTTTTCCCATATCTGACACTTAAGTCCATTAGTTAGAGTCTTTCATGGCTGCACGCAATATACATATTCTAGCTAGGAAGCATGATAACCACAAACATTCAATAGATAGTATATGTCATCCTAACACCAAGAATTAGCTTCACAATCATCAATTAAACTAGATTTGTTGTTCAACACCAAATTTGTATGGTCAAGGACCTACACTTCATCGCGCAAGAAAAAACCCATTTCAGAAACCCTGGTTCGACAATACCAATTGTACCAAGATGATGTAAGAATATTTGCCTACTTTCCACCAATTACCAACACTAGGGTACACCAATTTCTCCTTTGTGCCATCTTCGACTAGACGAGAGAGGACGGGATGAACACTCATTGTAGTCGGGAGTGTTGGCGACGGGATCTGGTTGACCACGGCTACCTCATCCTCTCCATGCACGAGAGCCATGGGCACAGAGGCCATCGTGCTCAACGATGACAACACACCGCCGAAGCAGACGTCACGACAGCCACGCCCTCACCTTCTTACTTCGCAATAGATCCAGGGGTTCTCAAAAATCATATAGCGTCATAGGCCTTCTCAACCTCTCTGGCACACCCTGGCTACCACGTCATCAACTTCCATCGAGACTGAACAAGCGTTGTGATGGAATGACCACGCTCGCACAAAGTTGCCAAATTGTGACTTGATTTCGGCAAAATGTGATTTGGCAATCAAGTGCACATGTGGGGGCAAATTCATATACGACGGACTCATTTCTCGCAATAATTTCTAGGCAATTTAAATTACAGTGAGCAATTCTATAGGTACAAAGTTTTTTATCCGATTTTCGTACCACACTTACTCACGCATGCATGGGATCGATGCCCTTCCTTGTCCCAGCGGAAGATGAATAAGAAAAAAGGATTTAGCCACGTCTGAATCGTACCAGTATCAGAAATGTAGTATGCGACTTACGATTAGAGTTCATGTTAGAGTTACTGCTGAGTTGGTACTTAGGACTACCTTATACAGACTAATGTCGCCGATGAAGCCAGTTCTTGGGACAATAGAAGAGTTATCACCCCCGGCCGTTTGCAAGATACGATGCACACAGCAAATCGAACTATACATTGCGATTCCTGCTACAGTACTGCTCACTGTATAGTTTATAACTAACCAATCATTGTGTGGCTTCGTTCACAGCTGATGCCAGCCAGCTACTGTTCCCAATTCTTGGACGATACTAGCGAAGTAGCGATCTCCAAAGGCAAGCATGATATATTGATATAAAAACAGGATCGATGCATGAGAAAAGTATCTGCTGATCTTTTAACGGAGGATGTGGTTTGTTTCAGAAATCAAAGGTTGTTGTCGAATGATGAGAGGAGCACACCTTTCCATGTAATAGCACGCACGTTGATGCAGCAGAATCCCCATCGCCCTGGAACGTGGTTGGCCGGCCGGAGAAAGAGCGATCTGCTTTTTTTCACACCTGTGGAACACATACGTGCAAGGTTTGTTTAATGGAAGTATCTATGATGCTATACTTAGAGTATAGTGCAAGAAGTGATCAAACATCACTCGCTACCTTTAGATAGCCAAAAATAAATGTACCTGGAGGTTTAGCCGAACCATAACAACATTTTTCTGCTGATGGCATGAATATATAATACTCCTTCTGTCTCATCTCTCATAACATAAAATGTTATTAGAGTAGTGGAGGACGAAAAAAATTCAAGATAAGACGAACACAAAAAATTGATGCAAAAGACTAAACTAGTGCCGAGTCATTAACACTATATATGAGTTATAGCCACTTACTAAAGCAGAAATAGAATAATAAATAAACAGAAATAGAATAATATTTGAATATACGTAAAATCAAAAAACTAGATCTAGCAAAATCTATAATCACTCAGTAGAAATTGATGCAAAATACCCCCAAACTCTCCTTAAATATCACACATAGTGCATTCTTTATAGCCGGGTTTTGTTTGATTGTGAACTACATATTTCAAAAAGAAAGAGTTAGCTCCGACTAGACTAGATCTAGTCCTTGTTTTTTTTCTCTATTGATTTTGCGCAGTGTTTTCATTAAAACGTGCATAACTTTCTCATGTGAAGTCCGTTTTTGACGTACAAGAGCAGTCAAATTGTTCAGAAAGAACATGTGCATCTTAATGTTTTTGCTAATTAAAAATCAAGGTAGGGCGGCTATCCTACCTTGCCCTAAGGGGACCTCCGCCCCTTGTTGTAATAACAACATATATTATGGGACGAACGGAGTAGAATTATATCCGTACATGCACTGTTATCAAATCGATTCATGCCAGGCTGCTAGGAAATGATCTTAACTGTTTGGCCACATCGGTTGTCTCTTAAATGTTGTTAAAGTGAGAGACTACTGACGACAAGCTGTGAAATAATGACATGTTGTGGGAATAATCATGAAGAAAAAAGTGTTTTAAGGTAATTATCTCAGGTTTTGTCTAGTGGTCTACCGGACGTCAAAACTTCACAAAGGCGCCCCAAATGATATTTACTTCTTGTGTCTATATACATGCTACCTAGAGCTACAGATGATAGCAATCTTACAATGGTTGCATACATAGATGGGCCTGATAAATAGTTTACGAAAAAATTCTAATTGTGATCTGGTTTCTCCACTAGTAGGGAATGGCTTATAGCCACCACCATACCGCTGGCGAACTAGAATGGCTGTTGCCCAGCGCTAATAGTGCTGGCGAACAACTATGCCTGTTCGCCAGCACTACCGCTGGCGAACAACCACCCTTGTTCGCCAGCGGTATGCCTGGGCCCCACCTGCGCGCGATTTGAAATGGTAGCGCCGCTGCCTTATTTTACCGCTGGCGAACGGCCTGTATTGTTCGCCAGCGCTACTCCCACAACCGCTGGCGAACAGATGCTTCTGTTCGCCAGCGCTAAGATGTGGGCCCAGCACGCATCTTAGCGCTGGCGAACAGAAGCATCTGTTCGCCAGCGGTAGTCCGCAGATATTGCCACAAAGTGGCACCCCCACCTACCCACTTTCCCCTCCACTCTCTCTTCTTCACCTTGTTCCCTCTTCTCTCTCTAGCTCGAAATTATGCCAATTTCTTCACCCTCCTACCTTATTTTGAACCAACTAAATTTATTTTAGTTGGTATATATATGTTTATCTCCCTCCTAACATCATTTCTACCCCAAATTTTCCCTCCCTAGCCATCTAGATCTAGAATTAACCCCTTTCTCTCCAAAGCTCCAAATTTCTCCGGATATCATCGTGTGGGCATCTATTCATTTGAGGTGTGATGAATGATAATATATAATTAAATGAGTTTGTATATAAATTTTGTCCGGATACACGCGATATGCAATATGTGTGAAATTTCACCGGATTCAACAATGGTCGTGTGATGGAGACGATAAATGCATGTGTGCGCAATTTGTTGTGGAATGAAATTGAGTAGCCAACTATCGCCGGAATGTTGATTCATTTCCGTCTCGGCATAGTTTGGCACTCCTCTAACCTCCAATTTGTAGGAAGGTCATGCCGATTTTTTTCCGTGAATATCGCAATATATATATATATTATGTTTGGTTCTAATATTAATTATATCGGCGCGCGCTCTCGTGCAGGCGACATATAATGGTGGTCGTTAAGAGTGAACGTGTCGTGAATAGTTACTTGAGACACGCGACAGAAGACATGTTACAAAATGGCCGCAAGGAGATACGATGTCCATGTCGAAAGTGCAAACTAGGGGGCTTGCTCAATCCCTTTACCGGAGACTTGCTCAGTCACCTCCTAAGGTATGGTTTCATGGATGGGTATAACAGTCAGTGGGTAAGTGATGATGAAGATGATGAAGTCCATGGGGCGGCGGCGGTAGGAAATGATGTGCAACAGGACAATAGCAACGATCGAATAGAACTACAGCAGGACCAACTACAGCAGGACCAAGATCAGCCTTATGACCCAGCACATGATCATGGAGAAGATGTTGAACAAGACGTGGAAGAAGATCACGAGGACACAGGGACACCCCTAACGGAAGTTGTGCGTGACCCTCATCTGAAAGAACTGCTCTTGAGAAAGACGACTAACTCGATATCTGCTGCTAGAGAGCAATCGAAGCTGGCGCAACTAGAGATAGACTCGAAGACACCGTTGTATGCAGGCTGCGGTCCGGGAGAGTCCCGCCTGAGAGTGGCCCTCGATGTTCTGCAGATGAAGGCGAGATACAAATGGAGCGACATAAGCGTCGATGCAAGCCTGCAATACTGGCACGATGTCCTTCCAGAGGGCAACACTTGTCCTAAAAGTTGCGACGAGGCCAAGAAAGTCGTGTGCCCCTTTGATTTACCTCACGAAAAATACCATGTGTGCATCAACGATTGCTACATTTATCGGAAAGAGGACGCGAACAAAACCATTTGTCCAGTTTGCAGCGCCGCTCGATACAAGAAAGGGAAGAAGAAAGCTCCTCGGAAAGTTGTGTGGTACTTTCCGCTCATTCCCCGTCTGCAACGGTATTTCGCGGACCGCAAGGAAGCAGAGCTCATGCGCTGGCACGCGAAAAGGAGGAATAAAGTTTTGAAAGATCCAAATCGAAGTGAAAAAGTAATTCTGACACATCCTTCAGATGCAAGTCAATGGAAAGCAATTGACTGTGAATATCCAACGTTCGGGGCGGAGGCAAGGAACATCAGGTTGGGTGTGAGCACCGACGGACTCAATCCGTTTGGCAACCAGAGCAGCACCCATAGCACCTGGCCCGTGTTTGTATGGATGTACAACATCCCTCCCTGGTTGTGCATGAAGAGGAAGTATATTCACATGAGTATGCTAATTCAAGGGCCGAAACAACCAGGCAACGACATAAATCTATACCTGAAGCTGCTTAAAGATGAGCTGGAAACGCTATGGGCCGAGGAAGGGGTGAACACATGGGACGCCTTCGGTGAACAATATTTCCCAATGAGAGCTGTCTTACTCTGTACGGTTCACGACCTACTAGGCTACGGATATGTGGCGGGCCAGGTGTGCCACGGACATAACGGTTGCGTGAGGTGCATGGATGACCCCACGTTTATGCAACTTCCGAAAGATCCTGGGTCTTCGAAAACAGTTTTCGTTGGCCATCGAAGGTGGCTACCCAACAAAGACCCGTGGAGAAGGCGAGGAGACCTTTTTAACGGTGAGGATGAGCTCCGTGGACCTCCACGTAAGAGGTGCGGCGAAGAAATCTACAATTTGCTGAATGATTGGAAGGAATGCCCAGAGCCTGGAAAGAAGCAAAAGGCGCCAAAACCGCTTCTGGATGTATGGAAGACGAGGTCGGTGTTTTGGGACTTGCCATACTGGCCCTTTCTCGATACGCCTCACTGCCTTGATCTGATGCATATCACGAAGAATGTGTTTGAAAGTTTGTTTGGCACGCTGCTCAACATGCCGGAGAGGACCAAAGACGGGGTGAAAGCAAGAAACGACCTGAAATATTTTGGTATTAGGGTAGATCTTCAGGGGGGACGCCCGGATGATGACGACGGCGATCAATCGTGTGATGAGGAGACGGATGGTCGCAAGGCCAAAAGGGTTAAGAGGAATGACTATTACTGCCCCCCCTCCTGCTTCACTCTTAGTCCGGACGAGATCACAAAAAAATCAAACACTGATGAGAAACTATGTATATATTTTGTCAGTTGTATATGCATGGATCAACTGGTCTGATGTGCACTTATTACAAATTTAATGTACCTTGTTCTTTATTTCAAATGTGTGGACTTATATTATTTGAAACATAAAGGAAACCAAATAGAAAAATGAAGGAAAATAATGGAAAACAACTAAAACCAAATTAATTTGTAATGTGTTTGAATTATTATAAATGAAATGTATTTGAATAATTTAAACAAATAAAGAAAACAAAATAAAACATTATTATTTGTAATTTGTTTGAAATTAATTTGTAATGTGTTTGAATTATTATAAATGAAATGTATTTGAATAATTTAAACAAATAAAGAAAACAAAATAAAACATTATTATTTGTAATTTGTTTGAAATTAATTTGTAATGTGTTTGAATTATTATAAATGAAATGTATTTGAATAATTTAAACAAATAAAGAAAACAAAATAAAACATTATTATTTGTAATTTGTTTGAAATTAATTTGTAATGTGTTTGAATTATTATAAATGAAATGTATTTGAATAATTTAAACAAATAAAGAAAACAAAATAAAACATTATTATTTGTAATTTGTTTGAAATTAATTTGTAATGTGTTTGAATTATTATAAATGAAATGTATTTGAATAATTTAAACAAATAAAGAAAACAAAATAAAACATTATTATTTGTAATTTGTTTGAAATTAATTTGTAATGTGTTTGAATTATTATAAATGAAATGTATTTGAATAATTTAAACAAATAAAGAAAACAAAATAAAACATTATTATTTGTAATTTGTTTGAAATTAATTTGTAATGTGTTTGAATTATTATAAATGAAATGTATTTGAATAATTTAAACAAATAAAGAAAACAAAATAAAACATTATTATTTGTAATTTGTTTGAAATTAATTTGTAATGTGTTTGAATTATTATAAATGAAATGTATTTGAATAATTTAAACAAATAAAGAAAACAAAATAAAACATTATTATTTGTAATTTGTTTGAAATTAATTTGTAATGTGTTTGAATTATTATAAATGAAATGTATTTGAATAATTTAAACAAATAAAGAAAACAAAATAAAACATTATTATTTGTAATTTGTTTGAAATTAATTTGTAATGTGTTTGAATTATTATAAATGAAATGTATTTGAATAATTTAAACAAATAAAAAAAACAAAATAAAACATTATTATTTGTAATTTGTTTGAAATTAATTTGTAATGTGTTTGAATTATTATAAATGAAATGTATTTGAATAATTTAAATAAATAAAGAAAACAAAATAAAACATAAGTAAACAAAAATAAATCAATTCAAAGAAATAATCAAAAATAAATCAGTAATGTTTCTCAAAGAAAAACTAATAAAAGATAATACATTAAATAAATTCAAAGAAAAATAAAAAGGTATCGCTGGCGAACAGAGCTGCTGGTTCGCCAGCGCTATGTTACCGCTGGCGAACCAAACCTTGTTCGCCAGCGGTAAGATAGCGCTGGCGAACCAGCAGCTCTGTTCGCCAGCAGTCGTGTCGAACAGTTACTTACGCGTGGGCCCCCCACCTTCTCCCTACAGAGAGCACGCACAGGCACAACACTTAGCCGTTTCCGCGAACCCGACGATCGACGACGTGCGCGACGCCCACTGCCGGCCAACTGCGATCACCGCCGCCGTTCCACGCGCCGCCAGTCACCGGCGAGCATCCCCGGCCGTTCCACGCGCCTCCACTTCCTCTCCCACCCCCACTGCCCCACCCTCCACCCCCACTGCCACTCCACCCCCACAGCTGCCCGCCACCGTCCTCTCCGGCCACCCCTCCCTCTCTCCGGCTTCCCCTCCCTCTCTCCGGCTTCCCCTCCCTCTCTCCGGCTTCCCCTACCCTCCTCGGCCTCACTGCTGCGCCGAGGGGGACTAGGAACTGCTTGCTCCTCCCCTACTCGACCCTGCCTGCAAGGTGTTCGACCGATTGCTCACAGGTAAAATTTTGTCCATTTTTGTCTAGTTTGTGCTCTGAGTGTGTGTGTGTTGTGTGATTACTGATGAATATGGATACTCAGTAGAACATACAAGTTTATGGCTGCCTGTTTGTTAGCATCTATACAGGCATTGCTGTAGTGTCAGAAACTGCAGAATTTTGATGTGATCTATACTGGTCTGCTCATCTCTGTCTGTTCTGGTTGAAATTTTGATCTGCATGATGTTTTGTGTCAGAACAATTCCATCAGTTCATCTTCCTTGAGTTGAGACTGCAGGTCGTGTAGATAAAATTCAGGTTCAAAGATGATTGATGTTTAAATCATGCCTGCTTAAATCCCAGCTGAATGCCAACTGTAAGATATGCAATAGGTACGCGTTCCCCTAAATCATCTAAAATGGTGAGAATTCATCTATATTAACTACGCAGTATAGATATGCTGAAAAATAGATAATCAGTTTGTCGCCCATTTTCCCATGTAAGATATCTATAAATCATAGCATTTTGACTGGGGATAGTAGATAAGAAAATTTATGTTCTGAAATTATCTAAATGTGAGTTACCATGGTCTTTGCTCTTACTGATAGGAAAAATCATTTCGGCAGAACTGCTGCTTTCTCTGACAGTTAATTCCAACTGTAACGGGGCTAAAAGCATTTCGTTGCAGCTCATCTGCTTACAGATTTTTGTGTTTATCTTATTAAGATCAAAGTACAGTGCCATATTTTTCTTAGATACATTTAGAAAGTCTCTTTATTCTCATGAAAAAAAGTCTGCCTGCGATTAAGCTACCTGCTGCTACCTGTTGCTTTGGCCTGAGATACATGTGATGTGGATATAAGTTCTGACGAACAGACAAAGGACTGGAATTCTTAGGCGTGCAAATATTGTATTCATGTATCTGGGTTAGCTTTGCATGGTAATTTATAGTACACCTCAATTTATAGTACCCTGAAGCCATCAACAGACAAAGGACCAATGGTTGCACACAGTCAGTGGTCGCTATAGTAATTATTTTACCATCACCACTATGAAGTCGATCCTATTTGCATGATTGCCTGACAGGTTTGAGTTATTTCGTGGTATCTCTGCTGTGTGCAACCCTGTTGTTTGTAGTCATCGAGTCAGACTGTTTGTTTTTTGCTTGTGGGTACCAGTAGTAGACATCGTCATTGATCACTTGGTTTATACATGGATGTTTTATTCATTCACTTGGGTTCAGCCACAACTTGACTTGCATACTGCCAAAGGAATTAAAAAGCAAACAAAATTTGTCACAGCTCGAATACTGCCAATTGCTTCAGCCACAACTTGACTTGCATGTTCATACATTTCCTGTAGCAATCATTAGTTGTAGGAGCCAAGTTTCTTTTCCAGTACTTATATACTGAGGTGTTTCTACCGAATTTGCTATTTTTTTGTTCTGATGAGAACATCATTGCACTTGTTTTTATTCTGATTGCCTAGTTTTGGATTTCTGGCCAATGATGATAAATATTCACCGATGCACCAAATTATCCTTTGATTTTGTTGTTTTTGGCCACCTGATGCTCCTCCTTGCTGAGATATGGCGTGGTGATGATGGATGGTGGTGATGGATGGTGGTGATGGATGGTGGTGATGGATGTGCCCACCTTCGTGTGGATGACGATGATAATATGAGGGGTGGGATCTATTATATGAGGGGTGGGATTTTATGTGCAGGTACCCCACGTGAGTCCCAATTTTGCTGGAATGTTGATTAATTTCCGTTCCGGCAAATTTGGGTACTCCATTTGTGATATTTTTAGCAAAGGTCATGCCGAAATTTTCCGTGAATTTTGGCATGATCTTTGCTAAAAATATCACAACTTAGAGTGCCCGAGAAATTTGGACTCATATGGGGTACATCGTCTAAATTGTAGGATTTGTTGAACTTATTTCGGGTTTTCTCTCCTTCCTTAGATATGGCTCACAACGACGAGGCGGGTGGTTCTGGTCTCGGACACGGCGGAGACAACGACGATGCGTGGCTTTCCATGCTAAGCGCGGGAGGCGGACCCGTAGATCCGCACCCGGATCTAGAGATGGAGGGCGACGATGCAGACGACGAGATGGACGAAACCGTTCGCCAGGAGCTAGAGCCACACAACGATACATCGGGCGCAGAAGGTGATCAAACCGGTAGTGGCACCGGGGATACCGCCTCCGGTAGCGAGGCGGCGGCTAGGCGCAAAGAGAGGCGACACAACATGCTCGCCACCATGCGGGAAGAGTTCACGGAAGTGGACCCCAGCGGTGCTCCCATCGAGCCGGAGAGTTATGCCAAGGGCTATGGAAACCAGATAGGCTGCATAGCTCGAGACTTCGGCAACGTTAACATGGAGCACATCAAAGCTAAAGAAAACACGGCTCATGCCGCCCTGCTGATTGAGAAGCTGCACACAAGGTATAAATTCCCGGATCCTTACGACAACCAGGACCTGAAGAAGAATCTGGTCAACTCCTTAGCACTGAACAAGTTCGCCAAAGCGTTTACGACTTGGAGATCCAGTTTGCGGCAGATGCTTGCGAAGGGTAAGGATTTTGATGAGATCCATAAGATGTGGCCCTCCATTTCCGAGGAAGACTTGGCCCAATTCAAGATCGACGAACTCAAACCGGAAAGGATTGCGCTGACTAAATGGGGGAAAGAACAGCGAAAAAAGAACATTGGCCCTCACAATCTCGGAAGCCGGGGTTACCTTGGGAAGCAGAAAGTATGGGCCAAGGAGGATTCGAAGAGAGAAGGGCCGAACCCGTTTGACAAGATCACCGACCCGCAGGTGAGAAATTTTGTCAGGGCCCATTACAGGGAAGATCCCAAAAAGCCCGGCGATCTTGTGTTGAACGAGAAGGTCAAGCTGCTCGAGGATAAGTATATCGAGGAACAAGAAAAAGAACGCCTATCTCAATCTGACGGGGGGTCCTCGGCGACGACGAACAAGGACCCGTATGACACCCCTTTCATTAGGGCGCTTAACGCGATGAAGGGAGTGCCCCTTGACAAGAAGCCGAATCGTAGCCATGTGCATGGCCTCGGAAAGGGTCATCGGCATGCGCAATACTACCCCGACACCAGGGAAAAGCGCAAGGAGCGGAACAAGGGCCCGGAGAAGACGGTCGACGAGCTTGTGAACGAGAGGCTCAATGAGCTCCTCCCTACCATCTGTTCGACCGTCGCTCAGTCCTTAGCGCCGTGGATGCTAGGTGGAGGACAAGGGCCGCTCCCGCAGATAAACGTAGCCCAAATTGTGCAGCCAGCGCCGCAGAACGCGGCCCCCGTCGTGGCGCCGCAGAACCCGGCCCCCGTCGTGGCGCCGCAGAACGCGGCCCCCGTCGTGGCGTCTGCTGCGCGGAACGAGCCGACCCCCAACCCTCAGCCGGAAGGTCGCAAAGATCCGTCGCCGCCCCGCCACATCTCATCAACGCCGCCGCCGACACTTAGCGGTCCATCCCCCTTGTCCGAGCTCAATGCCCTCACGGTAATTCAACGTGCACTGCTTAATTATATATTATGACTTGATTCGTGACGGCATCAGTCTCTAACAACGATCGCGCGACGTTTCGCAGGCCGACGAGACGGGATGCACATTGCTCCTTAATGTGAACGGCGAGTTAAAGGACGTCGCCAAAGGAAAAATCATCACACCTCTGAACCGCGTATCCCACGGCGTTCGTATGCCCGAGGACGTGTTCAGAGTGACATTAAGTCGGGTGCTCCCTGGTTGCGGTGCTCTCGATCCTCCGAACCAACCACCCGCAGCCGACAGCGAGTTGAACCTGGAGCAATGCTTGGTTTGGCCATTGACCTGGCCGAAATCACTAATTCGTTTGGAAAGTACTCCTGCCAACACTCCAACACCGGTCCAGGGGTCGGGGCACCCGAGCCAACACAAGGATTTCTCACCTGCAAAGTCCGTGCAGCACGACGACGACGAAGATGAGAACCCGAATGACTACCTCGTCGACGATCCTTACGAGGGGGCGCCCGGCCTGGATGATCTTGATCAACTTCTCTTGCCAGCGGAGGAGGCGGATAAATATCGATGCACAAAGCGTCTTTTCTCTTCTCAAGAGCCGGCAGTCCCCGAGCAAGAAGTCATCAGCCAGGATGCCCTCAAAGAGGCGGTAGCTGATGTATTTCATAAGACTCAGCCTAACATCAAGTATTCACGGAAAAGAACTAAGAAGGCTCCTGCCGTTGCATCGATGAGCCAACCGGTGGAGGGGACCAAGTCTAAGCCGCAGACAGGACGTGTATTGGATAGGATACCCATAACCGACTGGCATCAGATCCATGAGTTGGGGAAACCGATGCTTCCGCCGAGGTTGGTCGCCTTGCTGACAGGTGATATGCGTAGCGTCCATGACGGTGTACTATATATGGAGGAGGTGCTTCTCAAAGAGAAAAATCCAACGCTGCCGGTTTTGGTCGCAAAGGTGCCATCTACGGCGGGATTTGTCACTGAAGGCAACGCAAACAAGATCATCATTAGATTTGACGACATTTTCCGGATGTTCCACATGAAAGCACTCCACTCGTCAATCGTCCGTCTGTTTACGCTCAGCTTGGCGCATCAGCTATCCGTAGAGAATGTCAGAAACATCGGGCTAGCAGACCCCTACTACATGCACGACATGTACTTGAACAACCCCAAGGGTAGGGCAAAAGCGACAAAGTACCTCGAACAAGTGTTGCTCACTAACCATATGCACAAGAGGATCACCCTCGTGCCCTACTTTCCTGAGTAAGTTATATTTCCCATCTTTACATAAGTTCGCGCATATACAATTTTTGAGGATTATATATATGGACTCTCCTGTTTTGCGCAGAAACAAATACGGCACCCTCATCATGCTCTACCCGAGAGACGCGCACGCAGTATATCTCGACTCCGGGAGTACGATGAAGGAGAAGAACTACACCCTCATCAAGTCTGTTCTCAATGATGCTATGGATGGCTACATCAGGGGGGAAGGATTCTGCGACAGGAAGAAACAAATTAAAGGAAAATATGTGTTCAGACACAGAACAGAGTTTCCCTGCCCCAAGCAGGCGCCAGGCGGCCAAATGGAGGCATGGTACCTCATCCAACACATGACGGAGATCGTGAAGGACCAACATAGTCTGCAATACATGTCTGCTGTGGACAAATGGTCTCGCAGCATCGTGGAATGGTCTGATGCTGAGTACAGACAAAACTTTGGTCGCATCCAGCGCAAGATCTGCACAATCATCTATAAGGATGTAGTAACTTCAGGATCTACCTTCCACTGGAACGGTACCCCACCATCTAACAATGAGTTGCGACAATATGTGCTAGAGCAGACTGACGAGAGACCATTCAACTCGTTAGAAGGTGCTCTTCCGTTCCCGCCGGAGAAGAAACAGAAGATCACAACATCGAGGAAGAAATGATCGACGGTATGTATTCGATTCGTTACGAATTGCTCCTAATAAGAACTTGTGATTTCCTTTGCCGGTCTAATGCTTTTATCTTGGTCTACAGAGAGATGAAGAAGTGGACGGCGCGCTAGCCCTAGCGAAAGATCGCAAGCGGAGGCGGAAGCTAAAGCGGAGGCGGACCGTATATCTAGCTAGTCTTCTTTGCGATTGATCTCTATATCGCGCGTACGTTGCATAGATATGTAGTAGTCATACCTTTGTAATCGTTGAACTAATTAGATGGCTATATTTTGGGTTCGAAATCTTCCGACATATTATTGAGATCAATGTGTTGTATTCGTACTTATGAGAATTGGATATGGATGCATATGTATAGATGTGTTAATATCGTTATCGATGTGTTAAATTCGTTATGGATGGATGCATATGTATCTATGATTTATCGATGTGCTATCAGTGATTTATATGTGTGAAAGTTTATAAATTATAGAATTTGAATGTATTTGGACCTGGGAATATATACAGAATCAGAATATATAAACTGTTATACAAAAAAAAAGAAAAAATACAAACCTGTGAAACTTACCACTGGCGAACACAGTACCTACCCCTGGCGAACTGTACCACTGGCGAACACCCTGACTACCGCTGGCGAACCAGTAGCGCTGGCGAACAGCGGAGCTACCGCTGGCGAACATAGCGCTGGCGAACAAGGCCTTGTTCGCCAGCGGTAACCTGCACTACCGCTGGCGAACTCTTGTTCGCCAGCGGTAACCTGCTACCACTGGCGTTGTACCGCTGGCGAACAAGAGTTCGCCAGCGGTAGCTGATATTTGTTCGTCACTGGTAGCCCTTTCCCTACTAGTGCTCGTACTACTTTCTTCCCTTTAGTTTCTCTCCTACATCTTTAGTCCAATGTGACACCTATATATAGGCCTGACGTCACATCATTTTGCAGAGATCTCAAAGACAATCTATTGTTTTCTAGAGGCAACTCAAAAGTAGCGATTGCTAGGGATTGCCGGACCCTAGGGATAGGTTGTCACACCATGACATGATGGCTGCCTTACAGTCGGTGTCGTTAAACCGATAGGACCAAAATGTTAGATTGAGAACCATGTTCGAAACAGATATGGAGACGTGCGTGCTCATCAACCATGAAAAGCTAAGAGTTTCCAAAGAACGAGGATGGCAATCTCCGTCCAAATGGCAAGGCTCATGCCGGAGGCCCTGGGTCTGGAGGGACCAAACTAATACGTATCATGCATCCCCAAACGACAAGGTATTGTAATTTTGTTTTCTTCGAATTCTCCAAGGAGCTGAGGGCACCCGCAAAGCATGCATGTGTCCGCTATTTCAGGTGACCACGCTTTAATCGTAGGGACTAAGAAACAAAGTGAGTGCTGAGTAGCTTCATCATAGCAAAAGAACAAAGCAGATCCTAGCATGATGAACCTAGCTACACACCACATCCAGCTTCATAGATCCGGGGTATGTATGGAGCTATATAGGCGGCGAACAAGGGGAAATGGTGCGTGGTTAGGCTTAACAAACAACCTAGCTAGGAGATACATAGCGAGGTTTGGGATGAATAGTAGAAACAGGAGTGGTCAGATATTTTAGGACGTTCCCATATAAGGTATAGCTTATGAATAGAGGAAAGCAAACAAGATAAGAAACAAAGACAGCACCAGCAGTGGTAGTCTGTTTTTGGAGGAGGTCGAGAGAAATGGATGGATCAGTCAGTCACGCACGCAGCTGCGTAGCCACAAGGAGTGAGGCTACAACTAGATCTGCGCGACAGGACCACTTCCAAACACAAGCCTGCAGCTCCAGATGTAAAGAAGCCAACAGCTATAAAGAGCCCCCCATAAAACAGCCAGTACCACACCACCCCCCACATAGCTATATAGAGCGACAGGCCCACGCTCAGAGCTTGTCACGTACTCACTGATGCCTACACATGCATGAAAGCCAGAGAAATGAAGAAAGCGAATGGAAAAAATGAGAGAGAGGGGGCTTGTGAGTGTGAGTGTGTGTGTGAGTGAGAGAGAGATGACTTCACTCCCAGTGACAGGTACTTGTTTGTTATGTGGGAGAGCCCAACTAAAAGCCTCCTTGTGCAGTACTACTTGCCAGAGCTTATTGTGTACTATGGGCTCCCCGAGAATTTACTACAACATCACCATGGACGCCCCCCTCCTTTCCTCCTCTCCGGCCTCCGCCCCACCTCCTCCTAACTAACCACGCACGATAGTAAGGTGACAATTACCCTGCCCCATCCATCCATCACTACCCGGCCCATTTGCCTCAGCATGCGAAACCTATCACCTGTATACATTTGGCACTCCTCCTTTGAGCGACATGAGCACCAGACCTTCTTCTTGCCCTTTCTATTCCCTACCATTCTCTCTCCCTACTTCTGCCGCACTCCTCCTTAATTCCATGATATCACGAGGGTTCCTCTTCCTCCCAGCAGCTGCCCACTTCCGCTAGACCATCTGCGACAGTGATTTCACCCATCTCGATCCACCTGACCACCTGGTTGCATGGGCGGAGGCGGCGGCAGTGAAGGCGGTGGCGGTGCTGGCGCAGCGAGCCTGCGGGAGCCTCACGACTTTGCCAACGTCGCATCCTTCTCCGAGTTGCCGTTCCTGCGGTCCGCCCCTCCACGCGAGAGCCCCAACTCTGGCATCCGCCTCTTCGGCATTGACGTCCCGCGTGCATCACCTGAGGGCCGCGCTAAGGAAGCCACCCCCACGGGGGGCAACGCTACCACCGCTGCTCCCACGCAAAGCAGCAGTGGTGCCGCCATCGCCGCAACCGCTGCCCCTGACAGCAACCGCAAGTTCGAGTGCCACTACTGCTGCAGGCACTTCCCGACGTCGCAGGCACTCGGGGGCCACCAGAACGCGCACAAGCGCGAGCGGCAGCATGCGAAGAGGGTGCAGATGCAGTCGGCCATGGCTGCAGCCGCGGCGGCCGCTGGCGGCGCACACCACCACCACCTCCTCGGCTACCCGCAGCACCGCTTCGGGGCCACATTGTACCCGTCGTGGCCCATGATGAGTGCCGGTGCAGGCGGCAGCAGCGCTGGCTTCTCCTACGGCCAGCAGTTCTACAGAGGGATCGGGTCGGTCGGTCAGCCGATCAACGGGAACCCTCTGCCTGGGGCGCAGTGGAGGGGGCCGCTGGCGTCGCACAGCAACACGGGAATGCCGTTGGCTGGAGACCGGCGGCCCGTCGAGCTGTCCGTGTTCGGACGAGACGAGCCGAGAGCATCGCCTTCTCTTGGGGCGCCCTCCTCCTCCTCTTCTTCCTCTTTGCTGCTATCCCCGCAAGGTCAGTTTGCTTGCGAGCAGCCAGGGACCACAGCGGCAGCAGAGGGTGTGAGCTTAGATTTGCATCTATAAGTTCCTAGCTTCCCCGATGTTTTTAGTGTATTTATTGTTTGCTCCAAGAACTCATTTCCCAGCCTAATTCTTGCCTCAAGTTACCCTTTACTGAACTCCGATCGTACCTGAGATTACCTTTTTCCCGAGTCACGACAAGTGAGAAATATGTCCATTCATCAGAGCATCGATCCTGCTGCGTTTGCATGGATATAAAGAAGAATTCCGGCTGTATGATTAGGGTTTAGCTTTTATCACGACAGGTTTTATACCTTTCATGCATGAAACAAGTCGACTTTATAGTTCACAATACTCGACTGAAATTGCTTTGGAACTGTTTCAGCTGAGTTAAGCTGAATTGCACTAAAATTCTTTGATCTACTCCATATGATTAAGTTTAGGAATTAAGATACACATTTATTTCTTGCCATTTAGAAAAAATACCTTACAAATTCTTATGCATAAAGAAGACATAACAATTGCACTAAAATTCTTGGATCTACTCCATATGAGTTAAGGTGAACGAAATATGGTGTAGTCAGCATCCACATATGAGCAGATTATATTACTTTTATGGGAAATAAATTATTTGATTGTTTTCTAGAATATATATTGTAGATCTTCAATGATCTTTCATTAATCCTCAGTTCTGTATGGAGTATGGACATGCAACTCAAACAAACAGACACGTGTACACACATAAAATTGTAATACAATGTGTGCAAATAGTAAAATATTTTGAACCCCACCAGGGTTTTACCAAGTACGAACGTACGTATATGTGAGCACTGCTGCATCAACTTGGATCGCCAATATATGTGCTGTAGCTTTCTAGCGCTGTAGATTCAGCTTTTGGGTAGATTTTTTTTTCGAGAATGTGGTGTAGGTTCATGATAGTTTGCACGTACTGCTAGCTAATGATATTTGGGAGATTAGAAATACATAATAAGATAACATAACAATTGACTTCTTAAAGTTGACTAGCTAGGTACATCGTTACAGTCTGACACTATCTCTCTGTCTAAAAGGCTGAGGTACATACACAGTTTTGAACAATGTTCTATACCTAAAAAGGATCACTGTCTCATGTGCGGTCTTTTAATATGTGCCTACTTTTGTGTGAACAATATTATATTGGTACAAAATATCAGTAAAGTACACATCCATAGATATATGCAAGAGAAAGAAAGGGAGGGAAAGTACGAGTATGAGAAGGGAGAGCAGGAGGGATAAGGAATTCAGAGTTCAGACAGACCAGGCACATATGAGAAGTGGCAGCTCAAAATGATGAATATGTATATGTGCCCTTGGTCAGAAAGGTAGCCACCCATAATTATTTCCCAACAACGGTCCAAGATGGTGTTCGTACTGCTAGCATACGAAAGCAATGCTACATAGATCTCAGCCTGCTGTTGTCCTAGCTAGGGTTTCTCCCTAAATAAGGTATGAGATGTCAGATCAGGCAGTGCGTGCTACGTACTTGTGTGATAGTCTAAAATGAAAGGAGGCCATCAAGTTAGGCGTGCATAGTAGTTAGGGTGGAGTACTCACCCTGAAATGCCCATTGGTTTGAAGTGTTACGCCGGATCATCTTAGCATGCACCAGTCCCCACGAAAATGAGAAAAACATTAAGATGACCTGGGAAAAATAGCTTCACAAAGTGAGACACTATTTAACGGTGTATGAGTAGATGCAGGTATGAGAATGAGAATATGGCTTCCAGAAAATGGGGATGTTTACAAACCATGAAGCAAGGTTGCTGGTAGCCTCGCTTCTTTTAAGCAAGTGGTCTCACTAGTGCAGGTTAATTATCATATGCATGAGTGTGCTCTGCGTTGAAGCTTTTAATGTCCAATGGTATCGTTTTTGATGTTGCTGCTGCAGCACTGCCGTTCCTGTCGCTATTATTGGTGATAGATCCAATGTGACTTCAGGAAGTGTCGTTTTCTCCCTTCTGCATGCAAACAGGAACTGTCCACAAAATTCAAAAACGCTGGGGGCATATGCAGCAGCTCCTTTTTCTCTTGCATGCACGAAATATATCATTGTACTATTCTTTTTCTGGGCGTACCACAGTATACCTACTGTGTAGAAATAGCCAATGCAAAGGCCGGTTGACACCTTGAATATTCTCACCGCATTGCCAAGTACTCGCCATCTTTGTTGGCAATTCGAGCGACACTAGCTGTAAGATGAAAAACCACAACAGGTGTACGGCTAGTTACGAATGACAGGACAGCAAAGCAAGGAAAAGTAAGAATTACCTAGAGGTAACATCACGATCGATCGTACGTATACCTCCCATCCATCACCACCAGTTTCCCAGGACTAGATCAAAATGCATGGCAGCACTAGGTATCCCAGTATGTCGCTTGCAACTGTCGCTGCAGCTGTATGTACTACAGCCATGTCGTTGTACTAAATAAACCTAGGCGTTTGAATGTGCATCACATCCTGTACATAGGTCCCTCTCCCTCTCGTACATACATGGGTTTTTCCCCCGGGCAGCAAGTATTTATTTCCTTCAAGATTGCACACCTACACATATTAACTTGTGTACTGTACTGCATATATAGCCGATCAAGCAGTACTACATCTAGCTATGCCTAAGTAGGCCAAATGCCCCTTTTTTTCTTTCTTTTTTTTTTCTAAATGATAGGTCTGTCACCAGCTACCGCAGCCTATAGGAACACCGTGTCCATTCTAAGTTGCACGGGGCCGGGAAGCGAAATCTAATGTCTCAGTTACAGGGTGCATTTCTTTAATTCGAATTGAAGATGCGTAAGGACTGGGCCGGTGGCCTGAACTCTGAAAACTTGAGGGCATGCAGGAGCCATCCTGTGATGTGAGCCCCAGACTAAGGACTTCAGAGATTTAATTAAGAAGGTGGAAGACGATGGTACAGGTTGTACATACAATGCTCGCATTACTGGTGTGAGGGCAGGCTTTGGCGCAGAGTGCGCCAGTTAAATCCTGGTTCATCTGGTCATCAGGACAAGGAAAAAGCTGGGCACCTAAACTGGCATCAGCCCACGCGGCCGGCCTCCTGACACCAAAACTCTATGCATTGTTCTAGCTGCAGCTTCTCGCAAAAAAAGATCACCCATGCAGTTTTAAGGTCAGAGTTTGTCAACTGCTAACCTTAGTTTCAGCACGAGCTTATAATGGCTGTGCTCCGCCGGGACAGGCGCCCATGTGCCTTGTGCCGTGCAGTGAAGTTGACGACCGATGTGATGCGAGCGCGGCCCATCTACAGCAGCCGGTGTTCTATCCTGCATCTGTACAAGAAAACCAAATAACTGGTTGATTAAACACAGGCCCAGGCCTAGTATCAGTTAGAAAACGGAATAATCATGTCAGGTAAAACTGAGCAGAGCGACCGATGTGATGCGAGTGTGCCCGTCCACAGTAAATGGTGTTTTGTTCTGCAGGCATATAGGGACATCAGATTATCCATTAATTAGATTCCACCCAGAGAAAGTTAGGAAGAAGATAAGATATCAGGTAAAAATCAGTACAATGACAAGAACTGCTCGGATGAAGACAACTCATAACTTCCTAAACTGAAGTGTAGATTAAACTTCAGGTGTCATGCTACGCTCTAGACATAATAATGTATCTTCCAATAAACTTTCAAACTGCTGCATTATAATAGAACTTGTAAA
This sequence comes from Alopecurus myosuroides, assembly GCA_028641055.1. NCBI lineage: Eukaryota > Viridiplantae > Streptophyta > Magnoliopsida > Poales > Poaceae > Alopecurus > Alopecurus myosuroides. The sequence goes on from CM054062.1 coordinate 249,889,723, forward strand.
GCTTCAATACCAAAGCTTGTGTTGCCTGATATGATCACTTTGAGTCAGAATCATAAGATACAGAAATCAGCAATTTTCATCCTCTTGGGCCTAGATGGGCTAGTCTTTGTATCATATCACATACATTGTTTAATACTGTGCTCTTCAGATGGGATGTTAAAGGCAACGAATGATTTATTTTGCATTATTCAGACAACCTACTGGCAGCAATAGTCCAAATTATCTGTTATAGACGAATGTGACTTCACATGCATGCATAAGTAGCCATTCATCCTCACGCAGTCAGACAAGCCTGGCATATATACGAGCCTTACGTGGAGATACACAAATGTTACACATAAAGTACCATGTATCCTCAGCAATACACCAAAAAATAAACTTGGACCCATGCTTCTTATTCCGTCGACTGGCGGAATCCAATGTGCAAGCCCCACATCTATTTGGTACTCTCCTTTCATTTTCAAACATTATAGTTTTGTCCAATTGCCTACAGGAAAAGGGTTCCTAGGTCTGCAAGCCTTCAGGAAGAAATTATTTAGCAATTCCACCCTTTGTAAATATAGGTAGATGTGAAAATGTGAAACATCGTCAGTACAAGACTTTGGTGACATGTACAATAGCAACTGAAGAAAAGTAGCAGAAACATTGCTCATTCATAGACACAAACATGAAGGATGACAATGATTCTCATGATTAGCAAGCGGACATCTCGAATAGACTTTGTAAATTTAAGTAATATTGGTGCGCCGTCTTTAGAGATTGGGGAATGAGACAAGCATCTATCACAAAATAATGTGGTAATGAATGGGTTCCAAAGATGAAAATAATGTGGTGAGAGATCGGCACATATCTCAATCCCCAAGGAACATTATATGGTTGAGATAGCGGAAACATGCCCCCATAAAAGTACAAATAGTCTCTGCACGGTGCAAAACGAATATTACCAGCTTACTAAATTAGTTGTTTAGGTAAAATCGACAAAAAAATTCCACAGCGGATTAACCATTTAAGATCAAGTTTTTAATAAGCGTTGTCATGATAACCACCAGCGCTGGAAAAATATCATGAACAATACATATCTATTTGACAACACCAAACACCATTTCATGCGTTTATTGTATCATGCTGCTACAGAAATATTCTAACCATGAGTGTGCCAGAAGAAAAAGGAGCTTCACTGACTGAATGAGTTGACATGCCTGTTCCCAAGAGAGCAGTTAAAGATGTACAAACCTAGTGATGGCGTTCCCCACTGTTTGCAGCCCGCAATATTGATGACAAACACGACTTCATGATTGACTGTGATTCAATTAGACGCAAGATTGCTTCTTGCTTTAATTTTAACATTTATTAGAACTGGAATAGCCTATACAAAGCGTTTGTCTAGATATCAAGAGATTACGAATGTCTCACAGTGCCAACTATAGTTACCAAAGGTATATCAATGAAAAAAATCTGCCATGATCATGGAAATATCTTTTACGCATATCCATTATATCTCTTAGCCGGATTCTCCAGTATAATAAGAAAATGCTTCACTGCTTTAAACTGAAAGTTACAGTTGAACCAGAACCTCTCCCAATTCTTTCTACCAGAGCTGTTGTTCAAGCAAAGGGGCGACCTGGCTGATTGGCTATTAATTATTAATGTAAAAGAAACAAATCATGTGCTTGAAAGAAAATCAGCGAAGTTCCAAAAAAAAAACAGCAAGTAGCTGTCTTGTCACTTCTCTACCATCTAGAAGCTCGCTAGCTTTCCAATAAATTGTGTCCATTCAAACATGCCGATTTCATTAGAATGAATAAGAAGAAGTAATAAAATGGAATACAAACTTCATAGGGGAACAATTGACAGTATACTTGATGTCTATATGCTGATACGCAGGCATGCTCCAGGATCTCAAAACCACTGCGAAGGCTCATCTGTACGGAACCTGTGACAATGGAACACAACTCTCCAGGTGAGCCATTTTCAAGCACTGCAGGTTCCTGAAACACGATTGATTACGGGGAGAAACGGCCACCTCACCTATTTCGTCGAACACCTACCGCGCCCTCTGACGAGAGCAGACAGACGCCTTCACCTGAGCGTCCGAGCCGCAGTCTACCCTTCGCCGCGATGCAGAGCACGTCCGAGCAGCGTGGCGTCACGTGTGGGACACGGACGCACCTCGTGGCTCGGTTGCTTGGAAGGCAAGCGCGAAGCAGACGCCGATCCCGCCGCGGCGGCGGTGGGTGCGATAAGATGTGGGGAACGAAGCGGGGAATAGTTGCGCGATGGGTGATCGTGAGAAGGTGCAGACCGGGGTAAGCCAGAGGCGATCGGTGGGGGTGGTGGCGTCGCCGCGGAGTCGGACTTCTACGCGAGGGATGCTGCGCGGCGGTGTGCATTGGCAGTTGGGTGTCTCGCGGGGAGCGGCGGGAAGAACGCCTTGACTAAATCTGGCGCGTCCCGTCTATTCTGATCTCCGTGCTGTCACTGGCACTTACACCCCACATACTGACAAGCAAAAAGACACAGGCGCGTCGTCACCCGCACTCGCCAACAGACGCGAAGCTCTGGGCACCCCTCAATCCACAGCGGAGAGAGCAGAGCAACAAGATGGCCTCCCTACCCATCTGCCCCTCGTCCCCTTCCTCCTTCCTCTCATGGCCGCACCGCCCAGTCTCCCTCTCCTTCCATCCCAAGAACCCCTGCTCGCCGACCGCTGCCCATGTCTCCGTCCAGGACTCGCCGCCCCAGCAACCGCCGCCTCTCTCTGACCCCAGCCAGAATACGAGGTTCCTCTGGGTCAACCCCAACAGCCCGCGCGCCGCCGAACTCGCCCGCGCGCGCGCCGGATCCGCCCGCCGCGCCCGCCTCGCCGCCGCCGCCGCAGCGCTCGCCGCGTGCCAGCCCGCCGAGGCACCCGTCGCCGCCGCGCTCCTGGCCGCCTTCCCCGAGGCCCCCTCCGAGCAGGACGCCGTCATCGTGCTCAACACGGCGGCCGGCAGCCCGGCCACCGCCGTGCTCGCGCTGCGCTGGTTCCTCGAGAACGCCGAGGTCCGCAACAAGGTCATCCTCTACAACGTCGTGCTCAAGGTGCTGCGCAAGAAGCGGCGGTGGAGCGAGACGGAGGCGCTCTGGGACGAGATGCTGCGGGACGGCGTGCGGCCGGACAACACCACATTCTCCACCGTCATCAGCTGCGCGCGCGCCTGCGGCACGCCCGGCAAGGCCGTGGAGTGGTTCGACAAGATGCCGGAGTCAGGGTGCTCGCCGGATATGCTCACCTACTCTGCCGTGATCGACGCGTGCGGCCGCGCCGGGAACGCCGAGATGGCCCTCCGCTTGTACGACCGTGCGCGTGCCGAGAGATGCCAGCTCGACCCTGTCATATGCGCCACGGTGATCAAGGTGCACTCCACCAGTGGCAACTTCGACGGCGCCCTCAACGTGTTTGAGGAAATGAAGGCGGTCGGCGTGAAGCCAAACCTGGTCGTGTACAACACCGTGCTGGACGCCATGGGCAGAGCCATGCGGCCGTGGGTGGTGAAGACCATCCACAGGGAGATGGTCAGCCAGCAGGTGCAGCCCAACAGGGCAACCTACTGCTGTCTCCTGCAGGCGTACACCAGGGCACGCTACGGCGAGGATGCGATGATTGTGTACCGGAAGATGAAGGACGAGGCTATGGACATCGACGTGGTGCTGCACAACATGCTCCTTTCGATGTGCGCTGACATTGGCTATGTTGAGGAGGCCGAGGAGATCTTCAGGGACATGAAGTCGTCCATGGATAGCCGGTTCAAGCCTGATAGCTGGACCTACTCGTCAATGGTCACGCTGTATTCCTGCACTGGCAATGTCCCAGGTGCAGAGGCCATACTGAAGGAGATGGCGGAGGCAGGGTTCAAGCTCAACATCTTCATCCTCACTTCACTCATTCGGTGCTACGGCAAAGCGGGACACACAGATGATGTGGTCAGGTCATTCGGCATGCTCGAGGACCTCAAAATCACGCCGGACGATCGATTCTGCGGATGTCTTCTTACCGTGGCAGCGGATACGCCGGTGGAAGAACTGGGCAAGGTGGTCGACTGCATCGACAGAAGCAATGCTCAGCTTGGCGCCGTGGTAAGGCTCCTAGTGGACAGAGGCGCGTCCGCTGAATCCTTCAAGGAAGCGGCCAGGGGCATCCTGAGCGGCGTCCGTGGCGTGGTGAAGATGCCCTACTGCAACTGCTTGATGGACCTGTGTGTGAACCTTGGCCAGATGGAGAAGGCATGCGCGCTCCTTGACACCGCGCTGCAGCTCGACATCTACAGCAACGTGCAGACGAGGACACAGGTGCAGTGGTCGCTGCATCTCAGGGGCCTCTCTGTTGGTGCCGCCCTGACGACGCTCCATGTTTGGATGAACGACCTGTACACTACGCTGCAGAGCGGGGAAGAGCTGCCACCGCTGCTCGGGATCCACACAGGGGAAGGGAGGAACATGTACTCGGACAAAGGGCTGGCTTCTGTCTTCGAGTCGCATCTCAAGGAGCTCGACGCGCCGTTTCATGGCGCTCCCGACAAGGCCGGCTGGTTCTTGACGACCAGTGTTGCTGCTAAGCACTGGTTGGAGGCGAAGAAGTCGGCAGAGCTAGTGGCTGTGTAAGATGCAATTGCAGAACCTAGGAGGCATATAGGACTTATTTATTTCTTGATTTGGCGACCTTATGGGTGTTCTGAAATTCTCATATTTCCACCCTTCTTTTGTTGATAGATACTCAATTGCTTCCATATTCTGTTTAACTTTCATGACTGATGAAGAGTATCAGTTTGGGCTCCTCGTTCGGTACTTGTAAATTAGCATGACACATACAACAATATATGTGAGAAGATCTACAGCGTTTTTATCACCAAGTCTGCCGTATGTGTTGAATCTCACAAATCCAAGCCAGTGTGATACACAGATGATTGCAAGCAACTGCATTACTCCAGGGCATACAATAGACCGATAGACGAATTGGACTATTTTTCCAAGATAGACGAATTGGACTATTGGTCATGAGGGTAATGTATAACAGCCACAAGAAAACAATAAGATTTGCAGTGTACAGGCTGACGAAAAACAGTATGATTACAGGGTTGGCCATCCCAGCCTCTATTAGTTGGCAATATAAACTACTCTAAAGTACATCACTATATCTTTCAAAGAAACATTCGGCCAGGGTGAGATAAAATTTGAGATACATTATCTGGAGTCACCTTGCTAGATAGAATGTTTCAGCGCCTCAGTGTTCACAGAATGGCAAAATTGCTGAAAGTATGCATCCACCATGAAGTTCTCACTGTTCAAGAAACTCCAGACTACTAGTGTTCGGTGTCAAACCATGATTAACCAAATATTCAACATTGAAGAACTTACTTAGATGCCTCATCCCACTGTCACATCCACCATGAAGTTCTCACTGATCAAGAAACTCCAGACCAGCAGCGTTTGGTGTCAACCCATGATTAGCCAAATATTCATCATTGAAAAACTTACTTAGATGCCTCATCCCACTGTCGCAGAGAATTGTCACAATTGTATGTCCTGGACCTAAATCTCGGGCAACTCTTACAGCCCCAACACAGTTCATGGCTGAAGAACTCCCAACAAATAGTCCATCCTTCCTCAACAGGAACCTGAGTCATGTTTCAAGTATACTTGGGGTCAGATTGGTAGAAGTATTTCATGGTTCTGGAAAGATAGAACAATAAACGACGGCGAAATTTCTGCCAGTTATGATATGCAAGGCTTTGATACAAAAAATATACAAGTCTGTCTACAGCTTCTAAAACCTGCTTAGCGATTGAGGCTTCCACTGAAGTTTGAGACACTACTCAATTTTTGTTTTTTGGAGGGGGTCGGGTAACTCAATAACCTAATAATAATGTCAACACGGATCCCAGTTGTATGGATTTATTACAATACCAATCCAGTAAAATGTACGTGAAATGCCATAGACAAAATAACTTATGCTCTAATCAACAATTCTAAAAAAACATTGCTCTCTCATATAATAATAACAACTATGAGTCAGTTTGAAGTATGTACCTTGACATCTCGACAGCTTCTCTATCTGTTCCTCGGTAAGCTCCATCTAGTTCTGCCATCATAAAATTTGCTGTGACCCTGTTGATTCCAATTCCTTCCGTAACAGTGTCAAAAGGATTCTTAAGCCTTTTGCCCTCAGCCTCCTCTTTTGTGTACATAACCCCTCTAGTAACCTTATTAAATAGACCAGATCCAGGTGGGTCCATTAGAAAGCATCGGACATTTATGTTCTTTTCCTAAATAAAGAATATCATAGCAATTAAAAAATTGTTGATCCAAGAAGAAAACATATAGAATAAATAAAACAATAAGAATGCAAACCTTCAGATATCGTGAGACTCCAGCAATAGTACCACCAGTACCAGCTGCAGCAACAAAGGCATGAAGGGTCCCCTTAGTTTGCTCCCATATCTCAGGACCAGTCCACTCATAATGGGCTCGATAGTTTGCCAAATTCTCAAATTGGTCAGCAAAAAACCCTCCCTTTGAATCAGAATTAGGACAACATTTCCCAGTGTGTGGCACTTCAGTATTGGCATATGCTGAACCATTAGTTTGTTTGGGGTGAAGTGTTTTATCAATGACATGTGCTGAACCGTTAGTTTGTATGTCATTTGTTTCTCTTTGTGCTGCTGCTACATTTGCTTCTAAAGCCCTTCTTCTTGCAACGTTGACAAAATGGTCTTTGTGAGTGATTGAAACAGGGCGCACTCGTTCCACGGTTGCTCCAAGGGCCTCGATTATTTGAGACTGGAAAAACAATTTTAAGTATAAGTACATAACAGGAGCATAAGCAACAAATAGGTATGTGAAACTACTGTGATTCTGTGAGTACTTTGCAGCATTCTTAAGAGAAATGCTCCATTGAAGCATCCAAAGTAGATATCGGCCCCAACCAGGCCTGAAAAGCCCCACCCTCGGAGAGCAGGGTTGAGCCTCGACCAGTCCGATAAGCCCAGGCCTGAATCCCGAAATATTAATACTATGATCTGATCTAAAGTAGTTCCGCTCATCATATAACAAGATAACTCTAGTAGCAGTTCAGGATGCTACACAGCAGAATGTTATAATTAGTACTTAGAACAAAAAGAAATTACCGAACAGCATATAACTTTACCTTCTCAACGGCAGCATCGTCAGGAATAACAACATGGCACCTACAGCCATAAGCAGGAGCAACGGTGGCCAAGCTAATAGCCGTGCTTCCAGCACTCCCCTCCGTTACTACACCACCACAGACAAGAACCCCAGATTCCAGAGCCTAATATCAGTAAAAGCTCCATTGTCATGTTAAGAGAGAAGACATATTTATGTAGCAAGAATACTGTAGCAATCAAAAAAAACTGAATATAATAACTAAGTATCACATGACTCATCCACTAAAATATACTACCTCCATTTCGCAAAAGAAGGCATATAAATTTAGTCAAAAGTCAACTTATACTAAGTTTGACCAATTGTATAGACAAAAATATGAACATTCTCAAGATTTGATAAAGAATGTATGAAAATATACTATATGGTGTGTCTATTGATACTAATTTGGTATTATAAATGTTCATATTTTTGTCTACAAAATTGGTCAAAGTTATACTATATTGACTTTTGACTAAAAATATAGGCCTTGTTTAGAACGGAGGTAGTAAATAATACAGTTAGATACAAGTACGCGAGGAAGTAATTCAGTGGTATGTCCTAGTTGTTTGCATTTCATGCCAATAAAAGTATTCAAATACTATTTTCTCTAATATACATGAAAGTGAGAACTGAATGGCATTCCCATGACCATGGGTGCTTTCTCGAACAACTATGGTTGAACATTTTGGCCCCGCTTGGATCAGCGTTCATTAGACAAAACCCCCGTCTAAAATTACGGACCAGTTAGGGCCCCGCTAAAAATACGGCGATACAACAAACGCTTCTGGAATCATTTCCGCCCCGTAATCTGACCCGCCATCCAAGTGTGCCCTTAGCGTGGAAATTTTACATGCTTCACAATCATATACATATGAATGAAAAAACTGAAAGTGAGGCCATGGTCTTGTAAGGAAGAAACAATATGTATGCTAGACCTACCCTTTGTACCAGTATATCCTCCATTAAGGAAGAAATTGCTACCTGGACCAACATTGCACGAAGTGGTCATGAACTTCTAACAACGAAACTATATTTATTCCGCAGTTCTCCCCTTCTACAAACTAAGACTAAGTTTACTTGCAGCGAATTGCACAAATTACCTCCTCGATAATCTTCACGGCTACGCGGTCCTTGACGCTGCCTCCCGGGTTCAGAAACTCGGCCTTCCCCAGAATCTGCAGCCCATTCGAACAACAAATCAAACACTTCAAAAACTTGAATCGAACCAGCAAGAGCCACCTACACACACAGATACCCCAAGCATATACTACCTCGCAACCTGTGGCGTCGGAGAGGCTGTTGATGCGTATAAGGGGCGTGTTGCCGATGGCCTCCACAAGGCCTTTCCGCCGCGTCCTCCGGCCGTGCGCGCGGGTGGTGAGGGTCCATGGGAACTTGGAGCCGCTCTTGCGGAGGAGGAGGTAGTAGGCGAACAGGGATATGGCGGCGGCCGCGGCGGCTGCGCCCGCCGTCGCAGCCGCCATCACGAGGTAGTTGAGGGGGAGGGAACTGGGCAGCTAACCCTGGAGGGACGAACCGACTCGGCCGAGACTGGTTTCAACCTGACTTCATTTCAAAAGAGAAAAAAGCTGACTTCATTTCAAAGAGACAATGGCCATGAGTTTTTTTTTCGCCCGCAAAACAGTACTCTATGCACGTACCCACAATCTACCCGATGAATCTCGGGGGGTGTTTGATGTATTTTTTTTTTCCAAATCTGGCCCTTTTCGCGGACTAACGTCAAATCTAGCCTCTTCGTGGAGATATTTTCAAATCTGGCCCCTGAGGTCGGCTCCAGGTAGGTCGGCTCCATCCTACTTGGAGCTGACCTCCCGATATTTTTTTTATTTGACCAGAACAGGGTTCAGCGCAAAAATAAGATGGCGCCGAAATGCACAAGTTCGGCTCCATGTCTTCCGGCGCCGACCCGAGGGACCAGATTTGGAATTACTTCAAAGGGGGCCAAATTTGACGTTAGTCCGCGAAAAGGGACATTTTGACAAAAAAAAATACGTGTTTGGTTGCTACTCCCTTTGTTCCATAATATACAATGTTTTAGCATTTGGCCACATTCATATGTATCTACATGTATGTAGACGTGCATTAGTGTGTAAGTTCACTCATTTGGTTCCATACCTAGTCACCATGTGAAGTACCTAAAACGTCTTACATATGGGAACGGAGGGAGTAGAACACAAATTCAGCCTTTTGCATCTCTAGCTCTCGCGGGGCTAGCACTAGAAAAACGAGAGTGGGTTCATGTTGTACAGTACATTTTGTTGCCAGGAAGTTCTACCGTTATGAGCAAGAAAATAACTCGGACTATTTGATGTGTTGTCCAACACAGCTGCAAAGTGTGGTTGTTTGGTTACGTGCACCTAGGCTAGTACTCTCATCACTTTTTTTTAGTGGCGAGGTTACCGGTATCACTGGCCAACCGAAAATTCGGACTAGCAGAACAAATACAATCATAGGCTAGGCATAACCACAACGATAATAGATTTAAAGAGTCATATAGACATAACGACAGTAGTAACCAAAGTACTTGATGTGGGGATACCAAACGGGTACCCACGGTTGGGGTGCGGTCCAGCTACGGGGGCCTTTGAAAAGGCCTACGGAGCATTGGGTCCGGAGCCCATCAAAGGACGCGAGTAGAAGACTAATTCGGAGAAGGCTTACCTTGCGGACCAAGGCTAGATTAGAAACCGACTCTAATTGAGTCCTATTCATGTACAAGCTCCCGGACCCAACCTCTTATTTAAAGGCTGGGAGGGGTCCTAGCTAGACCATAGAACACACCGAGACACATATGTGCCAGACCATATTATGTGCCGCAGTTTCTGTAATCGATAGTAACTTAAGAAGGCAGGCAGAAAGTAGGGGGTTTTACCTTCTCGAAGGGACTTCAACCTGGATAAATCGCCCAGTAGCACATTATTCATGCTAGTTAGATGTGAAGCCACCAAACATGAAAGAAAATCATCTCATACTTCCTTATGAGCTAAAACAAAAACACAAAACAGATTTAATAATTTTGAAGGTTTAAATGTAGCACGGGAGAAATTTATTTATAGTGGCGGTGAAATACCATATTTAGGTAGGTATGGTGGACACATTAGAAAACTTTGGTTTTAGGGGGTTGGATGCACGAGTAGAACTCATACTCAGTATAGGGTGAAGGCTAGCAAAAGACTGAGAGGGACCAACTAAGAGAGCAATAACGGCCATAATCATGCATAGCGACAAAAAAAATCATTAATCAAAACATGAAGTGATTATAAGTCAAAAACTAAATGCTCTTTAAGTCTAGAGGTGACATTTTTTATAGTCATAACATAGTGTGAGCATGCGCCAAGTCAATCCAGATAAATAATTCAAATGAGAATTTCACAATGCCATGCTTCAATATGAGGGAACAACACATTATTTAATTTCAATGGCATATTAAGCACTCTCGGCTATTTGAGACTAGCCATGATAAATCAAATAGTAGTAAGAACCCAATTGAAATAACATCTAACATGACATGCCAAAGTCTAAGCCACAGTCAAAACAAGCTTTCTATTGCACCACTATAAGTATGAAATATTTTACTCTTCTCCAACACCAATCAATTTATTTGAAACAACTCTCAAAGCAAATAATCATCAATGACCAGAGAGCTAATCATGTATAACTCAAGCAAAGAAACAAGCTATGAACAAAATTTGAGTGAAAAACAAGAGCTAAACGCAGTATTAGCAAAAACTGAACACTCACAGAACAATAAGAGTGAAAACTAGAGTGTTCTAAGCAATGAAAACAGAGAGGGTCTCTCTCCAAACTAAATATTGCTAAGATCCAACCATAAACTACAGCAAGGAAATAAAACAAAACTGAAAAGCAAAATAAAATGACGCTCCAAGAATAATACATAGCATGTGAAGCAATAAAAACATAGTGTCTTGACAGAAACGTGGTATTTTTGTTGATGAAGAAGAGGATGCCTTGGGCATCCCCAAACTTTGATGCTTGTACTTCTTGGATATGTCTTGGGGTGACATGGGCATCCCCAAGCTTGAGATTTTGTCCATCCTTCATCTACTCATATCATACTTCTCTCCTTACACTTGAAAACTTCCTCCACCTAAAACTTCTTACAATCTTCATTGGCAACATTAGTGCATCAAAATAATAAATCCACTTGCTTCAGTTTCAACACAATTCTAAAACTCAGTTTAAAACATTAGCTATTGCCATAACTTCTTTTAAAACTCCCCCGCCCCCCACCCCAAGAATCTGAAAAGAAAAATATTAAGAAGCAAACAGAAATATTGGCAGAAATCAGTCTGTCGAGACATCGTAGTAGTTTTCATAGACGGGGGTGCCATGAGACTACGGTAGAGACGTGGGGTAACGGGATCGTGTGGTGGACAGTGAACACAGGATTTACCCAGGTTCGATACGTCGCGACAGTACGACGTGCCTTGTGACGCCCCGAGATCGGGCACTATACAGATTTCAGCATTCCCGCCAAAATCCATATAATAACCGATTTCAGGTTGCCACCTGTGATAACATTACAACAGTTCACGAATATTCCGCAACAACAACAGAAAAGATATATACAAGACGACTCAAACGAGTCAAGGATACAGCGGATACAATACAAAGATCCAAATAACAGCGGAAGAAACAACATAGTGCCCGACTACGGACAAGATACAAATTGGACTAAGAGTCCTGAAGATAACCGATGGCGTCCAATCCCTGCCCAGGCCAAGCCGGAGGGATTCCCAAGCTAACGTCGTCAGACTTCAAACCTGTTGACTGCAATGTGGAATATGCAGTCACGAAAAGGATTCGTGGGTCAGTACGGTTAAGTACTGGCAAGTGGATAAACCATACTCACAAGATACCAGCGTAACCCATCATCACAAGATACAAATACTTTGGGTACAACGGAAAGGAAGGGATTATTGCAAAGAAGCGGCAGCGGGCTGCACTAACTAACTACAGAGACGCGCTACAACATCCGGCTAAAAGAAAGGGATAAGATAGCGTATCAGAACTAACTACGACTACTCACCAAACAATACCCATCCAATGTTACCCCCTACTAAGGAAGCAACCCAAGGAAACTCACACTGTTGATTAAGGTGACATTCATTTTATGGTGGAGGTAATCTATATTACTAGTCAAGTTATCATCATTAAGTGTAAGTTGTCTGAGTACTTGTTAGCCAGCACTTTCACCAAGTCATCCATAACCGCGGACAACACGGCTTCTCGAGAAGATTTAACCCTGCAGGGATGCACCAATTTGGCCATACACGTAAGAATGACCCGCCAGATGGAAATGCACTTCCACCAAGCGAGGCACTCAACACAACCCAACTCTTCTTCGCATCAAGCCCAAAGAACCCCGTGCAATTGAGCGCACGGCTAATCAAGCCCCACGAAGAAAAGGGGACCCTCATAGCACTCTAAGAACGTGTCTCCCTAAATGCCGACTACAAAAGTTCCACCCTGGCGCCACGGGTTCGCACCTGCATATGCATGCGGCAAATGGAAAACCCGAACTAAATGAGGCGATTTGGACGAGATGCGAATCGAATCAAAGTTGCGGGAGGGGCGCCCATACTCGCTTCCCACATGCGGTTAGCGCGTTCATCATGGATCGGAGGACAAGACCTTTTCCTAATTAGGGTCAACACTAGCAGGCCTCAAAACCACGCCGGGCCTCCTGCCGGTGCCTTATCATCAAATTGATATTACCCAAAACATTAACATGTTGTTGATTAAATTGAAACCCAACTATCAACTAAACAGGTGATAGAACAAGGGACAACAGGACTTGAGCGCAAACAACACTAAGCATGCAACTACGACGCAAGGCCAACAGGGTAAACAAACAACAGTTAATAGGAAGTGGAAGGAAGGCTATATCATGGTTGCAGGGTAAACATATGATAGGATCGAGACACAAGCATCGAATCATAAGGCTAGAATAAAGGCAACAGGAAGAATCGGTAACAAGTGATGAAAGGCAGCCATAGGTAGCAAGTGAGTATACTTGCCTGGAATCCAGCAAGCAGAGGTACATCCGCGGAACTTGTCGTTGCTCACATCATCTCAACGTCCTATCCGCAAAGAAGCAACGAACTAGAACAAACACCGGATGCAACAATTACTTCTACGGCAAAAGATCCAGCATGATCAAGATATGGTTGCATGACAAGTTTAAAGGATGCATCAGAGATAAACTAGTTGACATGGTAAACATATTTAAATGGGCCCATATGCAATTTGGATTGCATATGGAAAAGCCCATGAATTAATGTTGAATTAAATGATCTACAAATAACCATCATGTGAAAGTTGATTAGAATGATGCATGGATGATGAAAACAATAAGAAAACAACAATAGTTTCAGTTTGATAGGTTGTTTACCAAGTTTGGAATTTTATTTATTAAGTTATGAACTTTGGCATTTTAAATGATTTAAACAAACATTTGTTGTTTTCACCAATTTTAAATGTTCAAAACAGATAACCAAATTTATATTTGGAAAGAACACAAAATTTTAGATGGAATACATATTTCATTTGTTGAATTTGGATTTTAGATGAGCAAGTTATTAAATTGACAATTTTAAATGCATTAATTAAGAAACAGTTGTTTTCAGCAATTTAATTTATTCAAAATAGAAAACAAAGTTTATATTTGCAAAGTTCATGAAAAATGGGATGGAAAACATATTTTACATGTTGGAATTGGGTTTGAATTGCCCAAGTTATGAATTTTGCAATTTTAAATGATTTAAACAAGGTTTAAATTATTTAACCAATTTAAAGTATCCAAAACAGGTAACAAAGTTTATATTTGGAAAGAGGGTTTAATTTGGCATGGAAAACATATTTTACATGTGGCATTTGAATTAAATTTGAATTAGTTATAAATTTAACCAAATTTGTAATGAGTTGTTTGAATTTGAATTTTGAAAACATTTGAAATGTTCAAAACAGTAAACAAATGATTCAAACAGGTAGAGAATTAAATTTGGTACAGAAAACATATTTTATTTATTTAATTTAGATTTGATTTGCAAAAGATATTCAAATTTTAAATACAGGGGCTATTCTGCAATTTATAAAAACATACAGTTTGGTCCAGGGGCTTGGACGCAAAAGAAACTTACAGAAAAGCCCCTGGAACCCTTTTTCTACCCAGCAGATCAACCACTGGGTCACTGGCCTGCGGGCCAGTGCCCAGCTGGCGCTGCGCTGGGAGCTGGCGTGGCACCCACTGCCTATGGCAGGTGGGCCCTGCCTGCCCGCGTGGCAAAGGAAAAAGGTGTGGGATTTAATCTGCGCGCGGGGGGGATCGAACCCGCGCCGCGGGCGTGCGCGCCGTTGGATGCAACAACTACGGTCTGGATCGATTGCTGACAGAGGAGATGCGCGCGGGGGGATAAGGTTCAGATTCAGCTGTTAACTGAACTGAATAAAATTCAGTTAACTGAACTTCGACAGAGGGGATGGTGATCGCCGGCGGCGAGCTCGTGTGCTGTTGCTGCTGCTCGTGTGCGTGTGCGTGCGCGTCTGACAGAGGTGAGATAGAGGGGAAGGAGAGGATGTGGTGCTCACCGAGGGGAATCAGAGGGAGGAGGAGGTGCTCGACGCGGTGAGGTGGACGACGGCGACAGAGAGGTGGACGGCGGCGATGATCGGACGCCTCCCAGGCTCTGTCGATGAAGAGAGGAGGACGAGGACGGCACGGTGTTCATGTTCCCGTGCTCGCGGAAGCTCGACGACGACCACAACCCCTACACCCACCCCATCACTCTCCGGCCATGGCAGCTCACCGGAAAATTCAGAAGATTCAGAGAAGGAATTGGAGGGGAGGAGCTAGGGTTTGGGGAGGAGAGGGGGTGGCTTGGGGTAGATAAAGGAGGGGGGAGAGGGGGACCATGGTGGCCATGGTCACGTTCTGTACGTGACCTCCCGTGAGGAAGACGACGAGCAGGGGGTGGGCTGGGTCTGCTGGGCTTTAGTTAGGCCCAACTCGGCTGCCTCTCCCCACAATTTTTTTTTTGTTTGAGCTTTATTAATTTTTCAGAAAAGAAAAAAAAGATTTAGAGTGCTAATAGAAATAGATTTAGGCATCAAATAAATTTCTAGAAATTTTAGAAAACAAGAGTTGATGAATTTCAATTAATTAGTTTTCAAGTTTTGGATACATGATGATGCATTATGCCATGCGATGCAAAAAGAAAAACAAGCAACAAATTCTAGTTGGGAAAAAAATTCCCGGCCGTTACAGACGACACCACTAACAAGGGATTGCGCCCTCGCAATCCACACAAGGCAAGGGGAAGAGAGGTGCCAACTACGGAGTCTTCGTGCTACGGTTGAATTCCCGGGTCAGTGGGCGGATCTCTTCTTCTCGATACCACTAACAAAAGTTCTCGACACCACTAACAAGAGATTCTTGCTCGGGTTGATGACGATGTTCTTCCACCAGGAATCTTCCGATGATCGAACCTATTAGGTTAAAGGCTCAGAAAAGGTTCACCCACGTAGAATCCTAGAACTTTGAAAGATAGACAAGAGTGGAGACTCCAAAACAAAATAAGATGAGAGGAGAAATAGAATAGGGATAAGGAGAAAACAAGAATCCTATTGAGAGGTTTCCAAAATAGTTTAGCAGAAATAGTTTTTGACACTCTAGAAACAACGACCGTTAGCGAGGTTATCCTACAGGCTTTGCGGACCCGTTGCTTCGATAACCATTCGTATCGAAACAACATTGGGAATCAGAAACCATGCTCTGATACCATTTGTGACGCCCCGAGATCGGGCACTATGCAGATTTCAGCATTCCCGCCAAAATCCACATAATAACCGATTTCAGGTTGCCACCTGTGATAACATTACAACAGTTCACGAATATTCCGCAACAACAACAGAAAAGATATATACAAGACGACTCAAACGAGTCAAGGATACAACGGATACAATACAAAGATCCAAATAACAGCGGAAGAAACAACATAGTGCCCGACTACGGACAAGATACAAATTGGACTAAGAGTCCTGAAGATAACCGATGGCGTCCAATCCCTGCCCAGGCCAAGCCGGAGAGATTCCCAAGCTAACGTCGTCAGACTTCAAACCTGTTGACTGCAATGTGGAATATGCAGCCACGAAAAGGATTCGTGGGTCAGTACGGTTAAGTACTGGCAAGTGGATAAACCATACTCACAAGATACCAGCGTAACCCATCATCACAAGATACAAATACTTTGGGTACAACGGAAAGGAAGGGATTATTGCAAAGAAGCGGCAGCGGGCTGCACTAACTAACTACAGAGACGCGCTACAACATCCGGCTAAAAGAATGGGATAAGATAGCGTATCAGAACTAACTACAACTACTCACCAAACAATACCCATCCAATGTTACCCCCTACTAAGGAAGCAACCCAAGGAAACTCACACTGTTGATTAAGGTGACATTCATTTTATGGTGGAGGTAATCTATATTACTAGTCAAGTTATCATCGTTAAGTGTAAGTTGTCTGAGTACTTGTTAGCCAGCACTTTCACCAAGTCATCCATAACCGCGGACAACACGGATTCTCGAGAAGATTTAACCCTGCAGGGATGCACCAATTTGGCCGTACACGTAAGAATGACCCGCCAGATGGAAATGCACTTCCACCAAGCGAGGCACTCAACACAACCCAACTCTTCTTCGCATCAAGCCCAAAGAACCCCGTGCAATTGAGCGCACGGCTAATCAAGCCCCACGAAGAAAAGGGGACCCTCATAGCACTCTAAGAACGTGTCTCCCTAAATGCAGACTACAAAAGTTCCACCCTGGCGCCACGGGTTCGCACCTGCATATGCATGCGGCAAATGGAAAACCCGAACTAAATGAGGCGATTTGGACGAGATGCGAATCGAATCAAAGTTGCGGGGGGCGCCCATACTCGCTTCCCACATGCGGTTAGCGCGCTCATCATGGATCGGAGGACAAGACCCTTTTCCTAATTAGGGTCGACACTAGCAGGGCTCAAAACCACGCCAGGCCTCCTGCCGGTGCCTTATCATCAAATTAATATTACCCAAAACATTAACATGTTGTTGATTAAATTGAAACCCAACTATCAACTAAACATGTGATAGAACAAGGGACAACAGGACTTGAGCGCAAACAACACTAAGCATGCAACTACGACGCAAGGCCAACAGGGTAAACAAACAACAGTTAATAGGAAGTGGAAGAAAGGCTATATCATGGTTGCAGGGTAAACATATGATAGGATCGAGACACAAGCATCGAATCATAAGGCTAGAATAAAGGCAACGGGAAGAATCGGTAACAAGTGATGAAAGGCAGCCATAGGTAGCAAGTGAGTATACTTTCCTGGAATCCAGCAAGCAGAGGTACATCCGCGGAACTTGTCGTTGCTCACATCATCTCAACGTCCTATCCGCGAAGAAGCAACGAACTAGAACAAACACCGGATGCAACAATTACTTCTACGGCAAAAGATCCAGCATGATCAAGATATGGTTGCATGACAAGTTTAAGGATGCGTCAGAGATAAACTAGTTGACATGGTAAACATATTTAAATGGGCCCATATGCAATTTGGATTGCATATGGAAAAGCCCATGAATTAATGTTGAATTAAATGATCTACAAATAACCATCATGTGAAAGTTGATTAGAATGATGCATGGATGATGAAAACAATAAGAAAACAACAATAGTTTCAGTTTGATAGGTTGTTTACCAAGTTTGGAATTTTATTTATTAAGTTATGAACTTTGGCATTTTAAATGATTTAAACAAACATTTGTTGTTTTCACCAATTTTAAATGTTCAAAACAGATAACCAAATTTATATTTGGAAAGAAAACAAAATTTTAGATGGAATACATATTTCATTTGTTGAATTTGGATTTTAGATGAGCAAGTTATTAAATTGACAATTTTAAATGCATTAATTAAGAAACAGTTGTTTTAAGCAATTTAAGTTATTCAAAATAGAAAACAAAGTTTATATTTGCAAAGTTCATGAAAAATGGGATGGAAAACATATTTTACATGTTGGAATTGGGTTTGAATTGCCCAAGTTATGAATTTTGCAATTTTAAATCATTTAAACAAGGTTTAAATTATTTAACCAATTTAAAGTATCCAAAACAGGTAACAAAGTTTATATTTGGAAAGAGGGTTTAATTTGGCATGGAAAACATATTTTACATGTGGCATTTGAATTAAATTTGAATTAGTTATAAATTTAACCAAATTTGTAATGAGTTGTTTGAATTTGAATTTTGAAAACATTTGAAATATTCAAAACAGTAAACAAATGATTCAAACAGGTAGAGAATTAAATTTGGTACAGAAAACATATTTTATTTATTTAATTTGGATTTGATTTGCAAAAGATATTCAAATTTTAAATACAGGGGCTATTCTGCAATTTATAAAAACATACAGATTTGGTCAGGGGCTTGGACGCAAAAGAAACTTACAGAAAGGCCCCTGGAACCCTTTTTCTACCCAGCAGATCAACCCCTGGGTCACTGGCCTGTGGGCCAGTGCCCAGCTGGCGCTGCGCTGGGAGCTGGCGTGGCACCCACTGCCTATGGCAGGTGGGCCCTGCCTGCCCGCGTGGCAAAGGAAAAAGGTGTGGGATTTAATCTGCGCGCGGGGGGGATCGAACCCGCGCCGCGGGCGTGCGCGCCGTTGGATGCAACCACTACGGTGTGGATCGATTGCTGACAGAGGAGATGCGCGCGGGGGGATAAGGTTCAGATTCAGCTGTTAACTGAACTGAATAAAATTCAGTTAACTGAACTTCGACAGAGGGGATGGTGATCGCCGGCGGCGAGCTCGTGTGCTGTTGCTACTGCTCGTGTGCGTGTGCGTGCGCGTCTGACAGAGGTGAGATAGAGGGGAAGGAGAGGATGTGGTGCTCACCGAGGGGAATCAGAGGGAGGAGGAGGTGCTCGACGCGGTGAGGTGGACGACGGCGACAGAGAGGTGGACGGCGGCGATGATCGGACGCCTCCCAGGCTCTGTCGATGAAGCGAGGAGGACGAGGACAGCAAGGTTTTCATGTTCCCGTGCTCGCGGAAGCTCGACGACGACCACAACCCCTACACCCACCCCATCACTCTCCGGCCATGGCAGCTCACCGGAAAATTCAGAAGATTCAGAGAAGGAATTGGAGGGGAGGAGCTAGGGTTTGGGGAGGAGAGGGGGTGGCTTGGGGTAGATAAAGGAGGAGGAGAGGGGGACCATGGT
Source organism: Alopecurus myosuroides (assembly GCA_028641055.1). Classification (NCBI taxonomy): domain Eukaryota; kingdom Viridiplantae; phylum Streptophyta; class Magnoliopsida; order Poales; family Poaceae; genus Alopecurus; species Alopecurus myosuroides. The sequence continues at coordinate 249,909,239 of CM054062.1, forward strand.
TGCCATGGTCACGTTCTGTACGTGACCTCCCGTGAGGAAGACGACAAGCAGGGGGTGGGCTGGGTCTGCTGGGCTTTAGTTAGGCCCAACTCGGCTGCCTCCCCCCACAATTTTTTTTTTGTTTGAGCTTTATTAATTTTTCAGAAAAGAAAAAAAAGATTTGGAGTGCTAATAGAAATAGATTTAGGCATCAAATAAATTTCTAGAAATTTTAGAAAACAAGAGTTGATGAATTTCAATTAATTAGTTTTCAAGTTTTGGATACATGATGATGCATTATGCCATGCGATGCAAAAAGAAAAACAAGCAACAAATTCTAGTTGGGAAAAAAATTCCCGGCCGTTACAGACGACACCACTAACAAGGGATTGCGCCCTCGCAATCCACACAAGGCAAGGGGAAGAGAGGTGCCAACTACGGAGTCTTCGTGCTACGGTTGAATTCCCGGGTCAGTGGGGGGATCTCTTCTTCTCGATACCACTAACAAAAGTTCTCGACAACACTAACAAGAGATTCTTGCTCGGGTTGATGACGATGTTCTTCCACCAGGAATCTTCCGATGATCGAACCTATTAGGTTAAAGGCTCAGAAAAGGTTCACCCACGTAGAATCCTAGAACTTTGAAAGATAGACAAGAGTGGAGACTCCAAAACAAAATAAGATGAGAGGAGAAATAGAATAGGGATAAGGAGAAAACAAGAATCCTATTGAGAGGTTTCCAAAATAGTTTAGCAGAAATAGTTTTTGACACTCTAGAAACAACGACCGTTAGCGAGGTTATCCTACAGGCTTTGCGTACCCGTTGCTTCGATAACCATTCGTATCGAAACAACATTGGGAATCGGAAACCATGCTCTGATACCATTTGTGACGCCCCGAGATCGGGCACTATGCAGATTTCAGCATTCCCGCCAAAATCCACATAATAACCGATTTCAGGTTGCCACCTGTGATAACATTATAACAGTTCACGAATATTCCGCAACAACAACAGAAAAGATATATACAAGACGACTCAAACGAGTCAAGGATACAACTGATACAATACAAAGATCCAAATAACAGCGGAAGAAACAACATAGTGCCCGACTACGGACAAGATACAAATTGGACTAAGAGTCCTGAAGATAACCGATGGCGTCCAATCCCTGCCCAGGCCAAGCCGGAGGGATTCCCAAGCTAACATCGTCAGACTTCAAACCTGTTGACTGCAATGTGGAATATGCAGCCACGAAAAGGATTCGTGGGTCAGTACGGTTAAGTACTGGCAGGTGGATAAACCATACTCACAAGATACCAGCGTAACCCATCATCACAAGATACAAATACTTTGGGTACAACAGAAAGGAAGGGATTATTGCAAAGAAGCGGCAGCGGGCTGCACTAACTAACTACAGAGATGCGCTACAACATCCGGCTAAAAGAAAGGGATAAGATAGCGTATCAGAACTAACTACAACTACTCACCAAACAATACCCATCCAATGTTACCCCCTACTAAGGAAGCAACCCAAGGAAACTCACACTGTTGATTAAGGTGACATTCATTTTATGGTGGAGGTAATCTATATTACTAGTCAAGTTATCATCGTTAAGTGTAAGTTGTCTGAGTACTTGTTAGCCAGCACTTTCACCAAGTCATCCATAACCGCGGACAACACGGCTTCTCGAGAAGATTTAACCCTGCAGGGATGCACCAATTTGGCCGTACATGTAAGAATGACCCGCCAGATGGAAATGCACTTCCACCAAGCGAGGCACTCAACACAACCCAACTCTTCTTCGCATCAAGCCCAAAGAACCCCGTGCAATTGAGCGCACGACTAATCAAGCCCCACGAAGAAAAGGGGACCCTCATAGCACTCTAAGAACGTGTCTCCCTAATTGCCGACTACAAAAGTTCCACCCTGGCGCCACGGGTTCGCACCTGCATATGCATGCGGCAAATGGAAAACCCGAACTAAATGAGGCGATTTGGACGAGATGCGAATCGAATCAAAGTTGCGGGGGGCGCCCATACTCGCTTCCCACATGCGGTTAGCGCGCTCATCATGGATCGGAGGACAAGACCCTTTTCCTAATTAGGGTCGACACTAGCAGGCCTCAAAACCACGCCGGGCCTCCTGCCGGTGCCTTATCATCAAATTAATATTACCCAAAACATTAACATGTTGTTGATTAAATTGAAACCCAACTATCAACTAAACAGGTGATAGAACAAGGGACAACATGACTTGAGCGCAAACAACACTAAGCATGCAACTACGACGCAAGGCCAACAGGGTAAACAAACAACAGTTAATAAGAAGTGGAAGAAAGGCTATATCATGGTTGCAGGGTAAACATATGATAGGATCGAGACACAAGCATCGAATCATAAGGCTAGAATAAAGGCAACGGGAAGAATCGGTAACAAGTGATGAAAGGCAGCCATAGGTAGCAAGTGAGTATACTTGCCTGGAATCCAGCAAGCAGAGGTACATCCGCAGAACTTGTCGTTGCACACATCATCTCAACGTCCTATCCGCGAAGAAGCAACGAACTAGAACAAACACCGGATGCAACAATTACTTCTACGGCAAAAGATCCAGCATGATCAAGATATGGTTGCATGACAAGTTTAAGGATGCATCAGAGATAAACTAGTTGACATGGTAAACATATTTAAATGGGCCCATATGCAATTTGGATTGCATATGGAAAAGCCCATGAATTAATGTTGAATTAAATGATCTACAAATAACCATCATGTGAAAGTTGATTAGAATGATGCATGGATGATGAAAACAATAAGAAAACAACAATAGTTTCAGTTTGATAGGTTGTTTACCAAGTTTGGAATTTTATTTATTAAGTTATGAACTTTGGCATTTTAAATGATTTAAACAAACATTTGTTGTTTTCACCAATTTTAAATGTTCAAAACAGATAACCAAATTTATATTTGGAAAGAACACAAAATTTTAGATGGAATACATATTTCATTTGTTGAATTTGGATTATAGATGAGCAAGTTATTAAATTGACAATTTTAAATGCATTAATTAAGAAACAATTGTTTTCAGCAATTTAATTTATTCAAAATAGAAAACAAAGTTTATATTTGCAAAGTTCATGAAAAATGGGATGGAAAACATATTTTACATGTTGGAATTGGATTTGAATTGCCCAAGTTATGAATTTTGCAATTTTAAATGATTTAAACAAGGTTTAAATTATTTAACCAATTTAAAGTATCCAAAACAGGTAACAAAGTTTATATTTGGAAAGAGGGTGTAATTTGGCATGGAAAACATATTTTACATGTGGCATTTGAATTAAATTTGAATTAGTTATAAATTTAACCAAATTTGTAATGAGTTGTTTGAATTTGAATTTTGAAAACATTTGAAATATTCAAAACAGTAAACAAATGATTCAAACAGGTAGAGAATTAAATTTGGTACAGAAAACATATTTTATTTATTTAATTTGGATTTGATTTGCAAAAGATATTCAAATTTTAAATACAGGGGCTATTCTGCAATTTATAAAAACATACAGATTTGGTCAGGGGCTTGGACGCAAAAGAAACTTACAGAAAGGCCCCTGGAACCCTTTTTCTACCCAGCAGATCAACCCCTGGGTCACTGGCCTGTGGGCCAGTGCCCAGCTGGCGCTGCGCTGGGAGCTGGCGTGGCACCCACTGCCTATGGCAGGTGGGCCCTGCCTGCCCGCGTGGCAAAGGAAAAAGGTGTGGGATTTAATCTGCGAGCGGGGGGGATCGAACCCGCGCCGCGGGCGTGCGCGCCGTTGGATGCAACCACTACGGTGTGGATCGATTGCTGACAGAGGAGATGCGCGCGGGGGGATAAGGTTCAGATTCAGCTGTTAACTGAACTGAATAAAATTCAGTTAACTGAACTTCGACAGAGGGGATGGTGATCGCCGGCGGCGAGCTCGTGTGCTGTTGCTACTGCTCGTGTGCGTGTGCGTGCGCGTCTGACAGAGGTGAGATAGAGGGGAAGGAGAGGATGTGGTGCTCACCGAGGGGAATCAGAGGGAGGAGGAGGTGCTCGACGCGGTGAGGTGGACGACGGCGACAGAGAGGTGGACGGCGGCGATGATCGGACGCCTCCCAGGCTCTGTCGATGAAGCGAGGAGGACGAGGACGGCAAGGTTTTCATGTTCCCGTGCTCGCGGAAGCTCGACGACGACCACAACCCCTACACCCACCCCATCACTCTCCGGCCATGGCAGCTCACCGGAAAATTCAGAAGATTCAGAGAAGGAATTGGAGGGGAGGAGCTAGGGTTTGGGGAGGAGAGGGGGTGGCTTGGGGTAGATAAAGGAGGAGGAGAGGGGGACCATGGTTGCCATGGTCACGTTCTGTACGTGACCTCCCGTGAGGAAGACGACAAGCAGGGGGTGGGCTGGGTCTGCTGGGCTTTAGTTAGGCCCAACTCGGCTGCCTCCCCCCACAATTTTTTTTTTGTTTGAGCTTTATTAATTTTTCAGAAAAGAAAAAAAAGATTTGGAGTGCTAATAGAAATAGATTTAGGCATCAAATAAATTTCTAGAAATTTTAGAAAACAAGAGTTGATGAATTTCAATTAATTAGTTTTCAAGTTTTGGATACATGATGATGCATTATGCCATGCGATGCAAAAAGAAAAACAAGCAACAAATTCTAGTTGGGAAAAAAATTCCCGGCCGTTACAGACGACACCACTAACAAGGGATTGCGCCCTCGCAATCCACACAAGGCAAGGGGAAGAGAGGTGCCAACTACGGAGTCTTCGTGCTACGGTTGAATTCCCGGGTCAGTGGGCGGATCTCTTCTTCTCGATACCACTAACAAAAGTTCTCGACAGCACTAACAAGAGATTCTTGCTCGGGTTGATGACGATGTTCTTCCACCAGGGGTCTTCCGATGATCGAACCTATTAGGTTAAAGGCTCAGAAAAGGTTCACCCACGTAGAATCCTAGAACTTTGAAAGATAGACAAGAGTGGAGACTCCAAAACAAAATAAGATGAGAGGAGAAATAGAATAGGGATAAGGAGAAAACAAGAATCCTATTGAGAGGTTTCCAAAATAGTTTAGCAGAAATAGTTTTTGACACTCTAGAAACAACGACCGTTAGCGAGGTTATCCTACAGGCTTTGCGTACCCGTTGCTTCGATAACCATTCGTATCGAAACAACATTGGGAATCGGAAACCATGCTCTGATACCATTTGTGACGCCCCGAGATCGGGCACTATGCAGATTTCAGCATTCCCGCCAAAATCCACATAATAACCGATTTCAGGTTGCCACCTGTGATAACATTATAACAGTTCACGAATATTCCGCAACAACAACAGAAAAGATATATACAAGACGACTCAAACGAGTCAAGGATACAACTGATACAATACAAAGATCCAAATAACAGCGGAAGAAACAACATAGTGCCCGACTACGGACAAGATACAAATTGGACTAAGAGTCCTGAAGATAACCGATGGCGTCCAATCCCTGCCCAGGCCAAGCCGGAGGGATTCCCAAGCTAACATCGTCAGACTTCAAACCTGTTGACTGCAATGTGGAATATGCAGCCACGAAAAGGATTCGTGGGTCAGTACGGTTAAGTACTGGCAGGTGGATAAACCATACTCACAAGATACCAGCGTAACCCATCATCACAAGATACAAATACTTTGGGTACAACGGAAAGGAAGGGATTATTGCAAAGAAGCGGCAGCGGGCTGCACTAACTAACTACAGAGACGCGCTACAACATCCGGCTAAAAGAAAGGGATAAGATAGCGTATCAGAACTAACTACAACTACTCACCAAACAATACCCATCCAATGTTACCCCTACTAAGGAAGCAACCCAAGGAAACTCACACTGTTGATTAAGGTGACATTCATTTTATGGTGGAGGTAATCTATATTACTAGTCAAGTTATCATCGTTAAGTGTAAGTTGTCTGAGTACTTGTTAGCCAGCACTTTCACCAAGTCATCCATAACCGCGGACAACACGGCTTCTCGAGAAGATTTAACCCTGCAGGGATGCACCGATTTGGCCGTACACGTAAGAATGACCCGCCAGATGGAAATGCACTTTCACCAAGCGAGGCACTCAACACAACCCGACTCTTCTTCGCATCAAGCCCAAAGAACCCCGTGCAATTGAGCGCACGACTAATCAAGCCCCACGAAGAAAAGGGGACCCTCATAGCACTCTAAGAACGTGTCTCCCTAATTGCCGACTACAAAAGTTCCACCCTGGCGCCACGGGTTCGCACCTGCATATGCATGCGGCAAATGGAAAACCCGAACTAAATGAGGCGATTTGGACGAGATGCGAATCGAATCAAAGTTGCGGGGGGCGCCCATACTCGCTTCCCACATGCGGTTAGCGCGCTCATCATGGATCGGAGGACAAGACCCTTTTCCTAATTAGGGTCGACACTAGCAGGCCTCAAAACCACGCCGGGCCTCCTGCCGGTGCCTTATCATAAAATTAATATTACCCAAAACATTAACATGTTGTTGATTAAATTGAAACCCAACTATCAACTAAACAGGTGATAGAACAAGGGACAACATGACTTGAGCGCAAACAACACTAAGCATGCAACTACGACGCAAGGCCAACAGGGTAAACAAACAACAGTTAATAGGAAGTGGAAGGAAGGCTATATCATGGTTGCAGGGTAAACATATGATAGGATCGAGACACAAGCATCGAATCATAAGGCTAGAATAAAGGCAACGGGAAGAATCGGTAACAAGTGATGAAAGACAACCATAGGTAGCAAGTGAGTATACTTGCCTGGAATCCAGCAAGCAGAGGTACATCCGCAGAACTTGTCGTTGCTCACATCATCTCAACGTCCTATCCGCGAAGAAGCAACGAACTAGAACAAACACCGGATGCAACAATTACTTCTACGGCAAAAGATCCAGCATGATCAAGATATGGTTACATGACAAGTTTAAAGGATGCATCAGAGATAAACTAGTTGACATGGTAAACATATTTAAATGGGCCCATATGCAATTTGGATTGCATATGGAAAAGCCCATGAATTAATGTTGAATTAAATGATCTACAAATAACCATCATGTGAAAGTTGATTAGAATGATGCATGGATGATGAAAACAATAAGAAAACAACAATAGTTTCAGTTTGATAGGTTGTTTACCAAGTTTGGAATTTTATTTATTAAGTTATGAACTTTGGCATTTTAAATGATTTAAACAAACATTTGTTGTTTTCACCAATTTTAAATGTTCAAAACAGATAACCAAATTTATATTTGGAAAGAACACAAAATTTTAGATGGAATACATATTTCATTTGTTGAATTTGGATTTTAGATGAGCAAGTTATTAAATTGACAATTTTAAATGCATTAATTAAGAAACAGTTGTTTTCAGCAATTTAATTTATTCAAAATAGAAAATAAAGTTTATATTTGCAAAGTTCATGAAAAATGGGATGGAAAACATATTTACATGTTGGAATTGGGTTTGAATTGCCCAAGTTATGAATTTTGCAATTTTAAATGATTTAAACAAGGTTTAAATTATTTAACCAATTTAACGTATCCAAAACAGGTAACAAAGTTTATATTTGGAAAGAGGGTTTAATTTGGCATGGAAAACATATTTTACATGTGGCATTTGAATTAAATTTGAATTAGTTATAAATTTAACCAAATTTGTAATGAGTTGTTTGAATTTGAATTTTGAAAACATTTGAAATGTTCAAAACAGTAAACAAATGATTCAAACAGGTAGAGAATTAGATTTGGTACAGAAAACATATTTTATTTATTTAATTTGGATTTGATTTGCAAAAGATATTCAAATTTTAAATACAGGGGCTATTCTGCAATTTATAAAAACATACAGATTTGGTCCAGGGGCTTGGACGCAAAAGAAACTTACAGAAAGGCCCCTGGAACCCTTTTTCTACCCAGCAGATCAACCCCTGGGTCACTGGCCTGTGGGCCAGTGCCCAGCTGGCGCTGCGCTGGGAGCTGGTGAGGCACCCACTGCCTATGGCAGGTGGGCCCTGCCTGCCCGCGTGGCAAATGAAAAAGTGTGGGATTTAATCTGCGCGCGGGGGGGATCGAACCCGCGCCGCGGGCGTGCGCGCTGTTGGATGCAACCACTACGGTGTGGATCGATTGCTGACAGAGGAGATGCGCGCGGGGGGATAAGGTTCAGATTCAGCTGTTAACTGAACTGAATAAAATTCAGTTAACTGAACTTCGACAGAGGGGATGGTGATCGCCGGCGGCGAGCTCGTGTGCTGTTGCTGCTGCTCGTGTGCGTGTGCGTGCGCGTCTGATAGAGGTGAGATAGAGGGGAAGGAGAGGATGTGGTGCTCACCGAGGGGAATCAGAGGGAGGAGGAGGTGCTCGACGCGGTGAGGTGGACGACGGCGACAGAGAGGTGGACGGCGGCGATGATCGGACGCCTCCCAGGCTCTGTCGATGAAGCGAGGAGGACGAGGACGGCACGGTGTTCACGTTCCCTTGCTCGCGGAAGCTCGACGACGACCACAACCCCTACACCCACCCCATCACTCTCCGGCCATGGCAGCTCACCGGGAAATTCAGAAGATTCAGAGAAGGAATTGGAGGGGAGGAGCTAGGGTTTGGGGAGGAGAGGGGGTGGCTTGGGGTAGATAAAGGAGGGGGGAGAGGGGGACCATGGTGGCCATGGTCACGTTCTGTACGTGACCTCCTGTGAGGAAGACGACAAGCAGGGGGTGGGCTGGGTCTGCTGGGCTTTAGTTAGGCCCAACTTGGCTGCCTCCCCCCACAAAACATTTTTTTTTGTTTGAGCTTTATTAATTTTTCAGAAAAGAAAAAAAAGATTTGGAGTGCTAATAGAAATAGATTTAGGCATCAAATAAATTTCTAGAAATTTTAGAAAACAAGAGTTGATGAATTTCAATTAATTAGTTTTCAAGTTTTGGATACATGATGATGCATTATGCCATGCGATGCAAAAAGAAAAACAAGCAACAAATTCTAGTTGGGAAAAAAATTCCCGGCCGTTACATGCCTACTCCTGCAATCTCACTAATCAGGACTAAAGCCTGTGTATAGAATTACAATGTGAGGTTTAGATCTAGCTATTCGCAGAGGATCAACTTCCCGGCGAGTTAGCCTATAGCTTCTTCTCTGTTATTGCTTATCAAACTTATCTCCCGTCCGGCTTTATATAATAGCCGGATTAGGGCTTACAGAATAGGAAACCTAGAAGACTATGGTAACTATAACTTGGAAAGTAAGGAATCCGTCTTCTCCTCCAAGCCAGATCACGTGGGCCGTGATCCGGGTCCTTCTAGAATCCGGCTTCTGTGCGTCAGGTTAATGGGCCGCCCAATGGACCATAGCCCACTACCACTTGGGCCACCCTGGTAATCCGGCACTTTGACCACCATCTGATATACCCCTATTTGGTATATATCCGACAGTAGCTCCCAAGAAGGATTAAAACTCTGATTCGCCGTCTTTCGCCAAATGTGCTTTGTCCGAGAAATTTCGATCAGCAGTCTTGATTCTTCTTATTCTTCTTTGAAAAGAGATGGTAACGTGAAACTCGGAATCCTGAAAATCCGGCTTTTCTCTCGCGATCCTTCGCAGAGAAGGAACTTCCTACGTCAGCGCTTTAATCATGCTGACGTAAGGGACGTTTGGGTTTCACGCGGGAAACCCAGTAACGTATCTCTGACAGATTCTCACGGGAAACGAGGAGGTAGCCATCATTACCCTGTCGTTTCATTTCCGGATTTTCCGGCGAGTGACACGCGTTGATCATCCAACGGTCAAAATAGCCGTTGGCACGTATCTTGACGGATTTCCGGCTATAAGTAGTCGTCTTCGTCTTCGCTGAAATCCTTCAGCTCTCTCACTCTCCACACCATTGCTGCGCACAAGCACTCGAGCGAAGAACCGTTCCCGAGCGCACACCGCACCCAGGGCATCACCGGAGACGAAACGCGCCGCCACCTAATGGCATCCCCACCGTCTTCCCCCGCTCACTCCGCCGCGCACACCATCGAAGACATCATCAACGACCTAGATCCAGAGCTAAGTTCCCCGACACGCGCCGGCGGCGAGCCGGAAAAGACCGCGGCTTCTGCGGCGGAAGGAGGAGATCTTTCCGCCACCGCGAACCTTGCGGGCTCGAGCTCCGCGCCTTCCCCGCCGTTCGCTCCCGAGACCGCGGAGGAGAAAATCACGCTTCTCGGCGACGAGCTTGCCGCTGCAGAAGCTGCTGCGTCCGCCGCCGCCGGAGCGGACGAAGAGGTGGAAACTGCAGGCAACTGGATTGCCTGCAGCATTCCGCCAGCCCTCCTTCCAAACCTGGAAAAGGAAGGGTTAATTGCAAAGGGGAAATGGCGGCTCCCAGAGGACGAGAACGAGCCCATGCCGAACGACGGCGAGCGAGTTCTCCTTTCCTCCCATCTCCTAAGAGGTATGGGATTGCCACCTTCGGCCTTTTTTCTCCAAGTCCTCTCCCACTATAACATCCAACCTCACAACCTGTCTCCCAACTCTATTCTTTATATGGCCGGGTTCCAGGCCCTATTCAAGGGTTACTTAGGCTTAGAACCTAGGTTAGATTTCTCGATGTACTGTTTCGGGGTTAAGCGGAACTCTTCGGAGGGCGCACTCCCGACTTGCGGAACCATCTCCTTTACTCTTAGGAGATTTAGGGAAGATTGGTTCCCCAAGATCAAGACATCGGAATCCGTCAAATTTTGGACGGGTTCCTTCTTCTATCATCCCGATGTGCCTTTCCCAACAAAGGCCATCGGGGTTCCACCTTTCTCAAACACTGCTGCTGTTCCCCAAGAAAATTGGGGAACAAAAGCCGTCCAAGTTCTGCCGCCTGATCTTCTAAGGATTAAGCGGCGCATCGGCAAGCTCACTTCCTCTGATCCACCTCTAACCGGCATGGACACGGTGCTTTACTGTTTGGATAGGCGGATCCAGCCGTTGGCCAATCACGGTGGTCGCCTTCCTTGCGACTACACGGGTGTCAAGGACCCAATGCGGACAATCATCAAAGATTGGCCCGCGAGGGAACTTCGACGGCGCGTGAACCAGTTGGTCGCATCACGCGATCAATATGAAGCGAGTCGGCCGATGTATACGGCCGACAATCCGGCTCCCAAGGTATTTTTCCGTCATTTGGGTAGAGTTTTATCATTCTTTCTCGGATTTTTTCGCTTCTAACTCTGATTTTTCTTTTCAACAGATCGCTGAACTTCCAGACTCGGAGCTAGCCTCCGAAGCTGAGCTGGATGCATTGCGTACCGCCTCTACAGGTGGGCGCAAGCGCAAGAAGATTTCTTCCTCTGAGGAAGTTATCAATCTTGACGGAGTTCCCGTCGCCACTTCCAGGTTAGATCATCCGGGTTGTTTTACTTTTGTCGAAGTTTTTCTTTCGTCTTCGGAATGTTAACTTTTTCCGGGTTTTTGGTTTTTAGCCTACCTCCCTCCAACCTGAAGCCAAAGAAGCTAAAGAGACACAAGATTGTGTCTGACCGAGGCGCTCAACCTTCTTCCGTCATTGCTCCGGACACATCATCCTCAATAGCGGAAGAGCATGCTACAGCCCCCACCACCGAGCCGCTGGAGCCCAGCCAGCCTGTTGTGTCGAACTCTGACACGAGGGAAAGGGCGGCTCCAGATGCGGGAAAATATTCTCGGACATTCAACGAGGAGATTCCTACTTCCGACAAGGACTTCAAGATCATTAATGACGGCCTAAGCGTGGCCGGAACTCTTTTTGCGGAATACGCAAAAGAGTTCAATGAAAACTTGGCGGGTTTGCAACGAATGAGCCAGGTATGTAACTCTAGCCCCCAAGCATTAAACAAAATGCATGCTTTTTGCCTTGATGCTTTATAATCATTCTTTTCCTTGCCATGTTCCAGCAAACCGCCGAAGCCATTAACATGGAAGTTTTCAACAAACTCTCCATCAAGAATAAAGAAGTTAGAAATCTTCTTTCTATTCTTGAGGAGAGAGAGGCGGAGCTGGCATCGTCTCAGCTTGCGTTGTCGGAAACAACAGGTAAACATTTTTCCTCTGAAGTTTTCGATTCAACTTTTTGTCTAAGTACTTTTTCCGGGAGTGTTCTAAACTCGGAATTTTCCTTGCTTTTCAGCTGCTTTGGCTCAGGCCAAGCAAATAGCTGAAGACACCGGCAATGCCGAGTTTCTCTGAAAGGAGAATATGGACCTTCACAAGGATCTTGTGAAGGCTCAAAAAGATCTGGAAGCCAGCAATCTGGCCCTTGGGATTTGTCAATCCAAGGCTTCCGCCCAGGCGGAGAAGGACCAGTCCACCATTCAGGGCTTGGAAGCTGCTCTGAACCTGCGCCAGGAGGAAGGCTCCGAAATTGACAAACTTGTCGGTAAGTTTTATTCTGCATTTACCATTTTTCCACATTCGCTTTGTTTCTCTGCTTTTTTACTTAACCTTTTTGGTTGTTTTTTGCTAAAAAACAGGAGATAGCCCAGATCTTTCTCGGATTGATAGAATCCGAGCTTTTGGGAAGACCTGGACTTCGATCAGAGTTGCTTGCATGCAACTGATCAACAAGTTCCTTCCCTCAAGGAATGGGGAGTTCTCGGAAGTTGAAAAACTTCCGGGTGCTATCATGGAGGTGGCGGAGGCTAGGGAATCCATCCTTAGCTCCGCTGCACGGGGTGGTGCACGCATGGCACTCGGCCTTATGCGCATGCACTACCCTGGTGCAAAGTCTTGGCGCGTGGCGTCCGGTGTCCCTCAAGGATACACGGAATCTCAGCGAAATACAATCTTCGATGAAATCAAAGGCCATGCCACCCAGATTGCTTCCATGGTGAATATCTCCGTCACTTATCCGGAAGAGGAGGTCCCTGCAGCCCCCGAGGATGACAACAGCGAGGAGGAGTCGGATGCTTGAAGGGCTTGCTTAAACCTGGATAGTGAAAATAAACAATAGGAGCATTACTGTTCTTTTACAATGTAATTCAAATTGTAATGCTTCTATTTCTTTTGTATGAATGAGAACTCCGCCTTTTGCAGTCTTAATTATGAAATTCTTTGCAAGGTTTCCGGATTTTACTATTCCTTTATCTTCTAAGTTCTCTGGCATATATGTTTTAACTGTCCTTAGTGTTTGAAATGGCTCAAATAGCAATATGAAGCGTCATGCCGAGTAACTGGGTGTAACCAATCAGTTTAAACTCAGAAACATGGATCATGCTAAAGGCATTTTTACTAACTAGCTCCAGTAACCCAACACATACGCAATCAGATAATGCTTAGAGAAGTAAGGAATTTTTTTAAATGAAACTTGGGCACGCAGGCAATTCAAGTTTCCTTTAGCCGTTCAAGCAGCCTGAAAATCATTCAGTTTTTTAACGCCGAGTACGCAGGCACAATTCGGGTTAACATTGAGTATTTTGTAAGATCATTGGGAAATAGATGAGGCGGAATCATGCTTTGTACTATATTGAATTTGTAAAACATGGATATCAGAATTCCGACAACTTTATTTCATGATCTCAAAAGATGTTTACATAGAAATTGAACTAAGTACGGAAGGGACATAACTGCTAGATACTCCCAGGCTTTCGCTGTCAACTTGACTTTGTCGGATTTCTTCAGCAACTTGTAGAGTGGTAAGGCTTTATCCCCCAGCCGACTAATAAATCTGCTGACAGCAGCGGCGGAACCCGTCAATCTTTGGACATCTTTCACGCACGTAGGTTTCGAGATGTTCAAGATGGCTTTGATCTTTTCCGGGTTAACTTCTATTCCTCTGTGAGAAACGATGAAACCCAGAAGTTTTCCTGAGGGAACCCCGAATACACACTTAGATGGATTTAACTTCATCTTGTAAGTGCGCAAGTTTTCGAAAGTTTCTCGCAAATCCTCAAGGAGTGTATCTTTTTCCTTGGTTACGGCAGCAATATCGTCCATATAAACATGGACGTTTTTGCCAATCTGACTATGCAAACAACGTTGCATGCAACGCTGGTAGGTTGCACCTGCGTTCTTCAGGCTAAATGGCATGGTTACGTAATAGTACGTCCCGTACGGGGTTATGAAAGAAGTCTGAATTTGATCTTCCTTTTTCATGCGTATTTGGTGGTACCCGGAGTATGCATCCAAAAAGCATAAAAGCTCAGAGCCTGCAGTGGCATCTATTATTTGATCGATTCGCGGTAACGCGAACCTATCTTTCGGACACAATTTGTTCAAGCCTGTGTAATCTATACACATTCTAAGAGCAGTAGTGTCTTTCTTCGGTACTAATACCGGATTTGCAGACCATTAAGTGTGGATTACTTCCTGGATGAAATCTGCTGCTAAAAGCCGGATAATTTCCTTGCCAATAGCCTTCCGTCTTCTTCCGTCGAATCGACGGAGACCTTGTTTGACGGGTTTTGATCCTGGAATCACCTTGAGTTGGTGCTCAGCAAGTTCCCTGGGTACGCCTGGCATGTCCGCTGGACACCAGGCAAAAATATCCCAGTTATCACGGAGGAACTTGATGAGCTCGCCTTCCTATTTGTCGGTCATCCCAATCCCTACGATGATGAATTTTGTCGGATCTTTGGGATCTAGGATTATATGTCTTGTATTCTCGGACGCCTTGAAGCTGTCTGTTGGCTTCCGGGTTTCTTTTCCTGCCGGCATTTCTGTCGGCGATACCTCCTTGGCCAATTCCTTCAGTTCTTCCTTTGCTATGACTCTCTGAGCGCAAAGGGCGTTTTCTTTCTCCAACTCGTTTGCCAGCTTGAAATCACCAGCTATGGTGATTACTCCTCCTTTGGGCCCTGGCATCTTCAGCTTGTTATAGATATAACAGGATCTTGCCATGAATTTGGCGAAAGATGGACGTCCGAGTATTGCGTGATACACGCTTTCGAACGGCACTACTTCGAAGGATACTTTTTCCTGCCGGAATTGATCTTTGTCTCCGAAGGTGACATCTAGGGAAATTTCTCCTAGGGATCATGCTTGTCTGCCAGGAACAATGCCATGGAAGCGTATGTTGCTGTAATTGAGCTGGGACTCGGAAATCTTCAGGTGCTTTAGTGTATCCAGGTACATTATGTTAATGCTGGATCCTCCGTCCATCAGCACTCTTCTTAGCCTAGTGTTCTGGACAATAGGGCTTACAACAAGAGCTTGTGTGCCGGGTTCAGGGATACTCCCGGGATGATCAGACTGATCCCAGGTAATTGATGTGTTGGAGTACTTCAAGAATTTCGGAGTTGCCGGAACAACCGCGTTTATTTCTCGAAGCGTTCTTTTGGCCACCTTTGCTGACGGAGTTGCTAGGAATGTTAGCATTGCTTCTCCATCAACTCTCGGAAATTTGGGTTCGCCTTTTCGCTGTTGTTCCTGGATTTTTTCGTCAGTGTCCGATTCACTGTCTTCTTTGTCAGCTTCTGGCTTTTGTTTGGCGGGTTTCCTTTTGGAACCCTTCCCCTTATTTCCGGATCCTGCACTGCCTTTCATGTGCTTATTCAGCCGGCATTGCGCGTTTGTATGGGTGGGTTTCCCAAATTGTGAATGGTGGACACAGGGTTCTGACTTAATCCTCTGCCACTCCTCTGGAGTGTAGTTGATTGGATCTGGACTGCGTTCTTTCCACTTATTCCCTTTTTCACTTCCAAAGGCTATGTTGACCTCTTTGGGTTTTGTCGTTGTTTCTGGAGCTCCTTTTTTGTCAGATGGAGGAGTTTTCTTGGCAAGTATCAGTGATTCGATATTGCCTCCTCTTGCTCTGATGTTGTCTTCGGCTGCAGCGTGTTCGTTGGTGGTTGTAAGCATAGATCCGAGATCTTTGTGCTGTTTGGAACCAACCATGAACGGTACGAGTCCGGGTTTTAGGCCATTGACGAAAGCATGCATTGCTTGTACGTCAGTTACTCCAGAACAACTATTCTTCATTGCCGTCCATCTGGAGATGAAATCCACGTATGGTTCATCCTCAAATTGGGTGCAACGGTTTAGCTGGTTGATGATGTTCGGGCGTTTGTACGTTCCCCGGAAATGCTGAGTGAATACTCTAGCCATATCATCCCAGCTGTCGACAGTTCTAGATGGTAATCCATTAATCCAATCTCTGGCTCCGTCTAGTAACATTAGGGGAAGAAACTTGACAGCTTCCAGGTCTGTCCCATTGTTGATCTGGATGGATGTATAGTAGTCTGAGAGCCAGGTATCCGGGTTTGTGCTGCCGGTGTATTTCTGGTACGTTGGACCGACCTTGGCGAAGCCAGAATGCAGGGTTATTCTTCGGATCCTGTCAGTGAAACACTTAGGATCAAAGTATAGATCATCCTTTTCCGCTCTATCAATGTGTGCGGAATATCTTCCGGCTGAATGGACAGAAGGGGATCTACTCCTTTCTTTTCCATTGTTGCGCGGACGCGCTTTTCCGGGATCGTTTCTGTTTCTTCCTAGATCACGTCCTTTGGGATTAGGCGGAGTTCTACTCCTATGCCTTTCCTTATTCTTAGGAGGTGTCCGAGATCTCTCACGTCTGTGAGGTATATCATATCTTTCGGCTTTCTCAGCTGGGTTTCTCGGAGGTGGCATTGTTTTGCCGTCATTCCGGTATTTTTCTTCCCGATCGTGGGGTTTATGTCCATCTTTCGGGGGATGGTATCCGGTTCGGGACGCTTCATCCCTATTGTCGGGGTTTTTCTTGTCTTTTCTCGGATCGTCTTTTTTATCCTTTGAATTGTCTGAATTTCCAGGTTCTTCCGGTCCAGGTGCTCCAGCAGCGCAAGTAGCTGTTTTGCATAGGGCGGAGTTATCCTGCAGCCTCCCTGATCGCTCTTCGGGAAAGCATACACCCCTTGAAGTTTTTCACCATTGGAGTACATGTCATTATTCAGGATGGCGAACGCTGCTTCCGCGTTTTCTGCTGCGGTTTTGTATATTGGTTCGCCTCTGGCATCTTTGCCGTTTACCTGCTTTTGCCAAGATGGGTTGTGGAACCTTTCTTTTGGCGGCAGTACTTCCGGTCTTACGATTCCGGGTAACCTTGTAGGTTTTAAGGCAGATCTATTCTTTCTCTCGTACTCCTCTATTTCTTCCTTCATGACTTTGATGTCATTCTGGGTTTGTTGGAGGTGTTGCCGAGATCTGAGTAAATGTTGTTGTTGCCTTTGGAAGGCTTGTCTCCTGGCTTCCAGCATCTCAGGGGGTTCATCTGGTCCCACTGGCGTTTGCAACAGCTCTTGTTCTTCCTGTTCCGTCATTGGTGGAGCAAGGATTTCCTTGGTTTTCTTCTCCGCAGGCTTTGTCCTGCTGGCATCTCCTATTTCCAGGTTTTCATCAGCTGATTTTTTCTTCCGGATTTTGTATTGGAGTTTCTTAGCGGCACGGTGCTTTTTCTTGGAAGAGGGAGGTTTTTTGTCAGGCTCATCTTCTGTCAATTCCTTGACATTAGGGAATACCGGAGAAGTTTCTCCGTCTTCTCTCTCTTCCTCTGGCGGAGGAGTTTTGGGGCTTTCCTGGCTGCCGGCATCCGTGACTTCAGCCGGTTTTGCCATTAGCACTTCATGGAATCCTTCTTGAAGAGATTTTACCTTTCTTTCGAAGGCATCCTCATCCTCATCTTCGGAGTCGAAATTATCCGATCCGGTTTCCGACTCTAATCTCGCCTCAATGGCGGCTAGTACGGACTCGGCTTCCGAGTTCATCGTCATGTTGACGGATGTCGGATCTTCCGCCTCTGTGACGGGTGTGTTGTTATCTGCCTCTTGCACGGGATTTCCGTCATCCGTGTTTTCGGCGACTTCGGATTGCACCATGCCGATAAAGTGTGTATCACTTTTTTGTCGGCGATCTGAGCAGAATCCGGTATCATAGTCATCTTCGACTGGGTATAGGGCGGGTGGGAAATATCTGCTTCCACCGCAAAACCCATTGCTTCTGCGGTTAGTCCGATAAAGATTTTAGCAGATCCGATCGGTAACACGCAGGCACTTACCAGGTGGTTTTGCGCCGGTATGTAGGATCCGTTGTCGAGGAAGCGCCCGACGTCGTCATCAAACTCCAAGCTTCCGACATTGATTGATCTTCCAATTCCGCCGAATATCCCAGATCGGAATTTCACGCCTGACGTCGTTCGCCCCATGGTGGGCGCCAACTGTCGAGACATCGTAGTAGTTTTCATAGACGGGGGTGCCATTAGACTACGGTAGAGACGTGGGGTAACGGGATCGCGTGGTGGACAGTGAACACAGGATTTACCCAGGTTCGGTACGTCGCGACAGTACGACGTGCCTACTCCTGCAATCTCACTAATCAAGACTAAAGGCTGTGTATAGAATTACAATGTGAGGTTTAGATCTAGCTATTCGCAGAGGATCAACTTCCCGGCGAGTTAGCCTATAGCTTCTTCTCTGTTATTGCTTATCAAACTTATCTCCCGTCCGGCTTTATATAATAGCCGGATTAGGGCTTACAGAATAGGAAACCTAGAAGACTACGATAACTATAACTTGGAAAGTAAGGAATCCGTCTTCTCCTCCAAGCCAGATCACGTGGGCCGTGATCCGGGTCCTTCTAGAATCCGGCTTCTGTGCGTCAGGTTACTGGGCCGCCCAATGGACCATAGCCCACTACCACTTGGGCCACCCTGGTAATCCGGCACTTTGACCACCATCTGATATACCCCTATTTGGTATATATCCGACACTGTCAAAACAGAACAACTGGTAAAGGTGAATTTTTCGAGAACCTTCCATTGCTCAAATAAAAAGTGGGAAAATTATAAAATCTAGATAACAACTTGGAGTAGGTGCCCAGAAAATATCCAAAATTCCTCGGGATCTGTCTGAGAGAACCGAGGGTTTTTGGCGAAGCGCAAAAATCTGGATAGAATACAACAATTTCACCAAATCATACTAACTCGCTATTATAGGTTACTCTTGGCAGAAAAAAAAAGGATAAGGAGCGGTTTTTACAAAGGTAACAACTTCCAAGACACGGAGAAAACAAAAGAAAATGGAAGAAAACAAAAGGAAAACAAAGTGTGTTGCCTCCCACAAGCGCTTTTGTTTACCGCCTTTTAGCTAGGCCTGAAGAACAAATCAATTATTATCAATAGAGTCATGGGTAGTCCTTATAAGGTACTAAAATGTAACTTTATTATCTTTATAGGGAAATGTTTCATGCCCTTTTTAAGAGAAAACTGAAATCTTACAACTCCTTCTTTCATATCAATAATGGCACCAACAGTGTGAAGGGAAGGTCTCCCCAAAATGATAGGACAAGAAAAATTGCATTCAATATCCAAAACAAGAAAATAAACATGGACATAATTATCATAAGCAATAATAATAACACCATCAATCCTTCCCAAAGTTCTTTTAACAGTGGAGCCTATAAGATGCACTCCCAAAATACTCTCATCCAATGGTTTCAAGTCAAACATATCATATAAACGTTTAGGCATAATAGAAGAACTTGCACGAAGATCACATAGAGAATTGCATAAAAATCATTCACTCCTATTCTAATAGTGGACTCCCAACCATGTTGTAATTTTCTAGGAATCGAGGCTTCAAGTTTGAGCCTTTTTTTTCCTTAGCTTCAATGAGAGCATTAGTTATATGTTTAGTGAAAGCAATATTTATCTTACTAGCATTAGGATGTTTAGATAATTTTTGTAAGAACTTTTTATAACATCAGATGTTGTGCAATTATCAAAATAAAGTTTATAATCCTCAAACATGGTGGGATATGTTCCTCCTAAAGGCATATTATCCTCAATTTCACTTGCAACAATTTTCTCACTACAAATATTTCCGATCTCCAGCCTTTTGGGACTCCTTCTACCTAATGTCATGACCTCTCCAATCCCATTTCTTCTGACATCAACATGTTTAGAAGAATTAGTATACTCATTGGTACTGGAAGTTTTCACTTTTTCAAAGGGTTGGATGGTACAAATTTCAACATGCTCACTTTTAGCAGTTTTTCAGCAATTTCAGCTTCTCTTTCTCTTCTAACACTAATTTGAGCTAACATTCTCAAGTTCTCATTTATTTGAAATGTTATAGCATTTATAATTTATTTTTTCTTGGCCTAAATAGGTGTAGTCCTGATTTTTAATATCTCGACATCATGAGCAAGACTATCAACTTTCAGCATAAGATTATCTAGTTTTGCAAGCCTTTCATCAATAGTTTTATTGAAATCTTTTTGTGAAGTGATAAATTATTTAAGCATGGTTTCAAGATTAGAGGTGAAACTTTTAGGGTTGATGTAAGCATTGCCATAATAATTTCCATATGAATTACCATCACCACTAATATAAAATGAGCGAGAGAGTCAGATCCAACGCATCTCACTCGCTCAAAGGGGAAAAGCCAAAATGATATATGTTGTCTGATGAACCAAATCCCCAAATAAACTGCCACTGATCGCGTAAAATTTCCTAATTCCACGAGAAAGTTAGGGCCATATCCTCCATCATGGCATTGCTGGGATCCTCAGCCTTATCGCATGGATCCATGCAGCGACCCATATGACTGCACACAGTGCATCCCAACTTGGAGCAACCGTCGCTACCGCCCCAACTCTCCCCTTCCGCTGACCCCCTGGACATCTTCGTGTCGCTGACCCACGGTGCAGAAAGCTTGACATCGTCGTGCCGCTGACCCACGGTGCGGAGCGCTGGATGACACCACACAGGATTTAAGGGGCGGGTGGCTGCCAAGCCTTTCCGTTGTGGCACATATATGGATCACCATGAGGAGTCCAGCCCAACTGGGCTCACTCCGAGCCTGTCGGCGTCGCTGATCTCGCTTCCCACCTCGCCGATCATTTCATTGTCACGTCTTCACTTCGGATGGATTTCAATTTGTCACCTGTACCGACACCATCCACTGTGCCAACCACTATGATTTTTAACCTTTGCAAACTTCTCTAGTTTGAAGACAACAATTTATCACTGTCAAGCCTTTCGTGGCTAGGTCTTTCTCTGTGTGGGCTGATGGAATCAAATTAGAATGTGTTTATATTTGTGCAAGTGGGCCACTGAAGTAAAACCGAGTAAAATTTGTTATTTAGATTTGTCAAGTTTTAGGCCGTACATTGTCATTTGATCTGTTTGAAAAGATGATTCGTGCATTGAGGTGACTTTCATGAGATTTTCTTAGTCTACGGTTTCCCATTTATTTCCAGGCTTACATTTTTTGGAATCAATACAATTTTTCATTGCTTACTCCAGAAGAGGAGTCATCCCGTTTGCAAGAGGTTCACATTTCTGATTATAGCCCTTTTCTATCACCTGGTTATTTGGTTGTCGTTTGTTTGTTCGTTGTAAAATAATATTACTAATTATGTTGGAAGTATCAAACTGTAGAAAACACCATCAGGGGCGGGGTTTTTCGAGCTACAACGATAGGGCATTAGGTTGAATACTGAAAAATGTTTAGGTCATATATTAATATTATACAAGTGGTCTCCTCTTTTCCTGAAATGAAGGTCTTGAATAAATGAGTGGGTATCGTTGCTAGCCTCCAAGGCATATGTATGCCTATAGATGTCAAGATGTAATTATTTTTGTTGACACCATTTTAACTGAATAGTGCATTCACATGTGATAATCTTATTTTGGTTGATGCCATTTTAATCGGATGAAGTATAAACTTCTCGCCAAAAGTTTCAATTTGCAAGCTACATAACCTTAATAATAACCATTCTAGGACCATTATAGTTTTTTTAACGAAGTCTGCACTACGGATTTATATTCCCTATGCTTGTTGGCCGATGCATCCTTAGACTCACACCGGTCAACTTGTTTCTACTGCAGGTTAGATGTTGCAATGAAAAAATTACGGAATTAATATGGACTGTCTGTATAGGTCTATTTACTATTCCCCTCCCTTTTCTATACATATCCTTGTAACTTTTATATATATGACGAAATAAAGTGGAAGGATGTGAGGATTTTGCATGTGTTGTGAATGCTGCATTAGAGGTTAGTGATGATAATCCTAGGGAGAAAATGATTGCCGATGGGTTAAGCATATGATAAGTAGGTGGAACAAATGGAGAGGAGCATGTCAACTAAAATATGTAGGTGAACAAAAATGAGCGAGAAATGTTAAACCACTTATTCATTAGATTCATTGTCTTAGCTATAAATCAAAAACTTTCACTGTTGCAATCGCAAGCTGAATAAAACTGGTCAATCTGGGCAGGAAGAAAGCATTATGTTATATATTGCAAATGTTCTTTTATATTTGGAAACACCTGATGTTATTTTAGAAGTTGGATGTGAACTATAAATTAGAAATTTACACATATTTAGACAGTCATATGTTTCTTTGGTTCTTGGGTCCTATATGTGGTACATGGTTGTACATTATCATGGATATTTCATTATGAAATTTCAATATTTTCAAATCGTTTTCATTCTTGAAAAATGGTGGATCAAATTATACTACGGTTAATGTGGTTTTAAGCTCTCGATTTCAGTTTATATTGATCCCTATGTGTATTGCAGGCGCTTGATTACTAGGTATTATTAGGATATGACCTATAGTTGTTACCGCCAAAATTATTCTTGTAAGAACTCATGTTGAAATTGTTTCTTAGCAATAAAATTCACATCAACTTGATCATTCTCATTATAAACTAGAGAGTTTGAAAATTATTTTTATCTATAGGCACTTGTTTAGCTAGCAAAGAAGAAAAAAATATCAATCTTAACACTCAAAGAAGAGACCTTCTCACCTGAATTTACCTTTTTACCTGTTGGAGCCCTTTCTGTGTGCCATTGGGAATAGTTTGTCACTAGACCATCCAATAACTCGTTTGCTGCACCTAAAGTGAGGTTCATAAAGGTTTCTCCCGCATCTGAATCCAATAAATTCCTTGAAGAAAAATTTAATCCTGCATAAAAACTTTGGACAACCATCCACGTAGTTAGTCTGTGTGTGGGACAATTCTTAACCATAATTTTCATTGTTTCCCAAGATTGAGCAACATTTTGATTATCATTTTTTTTCTAAATTTCATAATGCTACTCCTTAATTGTACAATTTTTGTAGGTGGATGATACTTCCCAATAAAATCATCTTCGTATTTAATCTAAAAATCAATGTTATTTTAGGCAAAACAATAACCATTCTTTAGCTCTTCCTCTTAATGAGAAAGGGAACAATAATAATTCACAATACCACCATCTACCTATTTATATTTTTCCATGTCATATAACTCAACAAATTTATTTAAATGAGAGGCGACATCTTCTCCAATACCATAAAATTGATCTTTCATGACAAGATTCAACAATGCAATTTTAATTTCGTAGGAATCTGTTGCAGCAGAAGGTGGAGAAATTGGTGTGCATATGAAATCATTATTATTGGTACCAGTAAATTCACAAATCTTGGTGTATCCTTGGTATCCATGCTTGCAAGATAAAATAAAATAAACTAACAACACACGTAAAAGACTAGAAACTAGAGAACTAATTTTTGGGGGGGTTTTGATAAAGAGAAAACAACACTAAACAAAAGTAAAACAAGTAATAAAAAACAAAAGAAGTAGAGTGGAAGTGTGAGACTACCCTTGTAGAAAGCTAGAAGTCATCGGCAAGGACGCCGGAAAAGTTCTTCATGCAGACGTGATCACACGCTAGTTGGAAACCCCAAAGGAAGGTATGATGTAGTCTAGCGGAAATTTCCCCCGATTAAAGAGCGGGGTTATCAATCCGGTAGGACTTCGTAGTCTTGAAAAAGGTTGCTTATTGTATGGCACGTCAGCAAGCATGGATCTGCACACAGAACACAAACTTTCTCTTGTCCCCAACTTTCGAGAAAGTTGTCAATCTTCCCGTCTTCGTGAAAACTAGGGAATTAAACGTATAGAGTCTTGAAAAGCAATAAGCGTAAAAACAGAATAGCAAGGAAACAATTGTGAAAGTTCTTGAAAGAATGTTTCAATCATGAGTAAAATGACAATGAGTGGTGTCTCTCCAAAGAAAACAAACATGTTGGGTGAACAATTGTGAAAGTGCTTGAAAGAAGGTTGCAGTTGTGAAAGTGCCTGAAACAATTAGTCGTGTCTCTCCAAATAAAATAAAAATACCGAGTGAATAATTTACAGCTGGGCAATTGAAAATCATGAACGTATAACAATACTATTATGACAAGATATAGTCCACGGGTCTAACATTGTAGGCATTACGTCAAGGCATATGGATCGCTATCCAGCATGCATCCATATCTAAAAGTCCATCTCAGGAAACTGTAAATCTCTATGGTATTAAGTTGCAGCAATGAAGTGATTGCTCTGTGTGTAACAGACAAATGCATTAAGAACAATACATAATGTAAGAAGTGGTCCTCGTCCGTAGACAAAAGCGCCATTGTTTTATCCCTAGTAGCAACATCAAATCCCCCTTTGTCACGTTTCTATCACTCGAGCACAAATAAAAGGGAGGCAGGAACCCACTATCTAGCATATAAACCCTCTTTTGGAGGTGAAAAAACGTCTTGGCCAAGGTAATGACAAACACCGGAGAGCATTGCAAGACAAGATTAAAACTCTCTACAGATAAGAGTGAAGCATCTCAGCTTGACATGAACAAAATAATCATAATCTCGTTGTTCATCGGATCCCAGCAAACACAACATGCACAATTACATAAAGGTGGTTGATGACCCACAAGTATAGGGGTTGTATCGTAGTACTTTCGATAAATAAGAGTGTCGAACCCAACGAGGAGCAGAAGGTGTTGATAAGCAGTTTCGATGAAGGAATAACTGTAAATACTGGAAAATAGCTTTGTAGGGTTTTTTGATATTGCAGATAAATAAAGTGAGAGTAAAAAAAAATGCAGTAGTAATAATTGTAGCATGTGGCCCAATCGTTTCTTCAACAAAGGACAGGCCGGTGAGTTCTTATGATTAACAAACGTTCTCGAGGACGCACGGGAGGTTTCTGTCAAGTGCTTTTGTTCCATGCAGCTGCATAATCTTCGTGTTTTGATAAGTGTTGTGTGGGTGAACCTATGCTAATGTACCGTCCCATCCAAGACTAATACATACTTGTGATTATACCCCTTGCAAGCATCCTCAACTACAAGAAAGTAATTAAGACATAAATCTAACCACAACTTTAAACTTCGGGATCCTACGCTCCCTCGTGTAATGGTTTCCTAACGGGGGTTTAGGTTTCTGTCACTCCGACAACCCCACAATTAGTAGCCAAATACACGATGCATTCCCCTAGGCCCATAAACGGTGAAGTATCATGTAGTCGACGTTCACATGACACCACTAGAAGAATAACACCACAACTTAAATATCAAACATTAAATATTACTCAACATTACTTCACCAATAACAACTTGACTTCTCCCATGTCCTCAAGAACAACATGAAATACTCACAAGATATCATATGGATAATGATCAGAGGTGATATAATGGATGATAACAATCTGGTCATAAAGTGCAAACACCGATAAATCTCGCAAGCATCAACTAGTAACAAGTAATCCACACCGGGAGAGAGATGTAATGTAAAAAAAACGATAGAGGCCCCTAATTGTTACAGCGGGATGAAGGTGGATGATGAGGGTGATTCTGCTGGTGGTGATGATGATGATGATGATGATCTTGATGATGCCCGGAGTGATGACGGTGACGATGGCGGTGATTTCCCCTCTCTAGAGAGGAATTTCCCCTGCAGATTTCTCCCTGCCAGAGATCTTTTCTCTCTCGGGTGTTTTCTGCCCCGAGGCGGCGGCGGAATAATTCTTCGATTATGGTATGAGGCTTATGGTTTCCTGGGGGACAGGCATGCAAAAGATACACCCCAGAGGTGGGCCAGGGTGGCCACACCCCTAGGTGGCGCGGCCAAGGGGGGCGGCACCCCATGGTGTGGGCCCCTGGTGGCCCCCTTCTTGCTCTCCTTCTAGCTGGGTTCCTCCACTGAACTTCTAGGACACCCTCGGTGTCCCACTTCTTCTTCTGATCTTCTAAAATATGGTATCCCGACGGTGCTTTTTCCATCAAATTCCTGGTCCCGGTGTTTATTCTCCAAAAATTATAAAACATGCAAAATAAGATAAAATAACATAAGGGATGCATCATAACATGAAATATATCGATGAATAACAGAAAATTATGATATAAAATAGTGATGCAAAATGGACGTATCAACTCCCCCCAAGCTTAGACCTCGCTTGTCCCCAAGCGAAATTGAACTCAAAAAACATGACCACGGGTTTATGGAGTGAAGAGTCGATAAATAAAATACGAACAAGAAGCATCAGATCTATCTATGCACAAATCATTATAGACAGCAACTTCCTCTCATATATCCTAACTTGAAACGAGTAATGGGAGTCACAAACAAAGATGCAAAAGCGAGAATCAAAATTGGTGATGACAAACTTCATTCTTGGTCAGAGAACGTTTAATGATATCCTGTTTATCTTAGGTGAAGTCTTTATAATAAGGCTCATCTTGTAGAGCTTAACATGTTTAATTAGAACAATTCTTTTACAGTGATTCATAGCTTTTCAAAGTAATATTAATTAGGATAATAAAGCATGTGCTAAACAAAGAAGAATAGAAAACATGATTGAATAAATCAACATATAGATGGTGAGATCACAACAAGTCAAATGCTTGCTAGAGACAGAAAGAAATGGGTTTACTGACTCAACATAAATGTAAAAGATAGGCCCTTCACGGAGGCAAGCATAGATTACTGATGTGCTAGAGCTTTTATTTTATTGAACATAGGTATTGAAAGCATTTTTAAGAGAGGTGTATGCTTATGTCAACGAATGGTAAACAGACAATACAGTACGTCACAAGCCAACTAGGCTTCATAAGAGCGGCTCCCATATGAGGGACGCAACTGGTGTAGAAGGTCATCCCTCATTCTCTTTTGTTTACACGATTATGCTTTGATTGATAAATCAGGGGCAAAAATAGTGAAGAGAATTTGTGTATTAGTTTTGGGGCTGGGCACCCTGCTGCCAGCTCTTCTAGCATTTGGATAAGCGGATGAAGCCACTAGTCCAGGTGTTTGAAGTCCAATCAACGAGTGAGATAAAGATTCTCTATTGACGTCCTCATGAGCAAAAACAGGAACACAAAACAAGAGTAATTTTTGAAAGTTTTAAAGGTATCACATGAGCAATTTACTTGGAGTGGTGGTGAAATACCACATGTAGGTAGGTATGGTGGACACAAACGGCAAGGTTTTGGGGCTCAAGGTTTGGATGCACGAGAAGCATTCCCTCTCAGTAAGCATAAGAGTTGAGGGAAAACAAACAAATATACATATGATGAAACCAATCATGCAATCTTCATTTAAAATCCAAGCGGTCTTAACTTGTGAATACTAAGTTTACAAGCTAATAGGCAAATTCCTCTTTCTTATACTAGCATGTCAAATTATTATTTCTGCTGACCCAAGCTAAGTTTTCCAAAACCAACTAGATTAACTTGATGATCTCTAGAGTGATACTAAATACTAATAACAAGCTCAACCATATGACAGAAATTGAAAAATAAAATAATGTGTGCAGAAAGTAAATGATGAAACTTCTCATTAATATTTCAAACCGGCAACTCACACCAACGGATACAACGATAACCAACTAAGGATAGATACTTCCATACTACAAACCATTCTATATGATAACCTCTCTACTCATGATATGACTCTACCGAAAAGGTAAAAAGATGAAAGATAGTGATGTGATACCGCGGCACTCCCCCCAAGCTTGGAACAAGCCGAGGGGATGCCAAACCAATGACGAATCAATTCTTCGATGGTGGTGGTGAATATTTCTCATCCTCGGCCTTCCAAGGTAAAGGTTCTCCATCCACAAATGATGTCTTGGTCTCCAACATCCTGAAACTAGGAGCATAGCTTATACGTTTAAACCTGTTCTCATACTCACAGTTCTGGTTATGCACATCATAGAGTTGTGCTTGAAAATCATTGGTGGTCTTGGTGAGTGAGAAGATCTCCTTCCAAAGCTTCAAATTCTCCCTCTTGTATTCAGCAATCTGTTCTGCCTTTATTCTGTGAATGATCTCAACTTCACGCTCCGCCATCTTCTTGTACCTAAAGACTTCTTGCTCTAGCTCTTTTATCCTAGCCTCCAGGCTGCCTTCTCCTTCAGGGCCCCGAACATCTTCAATCTGCACCTTCCCGTCCTTAAGCAGCAATTCCTTGGGATGCATCTTCAATTTGTTCATGTACGGGTTGACGACGTTCTCAAAGAAACTGTCTTTAGGAGATCCAGGAGAGGACATTATGGCTCTAGATCTGAAGATGAATCCTCGCAGAAATAGCTCGAAACAGAAACACGATGAGAGAACAATATACGGACCTCGGGGGATCCGGGGGATTATATAGCAAAAAGTTTCATAAAAGGAAAGTCCAGGTCGAAAACGAGTCGGAGAGGGGCTCAGGGGCGCCCACACCATAGGCTGGCGCGACCAGGGGTGGGCCCGCGCCAACCCATGGGGTGGAGCCTCCGGGCTCCGTCTACGCCTCGTTTCCGACTCATAATTTTTCATATTTTCTAAAAACAGTAAAAATAAAAGTTGTAATATGTTTCGCAAATGTTTTCTTACCAAAACTAATACCTATTCAAAAACTGACTCTGTAGTTTCTAAAATATGCTTCTTAATAAACTCCTCAGGGATCATGGCTTGAATACAATCAACATTTTCATTATAAGGATCTCCAGAAATATAATGCTTGAGTCTTTGGCCATTCACCACTTGTGAAGTGTTGTCTTCAGGGGAAACAATTTTAATTGCACCCGAATGATATACCTCTTCAATAACAAAAGGTCCTTCCCATCTCGAGAGTAATTTTCCTGCAAAAAAATCTAAGACGAGACCTATGCAATATCACTTTCTCACCAACATGAAATTCTCTTTTAATAATTCTCTTATCATGCCACCTTTTAACTTTATCTCTAAAGAGCTTAGCATTTTCATATTCTTCACTCCTCCATTCATCTAAGAACTTAAGTCAAGCAACCTTTTCTCACCAGCAAGTTTAAAATATCTATTTAGGTCTTTCACTGCCCAAAAAGCTTTGTGTTCTAATTCTAGAGGCAAGTGACAAGATTTTCCATAAACCATTTTATAAGGAGACATGCCCATCGGATTTTTATAAGCAGTTCTATACGCCCAGAGAGCATCATTTAATTTCTTAGCCCAATTTTTTCTAGATTTGTTAACAGTCTTTTGCAAGATAGACTTGATTTCTCTATTTGATAATTCTACTTTCCCACTAGTTTGAGGATGATAAGGTGGGGCAATTATATGACTAACATCATATTTAGCAAGAATCTTTCTAAAACCACCATGAATAAAATGAGAACCCCCATCTGTCATAAGATATCTAGGTAGACCAAACCTAGGGAAAAGAATGTCTTAATGAATTTTTAATGAGTTTTCACCATCAGTACGTTTAGTAGGTATAGCTTCTACATATTTAGTAACATAATCAACATCAACAAGAATATGAGTGTAGCCTTGTGAAGGAGGGAAAGGACCCATAAAGTCAAAACCCCAACAATCAAATGGTTCAACAACAAGAGAATATTTCATAGGCATTTCATTACGTCTAGAAATATTTCCAACACTTTGACATTGATCACAAGATAAAATAAACTTTGTAGCATCTTTAAAGAGAGTAGGCCAATAAAAACCTGATTGTAGAACCTTATGTGCAGTTCTATCTCCAGCGTGATGTCCTCCATAAGCACTACTATGACATTTTCTCAATATCTCTCGTTGTTCATTTTCAGGAACACATCTTCGCATAATACCATCAACACCTTCTTTATATAAATGTGGGTCATCCCAAAAATAATGCCTCAAATCATAGAAGAATTTTCTTCTTTGCTTAGCTCTAAAGGTAGGAGGCAAATACTTGGAAACAATAAAGTTAGCATAATCATCATACCATGGACTCTCTTGAGAGCTCACTCTAATTGCAGCTAACTGTTCATTAGGAAAACTATCATTAACAGGAATAGGGTCATCAGGGATATATTCTAATCTAGACAAATTATCAGCAACAGGATTTCCAGCACCCTTCCTATCCACAATATGTAAATCAAATTCTTTTAGAAGAAGCACCCATGTAATAAGCCTAGGCTTAACATCTTTCTTTTCCATCAGGTACTTAATGGCAGCATGATCAATATGAATAGTAACTTTAGAATCAACAATATA
Organism: Alopecurus myosuroides; assembly: GCA_028641055.1. NCBI lineage: Eukaryota > Viridiplantae > Streptophyta > Magnoliopsida > Poales > Poaceae > Alopecurus > Alopecurus myosuroides. The sequence goes on from CM054062.1 coordinate 249,939,520, forward strand.
CTGCCTAAATTTATCACAAGCAAAAACTACAACTAGGAATTATTTTTCAGTGGTAGCATAATTCCTTTGAGCAGCATCAAGAGTTTTACTAGCATAATGAATAACATTTAACTTCTTATCTATTCGCTGTCCAAGAACAGCACCTACAACATAATCACTAGCATCACACATAATTTCAAACAGTAAATTCCAATCAGGTGGTTGAACAATAGGGACAGATATTAAACCCTTCTTTAAAATTTCAAAAGCTTCTTTACAATCTTCATAAAAAAGAAAAGGTACACCCTTTTGAAGAAGGTTAGTAAGAGGCTTTGATATTTTAGAGAGATCTTTATAAACCTTCTATAAAAACCAACATGACCAAGTATACTACGAATACCTTTGACATCCCTAGGACAGGGCATTTTCTCAATAGCTTCAACTTTAGCTCTATCAACTTTAATACCTCTTTCAGAGATTTTATGTCCAAGAACAATCCCTTCATTAACCATGAAATGGCATTTCTCCCAGTTAAGGACAAGATTAGTCTCCTCACATCTCTGCAAAAATTTATCAAGATTCTTCAAACAATTATCAAAATAAGTTCCATAGACGGAGAAATCATCCATGAAGACTCCACAATTTCTTCACAAAAATCATGAAAGATAGCAGGCATGCATCTTTGAAAAGTAGCAGGAGCATTACATAAATCAAAAGGCATACGTATATAAGAATAGGTTCCATACGGACAAGTGAAAGTTGTTTTCTCTTGATCAAGTTTTCTAACAGCAATTTGAGAGAACCCAGAATAACCATCAAGAAAGCAGAAATGAGTTTTCTTAGACGACCTCTCTACCATCTGATCAATAAAAGGAAAAGGATAATGATCTGTTTTAGTAACTTTGTTAACCTTCCTAAAATCAATGCACATCCTATAACCAACCACTACTCTTTGAGGAATAAGTTCATTATTTTCATTTGGCACAATAGTCATCCCTCCTTTCTTAGGGACACAATGCACATGACTAACCCATCTACTATCAGCAATAGGATAAATAATGCCAGCATCAATGAGTTTCAATACCTCGTTTCTTATCACATCCTTCATCTTAGGATTTAAACAATGTTGATGTTCCACGACTGGCTTTGCATCAGGTTCAATATTAATAGCATGCTGACATATAGTAGGAGAAATCCCCTTCAGATCATCAAGATTATAACCAATAGCACCTCTATTCTTCAATATTCCCAATAATCTCTCCTCTTCTTTATCAGAAAGTTGAGAACTAATAATAACAAGATATAATTTCTTATCATCAATATGAGCATATTTAAGATTATCAGGCAAAGACTTTAAATCAAAAATAGGATCCTCCTTGGGTGGTAATGTGGTACCCAAGTCCTCCACAGGTAAATTATGTTTCAGCATTGCTGGCTGATGTAAGAAAATCTCGTCAATTTCATTCCTTTCTTCCATAAAGACATCACTTTCGTGGTCTTCCATGTATTGCTGCAAAGGATTGTTAGGAGCAAGAGCAATAGCAGCCAATTGTTCAACTCTATAATTCTCATTAGGTAATTCAGCTTCATAAGGTGTTTTAGCAAATTTGGAGAAATTAAATTCATAAGACTCTCCATAAAACTTTGTAAGGATTTTCTCCTTTTTACAATCTATAACAGCACCACAAGTGTTTAAGAAAGGTCTACAAAATATAATAGGACACGTATCACTAGCAGAAGCGCCTAGTACTAGAAAATCAGCAGGATATTTAGTTTTACCATATAAGACCTCCACATCTCTAACAATACCAATCAGAGAAATAGTTTCCCCATTAGCAAGTTGAATAATCACATCAATGTCTTCAAGTTCACAAGAACCAATTTCATGCATGATTTCTTTATAAAGCTCATAAGGAATAGCACTAGAACTAGCACCAATATCACATAAACCACAATAACAATGATCACATATGCTAACAGATAGCACAGGAACACTAGGTTTCCTAGATTTACTAGGATGAGAGCACCACTCCACATGATGTTGATTGCGATGATGCTCTCTTCTGGTGCTTGAAGCAGTCACAAATCTATGCGGGCATTTATTCTGACTACAAGTTCCCTATTTGTCAGATGAATCCCACCAAGTTTCAGTTGATCAGGGACAAGGAGGAGTTTGCTGATACTGCTAGTATCATTGAGAGGTATGGTCTTGTGAAGCTTCTGGAGACTCAATGCCTCTACAACACCGAGCTCATTGTTCAGTGGATGTCCACTCTGGTGTTCCTTGTTGTTTGAAGTGGATGACTCAGACCACTCTTTGTGAGGATCCTTTTCACAGGTTGGGTCATCTGCTTGGGTACCAACACCGCTCTCATCCTCCACTTGGTCACCGTATGCATGATGTGGAGAGACCACGGCGAGAGAGGTCCATGGGTGAGATGTATGCTCCTGGTTTTGCTGTTGGGAAGCTGGAAGGGATCCTTCCATTCTATGATCACCTTGTGTGCGTCTTCCGGTCTTTCTTGGTCCCCAGTGGAGGTAACAATGATGCTCTCACTAGTCCGCTTTGCAACCTTTTGATGTTGTCTAAGCAGTGCATGGAGGATGAGGATCCTGCTGCTTCTTACACTGTGGATGTCATGGATATTATCTTCAATGAACTGTGCAATGCTATGATTGGTGGTAACACCATTCCCTATGGGCCTTATATTATGATTCTGATCAAGGATACCATGAAGAAGGAGTTCCGTGAGCTGCCTATGAAAGACCATGCTTTCAAGAAGCTGTACATCAAGAGGAAGAAGGCTGTACGTGCTCATGTTCCTCCTTCTGAGGGTGGTTCCTCTATAGGAGGTGTGCCCCCTTCTAGTGCTTGTCGGTCTGATTCTTCCACCACTCTGCTTAATGTCAGGAAGCTCTCCTGGTTTCAGCGCAATGTGTTGTGCATGAAGGTGGATATTCACAAGGAGCAGTACCAGGCCTACCGCAGGGACACAACTTTGTCTAGCACTCATAGTCAGATTCTTCACCACGTGGGTGGTGCTACTGCTAATCTTCCTGCTCCCCTTGTTCCTCAGACTTATTCTCAGTGGTCTGCCAGAGACAGTACCCCTAGGAAGCGTATTGAGGAGGCTCTCTGTACCACTACTGCTTCCTCTAGTACTCATGTTGGTGATGGTTTTAATGAGGAGGATGAGGACGTGGACGAGGATCTTGAGAGGGAAGCTGAGGGTGCTTCTGACGTGTCAGACGGAGAGTCGTCTGAGCATTCAGATGCTTAGATCGTTGTTGGGACGCTAGCACCACTATTTCTCTCCTTTTTGGTGTCTCGATGCCAAAGGGGGAGAAGTAGTATTAGACTACGGGGATTTGCATGGGTTTCGGGCACAAGCGTATGCTTTTACCATTTCTTGAGAGCTTGTATCCATTTAGTCTTATTCGTGAACTATTTGCTAGTTATTGTCTCGTTTAAAAACTCTATGCTATTATATGTTGTGAGACTATGTTATTGGTTATCATGGATTATCTATCTTATATGCTGAGGATATTATCTATTATTGTGCTTGGGAATTCTTGTTATCATCTCTACACACAAGGTTTATATTTTTCTTATTCTCAACATATTAGTTATTGCTTACTTTGGCATGTTTGCTACTTGTTGGAACTTGCTCTCCTGGTATTATTGCACTTTTGCATTTGAGGCGAACAAAAGAGGTGCATATGGTTAGGGGGAGACATTTCCATTTTGTTTCAAACGTGTACTCGTCAAGGTTTTATTGCAAATCTTATTATTGTCATCTAACACCAAAAAGGGGGAGATTGAAAGTGAATTTCGTTTTCCCGGTGTTTTGTGTGTTAGTTAACAATACTAAGTACATTATTTATCGAGGTGTTTAGTGTGCATGTGTTATTCTTAACATCGGCATCGATCACCGAAAAGATCGGTGAAGATTGGGCTAAGAGATTTGGGACAGTGAGCAACCGGATTATTCTAACCAGATTATTCTGGGAAACCGGATATTCCCATTAGGATAGTTTATGTCCAGTTTGGGACAGAGATGAGCCGGAGTATTGTACCGGATTATTCATATCGTATCGGATATTCCGGTTGAGGAGTTTCTGCTCGAAATCGGCTAAGGACTGAAGATGGAACTCACAGTTGCCAACCAGATTATTGGTACCGGATTATTCCGAGGCAACTAGAATATCCGGTTCAGTTGCCTGCGCAGGATAGAAGCTAACCGGATTATTCAGAGGCAATCGGAATATCCGGTTGAAGTCAACGTACTCGAGCCAGATCTGGAGAAATATCCTGACCGGATATTCCGGTCCAAACTTGGACCGGATATTCCGGTACCTGTTTTCGAGCCAAACAGCTAGATTTGAGGGGGTATAAATACCCCTCCTCTTCCTCCTTGATCTCTAGTTCTTCCCTCTATCATTCAATAGCATTTAAGAGCTCACCAAATCCGCAATAACTCCCAATCCATCCCACCAAACTCGAAGATCTTTGGAGCATTGAAGGAGAAGGCCCCGATCTACATCTTTCACCGAGCCGTTCTTCATTTCCCCCTCATTAGCTTGAGGGATATACCCTAGGATTTCCTCTTGTGGAGAACCTAGGCATCTTGCTACTCTTGGTGATTCAAGATTGTTGGAGCCCCCAATTTGGTTGTGGGTGTGTGCCCCAAGTTGTTTGTAAAGGATTCGATTCCCGCCTCAAAGAGGATCAATAGTGCAAGGTGGACTAGGCCTTTGTGGCGGGGTTCATCGGAGAATAGGGTGAGGCCTTTGTAGCATTGAGTAGGCCTTCGTGGCGAGCTCACACCCCTCCAACGAGACGTACTCCCTTAACAAGGAGGAACTCGGGATTACATCGTGTCTCCGCGTGCATCATATCAGTTACCTCGTTCCCTTCTCCCTTTACTTGTACTTGCATTGTGATTGTTGTTATCCTTGTCATCTAGGTAAATTCACCTTAGTTGCATTATCTAGATAATTTACCTTTGTGTCAAGACTAAACTCTAAGAAAAATTAAAATTGGTCGTAGCACCTATTCACCCCCCTCTAGGTGCCCATACTTTACTTTCAACTGTTGACTTCGGGAGTATCCGGCTGGGGTCTTCATCTGGCTGGACCTTCGGTAGCCAGATGGTAGTATCAGCAGGCAGGCGGAGCGACGGCTAGGAGATGACGATTTGCACAATGCCGCCTTCAACCAACCGGCGCACCGTATGCCGGTTGCTTCTTTCCGTCTCTTGGAGGCACCCGGGGATGATCCCCTCGACACCGTGGGTTGCAATATAAATGTTAGTTATGGATTTATAAGCTTTTATGCTCCTATTAGGGGTAATTTTTTCCTTTCCTGGCAGAATTATAGATGTTCTTGTTGAGGAAGTTCATGGTCTTGAGGATGGAATTAAAACGGAAATCCTTGATTATTGCGATTTGCCTAGCTAAATGGCATTAAAGAAAAGCGTGTTTGGGAGGCAACCCACCTTGTTTTGTTTATGTTTTCTTTTATATTCTTTATGTCTTGAATTTTTTTACTTTTGTAACAACCACTCCTTATTATTTTTATATTGTTTTTGTGCCATGAATTTCCACTTCTGAAAGAAAGTGCAAGTTGTTGTTTTGTTGTCTAGATTTTTTGTGCCGTGTCGTAAAATTCATTCCGCTCATCCTGAGCGTTGTAAAATTCTGAAAAATGGGCACATGTCCCGGGTTGTTATCTATTTTCATTAGTTTTGAGTTTTCTTATTTGAGCCACGGAAGTGCCTCGGAAAAAATCATCTTTACAAACAGTCATGTTTTGACAGATTTTGCCTTTATTTGCATTTGTCTCTTTACTTGTTTCTTTTGGAGTTCTCTTGGAGGAGTGCTTTAAGAGAAAGTGGTGATAGTAGATAATGTTTAAATTGAGTGCTTGTAATGTGTCCATACATTACCTAAGTGGATTTATTTACTTGAGTACTAACCCCTCTAATAAAGATTATAAGATATTGTATGTGAAGGAAGTTTTTAGGTGTCACGACAGAGGATGATATGAGAAGATAAAGGAGGCACAAAATCTTAAGCTTAGGGATGCCTGATGTCACGTCAAGAAATATATATGAACTATCAAGCGTTAAAGCTTTGGGATGCCCAAGGCATCCCCTTCTTCATCAACAAAACTATCAGGTCTTCTCTGTTTGAAACTCTTCACATATTATGTGTTATTCTACGAGCGTCATTTTTTTCTTTCAGTTTTGTTTTGTTTTTTTAAGGTCATGCTTAGTTCGATCCTAGTATTCTTGTTTGGGAGAGAGACACGCTCCGCTTTTTCATGAAAATACTCTATTCTTCATTGTTATTTTTGAGTATTCGGTTTTTGCTACCGCTGTTTTTAACTCTTTTTCACTTATATATTGCTAGAGTTGTTAGTTTTCTTATTTTGATTGTGAAAATTTCTCTAGTCTTTATTGATAATTAGTTAAGAGAGATGTTTCAAATAAGTTGATTGGCGTTGGGAAGAGAAAAAATATACAAAGTTGCATGTGTGTGGTAGTGGTACAAAGGAAGCTGGATTAGACTGTGATTTTTTTGCTTTGACCTGTCATGATGGATGGCTATATAATAAATTCATGTTATTCTATGACTAGTATCAAATAACTAAGAGTGTATTATGTGTTATTAAAAATGTTAACACGCGTTGTTTTGCTCATAATGTGGTATGATGTTGTGGTGTCCTCGTCTTAAGAATTTATTTATATCAACTTGGCACATACTTACACCATGTTAAGACTGTAAAGAAAGTCTACTTAGGCTTGATGCTCTTTTATTTTAGAATGATAAGATCACTCCATAGTTTGTTTGATGATGTTTTATCGCAATGCATGGGAGTGAATTGCTTTCTTAGTTGGTCACTCCGAGTCTCTTGCTAGCCTTTACCAATACTGAGTATGAGCTCTACTCGTGTATCCAACTCCCCAAAAACCAACTTATCCCAATTTTGTATACCATAACTACCCATATATGGTATTTCCTTGCCAGTACATTGTAATGTGAAAAAAAAGAGAAAAAAAAGTGTGAAGCCATGGAGCGACCAAACAAAAACTGGACGAAGTGCATATACGGTAGGTGACACACAATCGCGCGCCTTTCCATGGAGGACCGCCTCCTTTAAGTACTACTCCCTCCGTCCAGGTTTACCAGGCCCCTAATGAAATTCTATTTGTCCAGGAATGAAGTGCAAATAAGGCCCGAAAAAATTAATATCCTCAAAACGCGTGATGTTATTAATTGTGACGGCGACGGCGAGATGAACCACTGCCTCCGGCTTGCACAGCACCGCCGCCGCCCGTCGCGGTTGCAGCATCGCCTCCGGCTTGCACAGCAAGGACATCGACAGCTCCGGCTTGCACAGCACCCGACCCAGTCGCGGTTGCAGCAGCGCCCATGGCAGTCAAGATCGCAGAACCGCCTCCGGCGTGCACGACACCGCCGCCGCCAGTCGAGGTAGTAGCCGTGCCTCCGGCTTGCACAGCACGGCCACCGCCACGGTTTCCAGTCCACGTTGCACCACGGCCGCCGCCAGTCGACGTTCGAGCACCCGATCCAGTCGAGGTTGCAGCACGGCCACCCGCAGTCGCGGTTGCAGCACCGCCTCCGGCGTCGACGAGTGAACGACCGCCTGCTTCCACGACGCCGATCCCGATCCCTGCAGCGTGCACACGTACATCACGTTAGAAAGCTCCTCCGCCGCTAGCGCTCGCGTCCAAGGATGGAAGATCCAACTTACCGCCGCCGCCGCCGATTGAAGATGAAGCTTGCGGCCGCATCAACCCGACGCGCCTCACGGTGCTTGGTTGCGGAAGGACGGTGCGCCGCGACGGCATGGCCAGGATGGTTCCCTTCAGGAACGGAGCAAGCGCGCGGAGTCCAGTCAATCCGAGACTTCGCGGTGCGCGCCTCGCCGAGCTCTCCGGTGGTTCGTCTGCCATGGCGAGAGGGAGAGAGATGAAGACGATGGCGGAATTGGAGGCGATGAGTCGCCGTATATAACCACCCAGATTAGCGCGGTGTTTTTGGAATCAAAAGGAAATTGCCGCCGTTGTCTTTCCATTATTTGGCGCTGATCGAGCGCGAGATTTCGACGGAAAAATTTCATCTGCGCGGGGAAGAAGGGAGAGACGGGGGAAAGAGAACTGTCGAAGGCATGCAGAGCAAAATTAGCGGGTTACTATCCGGTTTTTCCTCTCAACCGAGGAGACGCACTGCATGCCGAAAATTACTGCGCTAAGGACGATTATTTACCGCGGATTGGTTAGACTAACAGCCAGTCAAATTGGGCCTTGGTCGCAGAGATTTTTGTTAGGGGCCTGGTAAACCTGGACGGAGGGAGTATATGCCATTTTAATAACATTAATTAATTATATAGTTGTCAAAAATGTTTTCATTATAGTACGTATCTTATGTGTATCCGCCTTGTATCTAAAAATTGATTATATATTCACTAAAAATAGATCATTCAATGGATCGGGCTAAAAAATACTGATATTATTTACACCCTTTCATTTAATATTTATAGTAATATTTAATTAGCATATATTACTAATAAATAATGGAAAAATATCTCATATCCCAGCCTGGTTTCTCATCATACTATAAGTACACAAGCCCTACCTTCTTGAACTTTGCGCAAGAGCGGACACAATATTCTTTTTTGTTAATCGAGACACAATATTATTGATACACGTAAACATAGTAGTATTTGAGAGCACTTTCTATCGATGAGGGCATCCGTAGGTAAGCAGCTTGTCCTTGCTGCTCTTGTTGCCGATGTCCTCATCATGACTGGAGTCCATGCGACACCACAAACAACATGCAAGGCAGCGGCCAACATCGACAAGCATGTCAACTATGATTTTTGTGTATCAGAGCTCAGTGGGCACCCTGACAGCCCCAACGCCGATGTATGGGGCCTTGCAAAGATTGCAGCGGAGCTTGGTGAGGGCAATGCTGACGATGCAAGAGGTGAAATCGAGGACATGTTGGCCAAGCCCGGTACAGATGACAGGTTGAAAGTCCCGCTAGGGCTATGCCACAAGCTTTACGATCAGATGGGGATGGCATTCGCTGATGCTTACGATGAAATCAATTGGCGCCACTATGATTTGGGGAAGAAGAAGGCCGCACAGGCCGTCCAGCTGGCGCAAGAATGTGACAACGCCTTTGCCAAGGCTGGAGTTCGTTCGCCGCTCGCAAAGTGGAGGGAGGACTCTGTGCAGCTTGTAGTCATCTGCGTTGCCATCACCTAGGATGCCTGGATACGGCGATACTGATACGGATACGGATACCGTGATACGGCGATACGGCAATTTTTCAAAAACATGGATACGGGGATACATTTGCATATATATAATATAATTAAAAATATGTAAAAATTTGTGATGTTTTGTATGAGAATGACCATGAGAATGTACCAGGACGTTATATAATCCAGAATTCATTGGATAGCAATGTATAAATTTTAGCCAGGGTATTATATAATGTACAGTTAAGTTTCTATTTGGTATCTAGGATCAGTTTGGTATGCATAATCTTCAATGTACTTTATTGCATGTGTCTCCCAAACATATCCTGGGTGCATCTCAAGGTATTCAAAAGTATTTTCTTCTTATGAAAATGGAAAATAGCCAGATATGTACAGAATAAGTATCCTTCGCGTATCCGGCTGTATCCCTGTATCCGAGTGTATCCGATACGGATACGTGACATTTTTGTCGTATCCGCGCTTCCTAGGCCATCACCAACCTCATAAAGTGAAAACATCTGAAATTACTTTTATCAATGAGGGAATAAAGTGCTGAAGATTTACTTCCTATTTTTTACATCGCTAAGATCTCTGGTCTTTAATATTATTTTACTCGCATAGTAACTGAACATTATCTCTACTAGTATCATGTTTTCCTTGTGCTTGCTATCAGGGCAGTGTTGAGCGCCCTCCAGAGGATTTGCAGCAACAATACTCCGGATCCATGACACGTGTCCATTTTCCTCCAAATCTCGTAAATTCTTCTATGAAACAAAAAAGGGTTCGCTTGAAATAAGAATATTGCACTGTTCTAGCAATTTTCATGCCCCCCCCCCCCCCCAATCCCACAAATGGTCCTACAAAGAAAAACATTTTTTGTTTGAAATAAGAATTTTGTTCTATCCTAGCAATGTCAAATTACCCCCAAATGCTTCTTTGGACCTCCCAGAGCCCTCATAGGAAAATAATTGTTCTCTTGTAAGAAAATCAACCTCACTGAAGACATCGACAAAGACCTTGTAGCCAAACTTTGTACATGGTAGCAAAAAGATAAAACGACTGTAGCAAAAAAATTATATTGGAACAACGTAGGAAAAAATCTGGCAAGGTCCTCCATCAGACTTATGATGGAAAACATAAGAACATTTGTAGAAAAAAAAATATTATGATGCAATCCACACACCGTATTTTGCAAAAGCAAAATGTACTATTGCTGCATCAACGTCACATAGGAGCAAAAGCCAAGGAGCAGCAACACAGCTGCCACTATGTTCCATCCCCACTCATTCGCCATTTTGTTGGCCGCTAGCCCGCAGCGCTGGTGTGGTGGCACCAGTGTACTCGCCTGGGAATTTTGGAGGTAGGCATGTATGATGGCGTGATCGGCGTAGAAAGGGCGCGGTGATGGGGAAGGCGGGGTTCGGGGCGTAATTGGTTGTGCACGGGCCGCGTGCGTGATCACGAGGGTGATGGTAGCGCGAAGGGCGTGGTGGTAGTGGGATATAGTGCTGCTGCGGGAGTCCGAACACGGTTGCGCCATGTCGTCGGCGCGCTTGCGCCAGGTCGTCGATGCCATGGTCACCAATATGCTGCCTACTGGTGACATGACACACATCAACTCATGCTATTCGATGGCGTGCGAGGCGGAGGAGAGGAAAGAACCAGGAGAAAAAACGAGTGAAGGAAGGGCGTATTTGGTTGCGCAGTGCCACCCGAAATAGACCGTCGGGTGCAATTTTTCTGCGTTTGGTTGCCTAGGCCGGCCCGCGTTCCTGCACCGCATGAACCTTAAAACAAGCAAAAACATAGCCTGTTGAGAACGACTGTTTTTTCCACAGCCAGACTGACGAGAGCCCCGCGTGCCTATTACTACAAGTTTTGTGAAGCGCGGGAGAGGGGACGTTTAGGGTTAACTCCCCAGTCCACTCACTGCCAGAATCTCCACTCTATGCTCCACCTTCTCTGCTTCCAATTATCAGAGCTCTTCCACCGCCCCGCCTCCCCACCCGCTCTTCCGCCACCGGCAACCCCGCGCACTCTGAATGAGTGGACGACATCACCGGGCGCGACATCTCCATTGAGGAGCTCCAGCTAATGTTTCGAGCGCCCTCCCCTGTCTGCACCAGCCGTCCTCGGCGCTTACATCCATGACCAGGCCATCATTGGCCGCTCCTGCGACTCGCGCGACTGTAGGGGAGTGTTTGATTGGACTAATGGAGCCCCTGCCCATGCGGCCACTGATGGGGATTTGTATCCCCGGATCATCGACCAGGCAGTCGTCTTCCTCACATCTGTCGCCATTTGCACGACATGCACCGCCCCTGTAAGTATTTCTAGTTGTGCATTTACCATTTTTATGCTAGGTGGTAGATTGCTAGAAGATTCGCTTAGGGTCTCATGTGAATCCAGTACGGAGATTGTGAAGGGTTTCGGAGCAGAATTTTAAATAATTCTACATAGCGGACACCGAAACTAGACATGATCTATCTACTAGTAATGCGGTAATGGTTGGGGTGTTTCGTTAACATACCTCTTGCAGACCGAAAAGCGTGGATTACTCCCCCGCACAGCGTTGCTGATGAAGAGGAAGAAGCCGACCTGAAGGTCAAGAAGAACTTGGCATGTCGGTGAAGTCCTCGGTGCAACGACGGTGGTGCTAGCGCCAAAAATATCGCGCCTCGTAGTACTCACGCACATACGGTGTTGATGACGATCCCCGGCCTCCGATCCAGCAGAGGTTGCAGAAATAGATCTCCTAGAATGGAATTCCCCAGCACGACGGCGTGCTAGAGTAGAAAGAAAATTCTCTCGCGCGAAGCCAAACTTTTAGGTCGGCTTAAGGGAGAGAGATATCGGGAAATTTGCCCAAAAATTATGTGTCAAAAGGTATCACTATGTCTCCCCTTATATAGGAGGCCAAATGGGTATCGCTCCCTTTAGCTCCTCCATATGAGACTAAAGGGGAGGGAGGGGTGGAGGGATGCAGCCAATTATTGGCCGCACCACCTCATGGTTGTATGGCCCACAAAGCCCAAGGGAGAAAGTTGCTCCCACGCGAGCTTGTCCCCTTTTTAATTAGTATTTAATAATCAATCAATTAATTAATATATTTAACTAGTAAATATGTCAGTGCGTTGCAACGGGACAAAAAACAATCTTCGTATAGGCTCGCAAAGTAAATTCTTTTGGCTCACCTCACCACGTCCATGACCGCGGAGGTGAGGACCCTCGTCTAAAGTCAAGCCACTCGGTATACATGGGCGTCCCTGATGATCGAAAAGTAGAAGTATATAAAAGAAAGCAGATTAATCATCAAGATGATCTAAACACTTCTCTTGCTGTAAAAGACCAACATGATCGTCCTTCACGAGAAATAAATGCTACTAAAATTACATGGAACCACAAGGACACCATTAATTTTATGACATCACTTGAAAAAGCTTGGAGAATAGACAAAGACATACGAGACACCGGAAAATTTGGCCATACCTTGATAGCAGTTTGCAAATTTTATTCTGAATTTCATGTCATACATGAACCCACAGAAACAAGATGTACTCAACTGATGTAAACAAAGACGCAAAAGGGCGTGCGTTTCCACGAGCAGGCCAGCGAGGAGTATACATTGTAGTACTGCTGTAGTTTGTTTGCTTCTTCCTTGTCTAATTAGATTAGCTGGCGGCTGTAGATGTAGCCTATAAAACTACTTGTGCATCTGCGGGTTCAGAACAATAAAGTCACCTTGCATTGTGTATCGCTCTCTGGCCTCTTCTCAATTGTCGGCTGACCATTGCTTTTATTAAGGATACGTCATGGAAAGACGTATCGGTTTCATAAAAGAAAGGCCAAGAGGACAATTAGAATGCGTTCGACACAGATGTAGAGGACGCAATCCACCAGAGAGGAAACATAAAGGGACTAATCGCCAACCCTCCACCTATCTACCGGTGCTAACCGCTTTCTAAACAACCTAGCTAGGCTCCAAAGCTCCGCCTCCTCTACGATGCCCCTGATGACCGATGTCGAGGAAGGCCTCGCACCCTGAAACACGATGTCGTTCCGGTGCCTCCACAAACTCCAGCAAATGAGTTGGAGAGACATCCACCAATCTCGGTCTACGCCATTTGTTCCTTCCGAAACAGATAGCATGCGACGCAGGAATGAGTCTGGGTCAGGGATCCACTCCACTTTTCCCCAAGGCTGCAGGAAGGCCACCCAAACCTCTCTCGCTAGAGTGCATCCTAGGAGCAGGTGGTCAATGCTCTCCCCTTGTTGGTAACAGAAGGGGCAGGCCGGTGGTATCGGCAATCCACGCCTTTAAACGCGATCCACAGTCCAGCAACAGTCTCTTAGGGCCAACCAAGCGAATAATTTACACTTCCTCGGTGCGCGAGACTTCCAGATCCGCCTAGCCTCGACTAGAGGAACGGTCCCTTCAACCCAAGCTAAGTATGCCGAGCCAGCCGAATAGGTGTTGCTTTGCTCCCAATTCCACTTGTACAAGTTAGGGGTGCCTTCCACCAGGGTGACCGTGGTAAGCAGTTGTGCCAGCGAGAGGAGATCCTGCAGTGCTGCCACTCCGAGATCTAGGGAGAGGCCATTAAGCTAACCACCTTGGACCCCTCTCCAACCTTCCTCTCATTGATCGCTCTCTATGAGACCTTAGCGAAAAGGTTGGGTGTGAGGTCCTTTTAATCGCCCTCCTGGAAGCCACCTATCTGTTCAGGAGTAAGTGTCCCCTCCATTTCCAATGGTCGAGGAGGTGGTAGCTTGAAAGAGTTGGCGGGCCACTACGTTAACCTGGATGTTGAAATCCCTCCACAGCTTGGATGCGTCTATCCTCTGTAGCATCCCTGATTTTTGGAAAATGCAAAAATCACAAAAATTTGAAACCTTTTGTTTTCTATTAAAGCAAGTCACCAAAAACAAATAAAACTCAAACACAAATGAAATATTAAGTCCTATACCAAGTTTATTTGAATTGGATATCCAGTTATGCCTCTATTCCTTAAACTCTAAAACCTTATTCAAAAATAAGTTTCTTTATATCAAGGGAATATTCTCTTTTTAGCAAACCCCTTTACCTAAAATGTTTGCAACTCTAATATTACTTTAAAATATTTTGTGGCAACAAAGATCAAAGATTTATAACCCTTAATAAATTTCTAAGCCACAAAAAAAATTGACAGGGATAAAATATTTTAATAATAACTTTTAATTGTTAATCCAAGTTTTAAACATAAAGGTGTGAACATAAAAGGGCATTGCTTTGAAAATAACATAAAAGAGGACACGAAAACAATATTATGACTCGTGGTTTTATTCTAAAATTTTATTAAGCCACTTTAATAATTATTAGCTTTTCTAATTATAAAAAAAAACATAAGTTGCTATTAGTGTACCCCTATTTCAAATAATAAAATTGTGAAAAGAAGATGTAATGACTTTCAAAAATATGTTTTCAACATGTAGAAGGTCACTGAAATTTAATTTGATAAACATTTATATTAATAATTTTCTAAATTAAAAATCACATTAAGTTTCTATTAAAGAATTACTCAAAATTCCTTTTTCAAAAATAAATTATGTTGCAAAGTTTATAAAGATGACTTGATTTGAAAGATATTATTATTACAGGAATTTAGAAATTTTAGTTGAAGTTATTTGGTTTTTTTAAACAGAAGTTATTAATTAAATCAGGAAAAGAAAAAGGAAAAGAGAAAACAGAACAAAAAAACAGGAAAAGAAGATAGAGAGAAACAGCCAGAGCGGCCTAGCCCATCTCCCTCTCCCCTTTCCTTTCTCCCGCCCGCGTGCGCAGCAGCCAGACCCTCAGAACCCAGCAACCGAGCGCAACACGCCCTCCTCTCTGTCGCTGACCAATGGGGCCCAGGGTGATGTCACCGCTAACGTCGTCGTCGTCTTTCTCACGGAAGGCAACCGTGGCAGTCACGGCCACGAATTTCGTCGCACCGATTCCGGCCATCGAGGCCATTATTTCCCTCCCCTCTCTGGCTCCTTAAATAGCCACCGAGCCCGTCTCCATTTCCCCTCTGTGCCCTCTCCAAATCCCGCACCCACACCACGGTGATTCCTCGTCGGAGTTCCTAGCTTCCCTTGCACGACCAAAGACCTAGCTTCCCTTTTTCTCCTCGTCTTCTCGCTTTGATTGATGCCTTCGGGCAATTTTTCTGTTCGGTCAGGCCCGCTGCACCATCGATTTCCGAGCTCGCCGGAGCCCGGGTCCCTCCTCTCGCACCGCGCTGTCGGCAGAGGCGACGGGAGATGACGGAAGCCCCGCCATCGGGTTCGCCATGTCGCGCCAAGCCTCGTCGTCGCCCCTCCGCGAGCAGGAGGTCACCGGAGCGTTGTCTCCGATGAAATTCAGGCGTCCCGCGCCCCCGCATCGCCATCTCCGACGGGAAATCTACGGTAAGCCACCTCCCTTCTCTCAGCCGTTAGATCCACTAGACGGATGCGATTAGATGTGAGCCGAAGGGGTACGCGATCGTTGGATCTAGATCCAACGCTCCAGATTTAATGAAACTTGCACAGTCAGCGTAGCGCAGTCAGCAGCCACGTAGCGCACAGTCAGCACCAGTATCCAATCAGAGCACGCCACGTGTCTAGCCTTTAATTTGAAATTTTCTCCCGCTGGAATGAATTTGGCAGTTTTACAGATTAGCCCTTGCAACTTCAGTTCATCATAACTTTTGATCCATAAGCCCAAATTTAGCAAACTTGGACTTTTTGAATTCAGAAAAATATGTAGAAACTTTTGGGACTGGTCAAATTTATATATGCTTGTTTGATGAATTTTGGCATAATTCAAATTCTACAAATCCAAAAAAATAAATATATATTTGGAAATCTTAGGATGTGTACTTTCATATCATCTGTTCCAAAATAATTTTTTAACAAGTTCAATTTGAATTTAGAATTAACTGGTAAATTTGAGTATTTTTTACATAGATTTAATTCTATAACAAAATTCAATATAGTTCCTTTTGCAAAATTGCTCCATTTGGTAACCTTGAACCATAGACAACCTTGCTAAACCATTTTGGACACCCTTGGACCATAAACATGTAATTTTTAGCAAAACCCCTATCATAGTAGTCCACCTAGTAGTTTATGTATTAGAGTTTGTTCTGTCCTCTTTATCTTGTTGTTATAGCTATTTTGGAACCAAGACCAAGTCCCTAGTAGGTGTCAATCACATATAGTACCAAGTAGTGAACCTTAGTTTTCTATCTACTTCTTCACTCACCCATTCTTGCTTCCAGAATTCACCAAGTCAACAAAATGGAGGTCAAGACTCAAGCATAAGAAGGAAACTTCATTATCAACTTGGTGGCAACATGAAGAGATACAAATAAGACCATTCAAGAATTAGAAGTAAGGTAATTGGACTTCACATCAACTAGAAGCAACTCAAGGAAGTACAAGTGTATGAAGAAAATCGAGGAGAAGACATATTTCTCTCTCTTTCTATCCTTTCCATTTCTTTCTTTTCAAATTGACTTAGTGGTAGTTGTGCCCATCCACTTGGACCAACTAGTGAGAAATCCATGAAGAATTCACCAAGACCAAGAGAAGAATTCATCCAAGGAAAAAGACTACAATATAAGCATGAAGATGATCTTCAAGAAGACAAGCATATGATGACTTGGAGCAATACATACACGTTGAAGAATAACAAGTGGTTTATGTCCAACCATTGATCCAAATGGAAAATCCCAAGACTATAATCTTGTTATCTCCATGGTCATGAAGTTAGTTGTCGAGACATCGTAGTAGAATTCATAGACAGGGGTGCCATGAGACTACAGGTAGAGACGTGGGGGGACATGATTGTGCGAATGACAAATGACACAGGGTTTTTACCTAGGTTCGGTACGATGCAGTAATGCGGCGTTCCTACTCCTGCAATCTCACTATTCAGGACTAAAGCATGTGAATACAAAGTACAATGTGAGGTTCTATTAGCTGCTCGTCAAGGATCAACCTCTCGGCGAGTTAGCCAGTAGCTTCTTGTCTATCTATCTTGTCTCCCGTCCGGCTTTATATAATAGCCGGAATAGGGCATACAGAGAAGGAAACCTAGAAGACTACGGTAACTATTAACTTGGAAAGTAAGGAATCCGCCTTCTACTCCAAGCCAGATCACGTGGGCCGCGATCCGGGTTCTTCTAGAATCCGGCTTCTGCGCGTCAGCTTACTAGGCCGCCCAATGGACCGTAGCCCACTACCATTTAGGCCGCCCTGGTAATCCGGCACTTAAGACTACCATATGATATACCCCTATGCGGTATATATCCGACAGTAGCCCCCAAGAAGGATTAAGACTCTGATTCGCCGTCTTTCGTCAAATGCGTCTTTTCCGAGAAATATCGGCCTGCAGTCTTGATTCTTCTTTTTCTCCTCAAAGGATGTTGTAACGCAAAACTCGGAATCCAGGAAATCCGGCTTTTCTCACACGATCCTTCGTGAAGAAGGAACTTCCTACGTCAGCGCTTTAATCATGCTGACGTAAGGGACGTTTGTGTTTCAAGCGGGAAACCAAGAAACATATCTCTGACAGATTCTCACGGGAAACGAGGCGATAGCAATAATCACCCGTCGTTTCATTTCCCGGAATTTCTGGCGAGTGACACGTGTTGATCATCCAACGGTCAAAAGAGCTGTTAGCACGCATCGTGACGGGATTCCGGCTATAAATAACCGTCTCCGTCCTCCGAGCCAACCTTCCGCTCTCACTTCGCAGCACCATTCCCAGCGCGCAAGCTTGCAACAGAGCAACTCCCGAGCGCACGCACAAACGCCACCCGCGACCTCACCGGAGCCAGCACGCGCCGCCAACCGATGGCATCTCCGAGCTCCTCGCCGCTCCGTTCCGCCACCAAGGACATCGACGAGATCCTCGATACAATGGATCCACAACTGGATTCTCCGGTGAACTCCTCCGGCGGCGAGCCGGCGAAGACCACATGCGCCGCGGTAGGCGAAGGAAGTCTTTCCGCCGCCGCAGATCTTGCGGGATCTTCCTCCGCGCCTCCTCCGCCGTTCGCGCCCGAGACGGTGGAGGAAAAGATTGCTCTCGTCAGAGACGAGCTCGCAACCGCGGAGCCCGCGGCGTCCGCCGCTGCCGGAGCAGAAGACGAGGCGGAAACTGCCGGCAACTAGAGTGCCAGCAGTATTCTGCCATCCCTCCTTCCGACAATGGAGAAGGAGGGGCTCGTGCTTAAAGGGAAATGGCGGATCCCGGAAGACAAGACCGAGCATGCGCCAAAGGACGAGGAACACGTCCTTCTCTCCTCCCATATACTAAGAGGTATGGGTCTTCCGCCATCCGCCTTTTTCCTCCAGATCTTGTCCCACTACAACATCCAACCACACAATCTGCCACCAAATTACATCCTCTATTTAGCCGGATTTCAGGCCCTTTTCGAAGGATATCTAGGTATAGCTCCTAGATTAGATTTCTGGCTTTATTGTTTTGGGGTTAAGCGGAACTCTTCGGAGGGTGCACTCCCAACTTGCGGGACCATCTCCTTTACCCTGCGTAGATTCAGGGAGGATTGGTTCCCCAAGATTAAAACATCGGAATCCGTTAAGTCTTGGACGGGTTCCTTCTTTTACCACACCGACGTTCCTTTCCCTAAAAAGGCCACCGGGGTTCCACCTTTCTTGAACATCGTCGTTGTTCCCCAAGAAAACTGGGGAACTGAAGCTGTCAAGACCCTGCCGCCTGGTCTCCTACGGATCAAGCGGCGCATCGCGAAGCTCGTCGCTTCTGATCCGCCTCTAACCGGCATGGACACAGTCTTTGCTGGTTGGATAGGCGGATCCAGCCCTTGGCTAACCATGGTGCTCGCCTTCTCTGCGAGTACACGGGCACCGGCGACGAAATGCGGACAACCAGCAAGGCTTGGCCCACAAAGGATTTGCGGAAGCGCGTGAACCAATTTGTCGCATCCCGCGACCAATATGAAGAAAGCCGGCCAATGTACACGGCCGCGAATCCGGCTCCCAACGTATAATTCTTCGACTTTTGGGGTTTAAATCCTTTTCGTTTACTCGGTTTTCATAGTCTTATCTCGGCCTTTATCTTCTTAACAGATCGCTGATCTTCCTGAGTCGGAATTTGCTTCCGATGCCGAGCTGAAGGCATTGCGTGCCACCTTTGCGGGTGGGCGCAAGCGGAAGAAGATTTCCTCTCCTCGGGAAATTATTGACCTTGACGGGGTCCCCGTCACCACCTCCAGGTTCGGACATCTGGTTTATTTCTTTGTCGAAATTTTCCTTTGCCTTCGGAGTTTAAACCTTTCCGACATTTTGCTTTTTTAGCCTGCCTCCCTCTACTCTGAAGCCGAAAAAGCTGAAGAGGCATAAGGCTATGGCCAGCAGAGGCCCCCATCCTTCTCCTGCTACCGCCCCGAATACACTGATCATGGCCACAGAAGAGCATGCCGCAGCCCCCACCACCGAATCTCTGCAGACCATCCAGCCCATTGTGCCGGAAACGGACACGAGGGAAAGGGCGGTCGCAGAGGCGGGAGGTCCCTCTCGGATAACTGAGGAGGAGATCCCCACCTTTGATAAGGATTTCAAGAATATCAGCGATGGCCTTAGCGCGGCCGGGACTCTTTTTGCCGAGTACGCAAAAGAGTTCACTAAAAACTTGGTAGGTTTACAGCGGATGTGCCAGGTATTATCTCTAGCCCCCAAGCAATAAGTTAAATGTCTGTTGTTCACTTGATGCTTTTCAATATCATGGTTGTTTCTCTGTATAACACGATGTTTCATTTCCGTGTTCCAGCAAACCGCTGAAACTATAAACCTGGAAGTTTTCAACAAACTTTCCGTCAAGAATAAGGAGGTTAGGAACCTTCTATCTATTCTTGACGTGAAAGAAGCAGAGCTGGCATCGTCTCAGCTACAGCTGTCGGAAACGACAGGTATATTTTAATTCTCTGGATTTCCTTATCCGTGTTTTTTGCTAAGTGTTTTTTCGAGTTTTCTTAACCCAGAATTTTTCCTTGCTTTCCAGCTGCTTTGGCTAAGGCCAAGGAAATTGCTGAAGATGCCGGCAACGCCGCGAGTCTCCGCCAGGAGAATTTGGACCTTCATAAGGAGCTTATGAAGGTTCAAAAGGATCTGGAAGCCAGCAATCTAGCCCTTGGGATTGCTCAATCCAAGGCCTCCCAGCAGGCGGACAAGGACAAGGCCACTATCCAAGATTTGGAAAACGCCTTAACCCTGCGCCTCGAGGAAGGCTTCGAGATGGACAAGATTCTCGGTAAGTTATCAACTTTTACCGGACTTTTCCATGTCTTAATTCTTTTCTCTGTGTTTTCACTAACCCTTCGGTTATTTGTCGGTATTCACCGCAATCAAGGCTGCGGGTATGTTGCTGATCAACAAGTACCTTCCCGCGAAGTCTGGGGAGCTCTCGGAAGTTGAGAAACTTCCGGAAGCCATCATAGAGATTGCAGACGCCAAGGAGTCCACCTTGCGCTCTGCAGCCCGGGGTGGTGCACGCATGGTCTTAGGGCTCAGGCGTATGCATTACCCTGGTGCCAAGTCTTGGCGCGTGGCGTCCGGTATCCCTCAAGGATACACGCAAACCCAGCGGACCACAATCTTTGATGAAATCAAGGGTCACGCTACCAAGATCGCCTCTATGGTGAACATCTCCATCACCTATCCAGAAGAGGAGATTCCAGAAGCCCCCGAGAACGACACCAGTGAAGAAGACTTGGATGCCTGAAGGATTCTTCTTAACCTGGATGGCGGAAATAGGAAATAGGAGCATTACTGCACTTTACAATGTAACTTATATTGTAATGCTTCTATTCTTTTGTATAAACAATAACTCCGCCTTTTGCAGTTAATTATGAAATTCTTTGCAAGTTTTCCGGGTTTGATATTCCTTTATCTTCTAAGTTCTCTGGTTTATGTGCTTTAACTGTCCTTAGTGTTTGAAATGGCTCAATAGTACTATTAATCTTCATGCCGAGCTACTGGGTAAAACCAATCAGTTTAAACTCGGAAACATGGACCACACTAAGGGCATTTTTACTAACTAGCTCCAGTGACCCAACACATAAACAATCAGATAATGCTTAGAGAATAGTAAGGATTTTTTTGAATCAAACTCGGGCACGCAGGCACAATCCGAGTTTCCTTTAACCTTTAGTAGGCTGAAAATCATTCAGTTTTTTAAACGCCGAGCACGCAGGCACAATTCGGGTTAACACTGAGTATTTTGTAAGATCATTGGGTAATAGATAAGGTGGAATCATGTTTTGCACTGTAATAAACTTGAAAAAAACATGAATATAGGAATTCCGACAACTTTATTTCATGATCTCAAAGATGTTTACATAGAAATTGAACTAAGTATAGAAGGGACGTAACTGCTGGATACTCCAGGGCCTCTTTGTCTCTCCTAGTTCAGCATCTATCTTTCTCTTTCTTTTGCGATTCGGCTTGTCAGGATGATCTTCCGTGTCCCGAATATCTACAAGGTAATATGATCCATTTTTCATAGCTTTGCTAATGACGAATGGTCCTTCCCATACTGGGGCCAATTTGTGCTTTCTTTGCTGCACCAATCTTAGCACTAGGTCACCTTCTTTAAAAGAACGATGCCTGATTTTCCGACTATGGTAACGTCGTAAACCTTGCTGGTAAATGGCGGATCGTTGAAGAACAAGCTATCGTTCCTCTTCTAAGAGATCGATGGCATCCTGTCGTGCTTTTTCGGCATCCGAGTCGTCGAAATCCTGCACTCTTGCGCTATCATGGATCATGTCCGTTGGAAGGATTGCTTCCGCACCATAAACTAGCAAAAACGGGGTTTGCCCAGTTTGGTGTTGTTCGAATACTCCAAAGCATGGAAGGTAACTCTTCTACCCATGCTCCAACTGCTCTATGAAGAGGAGATTCGAGTCTTGGACGTATTCCTTGCAGGATTGAGCTATTCCTTCTTTCAACCTGTCCATTGGATTGCGGGCGTGCCACAGATGCGAGATCTAGGCGAATTCCCGTTTGTCGGCAGTATTTTGCCAACTCTCCAATGGAGAAATTTGTCCCGTTGTCGGTTATTAAGCTGTGTGGAACGCCGTATCTCATGACCACGTCAATGATGAAATTTCTGGCAGTTACACCGTCAAGCTTTTTGATGGGTTTCGCCTCCACCCACTTGGTATATTTGTCCACAACTACTAGTAGATGTGTGAGTCCATCTCGTGCAGTTTTGAATGGTCCCATCATATCTAGCCCCCAGACCGCAAACGACCATGTAATGGGGATAGTTTTGAGTGCTTGGGCTGGCATATTAGTCTGCTTGGCGTAATACTGACATCCTGCACATGTATTTACTATGTGCTCAGCATCTGCCTTGGCTGTTAGCCAGAAAAACCCGGCACAGAATGCTTTTTTGACTATGCTTTTTGATTGAGCATGATGTCTGCAATCTCCGGCATGGATTTCTTGCAGGATTTCTCGTCCTTCTTCTGGTGAAATACATCGCAGAAAAATTCCGGAAGTACTGTGTTTATACAGGCAATTGTTAATTACCGTGTATCCTTTGCATCGACGCTGGATCTGTCTTTGCAAGACTTCGTCTGCTCCCTCCGGGTACTTCTGATTAACTAAGAAGTTTAGATATGGAATTTTCCAATCCGGGTTAACGAGCATGACTTCAATTGACTCGGAAGCCAGAGGATAATCAACGTCTCCACCTTTTATCGATGGTTCGTACAAATGTTGGACGAATACACCTAGCGGTAGGATTTTTACCGTTTCTGATCCCATGCGGGCTAATGCATCCGCGTTCCAATTTTACTCCTTTTTAACATGGAGCACTTTGAATCCGAAAAAACAAATAGCAAACTCGTCTACCGTTCTCCGGTATTCGGCCATTATAGGGCTTTTTGCGTCCCAAGTTTGGTTGAGCTGGTGATGTACCAAATCTGAGTCACCGTAGCACAAAATGTGCTTGATACCTATTTCTTTTGCAATATGCAAGCCATGAAGCAGAGCTTCGTATTCTGCCACATTATTAGTGGCGTTGAAGTGTATTTGTAATACATACTCCATTGTGTCTCCTTTAGGGGATTTTAAAACTACACCAGCTCCAGCGCTCTCCTTCATCTTGGATCCGTCAAAGAGCATGAACCAGTACTCGGAATCTGGCATCGGTGTTTTTTCCATTGCTTCCGTCCAGTCGGCGACGAAATCTGCCAAAACCTGGGATTTTATTGCCGTGCTCGGCTGATACTTAATGTCGAACGCTGCTAGCTCGATGCCCCATTTGGCTACTCGGTCAGTCGCCTCCGCATTTTTTATTATATCCCCTAGTGGTGCTTTGCATACCACTGTTATGGAATGTCCTTGGAATTAATGGCGAAGTTTTCTAGATGCGAAAAATACGCCATATGCCAGTTTTTGGTAGTGCGGATACCTCTGTTTGGACTCGGAAAAAACTTCACTAACATAATATACCGGATGCTGGTCAGGTATACTCTGTTCGTCTTTCTTCCTTTCCACGACAATTACTGCACTAATAACCCGGTTTGTAGCCGTGAGGTACAATAACATAGGTTCTTCGTCTTTTGGGGATGCCAAAATCGGAGCTTTCATCAAAGTTTCCTTTAACTAGGTTAATGCTGCGTCTGCCTCTTCTGTCCATTCGAATTTGTCGGATTTTTTCAACAACTTGTAGAGTGGTAAGGCTTTATCCCCCAGCCGACTAATAAATCTGCTGACGGCTGCAGCGGAACCCGTCAATCTTTGGACATCTTTTACACATGTAGGTTTGGAGATGTTTAAGATTGCTTTGATCTTTTCTGGGTTTACTTCTATTCCTCTGTGAGAAACGATGAAACCCAGAAGTTTTCCTGAGGGAACCCCGAATACGCACTTTGATGGATTTAACTTCATTTTGTAAGTACGCAGATTTTCGAAGGTTTCTCGCAAATCCTCAAGGAGCGTATCTTTTTCCTTGGTAACGACAGCAATGTCTTCCACGTAAACGTGGACATTTTTGCCAATCTGACTATGCAAACACCGTTGCATGCAACGCTGGTAGGTTGCACCTGCGTTCTTCAGGCCGAATGGCATGGTTATGTAATAGTACGTCCCATAAGGGGTTATGAAAGAAGTTTTAATTTGATCTTCCCTTTTCATGCGTATTTGATGATACCCGGAATATTCATCCAAAAAGCATAAAAGCTCAGAGCCTACGGTGGCATCTATTATTTGATCGATTCGCGGTAATGTGAACCTATCTTTTGGACACAGTTTGTTCAAGCCGGTGTAATCTATACACATCCTAAGGGTAGTAGTATCTTTCTTCGGCACTAATACCGGATTTGCTGACCATTCAGTGTGTATAACTTCCTGGATAAAATCAGCTGCTAAAAGCCGGATAATTTCCTTGCCAATAGCTTTCCGTCTTCTTCTGTCAAATCGACGGAGACATTGTTTGACGGGTTTGGAACCTGGAATCACCTTAAGTTGATGCTCAGCAAGTTCCCTGGGTACACCTGGCATGTCAGCTGGACACCAAGAAAAAATATCCCAGTTCTCACGGAGGAACTTGATGAGCTCGCTTTCCTATTTGTCGGTCATCCCTGTTCCCACTACGACAAATTTTGTCGGATCTTTGGGATCTAGGATTACCTGTCTTGTGTTCTCGGAGGCCTTGAAGCTATCTGCTGGCTTCCGGCTTTCTTTTCCTGCCAGCATTTCTGTCGGCGATACCTCTTTGGCCAGTTCTTTCAGCTCTTCCTTTGCTATGATTTTCTCAGCGCAAAGGGTGTTTTCTTTTTCCAGCTTGTTTGCCAGCTTGAAGTCTCCATATATGGTGATTACTCCTCCTTTTGGCCCTGGCATCTTCAGCTTGTTATAGATATAACATGATCTTGCCATGAATTTGGCGAAAGCTGGATGTCCGAGTATCGCGTGATACACGCTTTCGAACGGCACCACTTCGAAGGATACTTTTTCCTCACAGAAGTGATCTTTTTCTCCGAAAGTGACATCTAGGGAAAATTCTCCTAGGGATCGTGCTTGTCTGCCAGGAACAATGCCGTGAAAACGTATGTTGCTGTGGTTGAGCTGGGTCTCGGATATTTTCACATGCTTCAGTGTATCCAGGTACATTATGTTAATGCTGGATCCTCCATCCATCAGCACTCTTTTTAGCCTAGTGTTCTGGACAATAGGGTTTACAACAAGAGCTTGCGTGCCGGGTTTAGGGATATTTCCGGGATGATCAGACTGATCCCAGGTGATTGGTGTGTTCGAATACTTCAAGAATTTCGGGGTTGCCGGAACAACCGCGTTTATTTCTCGAAGCGTTCTTTTTGCCACCTTTGCTCATGGAGTTGCCAGGAAAGTTAGGGCGCACTCTCCGTCAACTCTCGGAAACTTGGGTTCGCCTTTTCGCTGCTGTTCCTGGATTTTTTCGTCAGTGTCTGATTCACTGTCTTCTTTCTCTTTGCTTGGAAATTTTCCTTTTGGAATTCTTCCCCTTGTTTCTGGATCCTGCACTGCCTTTCATATGCTTGTTCAGCCGGCATTGTGCGTTAGTATGGGTGGGTTTCCCAAAATGCGAGTGGTGGACGCAGGGTTCCGACTTAATCTTTTCCCACTCTTCCTTAGTGTAATTGATTGGTTCCGTACTGCGTCCTTTCCACCTGTTTCCCTTTTCACTTCCAAAGGCTATGTTAACCTGTTTGGGCTTTTGTGTTGCATCTGGAGTTCCTTTTTTCTCAGGGCGAGGATTCTTTTTGGCCTGCATCAGTGTATCGATATTGCCTCCTCTGGCCCTGATGTCGTGCTCGGCTGTAGCGTGTTCATTGGCGGTAGTAAGCATAGATCCGAGATCTTTGTGCTGTTTGGAACCAACCATGAACGGTAAAAGTCCGGGTTTTAGGCCATTGACGAAAGCATGCATTGCTTGTACGTCAGTTACTCCAGAGCAACTTTTCTTCATTGCGGTCCATCTTGAGATGAAATCCACGTATGGTTCGTCCTCAAATTGGGTGCAACGGTTTAGCTGGTTGATGCTATTCGGGCGTTTGTAGGTTCCCCGGAAATGCCGAGTAAAGACTCGAGCCATATCGTCCCAGCTGTCGACAGTTCTGGAAGGTAATCCATTGATCCAGTCTCTGGCTCCATCCAGTAACATTAGGGAAGAAACTTTACAGCTTCCAGGTCTGTCCCATTGTTGATCTGGACGGCTGTATAGTAGTCTGAGAGCCAGGTATCTGGTTTTGTACTACCGGTATATTTTTGGTACGTTGGACCAACTTTGGCAAAGCCAGAATGCAGGGTTATTCTTCGGATCCTATCTGTGAAGCACTTAGGACCTAAGTATAAATCATCTCTTTCCGCTCTATCCATGTGTGTGGAGTACCTGCTGTAACGCCCGGGGATTTTTCTCCCCCACTAGATTGTTTGGTTTTCTTTTACGCCTCATGGCATCGTTGTGCATGCATTGCGGTTTTGTTGAACCTCAAAATATCTTCCTCTCAAGCATATTTTAATTGTCAACTCAATTTTTTTTGGTGCATTAAAAATGTTCAAAGGAATTATCAGTAAGTCACTGTTTTATCCAAATTAATTTTACTCATGTTTTCTTATTTAAAACCCTCCCAAAAATCTCTCTTATTCATTCCTGAAAAAAAAAACAATTGTTGAGGGAGGCAACCGAAACTGGGCCAATAGGCCCAGCCGGCCACCCCACCTCCACCTAAACCTAAGCCCACCCCATCCCCCACACGCACACAACGCACGCCACACACCTAGCCCACACGCACGCAGCACACAGAACACAACGCACGCACACCGACCCCCTGCCCACGCACGCACGCACCCGCACGGAAGGGGATTGAGCGATCCCCTTCTCCCAGCGCTCGATCCCCTCCTCCCATCGCTACCTCCTGTCTCCCTCCTCTCCGTCCCGGCCACCCACCTCCGTCTCCCCGTCAACCTCTCCGGCCGGCCGTCCCTCGCCTCCTCTACCGCCGGCAGGAGGCCGCCCAAGACCTCCTCCCCAACTCGCAGCGCCCCCCTGGCCCCGAGCAGCCCCGCCGCCAAACTCCGTGCAGGTCGCCGCCATGGCCGCCGTGGCCTACCTCCAGCGCTCTCCTCCGCTCTCTGGTGTGCTCGTCCCCGTCCAAGGCGTCCTCGAGGACCCCCCACCTCGCTCTACACCCCTGCCTGTCGCCTTCCATGGCCACTGCTCGCGCCATCCTTGGCGCACAACAGGTGTTTGGTGCCATGTCCGTAAGAAGACCGGTGCCGTCTGTGCATGTGTTTCGTTTGTTCTGGCCGAGGCCTTCGTGCCCGTGTCGTGGATGACCGTGACGCTGCCGAGATCCTCCCCAGCCCGTACCTCATCGCCATGATCTTCTTCGACAAGAACGTGCCGTGAACGACTACCGCCGCCCCACATGTACCTCGTCGACAAGATCCGCCACGACGCCATGACCGACGCCGTCCATGGGAATGTGTTTGACTCGAAGGTCGAACATCGACCATCGCCAAGATCTTCAAAACGAGAACGAATACTGTCGACCTACAAGTAACCCGTCGCCGATGCGCCAAGATCTTCGCCATGTCCACTTTGCGTTGGCCGCCTTCGTGCGCGTCCATGACTTTCTCATCGACCGGAGATGCGGCACGATCACCTCCGACCCCGAAGACGATGCGGTAGCGGCTCGCCCACGACTACTACGACTACATCGACTCCGGACGTTGAACGACGACGATGACCGCGTGATTCGAGAACGACTACTTCCTCTACGGCGTGAACGACTACCTCCACGACGATGACCCTGGAACGACTACGTCCTCTACTTCCTCCTCTTCTTCTACTTCCCCTACACCCCGAAGACACCGGCGCCGCACCCGAAGATCCCCTCCACACGTGCGAACCCAAACCCTAAAACCCCTATACCTATGCCCTATTTTCTATAACATATCAACTATAATTAAAATGTCATCTCATTCATGTGTTGCATTGCATTTTTGTGGGTAGATAAATAACTCGAACCTCCTAAATTAAATGTTGGGCTTCCGGCTCAATTTAAATTTATTTAATTGCATGAACCATAACTAATTCATTTTAACTCCAAATTTGAAAAATAAAATATGTTTTCGAATCAAAATTCTCTAAACTTTGCAAATATAAACTTTGTTTTCTGTTTTGAATAAATCAAATTGCTGAAAACAACTATTTCCTAATTAATGCAATTAAAATTGCTAATTTGATAACTTGCTCATTTTAATTCCAAATCCAACAAATAAAATATGTTTTCATACCAGAAAAATGCACTTAATCTGTTCATGCCATCCATGTTCATGTTTGCACCTTGCATGTTGCATTTGTAATAGTGTTATGTATGTTCACCTAATAAATAAATATGGAATGTGTTGGGGTATTTAATTCAATTGTTGCCCTATTCCATTTAATATTGCTAACTCACCTATCTACTGTTTTCCATGCTAAACAACATTTAAATTGATGGTTAGATAAACAACTTGAACCAATTCCTATTTCTCCGGACTCCGGTTCCGATTAAATTGCTTAAGTTGTTTCCCCTGTTGCATCTTGCCATGTCATGCATATAAAATAGGATCATGCTGGATCTTTTGCCGTAGTAGTAATTGTTGCATCCGGTGTTTCTTTTAGTTCGTTGCTTCTTCGCGGATAGGACGTTGAGATGATGTGAGCAACGACAAGTTCTTCGGATGTACCTCTACTTGCTGGATCTCAGGCAAGTATACTCACTTGCTGCCAATAGGCTGCCTTTCATCACTTGTTACCGATTCTTTCCGTTGTTCTTATTCTAGCCTGTTGATTCGATGCTTGTGTCTCGATCCTATTATATGTTTACCTTGCAGCCATGATATAGCCTTTCCTTCCACTTCCTATTTAACTGTTGGTTGTTTACCTTGTTGGCCCTCGTGTCGTAGTTGCATGCTTAGATTTGTTGTGCTCGAGCCTTGTTATCCTTTGTCGTATCACCTGTTTAGTTGATAGCTGGGTTTCAATTCAATCAACTTGTTAATGTCTTGGGTAATAATAATTGATGTTAAGGCACCGGCAGGAGGCCCGGGTTAGGGTTTTGAAGCCTGCTAGTGTCGACCCTAATTAGGAAAAGAGTCTTGTCTACTGATCCATGATGAGCGTGCTCACCGCATCCGGGTGGTGGTATGGAACCCCCCTCGACTTAGACCTGATCTGCAGCTTGTCCGAAGAGCCACACTTAGTTCGGGTGTTCCATTTGCTCCTTGCATAATGGGCTGATCCCCCATGGTTACTGATGATGATGATGATGCATATAGGGCGAGGCCTGTAGTGCCGGGGTGTTGTGTCCTGCGGGAGTTTTGCACACCTGCGCTGAGTATTCGGCTGCGTGGCTGGGACCTTATAGCTCGGTGGCTCCTAGGATGGGTTGTAGAGATGGTTTGGGTCGTGTCAAGCCAACCTGAGTTTTAGTTGGTGGCTTGAGTGTGTACGGGTACTGGAGCACACCCTGCAGGGATAAATCTTCTCGAGAAGCCGTGTTGTCCGCGGTTATGTGACGACTCGGTGAAAGTACTGGCTAACAAGTACTCATACAACTTACACCTAATTAATAACAACTTGACTAGTAATATGCATATTGTCACAATAACCTGAACTTCACCTTAATCAACTGCGTGAGTTATCCTTGGGTTGCTTCCTTAGTAGGGGGTAACATTGGATGGGTTTGTTTGGTGGTTAGTGTAGTTGGTTACGATACGCGATCTTATCTTCTTTCTGTTAGCCGGAAGATGTAGTGTGTTTCTGTAGTTGGTTAGTGCAGCCCGCTGCCGCTTCTTTGCAATAATCCCTTCGTTTCCGTTGTACCCAAAGTATTTGTATCTTGTGATGATCGGTTGCGCTGGTATCTTGTGAGTATGGTTTATCCACTTGCCAGTACTTAACAGTACTGACCCACGAATTCATTTTCGTGGCTGCATATTCAACATTGCAGTCAACAGGTTTGAAGTCTGACGACGTTAGCTTAGGAATCCCTCCGGCTTGGCCTGGGCAGGGATTGGACGCTCTCGGTTATCTTCAGGACTCTTAGTCCAATTTGTATCTTGTCCGTAGTCGGACACTATGTTATTTCTTCCGCTGTTATTTGGATCTTTGTATTGTATCAGTTGTATCCTGGACTCGTTTGAGTCCTCTTGTATATATCTTTTCTGTTGTTGTGGATTATTCGTGAACTGTTGTAATGTTATCACAAGTGGCAACCTGGAATCGGTTATTATGTGGATTTTGGCGGGAATGCTGAAATCTGCATAGTGCCCGATCCCGGGGCGTCACAAATGGTATCAGAGCATGGTTTCCGATTCCCGATATTGTTTCGATACGAATGGTTATCAAAGCAACGGGTCCGCAAAGCCCGTAGGATAACCTCGCTAACGGTCGTTGTTTCTAGAGTGTCGAAAACTATTTCTGCTAAACTATTTTGGAAACATCTCAATAGGATTCTTGTTTTCTCCTTATTTCTATTCTATTTCCCCTCCCATCTTATTTGTTTTGGAGTCTCTCTCCCTCTCAAACTTTCAAGTGTTAGGATCCTACGTGGGTGGACGTTTTCTGAGCCTTTAACCTAATAGGTTCGATCATCGGAAGATTTTCCTGGTGGAAGAACATCGTCATCAACCCGAGCAAGAATCTTTTGTTAGTGGTGTCGAGAAGCCCTTGTTAGTGGTGTCGAGGAGATCAACTGGAAGCATGAAGAATCGATAGTCGAACTTCTTTTCCCTCCCTCGTGTTCGTGGGCGGATTGCGAGGGCGCAATCCCTTGTTAGTGGTGTCGTCTGTAACGCCCGGGGATTTTTCTCCCCCACTAGATTGTTTGGTTTTCTTTTCCGCCTCATGGCATCGTCGTGCATGCATTGCGGTTTTGTTGAACCTCAAAATATCTTCCTCTCAAGCATATTTTAATTGTCAACTCAAAAATATTTTTGGTGCATTAAAAATGTTCAAAGGAATTATCAGTAAGTCACTGTTTTATCCAAATTAATTTTACTCATGTTTTCTTATTTAAAACCCTCCCACAAATCTCTCTTACTCATTCCTGGAAAAAAAAACAATTGTTGAGGGAGGCAACCGAAACTGGACCAATAGGCCCAGCCGGCCACCCCACCTCCACCTAAACCTAAGCCCACCCCATCCCCCACACGCACACAACGCACGCCACACACCTAGCCCACACGCACGCAACACACAGAACACAACGCACGCACACCGACCCCCTGCCCACGCACGCACCCGCACGGAAGGGGATCGAGCGATCCCCTTCTCCCAGCGCTCGATCCCCTCCTCCCATCGCTACCTCCTGTCTCCCTCCTCTCCGTCCCGGCCACCCACCTCCGTCTCCCCGTCAACCTCTCCGGCCGGCCGTCCCTCGCCTCCTCTACCGCCGGCAGGAGGCCGCCCAAGACCTCCTCCCCAACTCGCAACGCCCCCCCGGCCCCGAGCAGCCCCGCCGCCAAACTCCGTGCAGGTCGCCGCCATGGCCGCCGTGGCCTACCTCCAGCGCCCTCCTCCGCTCTCTGGTGTGCTCTTCCCCGTCCAACGCGTCCTCGAGGACCCCCCACCTCGCTCTACACCCCTGCCTGTCGCCTTCCATGGCCACTGCTTGCACCATCCTTGGCACACAACAGGTGTTTGGTGCCATGTCCGTAAGAAGACCGGTGCCGTCTGTGCATGTGTTTCGTTTGTTCTGGCCGAGGCCTTCGCGCCCGTGTCGTGGATGACCGTGACGCTGCCGAGATCCTCCCCAGCCCGTACCTCATCGCCATGATCTTCTTCGACAAGAACGTGCCGTGAACGACTACCGCCGCCCCACATGTACCTCGTCGACAAGATCCGCCACGACGCCATGACCGACGCCGTCCGTGGGAATGTGTTTGACTTGAAGGTCGAACATCGACCATCGCCAAGATCTTCGAAACGAGAACGAATACTGCCGACCTACAAGTACCCCGTCGCTGATGCGCCAAGATCTTCGCCATGTCCACTTTGCGTTGGCCGCCTTCGTGCGCGTCCATGACTTTCTCATCGACCGGAGATGCGGCACGATCACCTCCGACCCCGAAGACGATGCGGTAGTGGCTCGCCCACGACTACTACGACTACATCGACTCCGGACGTTGAACGGCTACTTCGACGACGATGACCGCGTGATTCGAGAACGACTACTTCCTCTACGGCGTGAACGACTACCTCCACGACGATGACCCTGGAACGACTACGTCCTCTACTTCCTCCTCTTCTTCTACTTCCCCTACACCCCGAAGACACCGGCGCCGCACCCGAAGATCCCCTCCACATGTGCGAACCCAAACCCTAAAACCCCTATACCTATGCCCTATTTTCTATAACATATCAACTATAATTAAAATGTCATCTCATTCATGTGTTGCATTGCATTTTTGTGGGTAGATAAATAACTCGAACCTCCTAAATTAAATGTTGGGCTTCCGGCTCAATTTAAATTGATTTAATTGCATGAACCATAACTAATTCATTTTAACTCCCAATTTGAAAAATAAAATATGTTTTCGAATCAAAATTCTCTAAACTTTGCAAATATAAACTTTGTTTTCTGTTATGAATAAATAAAATTGTTGAAAACAACTATTTCCTAATTAATGCAATTAAAATTGCTAATTTGATAACTTGCTCATTTTAATTCCAAATCCAACAAATAAAATATGTTTTCATACCAGAAAAATGCACTTAATCTG
This sequence comes from Alopecurus myosuroides, assembly GCA_028641055.1. NCBI lineage: Eukaryota > Viridiplantae > Streptophyta > Magnoliopsida > Poales > Poaceae > Alopecurus > Alopecurus myosuroides. The sequence continues at coordinate 249,972,611 of CM054062.1, forward strand.
TTCATACCATCCATGTTCATGTTTGCACCTTGCATGTTGCATTTGTAGTAGTGTTATGTATGTTCACCTAATAAATAAATATGGAATGTGTTGGGGTATTTAATTCAATTGTTGCCCTATTCCATTTAATATTGCTAACTCACCTATCTACTGTTTTCCATGCTAAACAACATTTAAATTGATGGTTAGATAAACAACTTGAACCAATTCCTATTTCTCCGGACTCCGGTTCCGATTAAATTGCTTAAGTTGTTTCCCCTGTTGCATCTTGCCATGTCATGCATATAAAATAGGATCATGTTGGATCTTTTGCCGTAGTAGTAATTGTTGCATCCGGTGTTTCTTTTAGTTCGTTGCTTCTTCGCGGATAGGACGTTGAGATGATGTGAGCAACGACAAGTTCTTCGGATGTACCTCTACTTGCTGGATCTCAGGCAAGTATACTCACTTGCTGCCAATAGGCTGCCTTTCATCACTTGTTACCGATTCTTTCCATTGTTCTTATTCTAGCCTGTTGATTCGATGCTTGTGTCTCGATCCTATTATATGTTTACCTTGCAGCCATGATATAGCCTTTCCTTCCACTTCCTATTTAACTGTTGGTTGTTTACCTTGTTGGCCCTCATGTCGTAGTTGCATGCTTAGATTTGTTGTGCTCGAGCCTTGTTATCCTTTGTCGTATCACCTGTTTAGTTGATAGCTGGGTTTCAATTCAATCAACTTGTTAATGTCTTGGGTAATAATAATTGATGTCAAGGCACCGGCAGGAGGCCCGGGTTAGGGTTTTGAAGCCTGCTAGTGTCGACCCTAATTAGGAAAAGAGTCTTGTCTACTGATCCATGATGAGCGTGCTCACCGCATCCGGGTGGTGGTATGGAACCCCCCTCGACTTAGACCTGATCTGCAGCTTGTCCGAAGAGCCACACTTAGTTCGGGTGTTCCATTTGCTCCTTGCATAATGGGCTGATCCCCCATGGTTACTGATGATGATGATGATGCATATAGGGCGAGGCCTGTAGTGCCGGGGTGTTGTGTCCTGCGGGAGTTTTGCACACCTGCGCTGAGTATTCGGCTGCGTGGCTGGGACCTTATAGCTCCGTGGCTCCTAGGATGGGTTGTAGAGATGGTTTGGGTCGTGTCAAGCCAACCTGAGTTTTAGTTGGTGGCTTGAGTGTGTACGGGTACTGGAGCACACCCTGCAGGGATAAATCTTCTCGAGAAGCCGTGTTGTCCGCGGTTATGTGACGACTCGGTGAAAGTACTGGCTAACAAGTACTCAGACAACTTACACCTAATTAAGAACAACTTGACTAGTAATAGGCATATTGTCACAATAACCTGAACTTCACCTTAATCAACTGCGTGAGTTATCCTTGGGTTGCTTCCTTAGTAGGGGGTAACATTGGATGGGTTTGTTTGGTGGTTAGTGTAGTTGGTTACGATACGCGATCTTATCTTCTTTCTGTTAGCCGGAAGATGTAGTGTGTTTCTGTAGTTGGTTAGTGCAGCCCGCTGCCGCTTCTTTGCAATAATCCCTTCCTTTCCGTTGTACCCAAAGTATTTGTATCTTGTGATGATCGGTTGCGCTGGTATCTTGTGAGTATGGTTTATCCACTTGCCAGTACTTAACAGTACTGACCCACGAATTCATTTTCGTGACTGCATATTCAACATTGCAGTCAACAGGTTTGAAGTCTGACGACGTTAGCTTGGGAATCCCTCCGGCTTGGCCTGGGCAGGGATTGGACGCTCTCGGTTATCTTCAGGACTCTTAGTCCAATTTGTATCTTGTCCGTAGTCGGACACTATGTTGTTTCTTCCGCTGTTATTTGGATCTTTGTATTGTATCAGTTGTATCCTGGACTCGTTTGAGTCCTCTTGTATATATCTTTTCTGTTGTTGTGGATTATTCGTGAACTGTTGTAATGTTATCACAAGTGGCAACCTGGAATCGGTTATTATGTGGATTTTGGCGGGAATGCTGAAATCTGCATAGTGCCCGATCCCGGGGCGTCACACCTGCCGGCTGAATGGACAGAAGGGGATATGCTCCTTTCTTTTTAATTGTTGCGCGGACGCGCTTTTCCAGGATCCTCTCTATTTATTCCGAGATCGCGCCCCTTTGGATGAGGTGGAGTTCTACTCCTATGTCTTTCCTTATTCCTGGGGGGTGTCCGAGATCTCTCACGCTTGTGAGGTATGTCCTGTCTTCCAGCTTTTTCAGCTGGGTGTCTCAGAGGCGGCATTGCTTTGCCGTCATTCCGGTGTTTTTCTTCCCGATCGTGAGGATTAAGTCCACCTTTCGGGAGATGGGATCCGGTTCTAGACGCTTCATCCTTGTTATCGGGATTTTTCTTGTCTTTTCTCGGATCCGCTTTCTTCTCTTTTGAGTTGCTTGCTCCAGGTTCTTCCGGTCCAGGTGCTCCAGCGGTGCATGTAGCTGTTTTGCATAGGGCGGAGTAGTCGTGCAACTTCCCTGATCGCTCTTGCCCCCGCTGTTGTTGTTGCAATGCTTTTCCTAGGAAAGCATACACCCCTTGAAGTTTTTCACCGTTGGAGTACATATCGTTGTTGAGGATGGCGAACGCTGCTTCCGCGTTTTCTGCTGCGGTTTTGTATATTGGTTCGCCTCTGGCATCTTTGCCGTTTACCTGCTTTTGCCAAGATGGGTTGTGGAACCTTTGTTTTGGCGGCAGTACTTCTGGTCTTACGATTTCGGGTAACCTTGTAGGTTTAATGCCAGATCTATTCTTTTTCTCGTATTCCTCGATTTCTTCCTTCATGAGCTTGATGTCATCCTGTTTTTTTGGAGGTGTTCACGAGTTCTGAACAGATGTTGCTGTTGCCTCTAGAGGGCTCGTCTCCTGGCTTCTAGCACTTCAGGGGGTTCGTGCAATCCCACTGGTGTTTGCAATAACTCCTGTTCTTCTTGTTCTGTCATTGGCGGAACAAGGATTTCTTTTGTTTTCTTCTCCGCGGGCTTTATTCCGCTTGCATCTCCTACTTCCGGGCTTTCATTGGCTGGATCAGCCGATTTCTTCTTCCGGATTTTGTACTGGAGTTTTTTAGCGGCCTTATGCTTTTTCTTGGAAGAGGGAGGTTTTTTGTTGGGTTTATCCTCTGTCAATTCTTTGACATTGGGGTATCTTGGAGAAGTTTCTCCGTCTTCTCTCTCTTCCTCTGGCGGAGGAGTTCTAGGGCTTCCCTGACTGTTGGCATCCGTATTTTCAGCCGGTTTTGCCATCAGTACTTCATGGAATCCCTCCTGAAGAGATTTAACATTTCTTTCGAAGGCGTCGTCGTCTTCGTCTTCGGAATCAAAGCTATCTGATCTGGTTTCTGACTCTAATCTCGCCTCAATGGCGGCTAACACAGAGTCAGCTTCCGAGTTCGTCGTTATGTTGACGGATGTCGGATCTTCCACCTCTGTAGTGGGTTTGCTGTTTTCTGCCTCCTGCACGGGGTTGCCATCATCCATGTTTTCGGCGACCTCGGATTGCACCATACCGATAAAGTGTGAGTCACTTTTATGTCAGCGATCTGAGCAAAACCCGGTATCATATTCATCTTCGACTGGGTATAGGGCGGGTGGGAAAAATTTACTTCCACCGCAAAACCCCATGGCCTCTGCAGTTAATCCGATAAAGATATTTGCAGATCCAATCGGTAACACGCAGGAACTTACCAGATGATTTTGCGCCGTATGTAAGATCCATTGTCGAGGAAGCGTCCAACATCGTCATCGAACTCCAGGCTTCCGACAGTTATGGAACTGCTGATTCCGTCGAGTATCCCAGATCGAAACTTAACGCCTGACATCGCTGGCCCCACTGTGGGCGCCAACTGTCGAGACATCGTAGTAGAATTCATAGACGGGGGTGCCATGAGACTACGGGTAGAGACGTGGGCGGACGTGATTGTGCGAATGACAAATGACACGGGGTTTTTACCCAGGTTCGGTACGGCGCAGTAATGCGGCGTTCCTACTCCTGCAATCTCACTATTCAGGACTAAAGCCTGTGAATACAAAGTATAATGTGAGGTTCTATTAGCTGCTCGTCAAGGATCAACCTCTCGGCGAGTTAGCCAGTAGCTTCTTGTCTATCTAACTTGTCTCCCGTCCGGCTTTATATAATAGCCGGAATAGGGCATACAGAGAAGGAAACCTAGAAGACTACGGTAACTATTAACTTGGAAAGTAAGGAATCCGCCTTCTACTCCAAGCCAGATCACGTGGGCCGCGATCCGGGTTCTTCTAGAATCCGGCTTCTGCGCGTCAGCTTACTGGGCCGCCCAATGGACCGTAGCCCACTACCATTTAGGCCACCCTGGTAATCCGACACTTAAGATTACCATCTGATATACCCCTATGCGGTATATATCCGACATTAGTTGAACCTAGACCTACCTTACCCAATATGGAAATACTAAACCTAGATTCACTCAAATGTTTTGATGAAAACAACTAAGTGCTACACTTAGTTATGTGAAATAGTGAGAACACTTTGGTGAACTCTTGGAACTTCCTCGACAAGTATGGTTATAATAAAGTTAGATTTCTACAAACTTAATCTAGACCATCCTTAGTAAACTCTTGGAAACCCATTAACAAGTATTGAAACATTTAGGAATGAATCTTTCAAACATTGACCTTGTCCTAGCCAACTTGGTTAAACCCCTTTTGTTATACCAATTACTTTGTATGTTTTCTTCCCTTGTATGTTTGTTTAGTAGGATGTTTGTTTATTTTGTTATTGTGTTTTCAATATATAGATTATATGGAGAGAAACAATCTTTTGCTAAGAAAGTGAGATTTCTTCACCAACTTGAACAAGCAGAGTGGCACACTTCATAAACTTCCTAAGATTTTATATGCATAGAGTTTCACAAAATTGCATGGTTAGGACTTTGTTAAACAATGCTATGAAAACCAAGTAGAGATAGTTACCTGTTATTTTGATCCCAGTAGATACCAAAGTGAAATTTGTTTGCTTAGCCATGCTTGTAGACTAAGTTGGATATTATTCCAATGATGATTGTTATGTGAGAGATGGATTCTCATTTTACTTGGCAATGGAGATAGACCTGAATTGCCTATGGAGATAGACCATTACTTGGCACTGGAGATAGTCCAGCATAGCCACTAGAGAAGACCAGCATCACCTTTGGAGATAGACCATTGGTGTTACAAGGCAAAGGAGAAAGACCTGCCACTTGAGATAGACCAGCGTCACCTTTGGAGATAGACTATTGGTGTTACAAGGAAAAGGAGAAAGATCTGCCACTCGAGATAGACCAGCACCACCTTTGGAGATAGACCATTGGTGTTACATGGCAAAGGAGAAAGACCTTCCACTAAAGATAGACCAGCATAACCTTTGGGGATAGACCATTGGTGTTATAAGGCTCTGGAGATGGACCAATATAGCCTATGGAGATAGACCCTTATTGTTGTAAGACCTTGGAACCAAATTCTTCATAGTTCACTGAACTGTACGTGTGAACCACTTTAGATGAAAAGTGTTTTATAAAAGGATAGGATAAAATTAGTTTTCTGCAAAATCTAGCCTTGAACTCCACTTAGCCAAATAAGCATGTAGAAGATAGAAATTTCCAACACATCCACCATAGTGTCATTTGCCAATACATTAATTTGTATTAACCCCTTGTGGCTGCATATTCCATCATGCAGATAATCTGAAGACGAGTGAAGGTTTCGTTTAGGATCTCGAGTCTACCGCCAACATGTTTTGCCTGTGGCACATGAAGAAGATGGGCTCAATAGTACTATGTTTTCCGCTGTATTACTTGGTTTTCTGCTAGTCTTCTAAGACTATGCAAATTGTAATATTATTTTGTAAAGAATGGTGTCGGGGGGTTACCCCCGAGTAGGGTAAAGGCAAGTGGTAAAGGCAACTGTCAGAAGAGAGGTTTGGTCGAGTAGCCGCCTACCCGGTACTTGCTACCCGGTCGACTGCTACTCGGTTTCACTTCAAGATGACCAGAAGGAGGTATCAATCAAGTTCTGTCCTTTCGAGTAGAAGAGTTGGCCCGAGTAAAATTGGCGGGAACCTACTCGGGCCAAAAGTCAAAGGAGCCGTTCTGACACAGGATCCCGCGTATCCTGGGTCCGTACTTGGCACTATTCGAACTACTGTTCATCTGGGACCGGCCTGCCTGACAGTGACAGCATGGAAGCAGGCGGTCGCAGGATAAGGGGGCCCTACACTGTGTTTGGCACAGTGATACCAGACTGTCCCCTTGGTTTTGCCCAACGACTTTCCGGATGCAGCCAAGATTAGGAACCAAAGCTGTCAGCGGGAACTCGGAAGAAGGACGATGTGCACACTATGTCGACACTTGTCCATATTTGGACGTATCCGGCTGGGCACCATGTATATAAGGTGCCCCGCCGCCTCCTGCGTGAGGATCGAACACATTGTGACCTAGATCGCATACGAGAGCTCAGGAAACCCTAGGTTCTTGACCTAGTTCATCACGTAGAGAGGAGAGTGGCTACTCGGTAGCAAGAACCATTGTACTGTGGCTACTCGGTGAGACACCAGAATACAGAGAGAAAGGCAGGAGTAGGGGTTTTACCTCCTCACGAGGGCCCTGAACCTGGGTAGATCGTGTTGTTTGCAGTGCTTAGTTCTTGTCTCACGCGACTACTCGTCGCGTGATCCCTCCCCGAGCACCTCCAGCGTCCTTCGTCCCCACATCTTTAGCCATCCTATGGCATCTGCCGTGACACCACCACGACAGTTGGCGCCCACCGTGGGGCAACCAGCGGCGCTGGCTGGAGTTTCTGTTCGGACGGGATCTTCTTCAGCGGAGCGAGTGGTCTGTGGCCTTGTCCACAGATTCGGCTCCTTCGACCTCGTCACCGACAACGCCGGTGATTTCGGCGGCAGAGGCATGCCGGAGGGCGGCTTGGTGATCTCCTTCGGCTCTCACCTCGTCTACGTCGCCACCGTCGTCGACCGCGAGTATCCTGAGCTGGTGCATGACGCGGAGGATCCGCCTGCTGTTATCGCTGCACGCGGAAGGCCGTTAGGCCGCTCTGCGGGCGTCGCGGAGGTGATGGTAGCTGGCCTGGCTGCGAATGCCGGCACGGGTGCTGGTGGCGCCGCGGCCGTCGCCGATGATCTTGCTGGCTCGAATGCTGGTGGCAGGACCCACAGGCCTTATGAGAGGAGTTGCAATCTTCCTCCCTCCACCACTCCGGCTATCCCTGCATCCGCTGCGCGGGTTGACGTGCCTCCTCCCACTGACCTTGAGCTCCTAGCCATGAGGGAGCAGATCGAACGGCAACGCCAGGAGCTGCTCGTCGAGCAGGCGGAGTTGGAGAAAATTAGGCTTGAGTTAAGTCTAGACCAGCTAGAGTACAACAAGGCTCACGGCTTCACGCCCGTCACCAGGAGAGCTAGCAGAGTAGGCGCCACGCGGCGTAACTTGGGTGCCGAGATGGCAACGGTTGCAGAGGTTCCTGCTCAGTCCGCCACCGCAAACACTTCCACCAGGCCCAGATATAGCACGCCCGCCAAGACACTTAGAGCTGCAGAGGCCGTGGCCGCCGAGTTGCCGCGTCTCGACGGTGACGCGCGCGCTAGGCAGCAGGAGAAGCTCAACGAGTTGGTGTTGGAGGCCGCCAGGCAGAATGAGGAGTTCCGGAAGGCCAATCCGGGTGCTGGAGCCTCGCAGGTGGTGCATTCGCACGCGGCTAGATCTAACGATCAGGCCTCATCTCCGCATCCCAGCCGCGAGAAGAGCCGCAGTGGACGTTCTGGCAGAGATAGGCAAATGCAGGTGTACGACCCGACTGCTGCCGCGAAACAGCACGCTGTGCCGCAGCAGTCCGGTCAGGAACACAACACTGCAAGAGCAGGCTCCCAAGCCCATAGAGCTCAAAGCCAGGCCCGAGATGGAGAGCGCCCAGGCCCTTCTCGGCATCCCGCGGCTCAGCCTACTCGGCAGAGGCAGCAGCCGCGTGCAGTGGCGCCAGTCGCCAACCCGGTGGAGCAGCCTGCAGCTGTGCAGGTGGATAGGTATGATGACGGCTACTCGGCCATGGAGATGGCTGGCTATGATATTCTGGATCGCGTGGGCGAGCGCGTGTTGGCGCCTGGAGATGCAAGGCACCAGCTGGACCGAATCAGCTTGTCGGCGCGGCTCGAGAGCACAGGTCCTCCTGGTCCCGAGTGCTTTGGCCCGCGCATCATGAACGAGCCGTCCGTGAAGGGTTTCCAGCTCGCAAGGGGCACCAAGAGCTACAACGGCAGCACCAAGCCAGAAGATTGGCTCAATGACTATGTCACCGCGGTTCATATCGCGAACGGCAACCGGAGATGGGCAGTTCGATACGTCCCGCAGATGCTAGAGGGTCCAGCTCGCACTTGGCTCAACAACTTGCCCAAGAACAGCATCAATTGCTGGCTGGACTTCTCGGACGCATTCATCAGCAACTTCACCAGCACATACAAGAGGCCGAATAGGCCGCAGCAGTTGTCCGCTTGCAAACAGCGAGAAGACGAGACAGACCGCGAGTACCTTACTCGGTGGAGCACATTGAGGAACACCTGTGAAGGTGTGAATGAAGCCCAGGCGATTACTTGGTTCGCGCAGGGTTGCCGACATGGCAGTATGCTGTGGCAGAGGTTGCAGAGAGAGATGCCAAACACTCTGGCGGAGACCATCAAGATTGCGGATCAGTATGCACTCGGTGATCCTACTCAGCCACTGATGGACTCCTCTGAGCCGAGAAGAAACTTTAGCAACGGCAAGCGCAACGAGTTCCGCAACAAGCACAGGGGTGACCGAATAGATACTCGGTATGACCCTGAAGAGGTGAATGTAGTGACTGTTGGAGCTGGGGGCAGCCAGAGGCAAAAACCTGCTGGAGCCTACGGGCAGAACCAGAACCAGGGCCAAGGCAACAAGAAACCATTCCGTGCTCCTCAGTCGGGTAGCGGCAACTCCGAGCAGCCGAAGAAGTTCGTCTTTGACGACATGAAGGATGGCCCATGCAGCTTTCACACTCACCACCCCTCAAGGCCTGCTAACCACACTACTCGGCAATGCGAGTGGTGGGATGTGATCAAGAGTGATGGCTTGCCTCCTCCTCCTCCTCTGCCAGCGGCCAATGCTAATGTGCAGCCTACTCGCGCACCCGCAGCTCGGCCGCCGGTGTTTCCGAGAAGGGAAAATGTCAACCAGGTGGCTTTAGGAGCCAACCGTCACTTCAACAATGATGGCTATCGCAACAACAACAACAACTACAACCGCAACAACAACAGAGGCAACAACAACTACCAGGGCAACAACAACAACAGCAACAATGGAGGCGGAGGCTCCAACCAGTACCAAGAGCACCATGAGAGCTACATGATCTTCACTTCTGAGCCAGTCGACAAGCAATCGCAGCACAGGCGTGCCATGGAGGTCAATGCAGTGATTCCTGCTGTCCCTCACTACATGTACTGGTGTGACCAGGAGATCAGGTGGTCCCGAGTAGATCATCCCAAGGTGATGCCCAACCCGGGTAGCTACGCCTTGGTGCTGGATCCTACCTTCCTGGGTCCCGAGAAGAATGTGAGGTTCAGCAAGGTGCTAATCGACAACGGCAGCAGCATCAACATTGTGTACAAAGACACACTCGAGAAGCTCGGCTTGGCCGAGAACACGATGCTGCCCAGCAAGACCACCTTCCATGGAATTGTGCCCGGGATCTCGTGCAACCCGATTGGCCGGGTATGGATAGATGTGCTATTCGGCACCAGGGAGAACTGTCGCACAGAGCGCCTGCAGTTTGAAGTGGTTGATCATCAGAGCCCCTACCATGCTCTACTCGGCAGGCTTGCTCTAAGCAAGTTCATGGCATCTACTCACGTCGCATACCTGAAGATGAAGATCCCTGGTCCCAATGGCATAATTACTATCTCTAGCGATACAAGAAGTCCATGGAGTGTGCCTCAGCAAGCTCCAAGCTGGCAGAGTCAATGGTGATTGAGGCCGAGAAGAAGAAGATGTACGAGGTGGTGGCCATGGCGCAATCTGCGCAGGCTGGCGCACAAGGTGTGCCGAGTACCCAGCACGGCACTGCTTTCCAGGCTTCCAAGGAGACAAAGAAGATCCAGGTCGACCCTGAGTTCCCCGACCGCGTAGCCATCATTGGCTCCGGGTTGGCGGAGAAATAGGAAAGCGAGCTCATCCACTTCCTCCGTGAGAATCGGGATGTATTCGCCTGGACCAATGAAGATCTACCAGGAGTCCCGAGGGAGTTGGTTGAGCACTCTTTGCATGTGCGTCCTGACGCCAAGCCCGTGAAGCAGGCTATGCGTCGTTTCGGAGATGAGAGAAGGAAGGCCATTGGTGACCAGATCACCAAGCTGCTGATAAGTAACTTCATCATGGAGGTGCTGCATCCGGATTGGCTAGCCAACCCGGTCATGGTCGAGAAGAAGAAGGAGGATCCCAAGGCTGCTACCGCATGACGTATGTGCATCGACTACACTGACTTGAACAAGGCATGCCCCAAGGATCCTTTCCCGCTACCTCGCATCGATCAGGTGATCGATTCCACTGCTGGTTGTGAACTGCTGTCTTTCATAGATGCCTACTCTGGTTTCCACCAGATTGCACTCAATCCTGTTGATCAAATAAAGACTGCCTTCATTACCCCGTACGGGGCTTATTGCTATCGTGTCATGTGTTTTGGCTTGAGGAATGCGGGTGCAACCTATCAGAGATGCATGCAGAAATGCTTGCACGATCAGCTCGGCAAGAATGTGCAGGTGTACGTAGATGACATTGTCATCAAAACGAATAAAACACATACTCTGCTTGCCGACCTGGAGGAAACCTTTGCTAACCTACGCAAGTACAAAATGAAGCTGAATCCGAGTAAGTGCACCTTTGGTGTACCGGCTGGAAAGCTACTCGGCTTTCTAGTTTCTAGTCGGGGCATTGAAGCCAATCCTTCAAAGTTAAAAGCTATTGAGAGCATGTCTTTGCCACGATCCTTGAAGGATGTGCAAAAGTTTACTGGTTGCCTGGCATCTCTGAGCCGATTTCTGGGCCGAATGGGTGAGAAGGCCCTGCCTCTATACCAGCTGATGAAGAAAAGTGACAAGTTTGTCTGGACTCCGCAAGCGGATGTGGCATTCAACGAGCTGAAGGCAATGCTGGGTAGCGCTCCCATCTTGGCTAGTCCGCTACCCAAAGAGCCAATGCTGTTGTACATTGCTGCTACTAATCGAGTAGTCAGCGTGGTGATTGTGGTGGAGCGAGAAGAAGAAGGCAAGAGTGTGCAGCGCCCCGTGGACTATCTCAGTGAAGTGCTGTCTAGCTCCAAGCAGAACTACCCGCATTATCAGAAAATGACCTACGGCGTGTACCTAGGCGCCAAGAAGCTGAAGCACTATTTCCAGGAGCATCCTATTACGGTTGTAAGCTCTGCGCCCATCTCGGACATCATGGGCAACAAGGAGGCGAGTGGCAGAGTAGCCAAGTGGGCGATCGAGTTAGCCGCATATGCTCCCGCGTATGCGAGAAGAGAAGCCATCAAGTCTCAGATTCTGGCGGAGTTTCTTGTGGACTGGGCCGAGGTGCAGTATGAACCTCCTGCTCCAGTTTCCAACTATTGGAGGATGCACTTTGATGGCTCGAAAGTGAAGGAAGGCCTTGGTGCTGGCGTAGTGCTTACGTCACCCAAGCGAGATCAACTCAAGTATGTGCTGCAGATTCATTTCAAGGCGTCCAACAATGTTGCTGAGTACGAGGCAGTGGTGCATGGCTTGCGAGTAGCCAAGGAAGTTGGAGTGCAGCGCATCATATGCTATGGTGATTCCGATCTGGTGGTGCAGCAAGTTTCTGGCACCTGGGATGCTCTGGATGCCAACATGGCATCATATCGCTTCCTGGTGCAGTCTATGACTGGATTCTTCGAAGGCTGCGAGTTCCAGCACATTCACCGAGCAGAGAATGAAGCGGCAGACGAGCTATCCAAGTTGGGATCTTCTCGGCAGTTCATCCCGGCAGGGATTGCCTTAGAGCATTTGAGGAAGCCATCCATCAAGCCATCTCCCAACTCAGAATCTATTTTCGTTCCTTCTCTGCCAAGTGAAGAATCTGACCCCATGGAAATTGACTGGGAGAGTGCTGCAGGAAACTCGGGGACTGCCATTCCTTACTCGGGGACTGCCATTCCTTACTCGGGGACTGCCATTCCTTACTCGGGGACTGCCACTCCTTACTCGGGGACTGCTGTCCTTAACCCGGAGGCTGTCGCATTCATTGAGGAGGTCCTCGCCAACCGATCAGGGCTACAGAGAAGTGCTCCTACTCCTCCTGAGCAACCAGAGGTGCCCGTCCCAATGGAACTGGACGAACCAGTGTTTCCCACGCGGGAGACACCGAGTTGGGCTATGCCCATATTATCCTTTCTAAGGGACGGCACCCTACCAGAAGATGAAGTTACTGCAAGGCAGATTCAGAGAAGATCCAAGGGCTACACTATAATCAGAGAGGTGTTGCACAAGAGGAGTGCCACAGGCGTGCTGCAACGTTGTGTGGGCCCAGAAGAGGGAGAAGAAATTCTGCTGGAAATACACCAAGGAGAATGTGGGCATCACGCCTCATCACGGGCATTGGTCAAGAACACTTTTAGGCATGGCTTCTACTGGCTCACAGCTCTGCAGCAAGCTGAAGACATCGTGAGGAAGTGCAATGGCTGTCAGATGTTCGCGAGTAAGATTCACATGCCTGCTTCCGAGCTGAAGACAATTCCTATCACATGGTCGTTTGCTGTTTGGTGCCTGGATATGGTTGGCCCCTTCAAGCCGGCTAAGGGCAACATGACGCACATCTTGGTCATGGTGGACAAGTTTACCAAGTGGATTGAGGTGAAGCCTATTCGGAAGTGCGATGGGGCTACAGCGGTGAAATTCGTGAAGGATGTGATCCTGAGATATGGCTACCCGCACAGCATCGTCACCGACAACGGCACCAATTTCGCAGAGGGGGCAATGGTGCGGTTCTGCAGAGATAAGCACATCCGACTAGACGTTGCGTCAGTCGCGCACCCTGCCTCCAATGGGCAAGTTGAAAGAGCAAATGGCATGGTACTGGCAGGCATAAAGCCAAGGCTGATTGAGCCACTGCTGAAAACACCTGGGTGTTGGCTAGACGAGTTGCCAGCGGTGTTATGGAGTCTAAGGACTACCCCTAACCGGTCAACCGGCTACACGCCATTCTTCTTGGTATACGGGGCTGAGGCCGTGTTGCCAATAGACTTAGAGCATGACTCCCCCCGAGTAACCCTCTACACTGAGGTGGAGGCGAGAGAAGCTCGAGAAGACGACGTTGACCTGCTTGAAGAAGCAAGAGAGCTGACTCTGTCACGTTCGGCTATCTACCAGCAAAACCTGCGGCGTTATCATAGCCGAAAGGTGAACCCAAGGGTTTTCCGAGAAGGAGACATGGTCCTTAGGCTTGTGCAGCGCACAGCCGGGATGCACAAGTTGTCTCCTCCATGGGAAGGGCCTTTCATTGTGAGCAAAGCGCTGCACAATGATGCGTACTACCTTGTAGATGTGCGCCCATCACAGGCGAACAGGGCAGATAAAGCTGGAGAGGAATCAAAGCGTCCCTGGAATGTAGCTCTACTCCGTCGTTTCCATTCGTGAGCAAAAAATGTGTATGTACTCTTAATTCTACTCTGCAATCTGAAACTGAACTCGGGGACTGCCCTCGTCCAAAATTGCTCCAAGTGTTTTTACTCGGCTTTGCTGTTTGTCTATTCGGTTGCTCCACTTCAAAATTCATAAGCGTATTGAGTACTGTGTCTAAACCTACATGCCAACTCTTCGACTTTGCTGCTGTCCGGAACCCGGCTTCATGGCAAGCAAGAGAACAAGCAAAAGGTCAATGAGCACAAGAAAAATCGCTAAGGAAGAAAGGAGTGCAGGAACCGAGTAGGGTGTTTTTTACTTCTGTTCTTTGTCTTGTCTTTTCGGCTAAGTGGCGGGCTGCGTTACTATGATTGTTTCTAAGCGGCTAAGTATTTGCAGCTCTACTCTTTGATTCTTGTGACTCGAATACCAAAAAAGCAACAAGTTGCGGGTAGAGCTGAGACGAAAGGAGAGGGTGAATAAGAAATGCAACTCGGGGACTCGCATGGAAACGCAACCCGGCATTAAGCCAGGGCTGCTCAAATTGATTAAATTAAAGATAAAAAGTGGGAATAAAATTGAGTAGCAAGCAAAAGCGGGAATAGTCTGATACATCTGCACCCGGCATTCCGGGGAACTGATAAGTGTTTGAGGAAAAAAGCTGCAGGATAAACTCAGGTCGACGCGATGTTCTCGGTGCTGGCCTTGGTTGCTTCGTCTTCATCAGTGGCCTTGGTGGCGTCTGCCTCTGTGCTGGCACCAGCAGTCTTCGCTTGCTCGGCGTCAGGCTCGGTGGCGATCTGTTCAGAAGTTGCAGTGGCCACCGAGACGGGCGTTGTCGCGGAGGCGGAACCACTGGCCTGGGCGCGGAGGCTGACGGTGTCGTCAAGAGCAGCTCCTGACGAGGTGCCGAACTCGAGCGCGGAGGTGTCGATCGACATCTCCACGTTCTCGTCCTCCTCGTCGCTACCCGCGACGACCACGGCCTTCCCCTTCCCGTCCTGGCCAGCAGGGGACTCGAAGCCGCTCAGGTCCAGCTCGTCGGTGTCCGTTTCTTCGTCTTCATCCTCCTCATCGCCCTCGTCCACCTCGGTGTCGGGCTCGGTGAGGCCGTCGATGAAGGTCGCAGTATCAGCATACTGAGCGACCTCGTGAGCAACCAGCTGGCGAATAGCCACGCAGTCGGGGTTCTTCTCCCACTTGGAGTTTCGGCGCATCTCGCGGATGATCTGCATATTGAGGTTCTCGTACCAGGAGGTGATGAAGAGCAGCATCATGTCCGCACCTGCCCGAGCTCCCGAGGCGCGCCACTTCTTCAATTCGGCTTTCACGCGCCGCAGCTTCAAGGCAAGCCCAGAGATTGTTGTCGGTGCAGAATCATCAGGCCAGAAGAAGTTGTGGATCTGGAAGGCGACTTGCACCAGCTCGGTGCCCACGCCCGCTAGCCGCGGAAACTGCTCTTGCATAACCAAGATGCTCTCTTCTATTTCTGCTCGGGTGTCCAGAGGCTCGCCCTTCTCAACGCGAGCTGCTCGGACCTTCTCCAAGGCGGGCACGCTAGCAGATTCAAGGTCAGGGAAGACTTCTGCAAGAGCTATCGAAAAGATCAGAAACAATAACAAAGTAGAAAGGTGAAACGAGTAGCCGAGGAACAAGAGGAAGCAGTGAAGCAGAGAAGAAGGGTACTTACTGTTCAAGTCATGGCGCAGCCCTTGCAGCTGGGTCTTCCATGTTTCCTCATTGGATAGATGCCTTTCTTGGATCTGGCGGAGCCCGTCCATCTGAGTGAAGAGGCTAGCGTTGGCTTTTTTCAGCACCTCGCACTCCTGCTCGAGGGCCTTCACCTTGGCCCTGGCTGCTGTCTCGACCTTGGCCTTCTCGGCAATGACTCTGTCCCTTTCGGCACCAAGGTTGATAGCATCCTGGAGCGCATTCTGCAGCTGGACTTGGAGCTTCTCCATTTCAGTGGTATGCTCCTTCACCAGCTCGACGGCCTGGCTGGACAACTGCTGCTGCACCTCATCAGGTTTGAGGCAGTCTTGGTGTTCTTCAACAAACTTCTTATGATCTTCTGAAAAGAGCAAAGCCCGATCAGCAGAGTAGCGAAGAAAGAAATATAGAGACAAGTCGAGAAGACGACAACATACCTTCTAATCTTTTAATCGTGGCTTGGCCACTCTCGACAAAGGCACGGCAGTTCTCGTGCTCGTCAGCCAGGGCCTTCAGCTTCCCTGCAGAGTAAAATCAGTTAGCGCAAAAAGCAGAAGCGGGCGTAAGCAATAAACGCAAGAACCGCGTAGCTAGAAGCGTACCTTCCACCTCAGACAGCTTCATGGTACTGTTCATCACTTCCTTAGCGGCTTCCTCGGCGGCTACTTTCTCTTTCTCCAAGGCAGCAATGCGTCTCTTGGCGACGGCATGGTTCCAGAGTAGCCGACGATGCAAGTCGGTCCGCTTCAGTACGCTATTCTGAGAACAGAAAAGAAAATGAATCAGACAAAGAAGTAAAGATTCAACCCGAGAAGGCGGCTACTCGAGAGAGCATCCTCCTACTCGGCCAGAATCTCGGGGACTGGGTGATGGTTAAGGAAAAAGGGAGGCGAGTAGAAGAGGAGAAAAAATGCAACTCGGAGAGGATAAGTTGAGACTTACCGCGTAAGATTGCTCGAGATCTTCTGCGTTCTTGCGGTGGACGAACATCTTGGCAGCGAGTGTAGCGGAGGTGGTCGAGACGGTCATGGGTTTGTAACCCAAGTCCACCTTGTTCCAATCAACGCGCATATGGTCGATGTCGCCCAGATCGGTGCCATTCCAGTTGGTGTTGCCGAGAACTTTGCTGTCCCATTTTGCATCAATGAAGCCGATCAGGTCGAGTACTTGCTCGAGGCTCTGGGACGTTATTGCCTGGTCTTGAACTCCACGAGAAGCAATGGAGATGGATTTGTCTTGGTTTGGGGCCGGGGGCCTGGCGTCCACTGCCACGGCTTTCCTCCCTTTCTGAAGAGCGAGGTTCCGATCCTTGGGGGAAAGGCCGACCTGGTGCTGCTGGCTAACCTTCACCATGTAATCCGGGTAGCAGGGCTGGTCAGCTGCAGCTGCAGCGGCGGCGGCAGCAACCGCGCTGGGATCGCGAATAACCAGCTGGCGTGACTGGCCAGTTGATGTTGGCGGCGGCTTGTCGGCAGCTCGCTTCTTTGCTTTCTCCTTCTGGGCAGTTGGCTTCTCCGAGATTGGCTTCTCGGTTTTCTTCTTCTCAGTCTTTTCCTTCTCAGCCTTCTCCTTCTCAGCTTTCTCCTTCTCGGCTGCCTCCTTCTCGGCAGCATCTTGGGCACTCTTCCTCGTAACCGGCTTCGCCGAAGGGCCGGCTGCAGCGTTAGTTGGCTGCACCAGGGAGGAGTCTGGCTGGGCGCCACCTTGGTCAGTTGGTGGCGCCAGGGGCGCGCTGTCCGATGCGCCATCTGGCTGGGCGCTACCCTGCGCGGCAACTGGATGCGCGTCGCTCAGAGGGTAATGCCCAGTCGCGTCTTCTACCCGCTGATCGGCAGCGGGATCCGGCTGTGAAACATCCATTGCTCCTACTCGCGCCTGGGACGCGGAATCTTCTGGTTCAGTAGCTCCTGTGGCTGGCTGCTCCTTTTCAGTTCCTGGCCGCTCAAGGGCGGCGTCATCATGCATCTCTTGATCTTGGTTCTCCTCGGCGGTGTTGGCCGGAGGAAACGGTGGCTTCTCTTGATGAGCAGTGTCCTGCGCCTCCTGCTCGGCGCGGGACTGCTGCTCTGGCTCGGTGCTTTGGGCATCAGTGCCCTGGGGTTGTGCGTTGGCGGCGGTATTCTCATCGTCGTCGAGGTCGATTAAGTTGTCGACGTCGACGGCGGCCTTCTTCTGGGTCTCAGTGGACGCGAGAGCGGCGTCCGCGTTCAAGGGGGCTCTGAAGAGGAAATTGTGTTCAGAAGTAAGAACAAGACAGAGGAAATTGAGAGGAAACAAGGAAATAAAGGATCGAGAATCAACCGAGAAGAACAAGGTGAACCAAAGCGTAAACGGGAAGGAACTCACCCCTGGCGGGAAGGAATCGTTGGTTTCTTTCTCTTCACGATCTTCTTGGTCTTCTTCTCGATCAGCTTCTTCTTCTTGGCGGGAGGCTCTTGGGCGCCACTGCCGGTCCGCTTGCGGGTAACAGGAGCAGCAACCGATAGAGGTGGGACGACCAGGGCTGCGTCGCCCTCGTTCTCGTCCTCATCCTCATCCTCGTTCTCAGCATCAGCAGCATCTATGAATTTGAGAAAGAGAAGAGATTCAGAAACAACAGGCAAAGGGTTAATGCATCTCGCAGACAGACAGCGTGAATTCACTTACCTTCGAACTCATCCTCGGACCAGTCGCGGAGGGATGTTTCAGCGTGCTGCTTCTCCGTCGAGGGGGAATGAGGAAGGTTAATCTGGTCCGCGGCCTCGAAGGAGGCCTGGTCATCTTCTTCTCGGTCATCTGACCAATTGCCCTCGAAGCGCTCGGAGCTTTCAGCGCGCTCGCGGTCAAGGACCTGAAGAACAGGGGAACAACGCAGAATTAGCCGAGTAGCACGAAGGCACTCTACCCGAATAGGCGTGCAAACATAAAGCACACTAAGCCTAGGGAAGCTTGCTAAGTGTCCTACTCGGCAAGGCGTGCAAACATAAAGCACACTAAGCCTAGGGAACTTTACTAGATATCCTACTCGGAAAGGCGTGCAAGCATCAAGCATATTAAGCCTAAGAATTTCTCCTAAGTATGCTACTCGGCAAGGCGTGCAAACACTAAGCACACTAAGCCTAGGTAGTTCTGTAGGGTGCACTACTCGGCGCAGAATACAATTGTTAGTCGCAGCAGGAAGAGGGGAATATCTACTCGGATTGCATATACTGGAAGCAGAAAAAGGAGAACGTACCCGTGGAATCGGCTTCATGCGGCTGAAGGGGATGAACCCATACTGCCAATTGTCGCGGAGGCCTGTGGTCAGGATGGACCTTGCGTGCTCAGCGACGTCCGCGTTGCTAAGCTCGAGCGTGGTCGTCCGAGTGCAATCGCGGGGGCCTCCCAGGTAGCACATTGGGTGGGAGCGCTGCTGCAGAGCCAGCACCCGGTTCTTGATCCAGCAGGCGACGGGATCATCGCTCTTGAGGCCCTCTCCGATTAGCTCAGCGAGCCGCTCCTCCATCTGCACGGCGTCGCGGTCGTTGTACGGCTTCGTCTTCCAGTTCTGCCCGGATGGAGCTCGATTGCTCCAAGCAGGCAGATTGATGCGGTCGGTTACCTTTCCCCCCTTCGTGGCGGGGATATTCTTCACGTAGAGGAAGGTTTTTTGCCACATACGGACGGAATCCAAGCCCTTGATGCGAGGGTGGTTGGTTCCCGTCCGCTGCACCATCATGGCGCTGCCGGTGTCGGTTACCCGACTGCCAGCGGCCGCGCCGTCCTTCTTCCCCGTGCTCTGCTGGCGGAGATGGAAGTACTTCAGCCATGTCTGCACCGTGGGGCGGACGCCAAGAAAGGCCTCGCACACCACGGTATGATAGGCGAGGAAGACAACAGCATTCGGAGGGAGGTGATGCATCTGAACACCGAAGTGATCCAACAAGGAGCGGAGAAAATCGGACGCTGGCAGGCCAAATCCTCGCGCAAAGTGCGCGAGGAAGACGACGTGCTCGCCTTCCCGCGGGGCCGGAACGATTTCGCCGTCGGACGGCCGGCGCTGAACACCAGGAGGAACCCTCCGGGTGTTCATGAGCCAGGAGCAATCATCGACGGTGACATCAGAACCAGCCCAGCTGGCGCGAGCAGCCATGGCAGCGAGCGAGAAGGTGGTGGAAGATTGGGAAGAATCTAGTGGAGAAAATGGATCCGCGGCGGCGCAAAGAGTTGCGCGGCGGCGGAGAGCTCAGCGGCGGAGAAGAGACAGAGGGGCGAAAGAGGAAAGTACGGAGGTAGGAGAAGAGGAAGTTACCGGTGGGGGTATTTATACCCTCGCCTCGGATTACCGTTACCATCGGGGTAGTGGGATCGATCGTGGCCATGATTCTCATGTGGTGGGGTCTGTGGCCAGTTAGAAACGCACGCAAGCGCAGAACGCGCGCGTAACGGCCACAGTTGATCCCACGACCGGATCGTGGGCTATTACTGCGCTTGATGGGACATGACGAGCCGGTGGGCCCGCCCCGTGAAAACTGGGCGCGTGGCACGTCGTGTCCTAGGCAGCGAGACGTCAGGGTCGCGGATGCTCGACACGTGTCCATTTGCAGCACGGAAGGCTGGATTGTGCTCTGCGCTGCAGAGACTCTGCTTGAGAAATTCTTTAAGTCCTTTTACTCGGACGCAGAGAAGGAGACTAGCCCTATTCGGAAGGAAGGAGACCCAACGTACTTCCCAGAGTGCTACTCGGAGGTTTTACTCGGCATCTTGAGGTTCAAGGGCGGTGTTGCAAAGATTGGTTTAAAGCTGGCAGAGCCTAGTGAACGGGTTCGCAAGACTCTACCAGCTTCGGGGACTGCTGTCGGGGGGTTACCCCCGAGTAGGGAAAAGGCAAGTGGTAAAGGCAACTGTCAGAAGAGAGGTTTGGTCGAGTAGCCGCCTACCCGGTACTTGCTACCCGGTCGACTGCTACTCGGTTTCACTTCAAGATGACCAGAAGGAGGTATCAATCAAGTTCTGTCCTTTCGAGTAGAAGAGTTGGCCCGAGTAAAATTGGCGGGAACCTACTCGGGCCAAAAGTCAAAGGAGCCGTTCTGACACAGGATCCCGCGTATCCTGGGTCCGTACTTGGCACTATTCGAACTACTGTTCATCTGGGACCGGCCTGCCTGACAGTGACAGCATGGAAGCAGGCGGTCGCAGGATAAGGGGGCCCTACACTGTGTTTGGCACAGTGATACCAGACTGTCCCCTTGGTTTTGCCCAACGACTTTCCGGATGCAGCCAAGATTAGGAACCAAAGCTGTCAGCGGGAACTCGGAAGAAGGACGATGTGCACACTATGTCGACACTTGTCCATATTTTGACGTATCCGGCTGGGCACCATGTATATAAGGTGCCCCGCCGCCTCCTGCGTGAGGATCGAACACATTGTGACCTAGATCGCATACGAGAGCTCAGGAAACCCTAGGTTCTTGACCTAGTTCATCACGTAGAGAGGAGAGTGGCTACTCGGTAGCAAGAACCATTGTACTGTGGCTACTCGGTGAGACACCAGAATACAGAGAGAAAGGCAGGAGTAGGGGTTTTACCTCCTCACGAGGGCCCTGAACCTGGGTAGATCGTGTTGTTTGCAGTGCTTAGTTCTTGTCTCACGCGGCTACTCGTCGCGTGATCCCTCCCCGAGCACCTCCAGCGTCCTTCGTCCCCACATCTTTAGCCATCCTATGGCATCTGCCGTGACACCACCACGACAAATGGATCTTGTGATGTAATAGAATTTGACGCGTTTGCATGATATTTCATTTTGTACTGTGTAGCTAGCAATTGATCCAGGGACTAGCACAATAACACAGATGTTCTTGCATTATTTAAATGTGGGAAAGCTACAGTAACCATAGCCATCTGGTTCTTAGTGCCAGGTTCATCAGCCCGGGTTGGGAATTCCTAGGCCACCAAGATTCTTAGGCATACACACCTTATTCCACACCAAGAGGCAGTGTCCTCCGTGGACATCCCTCTTTCCTTTTCACAGGAAGCCTCTAAGGATTTTCTCCACCGTCGTGAGCGTTTTGACTGGCAAGCCAAGAGACATCATAGTAAAAATTGAAACGGCCTATAGTGTGGTCTTGTGGAGCTCCAACCATCCCCCCCCCCCCCCGATTCAATAGATTGGCACCCCATCCCGGCAGATGAATCATTCTCCACTAGATAACTCAATTGTGTCGCAGTAGGCTTTCTCAACGACATGGTTCACTAGTAGAAAAACCCCCAACGGTTTTTAGCTCTAGTCCCCATGAGCCTACCAACCTAGACAAGCGGGGGGAAGGGAAACGTCCTGCCTCGCTCGAAAGATTTTAGTCCCGCGTCGTAATACGAGCCGGGACTAAAAGTCCTCTGGCAACCGTTCGCGTCGTCTCGCAGACTTTTAGTCATGGGTCGTAACACGGCCCGGGACTAAAAGTCTTCGTGGCCACCTTTCGCCTAGCCGTAGAGCATTTAGTCCAGGGTGGTGTACGGCTCGGGAGTAAATTCCCAAACCGTTTGCCTCCCGCGCTTTGGAACTTGATCCGCGGGAGGCTTAAAAACAAAGAAACGACCCATTGCTACAGTACCGAGCGCCTCTCTCTTCTCCCTCCTTGCTCTACTCTCTTCATTCTTCCACATCACCCACCATGGGACTAGATATTATGGACGTGGACACACATGGTCGGAAACTTGATGTCGCATACACCAACGAGAGTAGAGGGTTCCGGCCTATCTTGACCTCATGAAGAAACGGCTTCACGAGGATGGCGGGTGTTTTCTAGGCCTTGATCTTGAGTACAGGGACGATCAAAAGGACGTGGATCTCATCCAACTTGCTCACAATAGACGTGTCTTCCTCTTCCAATGGTCAAGGTAAGCAATCCGATCGATCTTCTCCTCTCTCTTTCTCTTTAATTTCCCATGTTTCTCCTTGATCTTATTTTGATTGGATCGGAAATTGTATAGGATATCAACATGTACGGGTGTGTATCCATTTGTATTCATACATAGAAATGTGTATTGGAAATTCCGTTTGTATTTACATAGCAATAATATATATATATATTGGCCGAAATTTCATAGAAAGCAATATCTATCTATCTATCTATCTATCTATCTATATATATATATATATATATCCATGTATACATTCATATGTATAGCAGGTATTGGAAATTCATTTGTATTCATATAAAAATGTTTATTGGAAAATTCCATTTGTATTCATATATAGCAATAATGTATTGGATGTCAATAATTGCATAGGAATTAAAAGCAATTAATATATTCATATAGCAATGTTTCATTGGAAAGAATAAATTGGTTTCATTGAAACAATGTACTTTTGTTGCATTGAAACAATAATATGTTGAATTGAAACTTATACTTTGTTGCATTGTACTTATACTTGTTGCATAACATTTGATCCAATTTGTTGTTGCATATATAACATTATTTTTTAACATTTGTTCCATTTTTTGGTTGCACTAGTGACAAGCATTGTCCAGAACTGATGGATTTCCTTGTCAACAGCGGCATACGTTTTCCTAGCATTGAAATAAGGAATGAAAAGGTGAATATGTGGAACACATGGTGTATTGAGATACCATCTCAATGCCATATTGATATCCAGAACATGTTCCAGGTTGATTATCCGAGGACTGAAATGGATGCTATGGAAGCCGCGTTGATCGATGAGAAGTACGGTACCATGAAGAAATATTTCGGCAGTTCGGGGCACAAATATTGGGAGTAGTGCCGACTTGACCAGATCAACATTAGTACGCAGTTGTCGATGGTTACATGTCCTACGAGTTGTACCGTATCATCAGTGTCTTCAGCTAAGTGCAGCGTCACCTTGCCCCCCGGTCCCCTACTGTTTGGGACGATTCGGAGGATGAGCAGTCTGTGTAGATTGGAGCCCTCGTGATAGCCTATATATGTATATTATGTATTGCTTAGTGTGTGATATTTATATATATATTCGATCCCTAGAAGACATATGTACGTGTCCTTGTTTTATTATATATATCTATTTTAAATATCCTTGTTTAATTATATATATATATATATATATATATATATATATATATATATATATATATATATATATATATACAGAGAGAGAGAAAGAGCGATCTCCTGTTATATACTCCTCGGTATACATACTTCCATATTCAATATACCACATATACAAGGGTATTATACCCCTTTATTATTTTTTATATACCTCATTAATTATTATAAGATACCTCAATACAATTTGTATGAAAAAATATAACCAGAGTCCTCCGTTTTTTCAATATACTATTTCTACGTACATAAAAGCAGTCTATGTACACATAATATAAAATATGTAGAATCTAATGAATATTTTCAGAAAATTGATTTTGAGGTATCTAGTATTAAATAGTGAAGTATATTAAAAATAATAATGAGGTATAAATGGTTCATTTATGTGGTATATTTGCACGTGAGAGTACGTACACCCAGGAGTACTGAACCATTTATATACATGATCGATCCGAGCGCGCTTAATTAAGCAATTGATGTATATATATGTGATGAACTTTCGGAGTAAGAGAAAAAATATCTATCTAAAGATAATAGAATATATTTGAAATGGCTAACAATTTGAAGTAAATAATTATTATTTAAATTCATTAATTAACTATTATTTAAATTAATTAATAATTATTTTAATTCAAGACTAATATTACTTATTTATTTATGTTTAACTAAATAATTTTTGGATTTGGAAAATAAAGATGTGCGACATCATATCTCAAACTTTAACATGATTGACACCATATTATTGTCATTAAAATAGTATTTGATTCTTGGAAGCTGAGATTGAAGGAACCCAGAAGTTAAGCGTGCTGAGAGTGGAGTAGTCTGAGAATGAGTGACCTCCTACGAAGTGTCAGTTCAGAGTGAAAAAAGAGTGATCAGAGTTAAAAATAATTGAGATTGAGAGAGAATGATTAGAGATACAAATAATAGGGACTAAATGAAAAGGAAAATTGGAAAATAAAATTAGAAAAAGTCGAGTCCCGGGTGGTAATACCACCCGGGACTAAATGTCCTGCCCTGGGAGCTCCCCGTGGGCTGCCCTCTAGTCCCGGTTCGTGGGCCGGTGGGACAAAAGGCGGGGCCTCTAGTCCCGGATAAGTAGTCCCATATGGACATCCATGACTATAGCCCCTTACGGCCGGGGACTAGAGGCCCGTTTTCTACTATTGGGGAGCCCAAGATATCTGAATGGAAATGGACGTATCGGGCAGCCTAGTTCCTCCTCAATTAGCTCCTCCACCACTACGTCGCACCTTATCAGATGTGCAAAGCATTTTTTTCAAATTTGTCCGCAGGCCTGACGCCACCCCAAAGTCATCAAGAAGAGACGCAAAGGTCCGCAGGTCCTCCAAAGAGGGCCTAAGAAAGGTCACAATAGCATCTGCATAGATCGAAGTCGGTGCCGTCGATTGGCGCCCGCGAGAGGTGAAAGGTGTCCTGTCCGGGCGGCCAACTCAATCAAATGATGCAGAACTTCCATAACAAGGATGAACAGCTAGGGGAAAGAGGACCCCCTGGCCTAAGTCCACGCCGGTTCGCAATGCGACAGCCCATTCACAAAAATACGAGTGGATGATGTGGCTAGCAACACACAAATCTATGCAATCATCCGTTCGCCAAAACCCATCTTCTTGAGGACCGCAATCAAAAAATCCCAGTCCACAGTGTCGAAGGCCTTGGTGATGTCAAGCTTGAATAAGACTACCACGGAGGGAGCTATGATGCTTTCTGGTTGTCCCCTGGACCATCATGTAGTTGTCGTGGAGGCATCTCTTGCAGACGAACGCACTCTGATGAGTGCCTACCAGGTCATCGAGGGAGGACGCCAGTTTTCTAGCCAGAACCTTGGCGTTAAGTTTTACAAAGCAGTGAATGAGACTGATCGGACGGAAGTCTCGAATCTCCTCCACGCCCGGCTTTTCGCCAGCAGAGTGACAAGCGCCTGATTAACTGAGTTGAATCCACGCATGTCAAGTCACGACCATGGGCCAGCAGGCGACAAAGAACTTGTTTGTAAAGCCATCCTGGCTTGGGCATTTGTCCAACGACAACTCTTTGATCGCGTCCCAAACATCTTCAACTGAGAAATTTGCCTCAAGATGTCGAAGATGCACCGAGGGAAGGCCTAAATCCTCTAGATCCATGGAAAAAGGCCTATCCTGATCTACCCTGACAGGTCTTCATAGAAATCATCCACCGTTTTTTGCTTTATCCACATGCTCGGTCACCCGGGTGACGTCAACTAGAAGGTGGTCCACAAAGTTTTTCCTACTCGGATGGCTCGCGTGAAGGTTGAAAAAAGGGTTCAGGCATACCTTGTTACAAAAATGCATGTCGGATCAAGGGAGAGTTGTGTATCTAGGAGGCTCGCCCACCTACCCACCAACCGCCGCCCGCCACTCTGATGGAAGAGTCCACCCAGCCTCACGCCGGCGGCCACTACGGCGCCGGAGGCCACTCGAGGACCGCCTCTCCTTTCTCCCTCCACCTCCCCTTCCCTATCCTCTCTGTCGGACATGGCTTCCCCGGCCACCTCTAGGAGATGGGCGTATTTCTCCAACGAGGACGACGAGGCCTACTCCTCCCCTCCCCCGCTCGTACTATGAGAAGCGGAACGACGCCGTTGACTCCCTCATGTGCGCCCTCACCGACGTCGGTCTCCTCCAAGCCCCTCTTCCCCATCGTTCCAATCTGCAGGGCCAAGGAGCGGGTCGGGTTTGAACAGGCCCGTGGCGCCTAGGCGCGGTGCCTCCCCGGTGGCGTCAAGGACAGAGTGCATGGCGCGGACAGGGGAAAGGCCGGAGCCAAGTCGGCGTGGAGCAGCTGCGGCTGCATGGACTATGGAGCGTGAGGGACATGGACCTACGGCACGGGGTGCGCGTCCGGCCGCCATGGACATGGCGCAGCGGTTGGTTTATCCTCCTCCACCTGCTCCAGAACCGGTGGACGGCGGCCCGTGTCCTTGGTAACTTGTAGGGGTTGGTCGCTAACGTCATCGTGGTCCACAGCTGCCGGCGCTGGAGATTCGGGCGGACCTCCCTCAGGGCCTGGCGGGTGGTTGCTTCAATTGCACCAGGCTGGGTCACATCACCATGGACAACACGTTTGAGATAATATGTCTCTGGTGCACGGGAGAAGGCCACCACGCCCGTGAGTGCAGCCAGCCTGTTATTTTATGGTGATCCAAATTCATATTCGTATATATTGATAAAGGCCGAACTTCTGACGAGTGGAGCCGGAGCCGCAACGAGTTGTTACCGAGTCGGAGTTGGATTACCTGTTACCGACCTAGTTAGGTCAGGACCGCCTTTATATACCTCTTGTAAGCCGCCGCACGGGATACGCCATACATTGTAAATCCCGGCGCGATTGTAACCTCACCCGAAATAGTGAAGTATTGCTGGCTGGCGCCCGTGGTTTTTTCTCTTCCTCATTGGAAGGGTTTTCCACGTTAAAATCTCGTGTCCCCGTTGGTTCGATCTTGCTTAATTTCATCGTTGTTTTGCTATTGCTTGTAACAAGTGGTATCAGAGCCCTGTTTCAGATTAGAGATTCGCGATGGCATCGATGAAGTTTGATCTACCGTTGCTGGACTACAAGACGAGGTTTTCTCTGTGGCAAGTAAAGATGCGTGCGGTTCTGTCGCAAGCATCGGATCTTGATGAGGCGCTGGATTCTTTCGGGAATAAGGTAGCCAAGGATTGGACTGCCGATGAGAAACGCAAAGATCGTAAGGCTTTGTCGTTGATTCAGCTTCATCTGTCTAATGATATATTGCAAGAGGTGCTGTTGGAGAAATCCGCGGCTGCGTTGTGGGTCAAGCTGGAATCGATCTGCATGTCAAAAGATCTCACCAGCAAGATGCACGTAAAGATGAAGTTGTTCTCGCTCAAGATGCAAGATGGTGGTTCTGTCATGAGCCACTTGTCGATCTTTAAGGAGATCGTGTCCGACCTAGTGTCGATGGAGGTAAAATATGATGATTAAGACTTAGCTCTTCTGTTGTTATGTTCGCTGCCTAGCTCTTTTACAAACCTGCGTGATACCATACTGTTAAGCCGCGATGAACTAACCCTCGCGGAAGTTTGTGAGGCCCTGCAGACCAGGGAAAAGATGAAAGTTATGGTGCAGTCTAACCCATCGTCCTCCAAAGGCGATGCATTGCAGGTTCGAGGCAGACCAGAGCAGCGAGATAACAACTACAACGACAACAGAGATAAGAGCAGGGACCGTTCCAAGTCCAAAGGACGTGACAAGTTCTGCAGGTATTGTAAGAAAACCAATCACACCATTGAGGATTGCTGGAAGGTGCAGAACAAGGAGAAAAGGAATGGCACATACCAACCGAAAAATAAATCTGACGGTAATGGTAATGGTAATGGTACTGGTAAGGCTGCTGTTGTTGCTGGTGATAATAGTTCGGATGGTGAATGCCTAGCTGTTTTTGCTGCATGTGCTACCCGTGATGATGAGTGGATACTTGATACTGCTTGTTCGTTTCATATTTGCTGTAACAAAGATTGGTTTAGTTCTTATGAGGCTGTGCAGACTGGAGATTTTGTGCGTGTGGGGAACGACAACAAATGTCACATTGTTGGCGTTGGATCTGTTCAGATCAAGACCCATGGTGGGATGACACGTACATTGACGGGAGTGAAACACATACCATCCATGGCGAGAAATTTGATCTCGCTGAGTACCCTTGACTGTGACGGGTACAAGTACGCCGAGGGGATAAACGCCTGAAGGTATCAAGAGGTTCTCTCATTGTTATGATTGGTGATATGAATTCTGCCAAGTTATATATCCTTAGAGGTACCACATTGTCTGGTACTGCTGCTGTTATTACTAATGATGATCCAAGTTCTACTAACCTCTGGCATAAGCGACTTGGACACATGAGTGAACATGGTATGGCAGAATTGGTGAAGAGAGAACTTTTGAAGAACTGCAATAAGTAAGTTGCCGTTCTGTGAACACTGCGTATTTGGTAAGCATAAGAGAGTTAAGTTCAATGCTTCCGTTCATAGCACTAAAGGTACATTGGATTATGTACATGCTGATTTGTGGGGGCCTTCACGTAAGCCCTCTTATGGTGGTGCTCGTTATATGCTTACTATCATTGATGATTACTCTAGAAGAGTTTGGCCTTATTTCCTGAAAACTAAGGATGATACTTTTGCTGCTTTCAAAGAGTGTAAAGTTATGATTGAAAAGCAAACCGAAAGAAAGGTGAAGTTGCTTCGTACTGACAATGGTGGCGAATTTTGTTCGCATGCTTTCGATGATTATTGTGTGCAGGAAGGCATTGTCAGGCATCACACCATCCCATACACACCTCAGCAGAATGGTGTAGCTGAGCGGATGAACAGGACGATCATCTCCAAAGCTCGCTGCATGTTGTCTAACGCCCGCATGAATAGGCGTTTTTGGGCTGAGGCTGCCAACACTGCCTGCTACTTGATTAACAGGTCACCATCCATCCCTCTTGACAAGAAAACTCCTATTGAGGTATGGTCTGGTGAGTCAGCTGATTATTCACAACTGAAAGTTTTTGGTTGCACTGCCTATGCTCATGTTGATAATGGAAAGTTAGAGCCTAGAGCTGTTAAGTGCTTATTTCTTGGTTATGGTTCTGGAGTAAAAGGATATAAGTTGTGGAACCCGGAAACCAAACAGACTTTCTTTAGCAGGAGTGTTGTGTTTAATGAATCTATTATGTATGAGGACAGTTTGTCGACTGATGTTGTGCCAGATTCTTCTGATGAGGACGAACCCCGAGTTCGTGTGCAGGTGGAGCTAGATCACCTGGATGAGGAGGAAACTGAAATTGATGGGGAGGATATTGTGCCACCCTCACCTCCTATTGTGAAGCAAGAAAATTTATCTATTGCAGAGCGCAGAGAGAAGAGGAATAAAGGACCTCGTACTCGTTTAATTGAGGAATGTGATGTTGTCTATTTTGCTCTAAGTTGTGCAGAACAGGTGGAGAATGATGCTGAACCAGCTACATATAATGAAGCTATTGCTTCGGTTGATCGTGACAAGTGGATTGGTGCAATGCACGAGGAGATGCAATCAGTTGATAAGAATGGCACATGGGATATTGTGTGCTTGCCTAAACAAAAGAAGACCGTACGCTGTAAGTGGATCTTCAATAGAAAGGAGGGTTTATCTCCAAGAGAGCCTCCAAGGTTTAAGGCAAGGTTAGTAGCAAAAGGTTTCAGCCAGATTCCAGGAGTGGATTATAATGATGTGTTCTCACCTGTTGTCAAGCATAGTTCTATTCGTACTTTCTTTAGTATTGTTGCTATGCATGATCTTGAGCTTGAGCAGTTAGATGTGAAGACTGCGTTTTTGCATGGAGAACTAGAGGAGGAGATATACATGGACCAACCTGAAGGGTTCATAGTGCCTGGTAAAGAGGATTTCGTATGCAAGCTAAAGAAGTCCCTTTACGGTTTGAAACAGTCTCCTCGACAATGGTATAAAAGGTTTGATTCTTTTATGATGTCACATGGCTTTAAGAGGTCTGAATATGATAGCTGTGCGTACATTAATTTTTTTGATGAATCACCTATATACTTGCTGCTATATGTTGATGACATGTTAATTGCTGCCAAGAGCATGAAAGAAATCACTACATTGAAGAAACAATTGAGTAGTGAGTTTGAGATGAAGGATCTTGGTCCTGCTAAGAAAATTCTAGGTATAGAAATTTCATGAGACAGAAAATCTAGATTGCTATTTCTTAGTCAGGAGAATTACATTAAGAAAGTCCTTCATCGTTTTAATATGCATGATGCAAAGTCTGTTAGTACTCCAATTGCTTCACACTTCAAGTTGTCAGCATTGCAATGTCCTACTACTGACAAAGATATTGAGTATATGTCACGAGTTCCTTATGCTAGTGATGTTGGTTCCTTAATGTATGCCATGGTGTGTTCTCGGCCTGATTTATCATATGCTATGAGTTTGGTCAGTCGATACATGGCTAATCCTGGTAAAGAACATTGGAAAGATGTTCAGTGGATTTTCAGGTACCTTCGCGGCACATCCAAAGCTTGCTTGAAGTTTGGCAAGACTGGTGAGGGACTCGCAGGCTATGTGGATTCAGATTATGCTGCCGACTTGGATAAGAGGAGATCCCTCACAGGTTATGTGTTTACGATTAGTGGATGTGCCGTTAGCTGGAAGGCTACCTTGCAGGGTGTTGTTGCACAATCTACTACTGAGGCTGAGTATATGGCTATTGCTGAAGCATGCAAAGAGGCAGTTCGGTTGAAAGGTCTGTTTGCTGAGCTTTGTGGAGATGATACTTGCATTAACCTATTTTGCGACAGTCAGAGTCAATTTACTTTACTAAGGATCAGATGTTCCATGAGAGAACAAAGCACATTGATGTCAAGTACCATTATGTGCGTGATGTTGTTGCACAAGGTAAGCTGAAGGTATGCAAGATTAGTACTCATGATAATCCTGCTGATATGATGACAAAGCCAGTTCCTATTACTAAGTTTGAGCTTTGCTCGAGCTTAGTTGGTATCACTGCTTAGCCCAAGAGGCTATGTGGCGCCGAAGGTGTTTTCTTTGTGTGTTTCAGGTGAAGGTTCTCATTTATGCTATAAGAGGGAATTTGTCTCAAGGTGGAGTGTTATTTTATGGTGATCCAAATTCATATTCGTATATACTGATAAAGGCCGAACTTCTGACGAGTGGAGCCGGAGGCGCAACGAGTTGTTACCGAGTCGGAGTTGGATTACCTGTTACCGACCTAGTTAGGTCAGGACCGCCTTTATATACCTCTTGTAAGCCGCCGCACGGGATAAGCCATACATTGTAAATCCCGGCGCGATTGTAACCTCACCCGAAATAGTGAAGTATTGCTGGCTGGCGCCCGTGGTTTTTTCTCTTCCTCATTGGAAGGGTTTTCGACGTTAAAATGTCGTGTCCCCGTTGGTTCGATCTTGCTTAATTTCATCATTGTTTTGCTATTGCTTGTAACACAGCCAAGGACGGCTTTCTGCTCGGGCGCCAAGGAGGATGCCATGCAGCCTCGACGGGCAACACCGACGCGAGATCGACTTGGGGAGCGGCAGAGTCCTGCATCAATGCCGCACATTCGCGCGGACCAAGGTGCGGCCAGGATGCCTGCGCGACTCCGGCTGGCCGAGTGTGGCTCCTCGCCACCTCCCGTGGATTCCCAGGCGACTCGTTACGGGGCGTTGAGCAGGCTGCACATCCGCCGTCGGCACCAACGCGGTTTGATGGCGTCGTGGGCCGCGAGGCGTCGTATGGCCGCGACGATGACCTCCGCGGAAGTAAAGTGCCGAGGTGGCACTCAGGAGTCATCTGCGCGTCACCACCGTGAGGAGCTCCCTCCACCACCCCCTCCGCCTCCTCCGTCACGGCGGCATGACTCGTTTTTCGTCGAGCGCCTGGCTGACATGGAGATGGAACACGTCGATGAGCGGCCTCTGCTGGAGCAGGTGGTGCTTCCGCGCACGCTCAAAATCACGGAGGCGAAGGCGGCGCTGTGATAGAGCCTCGTCGCGTTCGTCTCCGGCAGTCAGCGGAGGGTCCTTCCGAGCGAGGTGTGGCGGCGGAAGTTTCTCGGTAGCTCCTGAGGGTGGCAGACAACTTCACGGTCCGATGGCATTAGCCCGGACTTCATCTTCACATTTGGGAGTCGGCGTATCCGCGATAAGATGATGGCCGCCGGCGTGGTTGACGCCAGGGGGTTCAGCCTGCATTTCTCTCCGTGGAATAGACATCTATACTTCCATAATGTATCTATAATTTTTTATGGTTTTATGCTAATATTATTCTATTGACACATGTTTCTATATAAAGTTTATGATTTATTTGGAATAACCTATTAATAGTTGCAAGAATGCACAAGTTCTTGTTTTAATCTTTGATGTGTCGGAACTATCAAAAATACAAAAGGAAACCTTGTTGGAGTTGAACTGGGACTTTCCAGAAATCTTTCCCATAACCTTTTTTTGAAGATTGTCATGTTACGGGTCGAAAACGGCGTCATACGGAATCTCCCCAAAGACAAAACTGTGGGGATATTCGCGAGGAATGCTCTAGACTGAAAACTCGCCTGATTCCGAGTCCGAATTGCCGAGATACGCCCGATTTACTAAAATCCTAGATGCATGGGATGACGGGATTCCCGAAGGATATATAAAGGGAGGAAACCTAGATCGTGGATAAATCCTCCACCCACCAATTGCAGCCACCAAAAGCCATGTTTTAGCCTCCCCCATGGATCTCATCTCCATGGAGGAGGGCTCCTAAGAAGCCATGAATGAAGGGGGCTAAGGGGCGACGCTCCCCCATGATGCCGCGGCAGAGAAGAAACTCCCGGCGCCGGCGCCGACAACGTTGGCGCCCTGCGCTCCTCACTGCCCCATTCACCGGCTTCACCAACACCTCCATCATCATCTCCTCCATAGCTATGGCGTTCCATTCTTCCACAAACCTCTGTAATCCACTATGTAAACATGGTCTTTGGCGTTATAAATTATTTGCAAATGATCTATCGCATCTATGCCATGTTTGTGTAGTTCCCTTTAGTCATATGATTGATTATTAAATCTCTATGGATGGTTTGAGCTATATATTGAATTTTTTACAGTCCTATGGTTCCCATCATATGTTTATGTGCGCATGGATCACATCATAGGGTTTATAGTATGTGGAGAAAGCTAGAGGGAGGGTTGCTTGAGTGACAGAAACATGAGCCCAAATCCTGATTGAAGCATATGGGATAAAGAGGACATCTTCATCTTAATGCAGTGGTTGGGTATTTTTAGCTTAATGTATGTTCTAGTAGTTACGGATGTTTTCTAGAGTTCCAATCATAAGTACTTGTAATCATTGGATAGTGAGAGCTTGTTAGCGTTGGATCTCCTACATAAAAGAGGAATATCAACTATCTATTTGACGATTTGATCATGGACAAATCCATCACAATTAGCACACTTTTCCACACTCATGGTACTGTTACTTTATGGTTACTTAGTATATTGCTGCATTACTAACATTTACCTTCTTGTATTTATTATCTAGCAAAGCTATCTCTTATACCCGTATTATTGCTCTAGTAATAGTTTCTAGATAAAGTGAACGTTTAGTGTGCTAGAGTTGTATCGGTGGATAATAGAACTTGAGAGAACATTTATCCTACATTTAGCTCCTTACTGGGTTCAACACTCTTACTTATCAAAAATGGATACACACAATCCCCTATACTTGTGGGATATCAAGACCTTTTATGGCGCCATTGCCGAGGAGCAACAGCGTGTGGGCAAATATTCTTGTGTGCACTTGTTTGCTTTATCTCTAAATAGTTTTTACTTCTAGTTTTAAGTTGTTCTCTATCTTAGTATGGATAGGGCATGTGAATTACAAAAAATAATTAGTTGTATTTCTTATCTAAAAATGTTTTCAAAAAGGAAAGTGATTGGAAATATGAGTAATGGTTAAGTGGAGGTCGACATTGAACACTTGTGTTCATGCCTATGAAACCAAAACAATTTTTTCCATGGAAGATTTTCAGTTAAAAACTTATATATATTTTTTATATTGTAAATATTCCTATGTACCATAAAAGTAAAGTGATAATTGTAGTTTCTAGTTACTTGGAAGTTGATAGTTTTGCTTTGCTATCCAAAAACAGATTTCCTGTGCTTCACTGTAAAAAAATCATGATAAATCTCAGAATAGTATTTTGATCTAAATTTGTGTGTGTGCATAAACCTGATATTATGACATATATTTCATTAGTTTTCAGTTTTTTTACTTGAGCTACCTAACTATCTCGTTGAGTGTCATCTTTAGAGACTGTTCAGTTTTGACAGATTTCTTAGTTTATTCAATATTGTACTTGGCGGTATTAGCTTCAGTAGTTTTTTTACGCACAACAGAAATCATGAACACCTTAGTATATATAGTAGCTAATGTTGAGTAAATATTATGAAATTTTTCAATGCTTGAACATGAGTGGATTTTATTTAATGAGTGCTTACCCTACTAATGAGTTTTGTAAATTTTTGTGTGGATGTAGCTTCTAAGTTCTAATCAATATGGTGATACGAGATGAACAGGAAGATGCAATACCTCAAGCTAGGGGATGTGTAGGTGCATCCCAAGAACATATTCAAGAATATTCAATAATCTAAGCTTGGGGATGCCCAAGGCATCCCTCCTTTTTTTTCCTTAACAACTATTAGCTTGACTCATTTGGTTATTGAATATTCCTTCATATATTTTGTGTTAGTCTTGAGTTGTATTTTGTTTTTATTTACTTCTTCCTAGTTTTATTTTCCTAAACAAGTTAAGGATTTTATTGTTAAAAAGTGTTTTTGATGTTGAAGTTAAAATTGATAATACTTGATTCATTTTTCATGCCAAGGTAAAAGTCGTTAATGAAAAGCGCTTGTGGGAGGCAATCCACTTTTGTTTTCTTATATTTTCGCATTATTTCTGAAAACTACTCGCTGGTTATCCGCATTACTCTACTCTAGCAAAAGGTGTTCCCACGCAATCGCTATCGCTGTTCCTACGACGTAGTCAATACGCATTGGAATAATGGCATCCCCCTTTAAGTTTTTTTTCTTTGAGTCGTGGAAGTTTTTACCTCTGTAGCAACCTCTACTTATGCTTTTTATTTCTCTTTTGGGCCAAGAGTGACCTCTAATAGGGAGGAAGTAAGATTTGGGAAAGTCGCTGTCCTGAAACAGATTCTGTGCTTCCACGAAAATAAACATTTCTCTTAGACAGAAAGTCGGATTGCTTTGAAACTTTTTGTACAGATGTCTCGTGTTGTCATCTAACTTACATTAGTTTCGCACTTTTTGGTTTGAGCAACATAAATGTTTTGAAAAATCAATCTTTACCTGCTTTTCTGTTTTGACAAATTTCTGACAATATTTGCATTTGCGTCTTAATCTGTTTCTTTTGTTGATCTTTAGGGGGGAGATCTTTAAAAGAAGTTGTAACAGTAGATAATGTTTTAATGGGTGTTAGACTTGTGTTGAAAATGAACCAAAGTGGACTTATTATTTTGATTACATTAACATTGCTAATGAAGATTGTGTGAATTTTTGTATGGAGTGAGTTTTCAAGTTTAGGGAGAGAAGAATGATATGAGAAGATGAAGAATGGAAAAAAGCTCAAGCTTTGGGATACCCATGTCACCCCAAGACATATCCATGAGGTACAAGCGTTAAAGCTTGGGGATTCCCAAGGTATCCCTTTCTTCATCAACAAAAATAACAGTTTATCTTTCAAGACACTATTTTTATTCCTTCATATATTATGTGGTATTCTTGGAGCATCTGTTATTTTTTCTTTCTGTTTTTTTTCTGTAGCATATGGTTGGATCCTAGAATATTTGTTTCGAGATATTCCCTCTCCTCTTTCATTGTCTAGAACACTCTAGTTTTCACTCTTATTACTTCGCGAGTGTTCACTTTTTGTTACTACTGTGTTTAGCTCTTGTTTTTCACTCATATTTTGTTCAGAGCTTGATGTTTTTCTTAGTATGTATATGATTATATATCTAGTCTTTAATGAATACTCCCTCCGTCCCAAATTAATCGTCTCAAAGTTGGACAAAAGTAGATGTATCTAACAATAAAACATGTCTAAATACACCCACTTTTGTCCAACTTTGTGACAATTAATTTGGGACGGAGGGGGTATTTCCTATGATAGTTATTTCAAAGAAGTTGATTGGTGTTGGTTGGAATGTAAAATTGGTGTGCTTGTGGTAGTGGCACTAGAAAAAAATGCATAATCTTGTAGATCATTAAATTGTTTCACTTGAATCCTTGATGTTGTTTTGAGATATTAATATGCTTAATAGGTAAACTTGATGGTTTAGTGAAGTAAAAACAATTAATGGTTGGTCTAAAAGTTTGAAACTATTCCACACTCGAATAACCAGTTGATAGTATAATGATGTATGACTTCCAATGTAAATAGAAACCGTGATGATTTTTGTTACGCGCTACGGTCGGGGTAGCCAACAGTGACTTGTCATTTCCACAGACCCTCTTGGAGTGATTTTCATTATGTCTTGTAAGATCATATTGCTAGTTGGAATCTTTAAACTTGTGAGTTCTAAGTTGCGGTTTTAGGGCACTTCCATTAACCATATTTGCTAGTCTCTACAGTATTGTGCATTTCCTATTCTCACATTGAGAGTAGGTGCAAACTTCACCAGTACGTCTCAACCCCGTGGGAGGACTTCATCACGTTCTCCTACACATAAGCCCAAATATCTTCGTCAAAACATCCACCATACCTACCCAAGGCATTTCCATAGCCGTTCTGAGATATATTTCCATACAACATCCATCTACATTATGTGATTTGATGACGTGCTTCATTGTTATATTGCATAATGCTACACTGGCAGGAGAATTCAGTTATATATATATATATAAGTTTTCATACGATGACTTGCATAACTATGTGGGGAACCTTACATTATAGAACTTGGCTTGTATATTTCAATGATGACCCTCCTCAAAAGTGCTCTAGGTCTTCATGAGCAAGCAAGTTGGATGCACCCCCACTAGTTCAAGTGGAGAGATTTCATACACTTATGGCTCTATGTGGATTCCTTTTTATGGAAATCGCTACTCCTTGCATAGCTTCGATTATAAGACTTCCTCTTGTATAATGACCACTTTAAGTTGTGTGAGACTTTCTTCCATTGACCATCTAAACCCCCCCATAATGTTCTCTTAGCCATAACATCCTAGTGCCAAGAACCAATGCAGAACGCTTATTCATTTTTTTGTGCACAAATAGTGAGTTGATTTTCTACGTGGACATTGTTATCACTTGACTTGATCCTAACAGAAATTGTTGTGAGTGTTTGATGCATTGGATAATTATATTGTTGTTCTTGAAGCTTAAATCATCTTAAATATAGTATTCATGGTGGATTGTCTTTTATATTGATTCATTCAAGGTGTTTACGTTGTTCTTCCTAATTATTTATACATTACTCGTTTGATATCAACTATAAACCACAACTTTTATTTATTTGATCCTAGTTTACATGTTTTACATTATTATTTGATCAATATTATTTTGGTAGCATGTCACTTCAAAACTTATATTGTTTTTATCATTTACCAACTCGAGGACGAGTAAGAACTAAACTTGGGGATGTTGATACGTCCATAATGTATCTATAATTTAGGACAATTTTATGCTAATATTATGCTTTTGACACTTGTTATTATATAAAGTTTATGATTTATTTAGACTAACCTATTAATAGTTGCAAGAGTGCATAATTTTCTTGTTTTACTCTTTGATGTGAAGAAATTATCAAAAATACAAAAGGAAACCTTGTTGGAGTCGAATTGGGACTTTCCAGAAATCTGTCCCAGAACCTTTTTTGAAGATTGTCACGTTACTAGTCGAAGACGGCGAAAAGCGGAAATCTCCCCGAAGACAAAAATCTGGGGATTCTGCGAGGAACGTTATAGACTGAAAGTTCGTCTGATTCCTAGTATGGACGGCCGAGATACGCCCTATTTACTGCAGCCCAAGATGGAATGAGGGGGTTCCGAGATATATAAAGGGAGGAAACCTAGCTCGTGGAGAACTCCTCCACCCACGAATTACTGCCACCAAAAGCCACGTTTTTGCCTTCCCCATGGATATCATCTCCATGGGTGAGGGCTCCCAAGAATCCATGAAGGAAGGGGGCTAAGGGGCAGAGCTCCCCTGTGATGCCGGCGGCAGGGAAGAAACTCCCCGAGCCGCCGCCTACTCCGCTGCCGCCCTGCGCTCCTTGATGTCCCTTTTCACCGCCTTAACCAACACCTCCATCATCATCTCCTCCATAGCTACAGTGGTACACTCTCCCACAAACCTCTGCGATCCCCTATGTAAACATGGTGTTTGACGTTATAAATTATTTGCAGATGATCTATTGCATCTATGTCATGTTTGTGTAGTTCCCTTTTGTCATACCATTGATTGTTGAATCTCAATGGATGGTTTGAGCTATATATTGAATTTGTTACAGTCCTATGGTGCCCATCATATGTTTATACGTGCATGCATCACATCATAGGGTTTGTAGTATGTGGAGAAAGCTAGAGGGTGGACTGCTTGAGTGACCAAAACATGAGCCCCAATCTAGTGATTGAAGCATATGGGAAAAGAGGACCTTCTGATCTTAATGCTATGGTTGGGTATTTTTACCTTAATGTATCTT
Organism: Alopecurus myosuroides; assembly: GCA_028641055.1. Classification (NCBI taxonomy): domain Eukaryota; kingdom Viridiplantae; phylum Streptophyta; class Magnoliopsida; order Poales; family Poaceae; genus Alopecurus; species Alopecurus myosuroides. The sequence goes on from CM054062.1 coordinate 250,011,305, forward strand.
CTAGTAATTACGAATGTTTTTTAGAGTTTCAATCATAAGTACTTAAAATCATTGGATAGTGAGAGCTTGTTAGCTTTTCCTCTCCCACATAAAAAGGAATATCAACCTTGTATTCGACTATTTGATCATGGACAAATCCATCACAATTACCACCACTTTTCCATACTCATGGTACTGTTAGTTTATGGTTACTTACTATATTTCCGCAACACTAACGTTTACTTTCTTGTATGTATTATCTTGCAAATATATCTCTCATACCCGTATTATTGCTCTAGTATTATTTCCTAGATAAAGTAAACATTTAGTGTGCATAGAATTGTATCAGTGGTTGATAGAACTTGAGATAACATTTATCCTACCTTTAGCTCCTCGTTGGATTCGACGCTCTTACTTATCGAAAAGGCTACACACGATCCATATACTTGTGGGATATCAGTGGTCAAGCGGCAATTCCGCTTCCGCGCAGTGGTAGAGCTCACTGGAGTTCTTGCACATCCGTGGTGCTCAGGTTTGCCGGTTGGGTGGAGAAGTTGGGAACGGCGTCCTCTCGTGGAGAGGACCTCCGCACTCTCGATGTTTTCGTTTGGATGGATAACACAAAGGTCATCCCTCGCCGGAAAGAGTTGCTCATCGAGGAGCCTGCAGACCGCATGGAAGAAGACGATGGGCTGATCCTTCCCGCAGACTCGCCGATTCCGCTGGAGAAATCGATGCCGCGGTATCTCATAAAGGTCCACCTCCTCCATTTCGAAGATACTTTGGCGAAAACCGCTCCTCGTCCGGGCGGCGACGGAAGGCCTAGCGGTGGAAGAAGCGGGCAGGATCCCGGGAGCGGCGGGGGAGATGCTGGGGGCCAGGCTTGGGACAGTGGTGGCCGCGGGCACGGCGGAGATAGAGGCGTGAATCGCAACGGCCTGGGGTCCCCCGACCGGAGCCGGGAGGATGGTCTCCGGCGTTCCTTCACCTGGGGGCGGGGAGACGCCGACAACAGGCGCCCGGGAAGCGGTGGAAGGCGCCACGTGGAGCGGGGCCTTTCTTTGATCGGGTCGTCCCCCACTAATCCGATCGAGCTGGCGCATGCTAATACGTCCATTTTGCATCACCATTTTATATAATAGTTTACGGTTATTCACCAATATATTTCATATTTTGATATGATACTTATGTTATTTCATCTATTTTGCATGTTTAACAATTATTGGAGAATAATTTGTCGGGACCAGATTTCTGGTGGAAAAAGCATCGTCGAGATACCATATTTCTGAAGATCAGAAGAAGAGGGGAAACATCGGAGAGTTCTTCCAGATGATAGAGCTAGCCATTCGGGGATCAAGAGGTGGGCCAACATGGGCCCACACCACCTGTGGCGCCCCCCCACTAGCTGTGCTGCCATGTGGTGTGGCTGCCCTGGGCCACCACTAGCAGCCCCCTTTAACGTACTTCATTCCCAGGGAACCCTAAGACCAAGTGAACCAACAAGGAAATATTCCGCCGCCTCCTCGGGGCGGAAAACAACAGAGAGAGCGACGTACCGGCAAGGAGAAATCTGTCAAGCAAATTCCTCCCCGGAGGGGGGAATCATCGCCATCATCAGCGTCATTGCACCGGGCATCATCAAGATCATCATCGTCATCATCATCACCACCAGCACCATCATCCTCACCATCCACCTCTGTCCCGCTGTAACAAGTATGTTCTATATCACTGTTCTTCACTAGATCCCTCTCTGGTGTGGATTACTTGTTTGTAGTTGATGCTCACAAGATTTATCTGTGTTTGCACTTTATGACCAAATTGTTATTCATTGTTATATCACCTCTGATCATGATCCATATGATGTCTTGTGAGTATTTCTTGAGGACATGGGAGAAGTCAAGATTCTAGTAGTGTAATTATGTTGAGTAATATTTACCGGTTTGATATTTAAGTTGTGGTGCTATTCTTCTAGTGGTGTCATGTGTACGTCGACTACATGGCACTTCACCTTTATAGGCCTAGAGGTATTCATTGTGTATTTGGCTACTAATTATGGGGTTTCCGGAGTGACAGAAACCTAAACCCCATTAGGAAACCGATGCATGAGGGGATGTAGGATCCCAGAGTTTAAGGCTGTGGTTAGATTTATCTTAATTACTTTCTTTTATTTGCGGATGATTGCAAGGGGTATAATCACAAATATGTATTAGTCTAGTACGGCAGTGCATTAGCATAGGTTCACCCACACAACACCTATCAAAACAATAAACGTTAATTAACTATAGGAAACAAAAGCGCTTGATGAAATTCCCATGTGTCCTTGAGAACGTGTCGTCATCATAAGTATACCAACCGGCTTGCTCTTTTCTCTACAAAGGATTGGGCCACTTGTTGCACTTATTATTACTGTATTTTATTTACTCGCACTTTATTTATCTCCTATATCAAAAAACCCAGAAAACTTGTTTGCTAGTATTTACAGTGAATCCTTTATCCAACATGCTTGTTAACACCTTCTTCTCCTCGCTAGGTTTCACACTCTTATTTATCAAACCCCTATAGTTGTGGGCCATCAAGACTATTTTCTGGCGCCGTTGCCAGGGAGTGAAGCGCTATTGGTAAGTGGAATTGGTAAAGGAAACTTTTACTGTGAGCCTTTTTGTCTGCTGCTTATTTCATTATGGAGAGATCTCCATTTGATTCCCTATTTGGGAGTACTATTGCCACTGCTAGGGTAGTAGATGACCCGTTGTCTGCTCAATTGGATCCTTTCAAAATAGCTAAGAAAATTGTTGAACATGTTATGGATAACTGCTATCATGGAGATGGAACTATCCATCCCGGTGATCATTTACTTTTTATACATGAATTATGCGAGTTGTCGGGTGTGAAGGTATTTCAATGGACCAAGTTAAGAGGAATCTATTCTCTTTATCACTGAAGCACATAGATGCGGTATGGTTCAAGATGTTGAATAATGGCCGATCTATTGGATGTGTTGAAATCGTACCTCTCTTTTAGTCTAAATTCTATCCTCCTAGTGGGATTCATAAGGATCGGAATCAAATATATAATTTAGGTCCTCATGAATCATGATGGAGAGAGTATTGCCCAAGCATGGGGGAGATTGAAGTTACTAATGCTCAAATGTCCCATTCCTGAGCTCCCCAGTAATATTGTTATTAATAATTTCTATGCAAGGTTTTCTCTTCATGATAAGGATTTATTGGATGCTTCTTTTTCTGGATCATTTACACGTATGAAAGGATAAGATAAATGGGATCTTCTTGACCTTATTTAAGAAAATATTGAACGATGGGAGAATGAAAAAGGTAGAATGTCAGGTATAAATTATGATTATGAATGCATTAAATCTGATGATTTTCGTAATGTTAGTGTTGTCTATGGTCTTGACTCTCTAATCTTTGCAAACAGTTTTAAAGATTTTTCCTCCTACCTTTATATTCCCAAAAAGGAGTGGAACAAATACCATGCACCATATAAAGATATTGTTAATAGTGTTCCTGCTAGAAATATAGAAGTTCATACTATTAATCCAGCTGTGCATGAACCTTATATTGAGAAAATGTCTTTCCCTGCCAAGGTAAAGGAACAATCTATTATAACTATGTGTTCAACAAAAGTACAAAGAAATCTATAGACCATGATGAACAAATAACTGTTGAACCTACAGTAGCAATAGTAAAACACTTGGTCGCTGAAAATGTAGAAAAGGGACACATTATTTTTTGCGAAGATGCTTCTAGTATTGTTTCACATCCTAGTAGATCTAGGAAAACTAGTGTTCATGTGCTTTCTGTTAGTATAGGTGATCATTTCTATTATGGTTTATGTGATATTGGTGCAAGTTCAAGTGCTATTCCTTATGAGCTTTATAGAAAAATCATGCATGAAATTGGTTCTTGTGAACTTGAATAAGTTGATGTGGTTATTCAGCTTGCTAATAGAGAAACTATGTATCCAATTGGTATTGTTTGAGATGAAGAAATTTTATGTGGTAAAACTAAATATCCTGCTTATTTTCTAGTACTTGGTGCAGCTGCTAGTAAAACTTGTCCTATCATTTTTGGTAGACCTTTCTTGAAAACTTGTGGTGCTGTTATAGATTGTAAGAAGGAGAAAATGTTAACTAAATTTGATGGAAAATCTGATGAGTTTAATTTTTCTGAATTTACTAAAGCTCCTAATGAAACTGAATTTCCTAATGAAGATTTTAGAGTTGAACAGCTTTCCTCTATTGCTCTTGCTCCTAACAATGCTTTGCGGCAATACATGGAGGACCACAAAAGTGAGGTATTTATGGAAGAAAGAAATGAGATTGACGAGATTCTTCTTCGTCAACTAGCGATGCTGAAACACAATTTACCTGTGGAAGACTAGGGTACCACACTACCACCCAAGGAGGACCCCGTTTTTTATTTAAAACCTTTACCTGATAATCTTAATATTGATGATAAGAAAACATATCATGTTATTATTAGTTCTAAACTTTCAGGTAAGAAAGAGGATAGGTTATTGTAAGTATTGAAGAAACACCACAGATCTATTGGATATACTCTTGATGATTTGAAAGGGATTTCCCCTACTATACGTCAGCATGCTATTAATATAGAAACTGATGCAAAGCCAGTTGTTGAACATCAACGTCGTTTAATTCCTAAGATGAAGGAAGTGGTAAGAAACGAGGTAATGAAACTCCTTGATGCTGGTATTATTTATCCCATTGTTTATAATAGATGGGTAAGTCATGTGCATTGTATTCCTAAGAACGGAGGAATTACTGTTGTGCCAAATGAAAACATGAGCTTATTCCTTAAAGAGTAGTAGTTGGTTATAGAATGTGCATTGATTTTAGAAAACTTAACAAAGTTACTGAGACGGATCATTATCCTTTACCTTTTATTGATCAAATGTTAGAAATGTTGTCTAAGAAAACTCATTTTTGCTTTCTTGATGGTTATTCTAGGTTTTTTCGACTTGCTATTAAAAAGCAAGATGAAGAGAAAACAACTTTTACTTGTCCTTATGGAATTTATGCTTACAGACGTATGCCTTTTGGTTTGCGTAATGCTCCTGCTACATTTCAAAGATGCATGTATGCTATCTTTCATCGTTTTTGTGAGGAAATTGTGGAAGTATTCATGAACCATTTCTCCGTCTATGGGACTTCTTTTGATAACTGTTTGCACAATCTTGTAAAGTTTTGCATAGATGTGACAAAACTAATCTTGTTCTTAATTGGGAGAAATGCCACTTTATTGTAAATGAAGGAATTTTTCTAGGACATAAAATTTCTGAAAGAGATATTGAAGTTGATAGGGCTAAAGTTGAAGAAATTCAGAAAATGCCATGTCCCATGGATGTCAAAGGTATTCGTAGTGTTCTTGGTCATGCTAGATTTTATAGGAGGTTTATTATTGATTTCTCTAAAATATCAAAGCATCTTACTAATCTTCTCCAAAAATATGTACCTTTTGTTTTTTATGATGATTGCAAAGAAGCTTTAGAAACTCTAAAGAAGCCTTTAATTTCAGATCCTATAGTTCAACCACCCAATTGGAATTTGCCCTTTGAAATTATGTGTGATGTTAGTTATTTTGTTGTAGGTGCTATTCTTGCACAGCAAATAGATAGGAAGTTGAATGTTATTCATAATGCTAGTAAAACTCTTGATCTGCTCAAAAGAATTATGCTACCACTAAGAAAGAGTTCCTAGATGTAGTTTTTTGCTTGTGATAAGTTTAGACCTTATATAGTTGATTCGAAAGGTATTATTCAAAATAATCACGCTGCTATTAAGTACCTTATGGAAAAGAAAGATGCTAAGTCTAGGCTTATTAGATGGGTGCTGCTTTTACAAGAGTTTGACTTGCATATTGTAGATAGGAAGGGTGCTAAAAATCCTGCTGCTAATAATTTTTTTAGATTGGAAAACATTGCTTATGACCATATTCATGTTAATGATATTTTTCCAAATGAGTAGCTGGCTGCAAAAAAAAAGTAAGCTCGCGGGATAGTCCTTCGTATGTAGATTATGCTAACTTTATTGTTTCCAAGTACTTGCCTCCAACCTTTACAGCTCAGCAAAGAAGGAAATTCTTTTATGACTTGAGGCATTATTTTTGGGATGATCCAGACTTATATAAAGAAGGAGTAGATGGTATTATTGGAAGATGTGTTCCAGAACATGAAAAACGAGAGGTATCAAGAAAATTTCAAGGTAGTGCTTATGGAGGACATTACGCTGGAGATAGAACCGCACAAAAGGTTCTACAATCAGGTTTCTATTGACCTACCCTCTTTAAACATGCACTCTTGCGATGAATGTCAAAGAGTTGGTAATATTTCTAAACACAATGAAATGCCTATGATTTGTTCTCTTGTTATTGAACCTTACTATTGGGGTTTTGACTTTATGGGTCTGTTTCCTCCTTCGAATGGTTATACTCATATACTTGTTATTGTTGATTATGTTACTAAATGGGTAGAAGCTATACCTACAAAGAGTGATGATGGTCAAACCTCATTAAAAATGCTTAAAGTTGTTATTGTTTCCTAGGTCTGGTGTGCCTAGGTATCTTATGAATGATGGAGGTTCTCACTTTATTCATGGTGGTTTTAGGAAAACCCTTGCTAAATACGATGTTAATCATAGAATTTCCTAAGATTATCATCCCCAAACAAGTGGGCAAGTAGAATTATCAAGTACAGAAATTAAATCTATCTTGCAAAAGACTGTTAATAAATTTAGGAAAAATTGGGCTAGTAAGTTAAATGATGCATTATGGGCTTATGGAAATGATTATAAAAACCCTATGGGTATGTCCCCTTCTTATGCGTGTGAAAACACATTCGTTGGGAGACCCCAAGAGGAAGGTATGAAGAGTGTACCAGCAAGTTTTCCCTCAGAAAAGAAACCAAGGTTGATTCGACCAGTAGGAGGAAGGAGTAACTTTAGAAGGTTGATGTAGTTGAGATGGTAGGGCGTACTACCAGTTCAGCAGCAACGTGGAACCTACACAACACAATCAATTCACTTTTCCCCCAATGAAGCAGCGAGGTTGTCAATCTCACCGGTTTTTCTGATAACAAAGAGGTTAAATGTATGGTGTGGAAAACAGTAGTAAGACAATACGAAAAAAGTAATAGCAGTGTGAAAACAATGGAAACAGTAATTATAGTGGTTGTATTATCAATATGATAAAATGGAACAGGGTCCACAGTTCACTAGTGGTGTCTCTCCATAAAAGATAGATAACATGTGTGGTGAAAAAATTACAGCTCGGCAATTGGTAGATATTGAAACATGCATGACATGATTATTACTATGTGATTCATGCGGGCATTACAACAAGATACATAGACCGTCATCCAACTGCATCTATGACTAATAGTCCACCCTCCGAATATCATCCGAACAAACGTTGGGTATTAAGTTGCAAGCAACAAATAATCGCAGTAACAAAGTGTGTAATGTAAACAAAGTAAACATCGTTGTTTTCTCCCCAATGGCAACATCACATCGTCCATCCATCACGTTTCTGTCACTCGAGCACAGATGCAAAGGAGGCACGAACCCAATATCGAGCATGAATACTCCCTCTTGGAGTCACTAACATCTACTTGGCCAGAGCATCTACTAACACCTGAGAGCGAGCAAGATCAAATAACATACACATGAAGATAACATGATATATTTATAATCAACAGACATAACATTCAACATTCATCGGATCCCAGCAAACACAACATGTAGCATTACAATAATATGATCTCGATCATGTAGGGAAGCTCACGATATCTAAACGTGAGGCATAAAGTGAAGATGACAACCATCTAGCTACTGCTATGGACCTGTAGTCCAGGGATGAACTACTCACGCATCACTACGAAGTCGGGCATGGTGGTGTAGATCCCTCCGGTGATGATTTTCCCTCCCAACAGGGTGCCAGGGAGAACTCCAGAACCCTCCCGATCTTGGGTTGACAATGACGGTGGCCTCGGGTGTTTTTCGTGGAAACGTGGTATATTTCTAGGGTTAACGTAACAGGGGGAATAAATAGGCGAAAGGGCGATGGAGGTGGACGCCCGAGGGGCCCACACCACCCCAGGCGCAGCCAGGGGGCGCGCCGCCCTATGGTGTGGCCCTTCTCCGGACCTCTTTGAGACTTCGTGGAACATTTGGGGATTCTAAGACTTCCGGGCTTTGAATTTTCCGATTCCGAGAATATTTCCAGAACAACTTTTCTGAAACTAAAACAGCAGAAAACAGGGAACTGGCTCTGTGCCATCTTGTCAATAGGTTAGTCCCGGAGAATCGATAAAAATGACATAAAGTGTATAGTAAACACGTAGCAAATAACATGAAAACAACATGGAACATCAGAAATTATAGATATGTTTATGACGTATCACCCCCTTATAAAATGGTTTATGGAAAATCTTGTCACTTGCCTTTAGAATTAGAATACAAAGCTTATTGGGCAGTGAAAGAACTTAATAGAGATTTTAAACTTGCCGGTAAGAAAAGGATGCTTGACTTGAGTTCTTTGGATGAATGGAGAAGTGAAGCCTATGAAAATGCTAGACTCTTTGAAGAGAAATTTAAAAAATGGCATAATAGGAGAATTCTTAAGAGAGAGTTCCATGTTAGTGAGAAAGTTTTATTGTATAGGTCTCGTCTCAGATTTTTTGCAGGAAAATTACTCTCGAGATGGGAAGGACCTTTTGTTATTGAAGAGGTGTACAGTTCGGCTGCAATCAAAATTGTTTCACTTAAAGATAACACTACACAATTGGTGAATGGGGAAAGACTCAAACATTATATTTATGGAGATTCTTATAATCAAGATGTTGATACTGTTCAAGTGGTGACTTTGGAGGATTTTATTAAAGAGAAAATTCTAGAAAATGCAGAGTCCGTTTTCGAATAGGTAATAGTTTTGGTAAGAAAAGGTTTGCGTATTGTTGTCCAACATATACTTTTGTTGTTTTTGGTAAATATGAATAATTAGGGTAGGAAACGGTGCCCGAGGGCACCACACCATGGCATGGCACGGGCCAACCCCTGCACGCGCCACCACATGGTGTGGGCTCCTCGGAGCTCATCTCCGACCCGCTTTCGCATTGTACCTTCATTTTGTTGTGAAAAAAATCACAATATAATCCTCCGGATCCTTGGAGCTAAGAAGTGACGTGGAACCTTCACCATCCTGAGGCATCAAAAACCCGTTTCCATAGTTTAATTCATAAGCATCAATTTCAAAGGGTGCCTGAGGCAGAGTTGCCTTCTAGCTAGGATATGGATCGTTCTAACAATGCAGGGAAAGGAAACCATATGTTTGGAGAAGTGTGGGAAGTAATTCCAAGAGCTGGGAATCACAGTTTGATAAGTTCGCGAACCGTATTGAGAAAAATACGGAGTTGACTCATATTCTCACATGCAAGATTGATGAATTGAAGGAATTGATTGAGAGGCTTATTAAGGATTCACCACCACCACCGAAGAGTAATTCGTCATTGGTATTGGCATCCCCTTAGCTTGTGGGAGTTCCGCGGTATCACCCCATTCTCTTTCACCTTTTTACTTTTAGTAGTCATATCATGAGTAGAGAAGTTATAATATAGGATGGTTTACAATATGTAAGTATATCTCCTTTAGTTGGTTATGTATGTATCCCTTGGTGTGAGTTGCCATTATGGAATATTAATGAGAAGTTTTATCATTTACTTTTTGCACACCTTATTTTAGTTTGTAATTTCTGTTATAAGATTGATCTTGTTGTTAGTATTGGTATCACTTTGGGAGAATCAAGTTAATCTATTTGGTTTTGGCAAACTTATCATTGGTCAGTAGAAACAATACTTTGAGGCTTAAGTATAAAACAGGGAGATGCATGTAGATATGGCATTCCATCATATTTCTTTATTGTTGGCTCATAAGCTTAGTATTGTCAAGTTAAGATCGTTTATACTTCCAAGGCACATTGCATGATTGTTTTCTATCACATGTATATTTGTTTGTTTCCCCCAACTCTTATGCTTGCTGCCCAGCCTTGCTAGCAAAACACATGTACTGAGAGGGAATTCTTCTCGTGCATCCAAACCTTGAACCAAAACCCATGCCATTTGTGTCCACCATGCCTACCTATATGTGGTATTTCACCGCCACTCCAAGTAAATTGCTCGTGTGCTACATTTAAAACCTTCAAAATTATACATGTTTTCTGCTCTACTTTAGCTCATGGGGACATAGGTAGACGACCCTTATTTCACTCGTTGATTGGACTTTACACACCTGGACTAGTGGCATATCCGCTTATCCAACTGCTAGAAGAGCTGGCCACGGGGTGCCCAGCCCCAAACTTGGTTACTATAAATTCTCTTCACTGTTTTTGCCCCTGATTTATCAGTTATAGCATAATTGTGTAAACAAAAGAGAAGAGGGATGATCTACTGACCCTATTAGAAAGGACGTCCTTCAATGGGAGCCGCTCTTGTAAAGTCTAGTTAGCTTGTGACTTAATGTACCGTATGCTTGCTGACTCGTTGACATAGACATCAACCTCTCTCAAAATTGTTTTAATTTCCTCTGTTTATAAAATAAAAAAACACTAGCACATGATTTAATCCCTACTTCCCTCTATGAAAGGCCTATCTTTTACTTTTATGTTGAGTTAGTAAACCTATTCCTTTCTATCTCAAGCAAGCATTTGCGTTGTTTTGATCCAACCATCTATATGTTGATTTAGTCAATCATGTATTTTATTCTTCCTTGTTTAGTACAATGTTTTTATCTGAATGAATTTTACTTTGAAAGTTATCAATGACTGTAAGGCGACTGTTATGATTGAGCATGTAAAACTATGCAATATAAGCTCTGATATAAAGACTCTGGTCGAAAGTTAAGTACAATCTGTTAATTGTTCTCTGACCAAGAGCAAAGTTTTCCATAACCAATTAGGATTTTCTCTTTGCACCTTTATTGTGACTCCCTCTACTTGTTTCAAGTTAAATTATATGAGAGCAAGTTTCTATCTAGAATGTATTGTGTATTGATAAATGTGATGCTTCGTGTCTGTATTTTATTTATCTACACTTCACTCCATAAAACAGTGGTCTTGTTTACTGAGTTCAGTTTCACTTGGGGACAAGCGATGTCTAACCTTGGGGAGTTGATACGTCCATTTTGCAGCACCATTTTATATCATATTTACTGTTATTCCTCGATATATTTCATATTTAGAGATGATACTTATGTTATTTCATCTATACTGCATGTTTTACAATTATTGGAGAATAATTTGCCGGCGCCAGATTTCTGGTGGAAAAAGCACCATCAAGATACCATATTTCTGAAGATCACAAGAAGATGGGAAACATCGGAGAGTTCTTAACTTGCCAGATGACGGAGCTCCCCAGGAGGGAAGCCATAGGGGGCCACCATGGGCCCGCACCACCTTGTGGCGCCCCCCCCCCTTGTCCGCGCCGCCACGTGGTGTGGCTGCCCTGGCCCACCACTTGTAGCCCCCTTTCGCATACTTCATCCCTAGGGAACCCTAAGACCCGGAGAACCATAAATGAAATATTCCGCCGCCTCCTCGGGGTGGAAAACAACAGAGAGAGAAAAGCTCTCCGACAAGGAGAAATATGCCAGGGAAATTCCTTCCCGGAGGGGGGAAATCATCGCCATTGTCACCGTCATCGCACCCGGGATCATCAAGATCATCATCATCACCACCACCATCAGCACCATCATCCTCACCATCCACCTCTATCCCGCTGTAACAATTAGGGTTCTATATCGTTGTTCTTCACTAGATCTCTCTCCCGGTGTGAAAAGTTGATGCTTACGAGATTTATCGATGCTTGCACTTTATGACCAGATTTTTATTCATCATTATTTCACTTCTAACCATGATCCATATGATGTCTTGTGAGTAGTTCGTTTAGTTGTTGAGGACATGGGAGAAGTCAAGATGTTAGTAGTAGAATTATGTTGAGTAATATTTACTGGTTTGATATTTAAGTTGTGGTGCATTTCTTCTAGTGGTGTCATGTGAACGTCGACTACATGACACTTCACCTTTATGCGAATAGAGGGATGGATTGTGTATTCTACTACTAATTGTGGGGTTGTCAGAGTGACATAAACCTAAACTCCTGTTAGGAAACCGATGCATCAGGGAGTGTAGGATCCCAGAGTTTAAGGACGTGGTTAGATTTATCTTAATTACTTTCTTGTAATTGTGTGTGCTTGCAAGGGGTATAATGACAAGTATGTATTAGTATAAGTAGGGCAGTGCATTAGCATAGCTTCACCCACACAACACCTATCAAAACAATAAACATTAATAAATTATAGGAAACGAAAGCGCTTGACAAAATTCCATTGTGTACTCGAGAACGTTTGGTCTTCATAAGTAAACTTTATTTATCTGCTATATCAAAAATCCTAGAAAACTTGTTTGATAGTATTTACAGTGAATCCTTTATCCAACCTGCTTGTCAACACCTTCTGCTCCTCGCTGGGTTCGACACTCTTATTTATCGAAAGTACTACGATACACCCCCTATAATTGTGGGTCATCCCATGCAGAGGTGGGGACCGAGCGCTGGTCCACTGGAGTGTACAGGGAGGATCTGATATCCTGGGAAGCCTTCGTGGCCTATTCAGTGCCGGCACGTGGAGCTGTTTCTCGCGGGGCGTGGGATGCGGTTGTTGCGCATGTGCAAGTGGGGCTGGAAAGAGTTGCTGATCCCAATAAAGTGGACAAGTGGGGACTGGTCGTTGCCAAAAAAAGCATGGAGAACGTGGCTCTCCCTCGCTGTCGCCTGGCACGGACGCTAGGGTTGCCTCTAGCCTTGCCACCCCGGTCGCTCTGACCGGTAAAAAAGGAAAACCAACTTCAGAACAATGTCTTTTGACGCCTGCTGGTCTGCTTTCGCCTATTCGCGTGGACGCTAGCCTAACGGTAGTAGATGATTTTGAATCTGAAGCTGGCTCGCCATGTGGTTCTCCTATCAGCGTCTTGGACACATTTGCGGTCAATGTATCCCCCTCACCTGACCGCATGGGTGGGAAATGGAGCCAGGAACTTACACCGGCTAGGCTTACGGCCGGAGGAGAAGAACTGGAGGCTGCTGAACCAGATATGGGATCTGGTGGACTCCTTTCGCAAAAAGTACCTGAAGCCCATTTCGCCTGTGCTAGGCAGACCTCTGAGGAAGGCGCGAGCCAAGCACATTTACAGTGGACATGTGCGGAGGAGTAGTCGGGCCCGTGGCCGTTTTGCAGAAGGGACGCCGGTTCGGAGGCAGCAGTGGGAGCTTATCATCAAGCTTAAGATTGTTTGAGAGGCGGACGTCATCGGTGAGGAGGCTCTGGCAGCGTATCAGAACATGTTATTGCAGCCTCTCACCCAGGAGCAGATCAACGTCATTGTGGGGATATTTGGCTGGGAGCCTCATGCTCTCCCCTTGGTGGACGAGGCCCGTGTGGATATCCGGATGTTGTGATTCTTCTGTACCGTCATTTTCGTAGCTCTCTTTCGAAGCACTTTGATTCTTTCGAACTGTGAGCGGTCTCTTGTCTCTTGCAATCAATCCTTACATCTCGATCGCAATATGGAACAGTCATGGTTTGAACTCGGTAGTGCGCATGGAAGCTATTTACCAAGTTTTGAATCCGGTAAACGCCATCGTGGTCTGCTTCCGGGAAACAAAAATGGCGGTCATTGCTGACCGCGTGGTTCGGGATAGCCTCGAGGCTAGATATGACGAGTTCTATTTTTTCCCGCGGACAGGATGCGTGGAGGAATTCTTTTAGCTTGGCAATCTGTGCTGGTCTCTGGTCTCCAACCCACATTTTTTCACCAACGCCATCACTGCATGAATCTCGGTCGGAATGGATTAGAGTTGGTGGTTTACCGGGGTTTACGGCCCTCAGGGGGATGATAATAAGAGAGCCTTCCTCCAGGAGCTAAAGGACATCCGTTATCACCACACGGGCCCGTGGATGGTGGATGGAGACTTTAAACTCATCACTGACCCTGAAGATAAGAATCGGGGGTGCTACACCGTGGAGTGATGGGGCGTTTCATACGTACGTTGGCCCACGTAGAGTTGAAGGACATATGTCTCAATGGTCATTGTTTCACTTGGTCAAACGAAAGGCAAAACCCCACACTAGAAAGACTGGACATGGAAGAGCTATTCACAGATGCCTTCCTCTCGGCGATCTCTTCGGGGCCTTCTGATCACTGCCCGTTCATCCTTCGGCTCGCCCCCAACTTGCAACGGGGGATCAGATTCCACTTCCAATCATTTTGGACTAAGGTGGAAGGCTTTCAAGAGGTGGTGAAGGAAGCATTGGATTTAGTGGGACCGGACCCTAACCACTTCAAGAGGCTAGAGAACAAGCTAAGAGCCACTTCTAAGCACCTATCGAGGTGGAGCTCCAAATTCATCGGGAGTGTTAAGCTGCAAATCTTGATTGCCAACGAGGTCATCCTTCGCAGCTATGGATATTAGGCAGCTCACGGGTACGGACAAAAAAAATGGATGAACAAACCTTCTTCCCTTTATTATTAGGTAAATATTAATAAATTAAATAAATATATTTAATTCCTTTTAATATTAAATTAATACATGAATATATTTAATTCAAAATTTAATATATTTACATATTATTAAATTATATTTAACATTAAATTAATATATAAATATAATTAATTCACAATTAATAAATTTATATACCATTTAATGCTAAATTAATTTACGTGGCTGCGGAATTCGTTTCGGACCACCTCGAACTTCTTCGGCATCCGAGAACACTTCCGGTCACCCCTTATACTTCCCCCGGAACCATTCCGGTGTTCATCTCTCTTCTCCAAAACTCTTCCGATTTCTCTTCAATAATTCATATTTGCTCATAACGATCTCCTAGCATCGTTAACCCTCAAATGTGTCACCCCACGGTTCGGGAACACTCCAGACATGACCGAGACTCCTCTACGATCAATGGTCAATAGCAGGGCCTGGATGCCCATAATGACCCATGTGCATTCTATGAATAAAACATCGTTGAACCTTAACATATATTCCTATTCCTTTTGTTTCCTTCGATACTTATCTTGTCCAAGATTTGATCATTGACATCTCTATGTCATGTTCTATTTTGTTACTAACAAGATTTGCTTTACTCGTTACCCTGATCTTCCATCCTCATGACCTAGTCATACTTTGCGTATGTTTATGGATGTAATCTCACCGAGTGGGCCAGAGTATCTCTCCGTCACGCGAATAAGCAAATCCCGTTGTTGATCACATGCCTCAACACATTCCTCTCGTTACTCAGGAGACACCTTTGTAATCACCCAATTGCGGGCATTACATTTGATGCAATCAAAGTAACCTCGGAGATAGCAATTAAATGTGATCTCATGGTCTAAGGATCATGATACTATATTTCTAAATATTTCTACTGTGAACTTCATGACACGATCGTGTTGCAATACTTATGTTGGGTATGTCCATCACTTCATTCACACAATGAAATGACTTATGTCAAATGACATGAAAGTCACATGATTGTGAAACTTTCGATCATATATTGCCCAATGGACTAGTTAAATAGAGGCTTACTAGGGACTCTGGTATTTACCTACCATTGATTGTTTACATACTATACATGTATTAATGTTTCCTATTAATACAAGTATATCATGATATAAAACTTACTATAAACTTATTGAGTTATGTCATAAATATACTCTTATTTATTTACCTCTAGGGCATAACTTTTTCAGTCTCCCTCTTGCACTAGAGTACAAATAAACCAGCTGCAATTTACTAATCATATCACACATATCTCATAAGTGCTTCTGATCATGCTTGCTCATGGAAGAGTGAGTGTCTTCTATGGTATGAATCATTCGATCCCATATGTTCTTGTAAATCATTGACGTCACCTATTTTGACATCAGTTGTGTTATCACCATAACATCTAAGGATACATAAATATTCGGTAATTAAGTGATACTTTTGATTCCTGGTGCTTACTATCACTCTTGACAAGTCAAGTTCAGCAGAAACACACTTACTCAGAGAAACGACTTTATCCACCAATAGATATATTATTCCATTTTCAAAGCATTCATATACATCTATATTAATATAGATTTAATACCCCTTTTACACATCACGGTGATGCTTTCTACCACTCTAATTTCAACGTTGGTCCTTTTCAATCATCTAGGTTGGTGTTCGAAACTTTCTAACATATTTACCATCCTATACAGAATTGAAATATGTTCTCAGTTTTCTCAAACACTAAAACATAAACTTCACTTCATGCTTAGTGAATTTCAAAAATTCATCTTAGCACTAGTTCTTCTTAAGAACATGGGTCACATTCCATCGATCACATAATATGGTTTCATATGCTTCTACCTATGGGCTAGACATAGGGATGCAACATTTCCTTCAACCATTTTATTGCGTAGAATATTTAAGACATTTTCCAATCCAGATATTCTTTCTTGGATTGTGCTACTCTTGGTTTTATATATAAACTTCCAATCAAGACCCTCTTTCTTGGTTTGTTTCATTTTGACTCCTCAAAATCTAATATAAAACACCTTGATTTTAATGCTAATCCAACTTCATTACGTTTACATAATTACTCCTAATTAACACTAGTACCAACTGTTATATGTTGTTCACATCTAAGGACTTAGCTCCCACTTAAATATGGCATCCTTTCATTTGAATACGAAAACCATTACAGCTCCCACTCAAATTCATGCAAGCCCTTTCGATAATTTTTAGCTCTAAAAATTCCTTGATCAGTCATCAAGTCAAAATTTCAATATTCAATGTATCAGCACCTTGCTAATATAAATCCACTGAACTTTAAGCATATCTACATTCATATGTAGTCAACTTATTGATTTTGTCCAAGATAATCTTTACGATAAAATTAGCTTTAAGTACTTTTGAAGTTTCAAATTAGCTTTAAGTACTTTTAAAGTTTCATTCTTCCCATGTGAGTCTCATAGGTAAAATTTAGTAATCTCCATTACTGATTGAGATTTAAATAACATTTACTTTGTAATCTCAATTAAAACTTACATTATAGGATTTATGACTCTTAGTCATCTGAAACATGTCAGATTATATTCTTAATGCCTACTTTATTTTAAAGAAAAGCTCTTCAACGAAATATGGTCTACATCAACAATTTAATTTCCATTTTGTAGAGTTTCATTTCCTGAATGCCTCCATTGCGTTACTTTAATGGATACAAGGTCAGTCAACTCGTTCAAGCTTACTACTTTCTTCCAATAACACTTCCTTCTAGAAAATGGCTTTCCATACAATACCAAAATAGCAATACTTGTACTTTTATTGGTATTTGGTTGTAGAAGACATATCCATAAACACCTTGATGCACATTATAACTTGTGGAATGAATTATCACAAGGTTTTTATGCTAAAATGTAACTCAATTCGTATCACCTCTTGATTAAATTAAACAGACCCGGGTTGGTGGGAATGTTATGGGAGTGGAGTTTCACGATCCCGGTCACTCCACAACAAGTCGGGCCGCCACCACGATCCGCCAAAGATTGGCCCTAGGAGCAGCCTCCATTCATCGACCTCGCTGACGAGGAAGACGACTAGGCTCTCCGACGATGGTGGCGTTTCTAGTTAGATTTAGGTTATTTTTTATGTTTTCAAATTAATGCAATTCCCCTTTTGGCGCCAAGTATGGCGCTAAGTACGTAAATTAATTAAATGTTTCTTTTTTGTTCGTGTTCAATTTTTTTTTGCATATTTCTATTAAAATCGAGCAAAAACTGTAATTTGACCCCGGAATCCATTTTAAATTGCTAATGCGTACCAGTGACGTGTATTCCCTGTGCAACAGCAGGCAACAGCTAGTGGCGTCTCCACCACGTGCCCTTGCTAGACCACTTATTGTAGCGTGTTCGTTGGCGGTATCTATTACCAGTGACCCATATCAACGGCGTGTGCAATACACACCACTAAGGTCCAATTTCACACGTCACTGCTAGGGTATTTCCTACTAGAGCGCAACAGTACGAGGAGTAACATCCGCGCGGAGCCGCATACATCCATAACGGCACCGGCACAATTCCAGAGCATCATCAAAAGCACGGGCATGACCGAGCACCGAAGCATAGCGGCCACTAACAGCGACGAAAAAAATCAAGAGAGAGAGAGTGTGTGAGAGTGAGTGAGAAAGAGAGAGAGACATAAGGGAGAGGCAAAGTGCTTTCTCCATTAGTTTAAACTTTTGGTGAAGGACCTCGCTGAGCGTCCCCCGGGAGGTAAAACAACTCGATCCCCCGGGTACGGAGCCGTCCGATCGGACGAACGTGCGCCACACGATCTACTCCCGCATACCCCTTCCCCGCTTTTGCTACAAGGAGCAAAAGGGAGGAAGGAAAGAAGCAAAATCGGACAGGGACGCGGATCGGGCAATTCCCCGTGATCTCTGGGGGCGGCGCGGGAGGAGATCGACATGGGCGGCGATCGACTCGGTGGCGCGCCGCGAATCAGAAGCCATGGCTAACCACATCCGCAACGGCATCCTGTACCCTCCCCCTGGTAATCCTCACCACGTCCCCCGCCCTCCATAGTAGCTTCAAGCTCGGGGGCAAATCCGGCGAGCCGGCGGCGGAGACGGAGTTCTGGCTTGTACGACGGCGGCCTGGGAGCATGGTTTGCTCCGCGACCGAGTGAGGGTGTCAGGAATCCTCCTCCCTTCTTCGATGAAGATCCAGACGTTGAGGAACTAGCACGTTCTGTGAGTTTTTTTGCTCAACTTGTTGTTACTGCAAATTTTGCTCCCAAATTCTGTGATAGTTGCTCAAATTATGTCATGTTTTGCTCCTGCAAAATTTGCTCCTGCAACTTGTTGATCATTGGGAGCAAAAAATTCTGTGATGGTTGCTGGAAATTGAGCCCAATCAGTTGTGATTGCTGTTGCTATGAAAAAGAGAATTGCTCCACTTGCTGCGGTTTTTGTGATGGTTTGCTTGTAGAAGAAAATTGGTCAATATGCTCTGTTTTTTATGTTTGTACAAAAGTTTGCTCCAATTGATGTGTCCACTTGATGGTATATGTGTCCAATTGGTGTGCTGGTTCCTGGAAGCATTTATGTAGCAAATTAGCAATCTTAGATTGATCCAATTTGCTACTGCCAGTAATAGAAGCATCGGAATTGCTTGTGTAGAAGAAAAGTATATTATCAAGCTTAGATTGATCCACATATTTTGCTGAACTTGCTACTTATTGACATGTTGGTTGCTCCAAAACTCAACCAAAAAAATGTGTGTTATGTAGCATCAAAAATAAATAGAAAGATATTCTTATCTTTGTGGAGCAAATAACCATAAAAAAATATGCTCATACACAATTTCAAGTAAACATGTTCTGTTCATTGCAAGTGAAATTCTCTTTTAGTAGTTTGTGAGCAAAGTAGATTGATCAGATTTGTTTGTTTTTTGTTTCGGGGATTTGTTGGTGACAGCATATTGGAAGGATTTGACCTTAACACCACACCTGGAGGAGAGGATCAGAACCACTTCGATTGTCGGGACACTACTCCGAATGATTTCGTTGATGGGCCTCGTAGCGCGAATAGTGGGTCTGTTTCAAATGCTGTTGAGGAAGCTGGCGAAGAAATAACATCACAACCAGTGGTGCCGTTTGTTCGGATGATTTTTGATGATATTGAGGAAGCACAAAACGTTTACAATGACTACGCGATGAAAATGGGCTTCGGCACAAGCATTGGAAACACGAAGTACAGCCGGGCGAGAAATGCTCCTCCGGATACTATATTGAGCAGAGTGTTTGAGTGCGTGCACACAGGTAGACCTCCATCTGAGAAGAAGAAGCCTGATAGCAATAGTGGTAGCAAATTGCCATTTGAAGAAGATAATGACATGAGCATTCATAGCGCGCAAAAGTCTCATAGCAAACAGGCATCTGAGCAGGTTGACATGTCGGACACAAGGCAACGAATGAAGGTCATTCGCCGTGATTGTAAAGCTCACATGGTCGTTGGCATGCGCAATGGAGCTTGGAATGTGACGGTTTTCCGAGGAGATCAGACACACCATGGTGAAGCAAGTGGGGAGGCGCAGGTTCTACCGTTCACGCAGGAAGGTGCCGGAAAAGGACTATCATTTCATACAAACATTGCATAACCAGAACATAACCACAGTACAACTGATGGGAGATCTTGACAGTGTGCACGGTGGTGACCCAAGACGCTTGGGGTATGTTAAAACGGATGTTTCAAACATCCGAACAATGACACGCAATGAGGTTACAATACGAGACATGGAAATGACATTGGAGTATTTCAAGAAAAGGCAAGCTGAGAACAACAACTTCTTCTATGCTACGCAGGTTTTGCTTCTTTACTTATTTCTGATTGCTACTTTACTTAGTTCTGGTTGCTACTTTGCTTAATTCTGCTTGCTACTTTATTTAATTCTGCTTGCTACGCAGGTTGATAAAGATGGTGCTGTGAGGGCCTTATTCTGGGTGGATGGTCGAACAAGGTCATTGTATCATAAGTACAAGGATTGTGTGTTTTTTTACACAACTTTCTGTACAAATAGATACAACATGCATTTTGCTCCCATAGTCGGAATAAATAACCAATCACACACGATAGTGCTAGGACATGCTCTGTTAGCAGATGAGAAGATAGAAACGTTCAAGTGGGTGTTCAAGCAGTGGATGCTTGAAATCTATGGTGTCCACCCGGATAACATAATGACAGACCAAGATCAAGCAATGGCAGAAGCAATACGTCAGGTTTTCCCAAACTCGGTACACAGGTGTTGTCTCTACCATGTCCTGCATCTTGCGAGGAAGAAGTTGGGACCAAACTTGGCGGAAGGTAATCCTTTTAGTGATGATTTCTATGGGTGCATCTATGGAACCGACACGGTGAAGCAATTTGAGGATTATTGGGAGCATATGCTCACAGAGTTTGGCATGTCTGAAAACACTCATCTGCAAAACATGTGGAAGTCTAGAACAACATGGGCCCCTGTTTATTTCAGAAAAAGGTTCTTCCCTTTCACAAGCACTACTGGAAGGTCTGAAGGACTGAATTCGTACTTCAAAACACTGATACGGCCAGGTGACTCGGTGTACAATTTTGTGCAACAATATGAGCTTTGTCAGACATTGATGCTTGACCGGTAGGATAACGCAGGGTTTGCAATGGAGACAACAAGAAGATCGCTTTGGGGAAGGTAAGCAAAAAAGCAGCACTTCTGAAATACATCACCCATTGTAGCACACCAAAAAAATACAAAAATGTAAGGTAGTGTGTAGCAACTAGTGCAAAAAAATCTATGCCTGCTGTGTATGTGTAGCATTCCATAACAGTTGAAGTAGCAACCAAAACATACTGTTGTAGCACTGGTTTTCATCTAATGGTGCAAAAACTTGTTTTGCAGTTATGCAATTGAGAAGCAAGGACAAGATTCTACACAGCAGAAATCTTTGAAAGGTGCCAGAAGCTTGTTGTTGCATCAACAAAGTTCTATCCAGTACGGGCAGATGTAGAGGGTATTGGTTTTGATCTAGTTCCAAACCCTGGCCTAGAAGTGAGAACATACCGGGTTCAAGTTGAGTTTGAGGAGGGGCTGTACTCGTGCGGCTGCAATGGGTTTGAAATGTGTGGACTTATATGTCCACACATCATCAGGGTCATGGTCCAACTAAATATCCAGAAAATTCCAGAAAAGTACTTGCTGTACAGATGGTCTTTGGTAGCAACAACACCAGCGCCTGATCCCGGGGACAACGGGCTCAGATTTGGTGTCCCACCAACCAATACACTGAAATACAACTCACTATGCAGAAAAATGAATGAGGTTGCCTCTGATGCTTGTTTTGTGGATGAAGCTTATGAAGTTGTTTCAAGAATGGTGGGTGAGGCTAGCAAAAAGGTTGCTGCAATCTTAAGAGCAAAAAGAAATGTTGTTGAAGGAGGTGAAGAAGAGGATGGAGGATTGGATGATGACCAACAAAATGGACCACAGCAAAATGAACCAACAACAATGGTTGGTGACAGCGAGAAATTTGCTACCGGCGGGCAAACACGAAAAAATCCTAAACGGGTAAAACCTAAAGGACGTCCCACGATGAAAGAACAGAGGCGGAAGACTTTGGTTGAGCTACGCGATGAAGAAACTAGATGAGGCTAAAGCGAATGTACATGTCGCGATTGTCACTCCAGGCTACATGAAACTACTAATGGCTACACCCCCGCCCGAGGCTCCAAGCAAGCCTCCATGATGTCGACGATGTTGCCATTGTTCTCTCTATCCTCGATGAGCTTCGCTGCGACAGCCATGCGATATGTAGGAATGTCATCCTTGGAGAAAAGCAACATGGTTTTAGCGTCGAAGTGCTGAATGAACAGCATTGTGAAGAAGCCACAATCATAGCTGTAAAAAGGAGAAAAGAAAACAAATGAACATAGTTAGCAGCAAACTCGAAAGCAATGTATAATGACTGGATACATGAAGGTAGCAATTAGTTGAAACTATTGTAGCAAACATAAACTTCTAAAAGAGCATATAAACCTAAGTATGGGAGCAATCCTGCCCCAAAAACAGAAACTTCTACAATTGCATCAAAAGAAAAAAAGATCTTACAGAGTCTTCTGCTGTGGGTGGGAGGGTGTGGAAAGTGTGTAGCGGTCGATGTCTATGTGTGGAACTCCAAAAGCTTTGCAAAGTGCCGCAAAGTTAATAAACTGGAATAGCAAAAAATTAGAAATTAGTGTGATACACATAACAAAAAATGTAATCCTTGTAGACAGTTCTAACAACAAACCAGGTTGTTTGCTGCTTCCTCGAGAAAGCTCTTGTCCTTGTGGTTCATTGAATCAAACACGTGGAACTGGTCGTGTATCAAGTTGACAGTGCATACCATCCAGTGGTTGTCCTTGACTACAGGGAAGTGTAGCTAAATATGAAGCGGAACAAAATGAATACCAAATTAGAAAATGTATAATCACTGGATATATGAAGGTAGCAATTAGTTGAAACTATTGTAGCAAACAAAAACTTCTAAAAGAGCATATAAACCTAAGTACGGGAGCAATTCTGCCCAAATAACAGAAACTTCTACAATTGTCTTGAACTTATAATTGCACAAAAAACATGATTCGTAAACTAATACCGATGTAATTACAACGTAGCGAAAAGAATGTAGGAAGAGGAAAAGCATAGCTCACAAGGTCTTTCTTCATGATCTTGAACTTCACATTTTGAGTTTTGAACTCTCTCGCAACTGTAGATGGGTTGAACTTCTCTGGATCAACTATGAGCTTTTGCTACACATGACGAAACAGAAAGAGCAAAAGTTATATTAGGGTGAAAAATGTCAGCTCAGGCATGCAGCAAAAAAGTCTTAGGACAAAACTAACCGTTGTGTAGCAATTGAAAACGTATCTTTTGAAAGCAGATGTGTTGTTTTCCTCTTCCCTTTTCGCTCCCTTATTGAAACTCTCGGACCAAACACACATGACCTGAGTGTCAAGACACTTCCTGGGCGCTAGGGAATTGTGAAAACTCCTGTAGTCACAGTGAGACCCCCCAATTAGAATGAGAGGAGGCCTGAAAAAAGAATACAAGAAAACATAATCAGAGGTGTCCCAGTTGCTGCAATGACCAAAAGTAAAAAGCAAAAAAGGAGTAGCTAGTAGCAAAACAAAAAATGTCACGTAATTACAGGACTGTGGTAAAAAGGCCAGAAAAAAAGACTCACGGGTCATCTTTCCCTTTCTTTTGACGGTCGGTCTTGAGATTGCGAGAATGGCGCACAAACTGTTCGTACAGTGCAACCATATCTGCAGAGGGCTTCTTCAACTTTTTCGCCACTGGAGCCT
The DNA here is from genome assembly GCA_028641055.1 of Alopecurus myosuroides. Lineage (NCBI taxonomy): Eukaryota > Viridiplantae > Streptophyta > Magnoliopsida > Poales > Poaceae > Alopecurus > Alopecurus myosuroides. Next base: position 250,035,264 of record CM054062.1, read on the forward strand.
TAACATCAGTTTTCATTGCCCTTTTATGCCTAGTCCTCCTTTGAAAAGTTAGGACACCAGTGCCGCCATCCTTCTTCTCTACAACACCTGAGCTGCCACCAATGTCTAGGAAAAACAAAAAATAATAAGCTAGTGGTTAAGGTTCCAAAAGGAAAAAGAGCTCTATAGCAACAAAGAAAAATGTGATAATGAAGCAACAAGAATTATGTAAATTAGCAACCAGAATTATCTAACGAAAGCAACCAGAATTATGTAAAAAGACAATCACAAAAATATGTAAAAGTAGCAACCATAAGTATCTAAAGTAGCAAGCAGAATGAGGTAAAGTAGCAACCAGAAATATATAAAGTAGCAACCAGAATTATCTAAAGAAGCAAAACCCTAACACTAAGATAACATTTTTTTTAAAGCCAACATAATAATAGCAAGGCGCACAGTGAAGAAAAAAAGCAAACCTGTATTGTCACCATGATCAGGTGTTGCCGCGTCAGGAATCTCCTCCAAATTTTCCGGTATGCGGGTGTCAAGGCATGGTTTGGGAGCTACACAACAAAGGTCCATCAGAAAAAGAATAATTTGAAAAATCTTGTTTGGCGGGCAGTGCACACAAAACCAAGATGAAAAATGCAAAATGTAAAATATAGAGAAAAGGGGGAAGGAGAACATACATGTGGGAGCAACCTTGTCTCCAACTATCGGAGCAGCAACATCATCCACCTTTTCCGCACACAACGTCGTTCTTTTCAGGGGCTTGGGAAGATTCATTGTCTTGGCTCCACACATTAAATTCCGGACAGTCATCCCAGTAACATGTTGGTATGTTGCGTCGAGGTGTGGGAGAAGCCGACCTAGGAACGAATGTACTATCCGCAGCAGCTCTAGGTGGGCTAACGGCAGTGGGCATGGGTGGAATCACCGCAGCAGGACTGGCTGGACTACCAATAGCAACAACTTTATCTGGACTACCAACAGCAACTCTAATCGGACTACCAACAGCAGCAACTTTATCTGGACTACCAACAACACCTCTAACCGGACTGCTCACAGCGCCCTGTTCCTCACCATCGGCGTCCGTGTGAGAGGAATCTACAACAATTGTTGGTTGCGGGGCATTGTTGGGCTTCGTAGCATTGGTTTGTTCATTCTCTGCTGCACCAGCATCGCCCTCAACAATGTTGTCTTCGCATACATGGGAATCACACTCCATAGGATCCATAGCAGCAATTTCCTCTTCAATATCAAGATCATCAGACTCAGAAGCAGACTTGTCACCATCCATGTTGCCCTGTCCGTCTAGTCCTACCCCAGAAGCTGGAAAGACAATACTCGGGCCATCATCTTCCTTCAGGGCAGCTTCAACATCATTCAACAGCAAAGCCATTTGTTTGGACTGCATTGATTTTAACCCTACAGCAAGACTCTTGAGAGTAGCATCCACGTTGGAAGCAAAACTGACCCTGTGCTTGTCGTATAGGTTCTTGAACCGAGATGGTACCCGTGGTGAAGAAAAAACATGGATTACATTCAAAAGAAGCAAAAAACCAGCAAAAATGAGGCAAAGACTTTGGCAGAACAAAACAAAATAACTGATGGTGCAAAATAAATTTATTATAGTAGCGGACATAGAAAACAACTAAAGCAGAAAAAGTACGCACGATATAAAAAAATGGAGCAAAAGAAAATAACTAAAACAGCATTACTTAAACACTAATGGAGCAAAATGAAATATGTAAAGTAGCAAATTGTGGAAAAAACACCTTGCTACACATGCAGAAAAAAATGCTATATGAACAAACAAAATGACCTACAAACGTCACATTAGAAACTATACAAACCTCCATTTGCTCGATGGTGGGGAAAACAAGCCATTCATTAAGCGATGCAGCCGGATTTACATCAATATCTTCGGGCATTGAACTGTCCACGTGACAAGGCGCATACACTGTTTTGGATAACAGAAGGAACTGCACAACCAAAAAACCAATCAAGGTTGAGTTCAAAAACAAAATTGAAACGTGGCAGGGGAACGCAAACAACGAAAAAGCAAAAGAAAACAACAAAGAGAGTCTACTTACAGGACGCCTCCCAAATACAGTCTTGTTCAACAGGATTTTATCGTCACGGTCGATCTTGACAATGAAACTGAAATCTTCACTGGTCACAAAGCAAACTCTAGGAATCCCATTGTTTATGAAGTGCTCATTCTTTGGGATGAGCAAATGGTCCATGTACACCAGCTATATATGGAAAAAAAACACAAACTCAACCTGCAGTTGATTGGACATTCATGAAAGGAACTGAAAAAAGCTAATACAATAGCAGAAATTGAAAGCCATTGAAACAAAATGTATAGAAAATACAACTAAACGGAAAAAAATACAAACAAAAATAAACAATGGAGCAACAGAACCTAACTAAAGCAACAATAATATAAAACTAAAAGAGCAAAAAAAAACTATGTAAAGTAGCAAGCTCTGGAAAAGGGGAAAGAACTTACAGCTAGAACATAAACAGAAACAATACACACAAACATAAACTATGGAGCAACAGAAAATAACTAAAGCAACAATAATTTAAATCTAATGGAGCAAACAAAACTATGTAAAGTAGCAAGCTATGAAAAAAAGGTAAAACCTTACTGCTAGAACATAAACAGAAATAATGCACAAAAATAAAACAATGTAGCAACAGAAACCAACTAAAGAAACAATAATTTAAATCTAATGGAGCAAACAAAACTATGTAAAGTAGAAAGCTGTGAAAAAAAAGGGTAAAAACTTACAGCAAGAACAGGCAATGGGTCGGACATCCAGAATTCGAACATGTTTTTAATCTTCTTTTTTTCGATGGACCGGGTGCTTCCTCAGACTCAATACCTTCTGAAGATTAACACCATCAAGCACGAGCGGTTGCTCCTTCTTCTTCTGAATTTTTTGAATGTAATGCATCAGCAACTCCAGGATGTGCTCCTCCCAGTCATACTCATGGGTCCTCTTTGGGTCACTCATGCACCCTATGTACTCTAAGCACATCATGTTGTTGGTGGAAGGATTCAAAACAGTCGCCCAACACAAAAGGTCCCATGTCCTGATTATGGCATCCTCTTCATCGTCATCAAGCTCCTTCAACATCTTTGCTGCATTCTCTATGGGTAGCCTCGACAACGTGCCTTTGTATGCCTCTCTGATTTCTGAATGTACACTTTTGGTCAGCAACTCGACTGGCTTTGATCCTGAACGAAGACCAAACACCTTCTTGATAATGTCTCTTGTGAAAACTATCCGTTTTGATCCATAGTGAAACTCACGAAGCTCAACCACAGTGTTGATGGCGACAAAATCTATGAGCTCGTTAGGGACATTGAAAGGAGAAATATTGAGTAGTGAGGAAAAAGCGCTATGTTGTTCGATAATTTCTCTCTTCTGTGGTGTTAGATCATTAGCGCACTTGAGCAAACGTTTCGCAGCAAAACGGTCCTTGCTACACCAATACTGCCCCTGCTCAGCAAAAACGAGAACACTAAGAACAAAAAAAGACACAAAAGAAGCACAAAAAATGTACAACAGAAGCAAACACAATGCAGTAATAGAACAAACTTCCATTGCTGCTAATTAGAGATTGCTAGAAGATATAATATGAGGCCCAGTCAGTACACAAATTGCCTGCAAAAAGCATAGTTGAAATTCAGATTTAAATCTACTTGCACATACGGTTCCAACTAAAAATGAAATTTGCTGCAAACGGGGGATATGTACAGGGGGTGTGGACTGCAGTGGAGCACCTAAATCTACTCAAAAATACTAAAATGTGCTACACTAATTTGCAATTTGCTCAAAACAGCTAAAACTCTGCACAACGGGGGATATGCACAGGGGGGTGGACTGCAGTGGAGCAATTTGCTCCAACAATTGCTACAAAAACATGGCAGGAGCACCTAAATCTGATCAAAAATTCTAAACTCTGCACACCGGGGTATATGCACGGGGGTGTGACTGCATTGGAGCAAATTGATCCAATAAAATGCTACAAAAACAGGGCAGGGACTGCTCGGAACCACCGAGATGGAGCAATTAAGGGCAAAGGTGGGCGCGGGCATGGGGGCGCCTGAGAGGACGATTGGGGCACGGGAGCCATCGCCGGAGTGCGCACGGACCCGCGACAGCGCCGCCGCTCGCCGCTGCTCGCGGTACCCTAACTACGTGCGGTCGTGTCGGAGATGGAGAGGGGGACCTCGCGGGAGAGGAAGAGGGGAGCGAGCGGAACCTCACCAGAGAACGCGCGGAACCTCACCAGAGGGGGACCTCGTCGACGGCGTCGCTTCTCATCGCCGTCCGCGTCGCTCACCTCGCCTTCGTCGCCGCCTCCGTGCCGCGCGACTAGAGCGTAACGGCACGAGCCAGAATGGGGAACCGCGCAGTAACTAAAACGGTCCTTGTCCTAATCCTAGCGAAAACGGGGGTGGGGGGGCGTGGGAGCTAATCTAACCACACGATTCGGGCGCATCGAACAGACAGCGACCCGGGGGACGGAACGCAACGTTTCCCCGGGTGAAACGCAGCGTTTCCCTTTGGTGAACTAGTTGGTACATGAATTCAACAAAATCAGCCAAGGCATTCATCTGTAGCATCATGACCGATACCTTTCCTGAACCGTCACACGACGATAGCATGATCTAAGCTAGTTCAAAGTGCAATTTACTTTTATCCAGAATCCCGCTTCATTCTCTCGCACGAAAGAAACCCTAGCCACCATAAATACTCTCGCCTCCGCCTCCGGCCGTCGCTCCGGCGCCATGAGGCGGGGGAGGAGACCGTCTTCTCTCTGACTTTGTGTAGTAGGTTTTTTGGTCAAAGTGACCTGGCTCTGACGGTGATGGTGGTGTTTAGATAAGAGGCAGAGATGCCCGACTTTGAATTAACAAAGCCCCAAGTTTTTACAACGGCAATTACAAGATGCTGTGAGATCAGCTCACAGGCAACGAATGAACAAGCAAATAAAGATTACAAGGAGCATAGCTTGGCTTCGATGCCAACGTCCAAACGACAGGGACAGTACGTCGGAGGAGAACGGCAAGGAGCAAGGCGCCACTGAAGACGTCCTGCCATCGGAAGTCCTCTGCTTTGTCGTCGTCGACAGGCCCTTCGCCTCTACCTTCGAAGAAGACCCCAGTCTTCTCGCCCTGGCTCGGAGGGCGCCGATCCGTCGAAAGGAAGAGCCGCTCTCCCTAGAGCACGAAGCGCGGCCACAACGAGTTGCAGAAGAAGAGATCACCCAACAATAACACCACAGCACACGCGAGCCACCCCGACGCCGCCGCCGGGAACAGCACCACGGAAAGACGTAAGCTTCAGGGCAAGGTCACACACTGAAGACACGGCTCGAAGATGGCGAGGGTCGCCATGGCCAGGCCACGCACGCCGAGGTTGCTGACCGCAAGCACGTCCAACAGGATGCTGCCGCCGCAGAGGGGAACCTATCCCCTCTCGCCCAGACTCGAGGGCGCCGACCCGCAGGCGGACAACCAGCTGTGGAAGGTGGGCACAACAAGCAAAGGGGCAGCGGCGAACCAGACACCAATCGCCGCAAGCAACATGCCGCCACGGGCACACCAATTATCCAGAGCAGAGCCACCCCTCCCCATCGCCCAAAACGGCGCCCCCAAGAAGGACGCGACGCCGGAGCGCCGCCGCCGCCCGATCAAGAGATCTAGGGCTTTCACCCGGGCATAGAGGGAGGGGGTGGGACAGGAGCTGTACCTCATCGACGCCTCCAGGGAGGGGAACGGCGTGCAGGCGTCGCCGGCGATGTGGCCCCCCACTGGCCAAGGATTTCTCCCGGCAAAGCTCCAGATCCCGCCACCAACAGCAAGACACCGGATCCGGCGAGCCAAGATCCAGCCCGCTGCAAGGCAGACCTGCACGGGATCTGGTCACTGTCTTCAGAATTGACGCCGGAGGCCAACGGGGCGCCCCCCACGCCGAGACCTCGGAACCAACGACGCCCTCGCCGCCCGCCGGCGAGAGCACCGCACCACAGCACAACAAGCGCCTCCCGCCGCCAGGGACAACGCCGTCCTCGCCCTGGGGCCGCCACCACCGAATCCGGAGCTCTCCACGCGAGGTAGAGCAGCGAGAGCCTCGCCGCCACCTTCACCGGCGGCCGCACGGGTTGGCCCGGCGTCCTCCTCGGGCAGCGGCGAGGGAGAGAAAGGGGGGAGGGGGTGGCGGCGCTGGAAACCCTAGTCGCCCCCGAGTCGCCCTCGGGAGGACGACGCGAGGGCCGAAGCGGTCTCACAATTTTGGTGTCATCTCGAATAAATGTCCTATGGCTCAGATCGTATCTCGGTGGTGCTTGGAGCACGGTTGCTGAGGACCCCTAATTTTTTTGTCCCTTATGTTCTTCATGGACAGCCGGTTAGTTATATGTGTGGGTGTGGTGTCATGTGTATTACTTTCGGGAAATTCTGTCTTTTTCGACAACCTCTTCCTTTGAGACTATGTGAGCAAGGTTTTCGTAGCGGTCTGGCGATACTAGCATGGGCGCATGCCTAATCAGGGTGATCCCCTGCCAAGCGGAGGGCTACTATTGCGACGATTGAATGAGATTTGTTCTTCTGCATGTCTTTGCAGGTACTTATTTTAGTGGTTGGATTTCTCGATGTTGTTCCTTACTGGCATGGACTATGTGTGTTCAACGATGACAAGTTAAGCGGCGTCACTGGCAAGAATCTGGAATCATATGGTCATAGTCTAACATTTTTTTAAGGGCCGTTTTTCATGTCTGTGGGTTCAACTACCCAATATATGACTGTATCCAATGTAATGTTGATCTAATATAAATCAAATATAATTTCAAAATAAAAAGGTGCCTTGGACACTATAGAGCAGTTTACTCCAAACCATCCAAGCTATTACGACATCATGAGATACTGCAAACTATTACAGTACATCATTAATCTCCGGCAGTGTTCCTCCTTAGGTTCATAAGCTTTATCGACATTATTAATATTAATATGCTATTTTGCATACACTTGTATCAGGAAAAATGATTCTATTGATGCTCTTGTGTCATAGCATTATTTAAAATCACAAGCACGCAAACTATATATTTTTAGTTTGAAGATGGCAGGTAGTGCATTAGTAGAGAATTTTCATATATTGGGACCTTTTTCTCTTGTTCTTTACATGTTGAACTGACATAGCAAAAACAGTCCTAGTACCATAGCAGAAAAAGGAGCATGCACCTTGTCTTCTTACAGGATACTAGCACAGAAGCTTAGCTGCGTAAGCTGAAAAAGCATAACACAACAGTTCCATATTTTGTAAGGTTGAGCTACACCAAACTACACATGTGATCTAGGCCTGGCTGAGGAGCTCCTCCCACGGCTTCGACTCTCACTGTCACATTATGCAATAGTTGCTGGAGGCAGCGCCTGGTTGCAGGATCATCCTGAGTTTGTCACAACACATTTTTATTTATTTAACTTCTGATCAATCCTCTTCTGCTATGATAATAACGAAATGGTAATAGGCAATTGGTTAACACGACTCACCACAAGACAGCTATCGACTGTCCCATCTTTCAGCACGTCAGGGAGGAGGGTTTGCAATGCGGCACAAGCCCTACGCATAATTTGGTAAAGGAAAACAGATTATGGATTTATAGTGCGTGTGAATGCAAAATTATTCCGTACTTAACATAGAAATGGCAGCACGAATTACCTGGGATGGTCTGATAACCTGCGAAGGCACCGGATAACATGCTTGAGCAGCCTTGTCTGAAATGGGTGTGAAACTACCATGCGTGCTAAAAGATTGCACACACGAAACAAACGCTCATCGATGGAACAGATGAGGAACAGTCCAAGATCGTCAAGCAGAATCTTTTGGATAATGAAGGTAGCCACCTGCGAATATAAATTTGAGTAAATTTATGGAACTGAAGGGGTATAAGATATTGCATCCTTGCTAGAGCTAAACTGGGAGAAAATGACCATATTATAGGTGGGGACTGAGATGCTAGGTACGTACGGCTTTTGACAGCTCACTGCCGTCGTCCATATGCATGCAACGCAAGCACAGAGGAACTACTAGTTTAGTGTCCAGCAGAAAACCGATAACTTTAGTATTATCGACCTGCATGTGTATAACAAGGCAAATCAGCTTGATTTTCATTGGCAGAGTTGGAATATGCAAACTCATACAGACATCACATATCTATCACCATATTTTATAATATTAATTATACAGTTGGTTATCTTTTCATGTCAATAAGGATCGATGCTCTACTTTTTAATTAGTTCCATGGCCAGGTATTATAATAAAATTAATAATACCAACATGAATCCCCGTTGATGCGGCATCACATAATTAGTAAAATGAATCCTGTGTAATATGCATGTGTATAACAAGGCAAATCAGCTTGATTTTCATTGGCAGAGTTGGAATTTGCAAACTCATACAGACATCACATATCTATCACCATATTTTATAATATTAATGATACAGTTGGTTATCTTCTCATGTCAATAAGGATCGATGCTCTACTTTTTAATTAGTTCCATGGCCAGGTATTATAATAAAATTAATAATACCAACATGAATCCCCGTTGATGCGGCATCACATAATTAGTAAAATGAATCCTGTGTAATATGCATGTGTATAACAAGGCAAATCAGCTTGATTTTCATTGGCAGAGTTGGAATTTGCAAACTCATACAGACATCACATATCTATCACCATATTTTATAATCATATTAATTATACAGTTGGTTATCTTTTCATGTCAATAAGGATCGATTCTCTACTTTTTAATTAGTTCCATGGCCAGGTATTATATTAAAATTAATAATACCAACATGAATCCCCCGTTGATGCGGCATCACATAATTAGTAAAATGAATCGTGTGTAATAGAGTAAAACCCCAATTTAGTACACCAACTTGACGTGAATGTGCGCTTTGATTACCAAGTTGCAAAACGTGAAATCCAGGTCACGAAGTTGCCACATGCGAGCATTTGGTTATATTTTTGTGAATCGCCCCCTGAATTTTTATATTCTTTTACAAATTCCCCCTAAAAGGTAAAAAGAACAATTGACAATGAACTAGGAATTGAAATAAATAAAAATTCAGGTGACGATTCGCAGAAGACCAAAACGCTCGCGTTTGGCAACTTCGTGACTCGAAATTCATGTTTCTCAACTTGGTGACCAAAGCGCACGTTCGCGTCAAGTTAGTGTACTAAACCGGGGTTTTACTCTGTGTAATATGTGGCATGTGCTCTTGTCTAGATGGGTTATAATGAATTTTGTATCCATGTAAACTTCCGCGTGTAAGATAGTTTAATTACCTTAACAAGAGCACCGATAACACCCAAGCTGGTAAGCCGTAAGTACTCAAAGGGTCTTGTGTAGCTACAGGTATCCAAGAAGGGACATAGGAAGTGTGGAATGTTAGCTGAAAAGAGTAAATGAAGAAGTGGGTAAGTTCATATATAGCCAACAACAATACTTCTTAAAATAAGCATTACATATAGTTGGTATATGGGTGGGAAGCCTATAAATAGAAGGACGCGCTTATTACCTTCTAGGAAAAGCATCCTGGTCTCGGGGTGCGATGCAACACACTGCAATAATTTTAAAATGCCAGAAAAAATTTCTTGATTAGACGTCAAAGATAGCATCACTTATTATAGCCAACTTAGAGCTATCTTCAGATTCTTAAAGCAGCAGCGAACAAATCTTTCAGCTATGTTCTTGAAAATCTTTCAGCTATCCTTTCTATTACACAGCAAAGCAGTGTACCTGAAAAAGTGCAAGTACGTTGCAGACTCTGTTTGATGCAGCTGGTGTCAAAGTTGGGGGTGAAAGTGCAGGATAGATAGACACAATTTCCTGCAAATATTTTCGAAGTTGACAACTATAAAAAAAGTGAGAAATATCAAAGAATAACCGAAAAAACTTAGGCAAGCTTCAAGAATACACATGAACTACTTAAACACATAGTTAGAAGAATAGATCATCAATTAAACAGACACAACATCAGGAATAATAGAGTATGATCAAAGCTCCCCACTGATTTTATCTCAACTTCGAAGCATGCAAGTAAACATATGGAATTATGCATACCTGAAGTAGAGCAGCAATTGTACCGTACGAGTGCCACAACAGCGGGGCCAACATATCTTGAAATATCTCCTTTTTCTGAAAAATACATTTGGGCGTGGTTACTTTTATCAACCTATTTTGCCTTACATAACACCTTAGCATGTTATTATTCTAAAGATTTCTTAGTACAGCGTAATCACAGAATTAATTACATGCAGAGGAACCACGGATGAAAGCTGATTAAAGATGATGAACTGAGATTAAATTCATCGGACACGAAAGAAATTTGTCTACAAAAGAACCATTGGTAAACTAAGGTTGTGTTCGGCATTGAGATGGATTATTGTGATCATCCAGCTGTTCAGATTGATTTACACAACAACGGTGAACAAGCGCCAGAACCCTAGAAGAGTAGGCAGTACGTTATGAACCTTAGAGAGCTCGCTGAGGGCATTCTCGCGCAGGCCGGGGTCGCAGAGGTCGATCACCAGCTGCTCCGCCAACTTCATCTTCCTGCCATTGCCTTCCTGCGCCACGGCAGCGCCGCCGCCGCCGCCGCCGATCGGAGAGGGAGACGCCGTGACGGGACGGGAAGCGGAGACGGCCGGAGGCTGCAGAATCATCATTATGCACGCGCGCGTCAAACGAGTTTGGATTCGATCGCTGAAAAAGCACGGAACAGTAATTCCGATCTCTGCTCCAGTCAACACAACGTGGAGGCTGGAAAGGAGAGACGACCGCCGCGGCGTTATGGACGTGGAAAACAGACGATTCTCTTCTTTTTATAGATCTTTGCGTACACGTCCATGATCAGACAGATAAATACAGATAAGTCCAACTCGGTCGCCGAGTCCGACACGCCCAAGACTTCCCAGTATTTTTTTTTTTCGAGCGGTCACCGGCGCGCAAAAGCTCCCACCTGAATATTGGTATAGATGGGGTGAAATCCCCTTGTTGGGCGAGAGATTACAGCAGGGGAGGGGTGCAAAGGCACGCACACGGAAGCACACGTACGAACACACCTAGGAACTACAATCGGTATTGGACAGGCAGGAGGGGTCATATACCTATATGAGCCAAAGATTGACATCTGCGCGCTGTTCGACCGGTAGCCGAGCTCGCCAGAGAGTGACATCATCGTGGCAGTTCCTCCGGCGCAAGATTGATGGAGGGGGCGAGTCCGTTAAACACGACCACATTCATGTGCTTCGAAAGGTGCCATAGACAGAGGAAGTAATTAAAGCTGTGTCCACGGAGCGACGAGACGCTGAAGGCGGCAACGGGCAGCTGGCAGCCTCGCTGATGCAGAGCGTGCTCACGCGGGGAGAGCTGATCGCGGCCCAGAACTGGGCAGCAAACAGGCAGTCTCTAGGGGAGCATTTGCAGATTGGGCAGCTGGCTCCACAGAGAGGATGTTCTTCTGGAGTAGGTTCGAGGTGTTATTTTTGGCGATCCAAATTTATATGAAGATAAAGGAAATTTCGGCCTTCGCTACGCGGAGCCGAACTTTTCCATCCTGGTTTTCACCTGTCGTGTGGAGTGCACGACAGGGGGTGCGGCAGCCCCCGCGGTACGGTACGGGTTGATACTGAGTTGGAGTTGGATTCACAGTTACCGACCTAGTTAGGTCAGAACCGCCTTTATATACCTCTTGTAAGCCGCCGCACGGGATAAGCGACACATTGTAAATCCCGGCGCGTTTGTAATCTCACCCGATAATAGTGAAGTATTGCTAGTTGTCGCCCGTGGTTTTTTCTCTTCCTTGTTGGAAGGGTTCTCCACGTTAAAATCTCATGTCCCCGTTGGTTGGATCTTGTTTAACTTCATCGTTGTTTTGTTATTGCTTGTAACAAGTTGTCGAGACATCGTAGTAGTTTTCACAGACGGGGGTGCCATGAGACTACGGGTAGAGACTGTGGAGACGTGGTTGCGTGGAAGACAAAAACACAGGGTTTACCCAGGTTCGGTATGTCGTAGTAATACGACGTTCCTACTCCTGCAATCTCACTAATCAGGACTAAAGCATGTGTATACAAGTACAACGTGAGGTTCTATTTAGCTATTCGCTGAGGATCAACTTCTCGGCGAGTTAGCCTATAGCTTCTTGTCTATCTATCATATCTCCCGTCCGGCTTTATATAATAGCCGGGTCAGGGCATACAGAGTAAGAAACCTAGAAGACTACGGTAACTCTTAACTTGGAAAGTAAGGAATCCGCCTTCTACTCCAAGCCAGATCACGTGGGCCGTGATCCGGGTTCTTCTAGAATCCGGCTTCTGCGCGTCAGCTTACTGGGCCGCCCAATGGACCGCAGCCCACTACCACTTGGGCCACCCTGGTAATCCGGCACTTTGACTACCATCTGATATACCCCTATTCGGTATATATCCGACAGTAGCCCCCAAGAAGGATTAAAACTCTGATTCGCCGTCTTTCGCCAAATGTATCTTGTCCGCGAAATATTGGCCAGTAGTCTTGATTCTTTTTTTCTTCTTTTAAAGGAGATGGTAAAGTAAAACTCTGAATCCTGGAAATCCGGCTTTTCTCACACGATCCTTCGCGGAGAAGGAACTTCCTACGTCAACGCTTTAATCATGCTGACGTAAGGGACGTTTGGGTTTCAAGCGGGAAACCCAGAAACATATCTCTGACAGATTCTCGCGGGAAACGAGGAGATGACCATAATCATCCTGTCGATTCATTTCCCGGATTTTCCGGCGAGTGACACGCGTTGGACATCCAACGGTCAAAAGAGCCGTTAGCACGCATCCTGACGGATTTCCGGCTATAAATAGCCTTCATCGTCCTCTGGAAAAACCTTCCGCTCCTCACTTCAAACGCCATTGCAGCGCCCAAGCTTCCAGCAGAGAGAAACCCCGAACACGCACCGCGTCCAGGACCTCACCGGAGACGACCTAGCACCGCCACCCAATGGCCTCTCCGTCATCTTCACCAACCCGCACCGTCGCCCAAGAAATCGAGGACATCATCAACACGATGGATCCTCAACTGGACTCCCCAGTGCACGCCGCCGGCGACGAGCCGGCGAAGACCGCGGGCACCGCGGCGGACGAAGGAAACATTTCCGCCGCCGCGGATCTTGCGGGTTCTAGCTCCGCGCCCACTCCGCCGTTCGCTCCCGAGACGGCGGAGGAAAAACTCACGCTCGTTGGCGACGAGCTCGCAGCCGCGGAGGCCGCCGTGTCCGCCGCCGCCGGAGCTGACGAGGAGACGGAGACTGCCGGCAATTGGATTGCCTGCAGCATTCCGTCGTCCCTCCTTCCGTCCATGGAGAAGGAGGGGTTAGTACTGAAAGGGAAATGGCGGCTTTCGGAGGACGAGAATGAACCCATGCCGAATGACGGAGAACGGGTTCTTCTCTCCTCCCACCTTCTGAGAGGTATGGGTCTCCCGCCTTCCGCCTTCTTCCTCCAGGTCCTCTCCCAGTACAACATCCAGCCCCACAACCTGCCACCAAATTCCATCCTGTACTTAGCCGGCTTTCAGGCCCTTTTCGAGGGTTATCTAGGCATAGAACCTAGACTAGATTTCTGGCTGTATTGTTTCGGGGTTAAGCGGAACTCTTCGGAAGGCGCACTCCCAACTTGCGGAACCATTTCCTTCACTCTTCGGAGATTTAGGGAGGATTGGTTCCCCAAGATAAAGACCTCGGAATCCGTCAAATTTTGGACAGGTTCCTTCTTTTATCATCCCGATGTTCCTTTCCCTAAAAAGGCCATCGGGGTTTTACCTTTCACGAACACTGCTGCCGTTCCCCAAGAAAATTGGGGAACTGAAGCCGTCCAAATTCTGCCGCCTGATCTTCTAAGGATCAAGCGGCGCATCGCAAAACTCACCTCCTCTGATCCGCCTCTAACTGGCATGGACACAGTCCTTTGCTGGTTGGATAGGCGGTTCCAACCATTAGCCAACCATGGCGGCCGCCTCCTTTGCGAGTATACGGGCACCGGCGACAAGATGCGGACAACCAGCAAAGACTGGGCCGCGAGAGACTTGCGGAAGCGCGTGAATCAGTTGGTCGCATCACGCGACCAATATGAAGCGAGTCGGCCAATGCATACGGCCGACAATCCGGCTCCCAAGGTATTATTTTCCGTCTTTTGGGATTTAAACTTTTCCACGTTTACTCGGATTTTTTGCTTCTAACTCTGCTTTTTCTTTTTGACAGATTGCCGACCTTCCTGAGTCGGATCTGGCTTCAGACGCTGAACTGGAGGCGTTGCGCGCTACCTTTGCGGGTGGGCGAAAGCGCAAGAAGATCTCCTCCTCTGAGGAGATCATCGATCTTGACGGGGTTCCCGTCGCCAACTCCAGGTTAGAGCATCCGGGTTACTTTCCTTTGCCGGAGTTTTCTTTTGCCTTCGGAGTTTTAACTTTTCCGGCTTTTTGTTTTGCCTTTAGCCTGCCTCCCTCTACTCTAAAGCCAAAAAAGCTGAAGAGGCACAAGGTTGTGTCCAGCAGAGGCTCTCACCCTTCTCCCGCCATCGCACCGGACACGCCGTCCACGATGGCAGAAGAGCATGCCGCAGCCCCCACCACCGAGTCTCTGGAGCCCAGCCAGCCTATTGTGCCAAACACGGACACGAGGGAAAGGGCGGCTCCTGAGGTGGGAGATTCTTCTCGAACAACTGAGGAGGAAATCCCCACCTTTGACAAGGACTTCAAGAACATCAATGATGGCCTAAGCGCGGCCGGAATTCTTTTTGCGGAATACGCAAAAGAATTCACTGAAAACTTGGCAGGGTTACAGCGGATGAGCCAGGTATTAACTCTAGCCCCCAAGCATTAAGCAAAATGTATACTTTTTGCCTTGATTCTTTTTAATGACTTTTTTTTTCTTGTCGTGTTCCAGCAAACCGCTGAAACTATTAACATGGAAGTTTTCAATAAACTTTCCGTCAAGAATAAGGAGGTTAAAAACCTTCTTTCTATTCTTGAAGTGAAAGAGGCGGAGCTGGCATCGTCTCAGCTGCAGCTGTCGGAAACAACAGGTATACTTTTTTCTCTGAAGTTTTTGATCCAGCTTTTTGTCTAAGTACTTTTCCCGAATTCTTTCTAAACTCGGAATTTTTTCCTTACTTTCCAGCTGCTTTAGCTAAGGCCAAGGAAATAGCTGAAGATGCCGGTAATGCTGCCAGTCTCCGTGAGGAGAATCTGGACCTTCATAAGGAACTTATGAAGGCCAGAAAAGATCTGGAAGCCAGCAATTTGGCCCTTGGAATTGCTGAATCCAAGGCTTCCGAACAGGCGGAAAAGGACAAGTCCACTATCCAGGACTTGGAAAATGCCTTAAACCTGCGCCTGGAGGAAGGCTCCGAAATCGACAAGATTCTCGGTAAGTTTATTTCATTTACCAGTTTTTTCCATGTCTTGCTTTCTTTCTCTGCTTTTTCACTTAACCTTTTGGTTGTTTTGTCTGAAAAAACAGGAGATAACCCAGATCTTACTCGGATTGAGAGAATCCGAGCCTTTGGGTAGGTGTGGACTGCGATCATAGCTGCTGGAATGCAGTTGGTCAACAAGTTCCTTCCCACAAGGACTGGGGAATTCTCGGAACTTGAAAAACTTCCGGGAGCTATCCTGGAGGTGGCGGAGTCCAAGGAGTCCACCTTACGCTCCGCAGCACGGGATGGTTCACGCATGGCTCTCGGCCTTATGCGTATGTATTACCCTGGTGCCAAATCTTGGCGCGTGGCGTCCGGTATCCCTCAAGGATACACGGAAACCCAGCGAACCACCATCTTTGATGAAATCAAAGGTCACGCCACCAAGATCGCTTCCATGGTGAACATCTCCATCACCTATCCTGAAGAGGAGATCCCCGAAGCCCCCGAGAATGACAGCAGCGAAGAAGACTCGGATGCTTGAAGGGCTATCCTTGACCTGGATGGTGGAAGTAGAAAATAGGAGCATTACTGCACTTTTACAATGTAATTTATATTGTAATGCTTCTATTCTTTTGTATAAACAAGAACTCCGCCTTTTGCAGTTTAATTATGAAATTCTTTGCAAGATTTCCGGGTTTTAATATTCCTTTGTCTTCTAAGTTCTCTGGCTTATGTGTTTTAACTGTCCTTAGTGTTTGAAATGGCTCAATAGTACTATGAATCGTCATGCCGAATTACTGGGTAAAACCAATCAGTTCAAACTCGGAAACATGGATCATACTAAGGGCATTTTTACTAACTAGCTCCAGTGACCCAACACATAAACAATCAGATAATACTTAGAGAAAAGTAAGGAATTTTTTGAATGAAACTTGGGCACGCAGGCACAATCCGAGTTTCCTTTAGCCGTTAGTAGGCTGAAGATCATTCAGTTTTTAAACACCAAGCACGCAGGCACAATTCGGGTTAACATTGAGTATTTTGTAAGATCATTAGGAAATAGATAAGGTGGAATCATGTTTTGTACTATAATAAACTTGTAAAAACATGGATATAAGAATTCCGACAACTTTATTTCATGATCTCAAAGATGTTTACATAGAAATTGAACTAAGTATAGAAGGGACGTAACTGCTGGATACTCCAGGGCCTCTTTGTCTCTCCTAGTTCATCATCTATCTTT
Source organism: Alopecurus myosuroides (assembly GCA_028641055.1). Taxonomy (NCBI): domain Eukaryota; kingdom Viridiplantae; phylum Streptophyta; class Magnoliopsida; order Poales; family Poaceae; genus Alopecurus; species Alopecurus myosuroides. Next base: position 250,051,963 of record CM054062.1, read on the forward strand.
CTCTTTCTTTTGCGATTCGGCTTCTCGGGATCGTCTTCCGTGTCCCGAATGTCAACAAGATAATATGATCCATTCTTCATGGCTTTACTAGATGACAAATGGTCCTTCCCATACTGGGGCCAATTTATGCTTTCTTTGCTGCACCAACCTCAGCACCAAGTCACCTTCTTTAAAAGAACGATGCCTGATTTTCCGACTATGGTAACGTCGTAAACCTTGCTGGTAAATGGCGGATCTTTGAAGCACAAGCTCTCGTTCCTCTTCTAAGAGATCGATGGCATCCTGTCGTGCTTCTTCGGCATCCGAGTCATCGAAATCCCGCACTCTCGGGCTATCATGGATCATGTCCGTTGGAAGGATTGCTTCCGCACCATAAACTAGGAAAAACGGGGTTTGCCCAGTTGACCTGTTTGGTGTTGTCCGAATACTCCAAAGCACGGAAGGTAGCTCTTCTACCCATGCTCCAGCTGCTCTATGAAGAGGAGATTCGAGTCTTGGGCGTATTCCTTGCAGGATTGAGCTATTCATTCTTTCAACCTATCCATTGGATTGCGGGTGTGCCACAGATGCGAGATCTAGGCGAATTCCCGTTTGTCGGCAATATTTTGCCAACTCTCCAATAGAGAAATTTGTCCCGTTGTCAGTTATTATGCTGTGTGGAACGCCGTATCTCATGACTATGTCAATGATGAAATTTCTGGCAGTTACACCGTCAAGCTTTTTGATGGTTTTAGCCTCCACCCACTTGGTATATTTGTCCACAGCTACAAGTAGATGTGTTAGTCCACCTCGTGCAGTTTTGAATGGTCCCATCATATCTCGCCCCCAGACCGCAAACGGCCATGTAATGGGGATAGTTTTAAGTGCTTGGGCCGGCATATTAGTCTGCTTGGCGTAATATTGGCACCCTGGACATGTATTCACTATGTGCTCAGCATCTGTCTTGGCTGTTAGCCAGAAAAACCCGGCACGGAATGCTTTTTTAACTATGCTTTTTGATTGAGCATGATGTCCGCAATCTCCGGCATGGATTTCTTGCAGGATTTCTCGTCCTTCTTCTGGCGAAATACATCGCAGAAAAAATTCCGGAAGTACTGCGTTTATACAAGAAATTGTCAATTACCGTGTATCCTTTGCATCGACGCTGGATTTGTCTCTGCAAGACTTTGTCTGCTCCTTCCGGGTACTTCTGATTAACCAAGAAGATTAAATATGGAATTGTCCAATCCGGGTTGACGAGCATGGCTTCAATTGACTCGGAAGCCAGAGGATAATCAATATCTCCACCTTTTATGGATGACTCGTACAAATGATGGACGAATACACCTGGTGGTAGGATCTTTACCCTTTCTGACCCCATGCGGGCTAATGCATCCGCGTTCCAATTTTCCTCCCTTTTAACGTGGAGTACTTCGAATCCGAAAAACCAAATAGCAAACTCGTCCACCGTTCTCCGGTATTCGGCCATTATAGGGCTTTTTGCGTCCCAGTTTGGTTAAGCACTTAAGCTGATGATGTACCAAATCCGAGTCGCCGTAGCACAAGATGCGTTTGACACCTATTTCTTTTGCAATATGCAAGCCATGAAGCAGAGCTTCGTATTCTGCCACGTTATTGCTGGCGTTGAAGTGTATTTGTAATACGTACTCCATTGTGTCTCCTTTAGGGAATTTTAAAACTACACCAGCTCCAGCGCCCTCCTTCATCTTGGATCCGTCAAAATGCATGATCCAGTACTCGGACTCCGGCATTGGTGTTTTCTCCATTGCTTCCGTCCAGTCGGCGACAAAATCTGCCAAAACCTGGGATTTTATTGCCGTCCTTGGCTGATACTTAATGTCGAAAGCTGCTAGCTCGATACCCCATTTGGCTACTCGACCAGTTGCCTCCACATTGTTTATTATATCCCCTAGTGGTGCTTTACATACCACTGTTATGGAATGTCCTTGGAAGTAATGGTGCAGTTTTCTAGATGCGAAAAATACGCCATATGCCAGTTTTTGATAGTGTGGGTACCTTTGTTTGGACTCGGAGAAAACTTCGCTTATGTAATATACCAGATGCTGGTCTGGTATGCTCTGTTCGTCTTTCTTCCGTTCCACAACAATTACTGCACTGATAACCCTGTTTGTAGCCGTGAGGTACAATAATATAGGTTCTTCGTCTTTTGGGGATGCCAAAATCGGAGCTTTCATCAAAGTTTCCTTTAACTGGGTTAATGCTGCATCTGCCTCTTCTGTCCACTCGAATTTGTCGGATTTTTTCAACAGTTTGTAGAGTGGTAAGGCTTTATCCCCCAGCCGACTAATAAATCTGCTGACGGCTGCAGCGGAACCCATCAATCTTTGGACATCTTTGACACATGTAGGCTTGGAGATGTTCAAGATTGCTTTGATCTTTTCCGGATTAACTTCTATTCCTTTGTGAGAAACGATGAAACCCAGAATTTTTCCTGAGGGAACTCCGAATACACACTTTGATGGGTTTAGCTTCATCTTATAAGTGCGCAGATTTTCGAAAGTTTCTCGTAGATCTTCAAGGAGCGTATCTTTTTCCTTGGTTACGACGGCAATGTCGTCCACGTAAACGTGGACATTTTTGCCAATCTGACTATGCAAACAACGTTGCATGCAACGCTGGTAAGTTGCACCTGCGTTCTTCAGGCCAAATGGCATGGTTATGTAATAATACGTCCCGTAAGGGGTTATAAAAGAAGTCTTAATTTGATCTTCCTTTTTCATGCGTATTTGGTGATACCCGGAATATGCGTCCAAAAAGCATAAAAGCTCAGAGCCTGCGGTGGCATCTATTATTTGATCGATTCGCGGTAACGCGAACCTGTCTTTTGGACACAGTTTGTTCAAGCCGGTGTAATCTATACACATTCTAAGAGCAGTAGTGTCTTTCTTCGGTACTAATACCGGATTTGCAGACCATTCAGTGTGTATAACCTCCTGGATGAAATCTGCTGCTAAAAGCCGGATAATTTCCTTGCCAATAGACTTCCGTCTTCTTCCGTCAAATCGACGGAGACCTTGTTTGACAGGTTTGGAGCCTGGAATCACCTTGATTTGATGCTCATCAAGTTCCCTGGGTACGCCTGGCATGTAAGCTGGACACCAGGCGAAAATATCCCAGTTCTCACGGAGGAACTTGATGAGCTCGCTTTCCTATTTGTCGTTCATCCCAGTTCCCACTACGATGAATTTTGTCGGATCTTTGGGATCTAGGATTACCTGTCTTGTGTTCTCGGAAGCCTTGAAGCTATCTGCTGGCTTTCGGGTTTCTTTTCCTGCCGGCATTTCTGTCAGCGATACCTCCTTGGCCAGCTCCTTCAGCTCTTTCTTTGCTATGATCTTCTCAGCGCAAAGGGCGTTCTCTTTTTCCAGCTTGTTCGCCAGTTTGAAGTCTCCATTTATGGTGATTACTCCTCCTTTTGGCCCTGGAATCTTCAGCTTGTTATAGATATAACATGATCTTGCCATAAATTTGGCGAAAACTGGACGTCCGAGTATTGCGTGATACACGCTTTCGAACGGCACCACTCCGAAGGATACTTTTTCTTGATGGAAGTGATATTTTTCTCCGAAAGTGACATCTAGGGAAATTTCTCCTAGGAATCGTGCTTGCCTACCAGGAACAATGCCATGGAAGCGTATGTTGCTGTAATTGAGCTGGGTCTCGGAGATTTTCAGATGCCTCGGCGTATCCAGATACATTATGTTAATACTGGATCCTCCATCCATCAGCACTCTTTTTAGCCTAGTGTTCTGGACAATAGGGCTTACAACAAGAGCTTGCGTGCCGGGTTCAGGGATATTCCCAGGATGATCAGTCTGATCCCAGGTAATTGGCGTGTTTGAATACTTCAAGAATTTAGGGGTTGCCGGAACAACCGTGTTTATTTCTCGAAGCGTTCTTTTTGCCACCTTTGCTGATGGAGTTGCTAGGAAAGTCAGAGCACATTCTCCATCAACTCTCGGAAATTTGGGTTCGCCTTTTCGCTGTTGTTCCTGGATTTTTTCGTCAGTGTCCGATTCACTGTCTTCCTTCTCAGCTTCTGGCCTTTGCTTGGAAAATTTCCTTTGGGAATTCCTCCCCTTATTTCCGGATCCTGCACTGCCTTTCATGTGCTTGTTCAGCCGGCATTGTGCGTTCTTATGGGTGGGTTTCCCAAATTGCGAATGGTGGACGCAGGGTTCTAACTTAATTTTTTCCCACTCTTCTTTGGTGTAATTGATTGGTTCTGAACTGCGTCCTTTCCACCTGTTCCCCTTTTCACTTCCAAAGGCTATATTGACCTCTTTGGGCTTTTGTGTTGCATCTGGAGTTCCTTTTTTCTCAGGGCGAGGGTTTTTCTTGGCCTGTATTAATGTATCGATACTGCCTCCCCTTGCACTGATGTCGTCCTCGGCTGCAGCGTGTTCATTGGCGGTTGTAAGCATAGATCCGAGATCTTTGTGCTGTTTGGAACCAACCATGAACGGTACAAGTCCGGGTTTTAGGCCGTTGACGAAAGCATGCATTGCTTGTACGTCAGTTACTCCAGAGCAGCTATTCTTCATTGCAGTCCATCTGGAGATGAAATCCACGTATGGTTCATCCTCGAACTGGGTGCAACGATTTAGCTGCTTGATGCTATTCGGGCGTTTGTAGGTTCCCCGGAAATGCTGAGTAAACACTCGAGCCATATCATCCCAGCTGTCGAAAGTTCTTGATGGTAATCCATTGATCCAATCTCTGGCTCCTTCCAATAACATTAGGGGAAGAAACTTTACAGCTTCCAAGTTTGTCCCATTGTTAATCTGGACGGCTGTATAGTAGTCTGAGAGCCAGGTATCCGGGTTTGTGCTACCGGTATATTTTTGGTACGTTGGACCAACTTTGGCAAAGCCAGAATGCAGGGTTATCCTTCGGATCCTATCAGTGAAACACTTAGGCCCAAAGTACAGATCATACTTCTCCGCCCTATCCATGTGTGCGGAGTACCTGCCGGCTGAATGGACAGAAGGGGATCTACTCCGTTCTTTTCCATTGTTGCGCGGACGCGCTTTTCCGGGATCGTCTCTATTTCTTCCGAGATCACGCCCCTTTGGATGAGGCGGAGTTCTACTCCTATGCCTTTCTTTATCCTTGGGAGGTGTTCGAGATCTCTCACGCCTGTGAGGTACATCATGTCTTCCAGCTTTTTCAGTTGGGTGTCTCGGAGGTGGCATTGCTTTGCCGTCATTCCGGTATTTCTCTTCCCGATCGTGGGGTTTGAGTCCACCTTTCGGGAGATGGGATCCGGTTCTAGACGCTTCATCCCTATTGTCGGGATTTTTCTTATCTTTTCTCGGATCCGCTTTCTTATCCTTTGAATTGTTTGAATCTCCAGGTTCTTCCGGTCCAGGTGCCCCAGCGGCGCAAGTGGTTGTTTTGCATAGGGCGGAGTCGTCGTGCAACTTCCCTGATCGCTCTTGGCCCCGCTGTTGTTGTTGCAATGCTTTTCCTAGGAAAGCATACACCCCTTGGAGTTTTTCACCGTTGGAGTACATGTCATTGTTGAGGATGGCGAACGGTGCTTCCGCGTT